>CM060943.1:891490880-892115880 GCA_030765085.1 Allium cepa
AATTGGGTTTTATAAAAATAATGTCACATTGATTTGGGGTTTTTATGTTATCCCGCTTTTTGGCAAAGCCGCGATACCAAAAGATCGATCGAAAACGAAGGACAGTTCGTCTCAGAGATTGGTCATACTTCGTTTCGCTATGGATATAGCTGAATTTTGTCCGAGTCCAGATTGAGCTACAATTGATAGGACACGACAAGAAAGACCATAGAAGTCATTATCTCAAATTTCAAGTCAATCCGAGTTCATACGCTCAAGTTATGATCGATTCGATTTGAAGGGAGAAACCTAGATTTCGAATCCATAACCGAGCACTAGTTCGAACCGATCACCTTCGTATCGATCAACTTCAAATCCATCGGGTTCGTATCGATGGATCTCGTATCCATCAGCCAGTGTTTGCTTTATACCCATCAGATCATCGTGCTTCGAAACCATCGAAGGGTTCAAGTTCGCATCAATTGACTTCATATCCATGGAGAAGTTACAAAGCTCGTATCCATCAAAGAAAGGCTAGTTCGTATCCATCGAGCATTGGTTGTTCGACTCCATCAGTGAAGCCTTGTTCGACTCCATCAGTGAAGCCTTATTCGAACCCATCAGTGAAGCCTTGTTCGAACCATCAGTAAAGCTTCGTTCGAATCCACCAAGTCAACTATCCATGATGACGTGTCATCCATCGGTTCGAATGCGCCGAGATACATGGAGTCGAAGCGGTCAACTCGGAGTAAAGACCGGATCAATTCGAGGTCTGCGCTCTACGTCATCACAAAGGCGCGTGCCACCATCGATTCGAAACCATCGATTCGGAGGGATGGTTTCGAACCAAACAGCCACACAGGGAATCCTATCTCGTATCCATCATATCTCTCAATCTACTGATCCAAATGCCACGAAATTTTCACAGAAGCTTGCATACATATTGAAGAATGTCCACACCAAATTTCACCTCGATTGGATGAATTTATGATCGATTCGAATGGAGTTCGAATCGATGCCAAAGTGGGCCCAAATTTCCTGAGGCCGGGCGCGTGGGCCCCTTCACGTACCAGAAGTGGTCTCCCGAGTTTTCAGTGAAATATTAGCATCCCATGCCTATAAATAGTGCCCCAGAGCCAACAAAAAGGGATTTTTCGACTCTCAAGCGCCCAGACTCTGTCGGATCGAGATCTCCATCATCCTACATCATAACTTTGCTATTGATTTCGAATTTCCAGTTGTAACTTGTTGTTGATTGCTGTAACAACTTGTAATCATTGAATGGGAATCAATAAAACTGCAAAAAACTTCATAGTGGACGTAGGCAACACGCCGAACCGCTATAAATCGCTTGTCTACGCATTTACTTTACTGTTGATCGGAGTTTTTGTTAGATAATACTCGCTTTGAATTTACATTCTTCATTATTATCTCTTCAACGACTCCCGAAGTGTGTTGTGACCAATTTTGGTGCAAACACTTTGGTGCTTTCACTGAGAAAACCTAGATTTTCTCCTGCTCTATGGATCTGTCATCGATACCGGATTGAATAAATCTAAGAGAGAGATCCAGATCATCAAGTCCAAGTTCCTTCCATTCTATTCAGATTTGCACAAAGTCTAGGAAAGGAATTCAACTTTCAAGATGGTTAGTACAAGAACCACCTCTAACGCTATCAATCAAGAAGAATAGGATAGACAGAATCCTGCTCCACTACCTCCATCTAATAAAGATGCTACTAGACACTCGGAACCGTCGGGTCCAATTACCCGACAGGAGTTGCAATTACTACTCCAATAGCTGACCCAGAGTCGACAACAATTAACAGAACAGCTACGCGCTAACGCCGAGCTGATCAACCAACTGGATCGTCAGAAGCGAAAGAGATTCAAGAGAGACCATGCTTCTCACTCATCCAGCGAAAGCTCTTCCTCTTTTGATTATCATAATCGATCTCCATGACCCCGACTAGATGGGAGTCACATGCCAGCCGCTGGAGATCAACCGACACTAACCATCGGACGACTGAGAGTTGTTCCATCAGCCAGTTTCCAAACCGGACCCTCCTCCCGAGGAGGTGTCGTCCCTCGCCACACCGCAGAATAACGCACCACTAACGTTGTGGCTAAACCAGAGGACTATGAGCCAAGAAGTCCAGACTTGGACCGTCGACAACATCCGGTTCAAACCCAAAGTATGGAACGTAATCATACTCTGGCGCAAATGCCGGATCTTTCAACTATGATACGCCAGATGATCCGTGAGAGCCAGGGATTCACAAATGATGATTGGGGAGTTTCCCGAAGTCACACTCCTTTTATGGACGATATCCTTACCACTGAACCCCCACGGCGATTCAGGATGCCAACTCTACCCATGTACAAGGGGAACTCCGAACCCAACCAACACATTCTGAAATATGAATGGTCGATGACCGCTGCCAGAGCCGACGATGCATTGAAGTGTCGTAGTTTCCCCATATCCTTGGGGGGCATCGCTACCATGCGGTTCACTCGACTGCCACCTCGATCCATCTCTTCATTCGACCAGTTGGCCACAAAATTCGTTGAACAATTCCGCATACACGTCGCAAGGCCCAAGGATGTCAACACTCTGTCTAGCGTCACTCAAGCTCCTGGAGAAACGCTCAGACACTACTTAGAGAGATTCCATACTACATGCATGGAGATTAGCAATCCGAACGATAACTCCATCCTTATGGCTTAACTAAGGGGATCGACCCCGATTCTGAGTTTGGCAACTGGTTAGCTGGAAAACCACCTGCATCATTGGACCTTTTCCACGCCAAAGCAGCTCAATTCCTAAGACGGGAAGATGCGAAACAGTCTAGGAATCAAACCGATGCGGGGCAAAGCACGGAAGGGATCCAAAGCAATGTTGCAATCAAACAGTCCGGCGAGAGCTCCGGAAAAGTTCAGTTGAACGTTAAAAACAAACAAGCTCGGCGAAGAGAGAGCATGAATCAAATTAAAAAACGAGATCAAAATCATGGCACGCAGCGCAAGAATCCAATGTTTGACAGTTACACTCCTCTGAATACATCACTAGAGGACTTGTACTTACAAACCTGTAATACAATTCAGTACCAAAAACCTGCACCAAAACCGTCGTCAGAGAGACAAATCCAAGCGGGAAAGTTTTGCAGGTTCAATGAAAGCTACGGGCAAAATACGAACGAGTGTCGTCACTTACAAGATCTCGTTGAAAAACTGATCAGAGAAAGGAAACTGGAACAGTTTGTGCGGACACCGCAGCCCAGAGAAGCGGGCCCATCAAATCAAAACAATGAACCCAATCGGCCAAGACATGAGGACTCAACTTGTCCCCGCGGAAGATTGGTGATAAACGTCATCAGTGGCATACCAACTTTCTCAAGAGCCTGGAACGACGAAGATTCTCGTCACTGTCACACATGACAGGCTCTATTTAATCTATGAATACTATGCAATTTCCTTTACATTCTGAAAATTGAACTTGTAATAAGGCACTGACTTTGCCATATTTTCTTATTTCAGCAATAAATTACTATCTCTTCAAGCTAGAGCTATGATTCACCGAATGCAACGTTCAACAATCACGACACACGAAGAGCTAAATTCCATCAAACAATGGAATTTATTCAAATAGTGAGTGACTGTGATACGACCGGCCACTCTCTAAGTGAAACCCCAGCTCGGGGCAAGCCATCACATCAAAGGCAGAATTGGACCAACACACGACAGTCCTACAACTAACTCCAACTTCCTAGTGTGCGAATTGGAGTATAAACATTCAACAACTCGTTCCCAGAGCGTGAACGAACTCCAACTTCCCAGAGCGTGAATTGGGGTATAAACATTCAACAACTCGTTCCCAGAGCACGAACGGACTCCAACTTCCCAGAGTGTGAATTGGCGTACAAACATCCAATAACTCGTTCCCGGAGCGCGAACGGACTCCAACTTCCCAGAGTGTGAATTGGAGTATAAACATCCAATAACTCATTCACGGAGCGTGAACGGACTCCAACTTCCCAGAGTCTGAATTGGAGTATAAACATCCAATAACTCGTTCCCGGAGCGCGAACGGACTCCAACTTCCCAGAGTGTGAATTGGAGTATAAACATCCAATAACTCGTTCCCGGGGCGCGAACGGACTCCAACTTCCCAGAGTGTGAATTGGAGTATAAACATCCAATAACTCGTTCCCAGAGGGCGAACGGACTCCAACTTCCCAGAGTGTGAATTGGAGTATAAACGTCCAATAACTTGTTCCCAGAGCGCGAACGGACTCCAACTTCCCAGAGTGTGAATTGGAGTATAAACATCCAATAACTCGTTCCCAGAGCGCGAACGGACTCCAACTTCCCAGAGTGTGAATTGGAGTATAAACATCCAATAACTCGTTCCCAAAGTGCGAACGGACTGCAAATTCCCAGAGTGCGAATTGGAGTATAAACATTCAATAACTCGTTCCCAGAGTGCGAACGGACTCCAAATTCCCATAGCGAGAATTGGAGTATAAACATTCAACAACTCCAACTTCCCAGAGCGCGAATCGAAATATCAATACTAACTCCAAGTTCCCGGAGCGATAAGCGGAGTATGAACATCAATTCCAGGTTCCTGGAGCGCGAACCGTGTTACAAATATCGATAACTCTCAAATTCCTGGAGTGCGAACCAAATTATCGATCTCAAATTATCCTAAGTCCCAAGAATGTGGACATGTGCTTAAGATTTGCAATAAATGCGATCAACCTCCAAAACACAAATGTTGTTCCCCAAAACTTGGGGGCAAAAAAGCTAAGTGTTAATCACTAACCAAAGTGATATAATGTCCGAAGTTCCACTTATTCATCGATCACAACTTGTGACCAAGATTTTCAGACTTGGCAAATAAAACGAACTCTACTTGACGGTAAAAACACCACAAGTACACCGGTCTGAAAGCCAAACACTACAAACACTTAAGCACAAAAAGAAATGAGAATTGAAACAAAGAAACTGAATTTTATTTCAACTAACTAGAGACAAGGACTTACATGCAAATAAGTTCTTCCAAAAAAGAATTCCTACTAGCATGGGCCGAACCTGCGTCTATACACGGCCTACTAGCAGAAAACAAATACAAGTTCATATCTATTAAAAAAATCCGCTTAAACGGCCCATCTACTTCTTCTTTTTAAATCTCCTTAACAGCGGTTCGTCTTCAGACTCGCTAGAGACAGAGATCCTTCGTTTGGAGTGCCTCCTCTCCGGTGGCTGCTCTTCGGCTGGGGGAATAATGTCAATGTCCTCCTCAGAGCTCGAATCTACGTGAAGGCTTTCCACCGGAGGAGTAGGAGGGACTGAACCCGCAATGGAAGATGGGATAGTGCCACCCGATGATATTACCCTTAAAGGTGCAGGGCTATGCGCCGCCGTACTGCCACCAATACTGCCACCTCGCCCCGCAGCTTCTAATTCTGCATTAATCTCAGCTAAAATCTTTTCGTCACGAATCACTTGGGCCTGCTTGGGGGCATCTGCAGTCTGCATTGAAGAGCTAGAGGTAGGCGGGAGGTCACTAATGATGAATGGCAAGTCTGTGGAGAAGCCACCCTGCTCGCCGAGCAGCTCGCTTACCATTTGTTCATCAAGAGATAGCGTGCTCCCCTGCGCCGCCTCAGTAGACACTGCTGTTGCGCCGGTAGTCATGGTGGTGATGGCCTTACCCCTTTACTTGATTCTTGGTTCGCGGCAATCGGTGCAACTCCAGTCACTGAGCAAAGACAAGAAGAAGTTATTAGTAACTGCTTCAAAAAAAACTCCCTATTTGAAATACACTTGACATAAGTTCGGAGTACCTCCCTCAGTTTGGCTTGTGGACGGCTGAGCGGCCTCAGAAGTATGCTCCTGAATAGGAGATAACCGCGGCTATTCTGGGTCGTAAGCTGGAACGGATTGTGAATCAACCACAGATACAGGCTATAACGAAGGTGGAGCAGTAAATTCAAGAATAGTAGCGTGATGCTCGACACCCGATCCTTCCCCAATCTCCCGGTGCTGGCCACCAATCATCTCCTTCTCATGAGAAATTATGGCATCATGAAGGATTTTCTTTTCGTCCTCGGCCAGCAACCGGTTCTCAAGCTCGAACTGGTCGATTGATGCATCCGGGTGCGCTTCTCCTTCCTCCTCAACCAATCGGGCCCAAGCGTTACGAAGGTGTACCGGATAATCCTGAAGCCAGGCTAAATTTCTATGCCTCAGCACGTTGGCATTGTAAGTAACGAGGAGATCTTCGATGTCGGCCTCCATCCTGGCCTTTCCCCTTTGAACCTTCTCCTCAACCTCAGCCCCGACAGCCTGAACTTTAGCCACTGCCGCATCTCTCTCAGTCCGAAGCACTACGGCTTGTTCGCATGCTTCTTGGGCCGCGTTATGCACGTCATCTCTATCTTTAGTGATCTCGGCAAATTTGGCTTTGAGTGCATTAAGTTCCTTCAAGGCCGCGTCCCGCTCGGCGGTCACGATGGTGTTTTGGTGGCCCATGTCCTCCACCGTAACGTAATGCTCACGCTTCATCCTTTCCATCGCCGCCTGGTCCTCGTCCGCTTTCTTCGTAGCATCCGTCTCTGACTTTCAAGATGACTCGGCTTCATCGGTTAGCACTTGTATGATACGATCCTGATGGGCCAGATCAGTTTGGAGTTTCTCGATGACGGCCGCTCACTCAAAGGCCAACGCCGATGCTTTATCAGCCGCTTTCGCCCACGCCTTGTACTGGCCATAAAAGTCGTGCACGTAGTCATGTACTAACTGCTCGGCTTCCTCCGGGATCCTTTTTAAGTGTGGAGGAAAGATATAGTTATCAAAGCAGATGTTTGGAAAATCTATCTTTAGCTGAGCAAGCCTGATTGCTCCTTCCCCTGAAATTTCCACGGGGGGCTGTTCTCTAACAGCAGCGGTTATTGTTTCACTTCTAGAATGGCGAGACTCATGCCTAGAAGATTGAGAAGCAGACTTGTAGTGTGAAGATTCAGAGGGACGAGATACATAAGCAGCTGGTTGTATGGGATCTCTGGGAGGAGGAGGAGTACGCGACCGAGATCGACATTTATAGCCTTTATCTTTATCATATCTTTCTTGACCAGAATACCCAGAGCGTCCCTGATCGTAATCTCTGTCCCCTTCTCGTATGCGTGACTCATGATATGAAGACTTGCGAGCATGTCGGAGACTCCCTAACATTGAACCTCGTCCAGACATAGTACTTGCAGAGCAAAATAAAGTAGAATTAATCACCTTTCGAGACAGGTAGTTTACAGTCAAAGTTTATGCAATGTTGTGAAATATGTATGAATGTGCAACCCCCCGACCAACCGGATGTGTCTGCCACACCAGTGGGAAAAGACTCGCTCAAAACTAAAGTTTCTGAAAGTTCTTCCAATCCGGCATCATGCTGTAGGGACACGTCGTCCGGAATTTGAATATCGGCGAGCCCTTCATAAAGATTTTCAGTTCTCAGAGGAGACATCTCCGAAATTCTAACTTTGGGAGCGGATCGGACCGTGACAACCGAGTTCCATCTCCCCTTCTTAGTTGGCTTGACAACGGCTGCCTTGCCTTTTCTCTTCTCTGCGACATCCAGAACTACATCTGTAGGCTCGGACAATGGCTCATCACCAGTATGGGTTCTTTCAGAATCAGCTTCCTCGGCTATAATAACTTTGGGCTTCTTGTGCTCGACTCGCTTTTTCAAGACGGTCCTTAGTGCCCCGTCAAACTTTATGCTCTGCCCTCGTTCGATCAACCCGTAAGTCCGGAGATTCCTATCCGTCAAAAGCAAACCCGATATCCCTATCTTCGTTCGGGACTTCTCGAAGTACTCGCACTATCTCCTTAAAGTGTTCACCTTCAGGTCGCTGAATCGTTGCTGTAAAAAGGAAAAAATATAAGTTTCACTTCGACTGCAATTGCCTTGGTAATTATTTGAGAACTCGGCTATACTCACGTCTGCATAACCATCGCCGGGCAAATCCCGGGGGACATCTGACATAGAACCATTCAGTCCTGTAATAACTCATCCTGGTCCAGGACCCAATGACCACTTGACAATTCCTCACCGCTTCCAAAAATGTGAAGGAGGGATAATCACCTTGGGTTTTGAAATTGAATAGATATCTGATCTCAGTCGGGATCGGTGGTCTATGAAGGTACTCCATGAAGATGATGAACAAGCTGTTCACGGAAGCATATCCGTTCCGGTGTAGTTGTGATGGAGCGATCCTCAAAAAAGACAATACTTCCCTTATGTACTCATTGAACGGAGGAAGCGTCCCGGCCGCGCACGCGTGGCGATTCGAATCCATAACCGAGATTTGAAGGGAGAAACCTAGATTTCGAATCCATAACCGAGCACTGGTTCGAACCGGTCACCTTCGTATCGATCAACTTCGAATCCATCGAGTTCGTATCGATGGATCTCGTATCCATCAGCCAGTGTTTGCTTTGTACCCATCAGATCATCGTGCTTCGAAACCATCGAAGGGTTCAAGTTCGCATCAATTGACTTCGTATCCATGGAGAAGTTACAAAGCTCGTATCCATCAAAGAAAGGCTAGTTCGTATCCATCGATGAAGCCTTGCTCGACTCCATCAGTGAAGCCTTGTTCGAACCCATCAGTGAAGCTTTGTTCGAACCCATCAGTAAAGCTTCGTTCGAATCCACCAAGTCAACTATCCATGATGACATGTCATCCATCGGTTCGAATGCGCCGAGATACATGGAGCCGAAGCGGTCAACTCGGAGTAAAGACCGGATCGATTCGAGGTCTGCGCTCTACGTCATCACGAAGGCGCGTGCCACCATCGATTCGAAACCATCGATTCGAAGGGATGGTTTCGAACCAAACAGCCACACAGAGAATCCCATCTCGTATCCATCATATCTCTCAATCTTCTGATCCAAATGCCACGAAATTTTCATAGAAGCTTGCATACATATTGAAGAATGTCCACACCAAATTTCACCTCGATTGGATGAATTTATGATCGATTCGAATGGAGTTCGAATCGATGCCAAAGTGGGCCCAAATTTCCTAAGGCCGGGCGCGTGGGCCCCCTCACGTACCAGAAGTGGTCTCCCAAATTTTCAGCGAAATATCAGCATTCCACGCCTATAAATAGAGCCCCAGAGCCAACAGAAAAGGGATCTTTCGTCTCAAGTGCCCAGACTCTGCCGGATCGAGATCTCCATCATCCTACATCATAACTTTGCTGTTGATTTCGAATTTCCAGTTGTAACTTGCTGTTGATTGCTGTAAAAACTTGTAATCATTGAATGACAATCAATAAAACTGCAAAAAACTTCACAGTTGACGTAGGCAACATGCCGAACCACTATAAATCGCTTGTTTACGCATTTACTTTACTGTTGATCGGAGTTTTTGTTAGATAATACTCGCTTTAAATTTACATTCTTCATTATTATCTCTTCAACGACTCCCGAAGTGTGTTGTGACCAATTTTGGTGCAAACACTTTGGTGCTTTCACTGAGAAAACCTAGATTTTCTCCTGCTCTATGGATCTGTCATCGATACCGGATTGAATAAATCTAAGAGAGAGATCTGGATCATCAAGTCCAAGTTCCTTTCATTCTATTCAGATTTGCACAAAGTCTAGGAAAGGAATTCAACTTTCAAGATGATTAGTACAAGAACCACCTCTAACGCTATCAATCAAGAAGAACAGGATAGACAGAATCCTGCTACCCTACCTCCATCTAATCAACATGCTACTAGACACTCGGAACCGTCGGGTCCAATTACCCGACAGGAGTTGCAGTTATTACTCCAAGAGCTGACCCAGAGTCGGCAACAATTAACAGAACAGCTATGCGCTAACGCCGAGCTGGTCAACCAACTGGATTGTCAGAAGCGAAAGAGATCCAAGAGAGACCATGCTTCTCACTCATCCAGCGAAAGCTCTTCCTCTTCTGATTATCATAATCGATCTCCACGACCCCGGCTAGATGGGAGTCACATGCTAGCCGCTGGAGATGGAAGATGGAGCATCGCTACCATGTGGTTCACTCGACTGCCACCTCGATCCATCTATTCATTCGACCAGTTGGCCAAAAAATCCGTTGAACAATTCCGCATGCACGTCGCAAGGCCCAAAGATGTCAACACTCTGTCTAGCGTCACTCAAGCTCCTGGAGAAACGCTCAGACACTACTTAGAGAGATTCCATACTGCATGCGCGGAGATTAGCAATCCGAACGATAACTCCATCTTATGGCATTAACTAAGGGGATCGACCTCGATTCTGAGTTTGGCAACTGGTTAGCTGGAAAACCACCTGCACCATTGGACCGTTTCCATGCCAAGGCGGCTCAATTCCTGAGACGGGAAGATGCGAAACAATCTAGGAAGCAAACCGATGCGGGGCCAAGCACGGAAGGGATCCAAAGCAATGTTGCAATCAAACAGTCCGGCGAGAGCTCCGGAAAAGTTCAGTTGAACGTTAAAAACAAACAAGCTCGGCGAAGAGAGAGCGTGAATCAAATTAAAAAAACGAGATCAAAATCATGGCCTGCAGTGCAAGAATCCAATGTTTGACAGTTACACTCCTCTGAATACCTCACTATAGGACTTGTACTTACAAACCTGTAATACAATTCAGTACCAAAAACCTGCACCAAAACCGTCGTCAGAGAGACAAATCCAAACGGGAAAGTTTTGCAGGTTCCATGAAAGCTACGGGCACAATACGAACGAGTGTCGTCACTTACAAGATCTCATTGAAAAAATGATCAGAGAAAGGAAGCTGGAACAGTTTGTGCCGACACCGCAGCCCAGAGAAGCGGACCCATCAAATCAAAACAATGAACCCAATCGGCCAAGACATGAGGACTCAACTTGTCCCCGCGAAAGATTGGTGATAAACGCCATCAGTGGCGGACCAACTTTCTCAGGAGCCTGGAACGACGAAGATTCACGTCACTGTCACACATGATAGGCTCTGTTTAATCTATGAATACTATGCAATTCCCTTTACATTCTGAAAATTGAACTTGTAATAAGGCACTGACTTTGCCATATTTTCTTATTTCAGCAATAAATTACTATCTCTTCAAGCTAGAGCTGTGATTCACCGAATGCAACGTTCAACAATCACAACACACGAAGAGCTAAATTCCATCAAACAATGAAATTTATTCAAATAGCGATTGACTGTGATACGACCGGCCACTCACTAAGTGAAACCCCAGCTCAGGGGCAAGCCATCACATCAAAGGCTGAACTGGACCAACACATGACAGTCCTACAACTAACTCCAACTTCCCAGTGTGCGAATTGGAGTATAAACATTCAACAATTTGTTCCCAAAGCGCGAACGAACTCCAACTTCCCAGAGCGCGAATTGGGGTATAAACATTCAACAACTCGTTCCCAGAGCGCGAACGGACTCCAACTTCCCAGAGTGTGAATTGGAGTATAAACATCCAATAACTCTTTCCCGAAGAGAGAACGGATTCCAACTTCCCAGAGTGTGAATTGGAGTATAAACGTCCAATAACTTATTCCCGGAACGCGAATGGACTCTAACTTCCCAGAGTGTGAATTGGAGTATAAACATCCAATAACTCGTTCCCGGAGCGCGAACGGACTCCAACTTCTCAGAGTGTGAATTGGACTATAAACATCTAATAACTCGTTCCCATAGGGCAAACGGACTCCAACTTCCCAGAGTGTGAATTGGAGTATAAACATCCAATAACTCGTTCCCAGAGCGCGAACGGACTCCAACTTCCCAGAGTGTGAATTGGAGTATAAACATCCAATAACTCGTTCCCAAAGCGTGAACGGACTCCAACTTCCCATAGTGTGAATTGGAGTATTAACATCCAATAACTCGTTCCCAGAGCGCGAACGGACTCCAACTTCCCATAGTGTGAATTGGAGTATAAACATCCAATAACTCGTTCCCAGAGTGCGAACGGACAGCAGATTCCCAGAGCATGAATTGGAGTATAAAGATTCAATAACTCGTTCCCAGAGTGGGAACGGACTCCAAATTCCCATATTGCGAATTGGAGTATAAACATTCAGCAACTCCAACTTCCGAGAGCGCGAATCGAAATATCAGTACTAACTCCAAGTTCCCGGAGCGAGAAGTGGAGTATAAACATCAATTCCAGGTTCCCGGAGCGCGAACCGTGTTACAAATATCGATAACTCTCAAATTCCTGGAGTGCGAACCGGATTATCGATCTCAAATTATCCTAAGTCCCAAGGATGTGGACATGTGCTTAAGATTTGCAATAAATGCGATCAACCACCAAAAGACAAATGTTGTTCCCCGAAACTTGGGCGCAAAAAAGCTAAGTGTTAATCACTAACCAAAGTGATACAATGTCTGAAGTTCAACTTATTCATCGATCCCAGCTTGTGACCAAGATTTTCAGACTTGGCAAATAAAACGAACTCTACTTGACGGTAAAAACACCACAAGTACACCGGACTGAAAGCCAAACACTACAAACACTTAAGCACAAAAAGAAATGAGAATTGAAACAAAGAAACTGAATTTTATTTCAACTAACTAGAGACAAGGACTTACATGCAAATAAGTTCTTCCAAAAAAGAATTCCTACCTGCAGGGTCCGAACCTGCGTCTATACACGGCCTACTAGCAGAAAACAAATACAAGTTCATATCTATCAAAAAAATCCGCTTAAACGGCCCATCTACTTCTACTTTTTAAATATCCTTATCAGCGGTTCGTCTTCGGACTCGCTAGAGACAGAGATCCTTCGTTTGGAGTGCCTCCTCTCCGGGGGCTGCTCTTCGGTTGGGGGAATAATGTCAATGTCCTCCTCAGAGCTCGAATCTACGTGAAGGCATTCCACCGGAGGAGTAGGAGGGACTGAACCCGCAATGGAAGATGGGATAGTGCCACCCGATGATATTACCCTTAAAGGTGCAGGGCTATGCGCCGTCGTACTGCCACCAATACTGCCACCTCGCCCCGCAGCTTCTAATTCTGCATTAATCTCGACCAAAATCTCTTCGTCACGAATCACTTGGGCCTTGCTGGGGGCATTTACAGTCTGCATTGAAGAGCTAGAGGTTGGCGGGAGGTCACTAACGATGAACGACAAGTCTGTGGAGAAGCCACCCTGCTCGCCGAGCAGCTCGCTTACCATTTGTTCATCAAGAGATAGCGTGCTCCCTGCGCCGCCTCAGTAGACACTGCTGTTACGCCGGTAGTCTAGGTGTTGATGGCCTTATCCCCTTTACTTGATTCTTGGGTCGCGGCAATCGGCGCAACTCCAGTCACTGAGCAAAGACAAGAAGAAGTTATTAGTAACTGCTTCAAAACAAACTCCCTATTTGGAATACACTTGACATAAGTTCGGAGCACCTTCCTCAGTTTGGCTTGCGGACGGCTGAGCGGCCTCAGAAGTATGCTCTTGAATAGGAGATAGCCGCGGCTGTTCTGGATCGTAAGCTGGAACGGATTGTGAATCAACCACAGATACAGGCTATAACGAAGGTGGAGCAGTAAATTCAAGAATAGTAGCGTGATGCTCGACACCCGATCCTTCCCCAATCTCCCGGTGGTTGCCACCAATCATCTCCTTCTCATGAGAAATTATGGCATCATGAAGGATTTTCTTTTCGTCCTCGGTCAGCAACCGGTTCTCAAGCTCGAACTGGTCGATTGATGCATCCGGGTGCGCTTCTCCTTCCTCCTCAACCAGTCGGACCCAAGCGTTACGAAGGTGTACCGGATAATCCTGAAGGCAGGCCAAATTTCTGTGCTTCGGCACAATTGCATTGTAAGTAACGAGGAGATCTTCGATGTCGGGCTCTAGCCTGGCCTCTGCCCTTTGAACCTTCTCCTCAACCTCAGCCACGACAGCCTAAACTTTAGCCACTGCCGCATCTCTCTCAGTCCGAAGCACTACGGCTTGTTCGCATGCTTCTTGGGCCGCGTTGTCCGCGTCATCTCTATCTTTAGTGATCTCGGCAAATTTGGCTTTGAGTGCATCAAGTTCCTTCAAGGCCACGTCCCGCTCGGCGGTCACGATGGTGTTTTGGTGGCCCATGTCCTCCACCGTAACGTAATGCTCACGCTTCATCCTTTCCATCGTCACCTGGTCCTCGTCCACTTACTTCGTAGCATCCGTCTCTGACTTCCGAGATGACTCGGCTTCATCGGTTAGCACTTGTATGATACGATCCTGATGGGCCAGATCATTTTGGAGTTTCTCGATGACGGCCGCTCGCTCAAAGGCCAATGCCGATGCTTTATCAGCCGCTTTCGCCCACGCCTTGTACTGGGCATAAAAGTCGTGCACGTAGTCATGTACTAACTGCTCGGCTTCCTCCGGGATCCTTTTTAAGTGTGGAGGAAAGATATAGTTATCAAAGCAGATGTTTGGAAAATCTTTCTTTAGCTGAGCAAGACTGATTACTCCTTCCCCTGAAATTTCCACGGGGGGGCTGTTTTCTAACAGCAGCTGTTATTGTTTCACTTCTAGAATGGTGAGACTCATGCCTAGAAGATTGAGAAGCCGACTTGTAATGTGAAGATTCAAAGGGACGAGAGACATAAGCAGCTGGTTGTATGGGATCTCTGGGAGGAGGAGGAGTACGCGACCGAGATCGACACTTATAGCCTTTATCTTTATCATATCTTTCTTGACTTGAATACCCAGAGCGTCCCTGATCGTAATCTCTGTCCCCTTCTCGTCTGCGTGACTCATGATATGAAGACTTGCGAGCATGTCGGAGACTCCCTAACATTGAACCTCGCCCAGACATAGTATCTACAGAGCAAAATAAAGTAGAATTAATCACCTTTCGAGAAAAGTAGTTTACAGTCAAAGTTTATGCAGTGTTGTGAAATATGTATGAATGTGCAACCCCCCGACCAATCGGATGTGTCTGCCACACCAGTGGGAAAAGACTCGCTCAAAACTAAAGTTTCTGAAAGTTCTTCCAATCCAGCATCATGCTGCAGGGACACATCGTCTGGAATTTGAATATCGGCGAGCCCTTCATAAAGATTTTCAGTTCTCGGAGGAGACATCTCCGAAATTCTAACTCCTGGAGTGGATCGGGCCTGACAACCGATTTCCATCTCCCCTTCTTAGTTGGCTTGACAACGGCTGCCTTGCCTTTTCTCTTCTCTGCGACATCCTGAACTACATCTGTAGGCTCGAACAACAGCTCATCATCAGTATGGGTTCTTTCAGAATCAGCTTCCTCGGCTATAATAACTTTGGGCTTCTTGTGCTTGACTCCTTTTTTCGAGACGGTCCTTAGTGCCCCGTCAAAATTTATGCTCTGCCCTCGTTCGATCAACCCGTAAGTCCGGAGATTCCTATCCGTCAAAAGCAACCCGATATCCCTATCTTCACTCGGGACTTCTCGAAGTACTCGCACTATCTCCTTAAAGTGTTCACCTTCAGGTCGCTGAATCATTGCTGTAAAAAGGAAAAAATATAAGTTTCACTTCGACTGCAATTGCCTTGGTA
The DNA here is from genome assembly GCA_030765085.1 of Allium cepa. Classification (NCBI taxonomy): domain Eukaryota; kingdom Viridiplantae; phylum Streptophyta; class Magnoliopsida; order Asparagales; family Amaryllidaceae; genus Allium; species Allium cepa. The sequence goes on from CM060943.1 coordinate 891,506,398, forward strand.
ATTATTTGAGAACTCGGCTATATTCACGTCTGAATAACCATCGCCGGGCAAACCCCGGAGGACATCTGACATAGAACCATTCCGTCCTATAATAACTCATCCTGGTCCAGGACCCAGTGACCACTTGAAAATTCCGCACCGCTTCCAAAAATGTGAAGGAGGGGTAATCACCTCGGGTTTTGAAATTGAATAGATATCTGATCTCAGTCGGGATCGGTGGCCTATGAAGGTACTCCATGAAGACGATGAACAAGCTGTTCACGGAAGCATATCCGTTCGGGTGTAGTTGAGATGGAGCGATCCTCAAAAAAGACAATACTTCCCTTATGTACTTATTGAACGGAGGAAGCGTCCCGGCCGCGCACGCGTGGCGATTAAATGCTATATATCCCTCCAGCGGATTGTGTGGTCTATCATACGGCCCCGGTAATAACACGTCATCCAGTGACAGGCCATGCCTCAAGCATATTCTCCTCAACATATCTTTAGAAATATTGGATTGAACGGAATCCGATGGATTGGCAATAAAAGACGCATTGGGAAATTCATCCGGGGCTGGACCGATGATCTCAGGTTCAATATCTGGAACCTCTAGTCTCGAAGTGACTGTACTTTGAATCTCCTGCTGCTGCGAACTTGAAGGTTCCATGACTAGCTAACTCATGAGAAACCATCGTTCGACGACAAAGGACTCGTGCATTCCCTAGTGTAAAGTGTATGAATGTATGTTGTGCAGTGCCATGCATTACTTGAATAAATGTCGCAGTGTTAAAGGAAATATGCAAACGACAAAGCTACGGAGTCCAGTTATAATGACCATCATCGCTGACCGTCATCACTAAACCGTTCATATGATGGAAATTGATTCAGATAGAAGTTGTTATGGTTCCATCGACGAGCTTCAAAAGGTGGTCAAGAATGCAGTTTGATCATCAAGTCCAAATATGTAGGAATGAAGCTCGTCGGAATTATGCTAAGAAAATGTCAAACTTTGGTATCCATCATAGAGGGTTTCGAACCGATCACAGGAAGCTCGTTCAAACCCATCATAGTACCACTTCAAATCGATACTGAGGGGCGCACTTTGAATCGATATTCAAGTGCCAAGTTCGAATCGATCAATGAAGGATGACTTCGAATCAATCCTTGGTTAGTTAGTTCGTACCGATCAGGAAAACCTCAACTTAACATCGATCACGTTCAAATCGAAACCCTTCGTATCGGTCACAAAGTGGCAATTCGTATCGATGTAAAGTTAAGGACTTCGAACCGATGGCTGATGGATTTGAGGTCCATCGATTCGAATGGACCCATCAAGATAGTCAATCGGTGCGAACTGCGTCACTCCCATGAGGGCATCCCACGGATCGATGCGAAATCCAAGGAAAAGTGATGTCGCCCTCCTCGATTCAAACACGATTCCCCAGATCGATTCGAAAATCCTCCAAACCAGATATGGTTTTATCAATCAACAGAGTGGCCAATCGATAAAGAAGTGGTAGGTCAGAAATAGCTTTGCCTTTTTGATTCGAGGTTAATTACCTAATTTGAGTACGGGATTCGAGGAATTAAAAGGATTTGGATCTTGATTGGTTCGAAGATGTGACACAGTTCCTCTCTGAAGCTTCGAGTCGATGCAAAACACAATAAACACAAGGCAGCGGTAAAAAGTAAAAAGTGAAAAATGGAAAACCCCCTGCTATTTATATGGAGCCTTGATAGCAACCGAGACGTTTCGCATCCCAGTCAACTCAACCGGTCACAACCAGTCGATTGACAGATCGGTTCGAAATCTACCTTCGAATCCATGCGCTTGAAGCTTCATCGATACGAAACACACAGCAGAGCATCGAGTCGCATCAATGCGAAACAAACAGTGGGCACATCAATTCGAAGCCCCTGTTTACAACTCCTTCCACAACCTACCGATACGAACAACAATTTCGTATCCATCAATTCCTATCGATACGAACGACGATTTCGTATCCATCATTTCCTATCGATACGAACTACTATTTCGTATCCATCCTTTCTCATCGGTACGAATGAACGTTTCGTACTCGTCCAAGCCATCGGTTCGAATGTCGGTTTCGTACCCATCATAGCATAAGCATACTTTGTTAATACGAATGTTGATCTCGTATCCATCGGTGCTCATACCCATCGATTCGAAATATTACATCCGCGCAACACAAATTCAATTCCTTCAACCTTCTATATCGGTTCAAGAGAGGATCGATACGAAGGGACTTTTCAAAACAACCTTCAAGCATTGTCTCAACTCAAATTTCCAAATTGGTTCAGGAGAGAATCGATATGAAATTCAATGGCAAACAAAACTGACAACGACTCGTGGACGCACGACGTTAACAAGGGTCAAACTAACATATGTGCATATATGTCGGACTAACATCTGATTTTAAACATTTATAGGGATCGAATACTCATCTTGTTACGAATGCAACAGCCAACGACTAAGCACTATTATACAGCAATCAATCATATCAACGCAAAGTTACAGCAATACGGAGTACGAATCCCAACAAAAGAGAGAAACGATTGTTCAGAGAGAAATTGCAGCTATTCAAAGCACGTCATGTTTCAACAAGACGTACTTTGGGGGGCAAATGTTATCCCGCTTTTTGGCAAAGCCGCGATACCAAATGATCGATCGAAAATGAAGGACAGTTCGTCTCAGAGATTGGTCATACTTCGTTTCGCTATGGATATCGTTGAATTTTGTCCGAGTCCAGATTGAGCTACAATTGATAGAAGCCGACAAGAAAGACCATAGAAGTCCGCGTCTCAAATTTCAAGTCAATCCGAGTTCATACGCTCAAGTTATGATCGATTCGATTTGAAGGGAGAAACCTAGATTTCGAATCCATAACCGAGCACTGGTTCGAACCGATCACCTTCGTATCGATCAACTTTGAATCCATCGAGTTCGTATCGATGGATCTCGTATCCATCAGCCAGTGTTTGCTTCGTACCTATCATATCATCATGCTTCGAATCCATCGAAGGGTTCAAGTTCGCATCAATTGACTTCGTATCCATGGAGAAGTTACAAAGCTCGTATCCATCAAAGAAAGGCTAGTTCGTATCCATCGAGCATTGGTTGTTCGACTCCATCAGTGAAGCCTTGTTCGAACCCATCAGTGAAGCCTTGTTCGAACCCATCAGTGAAGCCTTGTTCGAACCCATCAGTAAAGCTTCGTTCGAATCCACCAAGTCAACTATCCATGATGACGTGTCATCCATCGGTTCGAATGCGCCGAGATACATGGAGTCGAAGCGGTCAACTCAGAGTAAAGACCGGATTGATTCGAGGTTTGCGCTCCACGTCATCACGAAGGCGCGTGCCACCATCGATTCGAAACCATCGATTCGAAGTTATGGTTTCGAACCAAACAGCCACACAGGGAATCCCATCTTGTATCCATCATATCTCTCAATCTACTGATCCAAATGCCACGAATTTTTCAAAGAAGCTTGCATACATATTGAAGAATGTCCACACCAAATTTCACCTCGATTGGATGAATTTATGATCGATTTGAATGGAGTTCGAATCGATTCCAAAGTGGGCCCAAATTTCCTGAGGCCGGGCGCGTGGGCCACCTCACGTGCCAGAAGTGATCTCCCGAGTTTTCAGCGAAATATCATCATCCCACGCCTATAAATAGAGCCCAGAGCCAACAGAAAAGGGATCTTTCGACTCTCAAGCGCCCAGACTCTGCCGGATCGAGATCTCCATCATACTACATCATAACTTTGCTGTTGATTTCGAATTTCCAGTTGTAACTTGCTATTGATTGCTGTAACAACTTGTAATCATTGAACGAGAACCAATAAAACTGCAAAAAAGTTCACAGTGGACGTAGGCAACACGCCGAACCACTATAAATCACTTGTCTACGCATTTACTTTACTGTTGATCAGAGTTTTTGTTAGATAATACCCGCTTTCAATTTACATTCTTCATTATTATCTCTTCAACGACTCCCGAAGAGTGTTGTGACCAATTTTGGTGCAAACAGATTTGGGTTTTATAAAAATAATGTCATATTGATTTGGGGTTTTTAAAACGGAAATGATATCGCTCTATATGGTTTTGAAATGGATATTATATCCTGGTTTTAAAAGTATAAACTATTTTGAAAAGGCCACGGTGTTATAATAACGTTTGGTTGTTAAAGAGACCGGGATCGGAAGTTGTACTCTCTGCCAACTTCGAAAACCACTTTAACAACCGTGTACGCGGTGGAGATTCCAGAATGAAGTAGGATGGCGGCGTTTCCTTTGAAGTAAATACGTGGACCCGACTCCCGTGAGTTGGCATAAGGTGGCTAAAACAGGAGCAATCGACGGGCTAATAAGGTCATTCCTTTGATCGAACACACTCCTTCGCTATTACATTCTAACTTGGAGATTTATTTGGTGGCCACTTTTGATTCTTTTGATTTGGGGTTGTTGTTCGAGGTGGGCGGTAGTAGCTGCTACGCGTTTCCACTGGCCTGGAAGTGTAATTGGTATATCTACCCTGGCATTGCCTAGTTGTGCCGTGTCACCTACCATACCGAGCCTTTACTACGAGTTTCTATTTGTGTCGTACCAATGGAGTATCCTCTGGTAGCCTCCCAATCAGGAGTTATTACGGTACTGTATAGATTATTGGCATTATTTGTGTTAAGGGCTATATGGGTAACCCCTTAATGCTATTAAAAAGTAAGTTTATTTTACAATTAGACATTATTATAATAGCGAAATATTAAAACATAGTAAATAGTTTAACGGATCCTTAGCAGATGTAAATCCCGAGCACCTCTTGATTTACTGCACTCATATTTTATGTTAATTTAACTTACATAAGATCTTTTAGTTCTGACTCGAGTGTTTTGTCTTTTCAATTCGCTTGGGTCAGTCCGAGCATTTCAGGATTTGAAGATTTCATTCTGGAGGACGGAGATGAAGATTTGTATTGCTATTATCTACTATATTATTCCACTACACCATTTTATTCCGCTGCATTGTTTTTATCCTTTGGTATGTGTAACTCTGATATATATTGTAATAGAAAAATCTAATATTTTGTAAAACAATTTTATGAACTGTATATTGATTATTATATTTTATCGTTCCGCTGCAAGATTCCGTTTTGTTTATTTCTTCTTCTATGCTTTTCTTATTTACCCCATAACAATCCACCTTTTTGTATGGTTTAAGTCTGACGTGTGTCGTTTATCGTCGGTTTTAAAGCGTGCAAAAAGGCGGGATGTTACAGGCAAGTTAATTGTTAATAACTTGGATGTAATTCCATGAAGTGAAACAGTGTAAATGTTGATTTTATTCTTATTGTAATAAAAATGTTACCAAGATGAAATGATTATATTGATTTAAAATCTTAATTAATGTGTGCATTAATTTATAATGAGATATAAAAAGGTAAATTAATAATTTAAAATGTTAACTTACTGATATAATGTATAATGAATGGAAATAGAGTGAATTAGTGTATGAACTAATGGTAGCACTTGTTGTAAGCTAATAAGTAAATAAAAGCCTAACAGTGCTAATTTAGGTTAATAATTAATAGGTTGAATGAAATGTCAATTAATGAATTTATTAAATTGTAAAGTTATAATAATAGATGGTAATTGGTTGGGAAGGATAAAGATAACTAAATGTGCTTTAATGATAATTAAAATAATAATGGAAAGTGTGGGTGTAAATTAAAAAGTAAACGAAAAATGTATTTATAAGATAGAAATTGGTGTAATAGAAAGCTAAATAAATTTATTGGGAATATTAATTGAAATTGGACATAGATTAATTTAATAACGTTAATGCAAGTAGATAAATACGTAATTTAGCGCAATCACTATTAATTGGAACCTATTGCAATAAATGGAATTAAATATTTCATTAGTGAAGATTTAAGGTAATATTTGTTAATAAGGTATGGTTAGTGGTTTATGAATGAGTTGATAATTTAAAATTAAAGGTAGTGATGTTAATAATTTGACTATAAACAAATTGAATGAAATTCAAATCAATGGAAATAATGTAGACGTATAGTTAGCTACAAATTGAATATATGAAAACAAAATGTAAGCATTGAATTAAATTAAGTAATTTAAATTATAATATTGGGTTGAAGGAAATAAACTTAAAGGTAATTAAAGTTTAATGGTTACAATTGTTATAAATTACCTATTTGTTTAATTCATAGAATTTAATTTGAAAGCAATTGTAGTAATTGACTTAATTAGTGCAATACCAATTAATTAATGCAATTAGTTGGATAAGAATAATGGAAATCAAAACTTTATTTTATATAATTGAAATGTAAAATTCAATAATTGGATTTATTCAAATTAAATGAAATTGAAATAGCTAAATAATATGTTATTTGAAATGAAGATGGAAAATGAAGAAATTTATGTAATATTTTTGAATCCAATGTTAAATCCATCTATTTGACAATAATGAATGGAATAATGATTTGTTAATTTAATTTAATAGAAATTTTGGAAATTAAATTTATAATTTCTGAATTAAACGGAATTGAGGATAATACTGAAATCGACAGGTTAATAAAATTTAAATTGACTTTTTAATTTGTTTAAAACATTATAAATGATTGGGAAATATAAAAGTGATAAAATTGGTCAATTTTAAGATTGAAATTAAAAATTGTATTTTATTAATTAATTATTAAATTATTTAATTAATGTAAAAATAACCTTTTTGCCCACTGACTCGGATTACGACGAAACTAGGTTCATCAGATCTATAACGGTGAATTATTGTAGGGTTTCAAGTTTCATAACGATCGGACTTGTCGTTTGACCGTACGAACGCGAAACGCCTAGAAATCAACGAAATTAAAATCAATTGAAATAATTTGAAATAAATGGATTTTAGCGTAACTTCATCATACTATGGAATTTGGACTTGAAACCTGTTCCATCACATTTAAAATATTTAAAAACATCTATTTTGATATACGGGTTGAACCAATTTCGTCCTGGAGTTAGAACGGGCTTTTCGGGCCATATATCGTTCAGCGCGTTTATCAACCCGATCCATCTATTCTATTTTCAACTTGTCTATACATACCCTGCAATAAACCCTAGCAGCCTTTATTCCTCATTTCTATACCTACAAACTGCTGTCCTTCTCTTTCCCAATGGCTGTAAACCCTAACTTATCCAATTCAAATTTCAATTCAAAAATCAACTTCGAAAATTCAAACTCCTCAATTTTTTTTTAAATATATATATATCGAAGATCTCATTAATACAAACCTACGTCCATTGTTCGTTTTTCGAGACAGTGACCGGATTGATCAGAAATCGCGGTCAAAGTCGAAATGGGCGTTTTTGATTTCGACGTCAATCGACGAAATTGGAACTGGGTATTGTAGATCTCGTCATGGGCTTCAAGATGGTGGTGGTCGCTTGACTTGAATCGAACCGTGGCGACTAGAATTTTCATTTTAGGGTTTTGGAAAACCCAGTTTGGGGAGGCGGCAGCGAGCACCAGAGATGGCCGGAGTTCGGCAACGTGGAGTGGGAGGAGAGACAAAAGCAGCGACGGCCGAGCCATGGTCTACAACGGCAGAGAGGAGTAGCTTTGGGCGGTCAAAGGTCGATCAACTGGTTGTGGGATGGGTTCAGTCACGGCATGTAGGTTGAGTACGAGAAGAACGTGGCAACGTGTAAAGATTTTTTTTCATGTTTTTATTTTATTTATTTGAAATTGAAATTATATGAATTCTAAGGCGCTAGTTTGGATGAATTTGGAGACTGCCGTATTTTTGGGTTTAAATTGGATTTAAATTCGATTTAAATTCGATTTAAATTCAAAAGGTGAGTGTTTTAACCCACTCACAACTTCTAAAATACTTTTGTTTGTTAAATTGTGTTAACTCCTATTTTTCACGACTCAGCGACCCAACGAGTTAAGAAGCAAGCGACCTAATGACCTAAACGTCCAAGCGAGCAAACATAGATGTAAGACCTACAGCGAGTTAGCGTGGCTGCAATTTAGCGACATACTCGACCTAAGCTACTCAATGGGTTACGACCTAGTGACTCAATGGAAAGGAACGACGTAACAAGCTAAAGGGGATCAGCGACCTAACGAGTTAAAGGACTCAACGGCATAACACGGCGCAACCTAACGACCTAAAAGGTCCAGCGACCTAGTGAGTTAAAACAGGGCAAAGCCGCTTGCATATAGGTCGCTCCGAACCTTAAGTCGCTACCTCTTCTAAGTTGCTCCATATAAGTCGTCCTCTACTCCCATAGGTCGCTACAACCTACCAAGCAGAAGCAGTTGATCAAGTTCAACCATTTTAAGCCGTAGCCTGTCCCTTAGGTCGCTCATGACCTACGACCTAACCTTAGGTCGCTCACAACCTACGACCTACTTCCAGATTTTCACTATAAATACCCTGCCTACCCCACCAGGAAGAGGACTTTTGGATCATTTCTGGAATGCCAATACTTTGTTGTTTTCTCAACTCCTTCAACACTTCAAACACCAATGACGCTTCAACGAACTTTGAGAAAGATCTAACTCATTCAACATGAATTCGAAGAGTTTTTCTACATCGAAGTTCTAGCTACTTGTCTTAATCGTGTTGTAATTGAAAAATAATTGAAAAAGTTGTAATCAAATCAGCAATAAAAGAGATTAAGTGGACGTAGGCTTGACTTTAAGCCGAACCACTATAAAAACTGTTGTCTCTGTACTATTTCTCTGTAATTTTCTGCTTATTTTCAGTTCCCGTACCAACGGGTGGTGCTTTCACTATACTACAACTTACACCGGGATGTTAGCGTACATTTTTAGCATTAACATTTTTGGTGCTTTCATTGAGAGCTGGAACTCAGGTGCTCTCATCATTGCTCCATAAAGATTTGTTGAACGACTTTCTTTAAGAACCAGAAGTTTGTCTGAGATTATGGCTCCTGGAATAAAACGTAGATCTGCTAGATCTGGAGATACTTATGACAACACCGCCACTTCTCCCGCGTCAGATCAGACGGCTCCTAGTGTTGGAATTACAAGGGCGGAATTGGGCGCTGCAATGTCTGGGTTGTATCAACAAATTGAATCCCAGAACACTTTGATGCTGGACAGGATAAATGCTTTACTTGGAGTCGACCGTCAATCTGAAAACAATAAAGAAACATTTGCTGAAGATGTTCATGATTCTCAAGGAAAGAGTATTCCTCAAAGGGCAGCTGGCACCACCGAAGGGGCACCTCCCCAGGCCGAAGGTTCAAGGCCGCAGCCAATTCTTCATGAACGTTTGTCCAAGCAAACTTCTGAAAATGTAGCTAACGTCTGTCTCGCGGGGCCTCTAAACGATGAGGAATACCTCTCCGGAATGATTCGACAAATTATGAAAGAAAGCATGCAAAGGAAAGAAGATGAGAATGACTGGGGGTTTGCTCCAAGCAAGACTCCTTTTACTGAAAGGATCCTGAAGGCCAAATTTCCAAAGAAGTTTGTTCCTCCCACTATTCTAGCTTATCGGGGAACAAGCGATCCTAACCAATTCTTATACAAGTACGACTGGCATATGACTGGTGCCAGAGCATCGGATGAGATCAAGTGCAGATATTTTCCGGTGTATTTGGAAGGATTGGCTCTACTTTGGTTCACGAAGCTGCCAGTTCGTTCTGTGGACCATTTCTCTGACCTCACCCGGAAAGTCAAAGATCAGTTCAGGTTATATGCTTCAAAGGCCAAGGATATAATGTCACTATCCAGCCTTGAATAAGGCCCTGGAGAGCCTCTTAAATCTTTCTTAAACCGCTTCATTATAGCCTTGGCTGAAACTGACAATGCAGAGCCTCGGATGATTCTCACTTACTTGACGCGAGCTATCGACAAATCTAGTGAATTCGAGAAATGGCTAAAGATGAAAGAGCCAAATTCACTTGAGAAATTCTACAAGAAGGCCGATGAATTTATGCGCTTAGAGAGCCTTCCTGTGCCGGTAAAAGTAGTCATGAACGAAGTTGAGAATAACAACGTTGCTTTTAGCAAAAAGGAATTTGGTGGTCAGAAGAGGAAAAATGACGGTGGAAAAAAGCAAAAAGATGCGAAGAAAACTCGCTACTTTAAACCTTCAGATTTTACTCCTTTAACTGATACTCTAGAGAATATCTTTTACGCAACCAAGGATGTTGTTGAATACCCTAAACCACCTAAGTTGAGGCTTGGGAAAAATGTTGCGCATAATGGAAGGTTCTGTCGATTCCACAATCAACCCGGCCATGACACTAATGAATGTCACCATTTAAAGAGTTTAATTGAGGAGCTGTTGACCTAGAATAAACTTCAACAATATGTGAAGATAAACAGAAATGACCCAATCTCATCTACTCAGGGGCAACAAATTCCCGCTTATCAATCCGGCTCAGGTGAGAGAGCTGCAGCGCAGGAGTCTGAGAGGCCTATCATTAATGTTATCACAGGGGGTCCTCACCCAGCGGGCAGAAGTTGGGGTGAGATGGAAAGATATGCTCACGCTTTGAGATATGCCTCGGATTGTCCTATGTCAAGTCAAGAAAGAGTTTCAGACTAAAGGAGAAAATTCGCTTGCTTATTTGTCAAAGGCCTGGGAGCGCCATATATCCTAGGAAGAGAAAATAAAGGCGGATTCTCTAACAAAGTATTGATGCTCTGGCAAAGCTCAATTATTGGGATTGGTCCCTGTGGAAGTCTTGTCAGCTCCAAGTATTGATGAGATCCACTTCCGAGAGCCTGAAACAGCGAGCACTTGCGTCCATAGTTTACTTAAAAGCAATGCTTAAATTTGTAAAATGATTATGGATGTATCATTTTTGTATTGATTCACACTGATTTTACTAAAAATCTTGTGTTCTTTATTACTATAAACTTCCTGTCTCATTTCGATGTGCATATATCTTAAATATATTGCTAAAATGTTGATTTAATAATGTAGGCTATCAAAGCGAAGCTTACCTATTCAACACATCACGAGGCCAAGCGATTCCTACAAATCACTCAATAAGCAAACGTCAAGTCACAAAAATTCCAGATTCAATTCCTACATAAGGAGTGCTTCTCACAAACAGTTGGTGATTCCACCGGAGGGGCACCTTCCCAACGTGAAGGTTCCAGGCCCTTGCTAACCGATTGCGATCGTTTGTGCAAACGGACATCCAGTCAAGTAGCTTGCGTCTGCCCCATGGATTCACTTAACAATGAAGTGCACTTCTTTGGAAAAAAGAAAACAACTTGCAAAAGAAAGGAACATGTGCTTGGAAACGATAACGAGGAATCGCTGAGAGGCAGATGGTGGAAAGACGTGGGCAAGCAGACAAAGAACAGCCAAAATGGAATCTTGTACCTCGACCAAAAAGGTTAGTGGAACCACCGAAGGGGCACATTCCCAAAGTGAAGGTTCCAGGCCCTTGCTAGTTAATTGCGATCGTTTGTGCAAACAAACATCCAATTAGATAGCTTGCGTCTACTCCGTGGATCCACTTAACTGTGAGTTGCAACCCTCCATGCGAACAACAAAGCCCTCTTCGGAGGCAAAAGCCCTCTCCGGAGGCCCTCTTCTCCTCACAAGAGGGAAGAGCCAAAATCCCTCTTCGGAGTCCCTCTTCTCCTCACAAGGGGGCAGAGCCAAAAGCCCTCTTCGGAGGCCCTCTTCTCCTCACAAGGGGGAAGAGCCAAAAACCCTCTTCGGAGGACCTCTTTTCCTCACTAGGGGGAAGAGCCGAAAGCCCTCTTCGGAGGCCCTCTTCTCCTCACAAGGGGGAAGAGCCAAAAGCCCTCTTCGGAGGCCCACTTCACCAAGTTGGAGTGCCAAAGCCCTCTTCGGAGGCAAATACCCTCCTCGGAGGCAAAAGCCCTCTTCGGAGGCACACTTCACCAAGTTGGAGTGCAAAAGCCCTCTTCGGAGACACGCTTCCCCGCGTACAGGGAAAAAACAAAAAGCCCTCTCCAGAGGAACAAACAAAAAACCTCTTCGAAGGCCCAAACAAACAAAAGCCCTCTCCAGAGGCACGAACAAAAAGCCCTCTCCATAGGCACAAACATAAAGCCCTCTTCGGAGGCACAAATAGAAAGCCCTCTTCGGAGGCACAAAATGTTCTATATAACAGTTTCATATAGATCTCGATTTAACCTCATTATTATTTAGTCTTGAAATAATCCCTTATTAGATTCAATATCATTTAAGTAACCTTAAATTACATTTTACTCAATATTTTCTTTAATTTATTTAAACGTGAAATATTCATTAAATAACTTAAATCAAAAATCCAGTTATAAAGTCATACCCTTTAAATTTCCCATTCAAAAATTTCAAATCGATTTAATTAAATAAATCCTTATTTAAATACCATTTTTATAAACCCAAATTTATCTCCCAATCTTAATTATTCAATTTATTACAAGAGAATCTATTTGAAACATAGATTTACATAAATACTTAACCATATTATATGGATTAAATCAATCTAATTTAAATCAAATATTACTACTAAATCTATATGTACAATTTTCATTTATATAATATCTTAAGAATCAAACTTATTAAACCATATATTTCTTTCCAAAATTATAGAAATTATTTTCAAAATATTTATATGGACCAACGGTGTCTGTATATATTTTCTATCATATAGTCAAGTGCTACGGATATTTATCATTTCAATCCGTATGCTAAATATATACGGGTGGATATCATTTCAACCCGTAATCCCAAATTCAATTAAACGAAAATCGCTTGGGTTTATCATTTCAACCCATAACGATTTTCTCCTATTCTAAAGTCTGTTCGGGTATGTATCATTTTAATTCATAGTGATTTCTAAACTACAGGGAACTTGCAGAGTGATAATAGAAAATACAATAAAATAACAGGCATGTATCATCAATAACAATATAATATAAACAACTGGATATGGTGTCATATCCCGTAGATGAACAGTTACAGATAATAGCATATATAACAAATTTAAATAACTACAGCAGCATATTTCAATTGTCGTTTCAATTGTCAAATTTAATGAATAAAAGAATGTTAATCGTGAGTGATTGCTCACCTTTCCAGGTTAGAGAGATAGATAATGAAGTTGAGTTACGAAATGCAAGCACGACTTCCGAAGAAAAGTTAGATGGTACGATTTCGACGGAAAAGCTGATAGATAGAAATTGATGAGAACCGATCAAATTAGCTTGATAAAATTGAAACGAATTTATTACTTTATTTCAAAATGAACGTTAAATCAAAACAAGCATTTTAAAAAATGAAATATATATATATATATATATGCACACCCATGAAAACCATATAACTTTAAAATGCTTCCATTTCATATTAATGTTAAATAACAAATATATAATTATTCAAAATGTCACATATATAGTATGTTCATTTTATGGTTGTCGTTTCCATGTAACAAATATTCATTTTAAACCAATATTAAAGAAAAATATGTATAGTTAAAAATCAATGTTCTAACATAAAACACATATATTAAAGATCAACACACACATATATAACATCTTTTGAAATGAATACTTATGTATATATATAATTATTATAGTTTATTACTTTCCTTTTCAAAATATCTAGCAGGAAATCAAACAAACTTATGCACATATATATGCAGATAAACAATATTCTTTATAATACATTGTTAACTTACTCCCTTTTTTCCCTTTTTTTAAAGAGTATATATGCAGTACAGTTTATAAGAATTTTTTTTTATAAAACCTTCATATATAAATACATGTATAAAATAAATTCTTTGAATATATAAAAATCAAAACGTTTCAAACATATATTCAAAAACTGGATCATATAAATAACAATGTATTTAGTCACATAGTATAAAATTCATTTATATAACTCTCTTATATATTCATTATAACTATAATCGAAACGGTTATATATACTTTATATAAATTAACCAAATATACACGTTACTTAACCTATTTGTACCCGATCAATAACTTTATTATTAAAGCACGCACATCATAACAGTATGAAGATATACAATGCTTTAGGCTTATTAAATAATATATTGCAACTTATGTGTACTAATATGTGAATATAAATAAGCTTACATACTTATTATATAAAAATCAAAATTAAAAAAAAACAATATAACAAAATATATATAAACCAGAAATTGATATATAAGCTTATACTCTTATATCGAGAATTTTTTTTTATTATGTACAGCCATACATATATATCTTTGGGTACTACAATTTTATTATTTGCCTTTTATAAAGAAAATTGCGGTTGCACTGAGTTTGTACGTATAGCTTACTTTATGTATATAAATAACATAAGCCGTCATACATATATACACTAAAATATGTAAATTTAAGGCAGTATACTACTAGCAAATATATATAATATAATACAATGTACAGACATACCCTGTGTAAACTCGAGTCGCTCATGGGTGGGCAAAAGGAATAAATAAGAAACTACAGACAATGGGGGAAATGTTGATGCCACCTATGTGCTGTTAGAAGTTATTACCTCTCGGCCATACACCAGGCTATGATGAGGCTGTCGATGTGGATAGGGAAGATGTTGGGTTCGGCTGGAAGGCAGTGTGTTTCTTAAGAGAAGAGGAGGGGAGAAGGAGGGGACAGGCGCTTGGTGGAAAGAAAATTTGCAGAGAGAGGATGAAAAGAATGTAGATGTGTAGGTAAAAGAAAGGAGGAGCAGGCTAGAATAAATAGAATGTACGAAGAGAACAAGGAAGGTTAAAAATCAGATTGGAATGAAATCGTAAAGAAAGAAAGAAAGAAAGAAATAAAAGAAATCAATGAATGCGAAATAACGTATAGTATTATACGTTTCAAACTTCGAAATGGCAACGGTCATGAGTTGATTTAGCTACATTTAAAGCAATAACTTTTTTGTTTATTTGGATAGTACGTAATAAGTTTGGAAAGGCAATGATATTTAAAATGGAACAAGGAACGGACAGAGAAATTTAAGCAAAGATAAAACATACAGAATAAATATAGAGTAACGGGACAGTCACGATAATTCAGTGGATAATTAAAGCAACTTTTAATGCCACCAGCTGGACGTTCAAATCTGAAAAGGCAGAGTAACGGACCATATAATAAATTGAAACAATGATTGATAACAGCTGCAAGTATATATTTAATTGAAAAGAACGGACAGGGAAAATTTTGTGAAACATACTGAAAATAAATATGAAGTACTTATTATATTATATGTTTCTTTTTAAATGCAGAGTCCAAAATTTGAAAGCCAAGTAACGGTTAACCCTTGATTTGTGAAAATAATTGTAGCAATTAATAAAAGAAATAAATAGCAACCCATCAAAGAAAATTATTTATAATTTAACCGGTAGGAAACGTAAAGGAACGTGCCACCATAAAATGAAATTGATAACATCTGTGCATTGATTCTGCAATATTTATTAAAGAAACTGATTCTGCAATATTTATTAAAGCAATTGATTAGCTAGCTTGAATTAAATAGAATTCCATAATGGAATAAACTTTGATAAAATAAATTGAAAATTTAAAATCTGCTATGTTTAATTGGACGTAATCCAAATATTAAACTTTTATTTCAAAATATTATTATATAAAATTTCTCAAAAGTTTCAATTAATTACGTTAAATAAAACCACTTAAAACTATTAAAATCCATGGGTCGTTACATCACTGCAATATCATACAAGGAAAATAAAGAAATTTGTGTGAAAGAAAGGAATAAATGCATTTATACATACAGACAAAAGTGTGTACAAGTAAAATGAATCATTTTATTCCATACTATAGAAAATCTGTATACATCTGCAGGTTTCAAAAAGCGGGGGCCGGTACCCGCACAATCTCCGGTCAATACAGGCAAAAAGCAAAAAAGAAAAACAAGAAGAATAAAGCCGGACCAATCACTTCTTCTTCCCTTCGCCTTTGGAGCCTTCACCCGGCCTAATGGTTAACTTTTTTAAGTTGGCTTGGACGGGTCGGGGAAAGAGGAGAAAGAGGCGCAATTGGATCCTCTTCTGCCTTCTCATCACCAGGAGAAGTCTCCTTCCTTTTCTTCGAGACTCCACGCTTCCCCTTCTTCTTTGAAGAAGATTTTCTGCCCAAAGTCATGAGATCAATCAACTTTGTATCATCGGCAGTGAATTCCTCCGGGGTCCTTTCACCCTCCTCAAGCCCTTCAGTTTTCTGCTCTTACGAAGCGGTCGGGTCATCCAAGCCTTGAAGAGCTTCTATCTGTTCTTCTTGAGACCCCAGTTGAGAAGCAAGAGAAGGAGTAACTTGAAGAGATGAAGGAGCAATAGCTGGAGGAGGCGAAGCTTGTGCAGTACTTGTGGTTTCACTACAGAAGAAGAAGAATTAAACGTCAGTATTTCCTGCGAAAAGAGGAGATAGTGGCACGTCAAGGTTTAAGTAATAATCAAGAAATTCATCAAACTCATGTGAAGCAAACAAGTAGCCCACTTGAGCTAGATCAGTGTTGAAGTTACCTAGAGGAGTTGACTTTATCACGTCGATTTCAAAATCATGGGCTTCGATGTCTTCCTGGGCCTCGTTGTGGGCAGTTGTAATTTCGGTCTCGGGTTTGGCAGGAGGTGGAGAATGAGAACTAGAGCCAATAATGTCTACGTCAACCGAAGCCGAAGGACGAGTCGGGTCGATCAAAGGTGCCTTCCCTAAACGCTCTCCTTCCGCCGCTTCGGCTCGTTCTTTGGCGAGCTGTTCTTTCCCTCTGGCAAGGGCGGCTTGACCTTCATCGTCGAGAAAATGAGCCTCGAGACCCTCCTCAGCGTAGCCGACACCTTTAAGCATTTCAACCGCTGCTTCCCATACTTCCGCCAGGGTAATTTCATACTTTGGCCCCAAAAATGAGAGATTGCCATGCCCTAAGACACTATGAGTGTAAAACTCAAATAAAGTAGAACTGACGTTGGCCTTCGTCTCCTCATGAGACTGTTTAGCTGCTGTTTTCCAGCAATGGCCTCGTCACGCTCTTTTTCAACTTTAGAAAGTTGAGCTTTTAACATTTCAATCTCCATGTCCTGGGAGCTAGTCTTTTCCTGCAACTGAGGAACATCAGTGCGGTAGATTTCCACAAGTCTCTGCTATGCCTCAAGTCTAGCCTCAGCATCTCGTTGACTAGCATGTGCATCTCTAACTTGTTTTTGAAGCACCTCTTCCTTTTGAGTAAAATAAGTGGAAGAGGTAGCAAGTTCAACTTTAAGTTGCTCGACTTCAGCTTCGAGTTTCTCATTATATGCAGTGATGTTCTTCATCTCTGTGTTGTGCTGGTCGAGAACTTTTTTTCATTCAGATTAGTCACTCTCCATGGTTAGCATAGCTTTGAGATTTAAACGGTTCACTCTTTGAAGCTCATCGACTAGCTTTTGCCACCCGGACATTCTTTCAATGTCAAGCCTAACAGCATCAAGATTCCTTAACATAGCCTGTTTGTCAATGGGAACCAAGTCCAAATCAAAGCGTACTCCTTTTAAACACCAGCGTGGAAACCGTCTTTGGAGTGCAGGCGGGGCATTCTCAACTTGATATGTAGGCCTATCAATGATTGTCTGAATCTCATTTCTTTTGAGGCCAGGGGAACTAGAAGGGATGTCCAGGGAAATAGAAGTAGCAGGCACTTTGGAAATTTCAGATGAAGATTTTTCGCTAGGCTTGGCCCACTTGCTGGACCCTTCAGCTTTAAAACTCTTCCCATTGTCATCGTGTGACTTTCTTTTATGGGAGTCATCGTCCCTTTGGTGAGAGTCATGGCGGTCATCTCTTCTACCATATCGCTCCTCGTAAGCCTGTCTCTCACAAGCTTTTCTGGCAGCTCTTTCCTCATCGGTTTCTCTAGGGGCAGGAGAATAACGCCTGGGGTCGTAAGAATCGCGCCTCCCATAGCATTCAAAGTCGTCGTAGTACGAGCCACTGTGTCCCATTGGAGAACCTAAAAGTGAAAAAGAGACAAGTTTAGAAATCTTCGAAATAAAGAAGCTAAGTACACATAATTGCCAAAATCATAAGTGTGTGTGGCATGTGAACTACGCACGTCAAGCTACAAACCACTCTTCGGCTTAGGAGTCAATTCTTGGATTGATAGAGTTGACCGCAAAACAGACGTTGCTTCGATCACTGGAGAAGTGAGCTTAGAGGTGATAGTGTCGTCTTTAAAAATTTCTTGGAAAGTCACCATAAGGCCACTCAGTCCTCCGAAGGCATCATCTCCATTGTGCCCAACGAACTCTCTTTCCCAACTCCCTCGTCGGTCTCTCCAGTGGCCTTCCCAGAACGATGAGGAAGTTCCTCTTCTTCAATGACTGGAAGAAGTTCAGATTTGCCAGATAATCCCGCATCGTCAACGGAACTTGAACATTTCACTAACGAAGCCTCAGCAATAGATTCCTTCGGTGCGGATTCCTTCACGGAGACCGGGGCATCATATACTTCTACCTGAGAACTGGGGGCATCGCGGGGTTGAATAGATCGAGAAGGGTGCAAAAGTATGAATTAGTGCAAAAACTCGTCCTTCAGCAGAAATTTAATACTTCTCTCCTCAGCAGCAGCAACACTCAATCTGTCAAAAGTCGGTTTATGGCTAGAATCTCTTGAAGGAGGGGGAATTGCTGCAAAAGTAAAGAATGAAGTTAACACTTGGTGATTCGAGTTTTGAAAGGGTCAGAAATCAAGTAAACGGTGATAAGTAGTCTTACTTCCTACTCTCCAGATGCCGTAGAATCCCAAGGGGCAGCAAACAAAGAAGAACTGATTCAAAAACCCGTGGGCACTTTCAGGAAGATCAGTTGTAACGACTCGGGGTTTTGCTGAAACGTTTAAATCACTTTCTTATTCTTTTGAAAACGCAACTGTAAAAATTCTGAAAACAATTTTATTTATTTTATAAAAGTAATAATTTACATTCTCAAATGAACAAGTCCGGAATTAAGCGAATCAGTAAAAGAAAGGGTTCATAGTCCTCGATTTTGCTGAATCGTTTAAATCGCTTCCTCATTCTTTTGAAAGCGCAAACTATAAAATTTTGAAAAACAAATTTTATTTTTAAAACAATTTGCAAATCCGTGATAAAACAGCAACATTAGTGACAATTTCAATAAGAAAATTGTACTTCTCAAAACACCGTAGAAACGGATCTCAAAATCAGCATTGCGGGATAACCGCTTGAAAATCCACTTTAAAATATGACGGATACTGACGTCAAAGTGACAGTAATTTTTAAACGTCAAATTCTCATCTAATAATTTGCATCAAAATATAATATCAGTGAAATTTCATCCATTAAAAATGTCAACAAAACACTGTGCTTCAAAATTTAGCACAAGTGTTAAAATCCTGTTATAAAATAACGGCAACAAAATACGTTTCATAACCAAGCATCAGTTCAACGTAAAGTTAATGCATTAACGTGCAACTTAAATTTGCACGTATACTGCAAAAAGAACAAAGAAATCATTTGAATATATCTTCAATGAAGATAATTCAAAACAATCAAAATCTAATCAAATATGATTAGCATCAAAGAAAACCACCAAGAATTTCAACAAATCAAAACCACTGGTTAAACAACATAATGAATTAAATTCATTTCCATATTTTGATTTTTAAATCAAAATAATTATCAGCTGTACTCAGCGAAGCAGTCTTACTGTTTCCGCTACGCACTCTGATAACAGAACACAAATCAATCGAATCATCAAAGTACAATTTCACTTTTATTTTTAAATAAAGCTATTTAAAAAATTTCGTCATAATTTCAAAACTTTAGTTTTGACTCAAAGCACATATAAAACATCGACAATTAGTTGTAACACATGTTCCATCTAAGTTATGTTTTATATTATGTCCATAAACCCCAAGCTCTGATACCAACTGTGACGCCCCACCTCTATGCCCACAATAACAAAGAGTATTAAAGGAAATACTGTCTGTTATTATGAAGAATAAGGCTGGATAGGAGCGGCCATCCGTAGTTAGGCCTTACACTAGCATTGGTTACCTCGATAAGAGTGGTATATTTTTTTTTCATTTTTTCATCTCATATTTATTTACTCCCATCGACATACCCAATTCTAGTATAAAACGAACTACGATGGTTCATAATAGTTTAGGACAATAGATATAATAATAACACAGATTATATAAATGCGGAACACAGATGAAACAGAAAGTCTCATATATATATACAATAACAGATGTCAGTTACAATACATTTACACGGTACATGTGATACAACTACAACAGTCGACTCAGGAAGTTATATATACAAGTACATTATCGACTAATATACATGAATACATATCAACCTATACTATGACACTACAACTCCAAAAGATATGAAAAGTCTTCATAGCTCAAGCAGCACCCCAAAGCGGAATATCTACAACCTGAAAATACTCGGTCTGACCCGAGTATTACATTCAAAAGAAAATAATACACGGGTCAGTCTAATTCAAACTCAGTTATTAGTGCATAAAAGCAATAATAATTAAGTAAAAATTAGACGACTGTCAAAATAAATTCACCTATCCGATCCTTTAACAAGAGAATCGGATAACGGTGAACATAACACATAATAGTGTTAAACAACAAATCGGCAAATTCAAATTATCAGCGAAGATAAGGGAAAAGAATATCAATGAAGATATATTTAAAAGAAAACCTCAGAATTGCCTAATTGGCAATTAACAACAAAATCTATTTATTAATAAATAACAAGAAACTCATAATCTAATTATCAAATAGATAATTAGATAACAACAAACTAATCAAATGAAACTAAATCAATTTAACCAATTGAAATATCACTTAAAAACATCAATTCCAATTGGCTGCAGTACACGCTAACGTGTACTGCCTCGCCAATACGACATATGAAATACGCAAAAGATCAATGGATCAAAAGTAATTGAAATCTCAATAAAAGCAATACCGTGTGGATGCAGTTCACGCTTGCGTGCACTGCCTTGCCACTTCAATGATGATGTACCCAATGAAAATTCACAAGCAAACACAAGATCAAACCCGAGTTACCGGATTCAACTCAAGTGTAGTCAGAAAGCAATCCATTCGCAACACTGTAATGCAAAACAACAATGGCAACTGCAGCTAAAAACTGCAGCCACCACAAGATCATACATGTACAAGACAACATGTCTCGAAGGATGTAAAGACCCGTAAATCCGTACTCCTTGAATAGACA
The DNA here is from genome assembly GCA_030765085.1 of Allium cepa. NCBI lineage: Eukaryota > Viridiplantae > Streptophyta > Magnoliopsida > Asparagales > Amaryllidaceae > Allium > Allium cepa. The sequence goes on from CM060943.1 coordinate 891,527,675, forward strand.
CTAATCTCCTTTGTTTAATTCAAGATGAACGAAAATACGAACCCTTAGGGGTTTTAAGAAAAAGAAAAGAAGAAAAAAAGAAGAAAGAAGATAGGAAAGAAGGAAATAGAAAATAGAAAGAAGAAAGAAAGATAGAAGATAGATAAGGTAGAAGAGGGAGGGAAAAGAAAATAGGAGAATAGAGTAGAAAATAGAACAGAAAGAAAATAGATCATTTTAAAATAGAAAGAAAAAGAGAATAGAACGGAATAGAAAACAACAGAATCACATCAGAATCTCCCAATTCGCAGCGCAACAACATATAATAATAAATGAATAATCTTTAAACAAAGAACCATATCAGTTATTACATTACATCACATTACATTACATCATATCATCAGAGTGTACAACAACAACAACAGTGCAGCGGAAAACGAAATACTATATAGTAGTAATACGCCACGCCATCCAACTTGCCTCCAACAACTCCAGAATATCCTGATAAACCTTAACTCTTGACTGCCCGTGTGGAAATTGGTGGGCACCCAGAGTTTAGGAAGGAAAACAATAAACTCCAAGTCAGTCATGTGACTGGTGTGAGAACTCAAAACAGTTTATTTATCTTTGAAATCAAAATAGTGGAATATTTTTAAATTCAATTCGCAATGCTTTTAAAAATGAGACTACCATAAGGCCTCCCGCACACACACACAATGCAAACGCAGAATCGGAGGAGATTTCTCCTTATGATAGTCAAAGATGCTTCATACGCATTTAAAATAACATTTGATATTATTACTAGTGCATAGTGTAGAAGAAATTCATTTCGAAAGTAGAATATAAATCTTAGCCAACATACGACCATTATCGTATGCCTACTATAGCTAACTATGTTCAATAGCAGGTTACCGCCACATTCCATAGCAGGTTATACAACTAAAACCGTACAAGTCACGTATTGTTTCTTTGGATTTCCAACAAATGGTCAGGCCAAGGAACTTCCCATTGCCACATGAGAATGCCTCTGGAAAGACATCCCCGAGAACCAAACCGGAACTCTGCCAACACAAGGCCGGGTTACCCCTAACTGGGTAACTACTGACACGAGCACGCCATTCCCCGATTGTAAACGACCTTTCTCACGGGATCCCGAAAGCCAACAACCACAAAGTAATAAATTCGTAGTAACCACATAGGTTAAATATCTGGGCTCCATACCATGATACCACCTCTATCCAGAAGGAAATGTACATACCCTAAAGGGTGCTACCCCTCATAACCTTGCTGCATCTTTCCTGTTTTGACCATTTCCGAGGTGTGAGGTTCGACGAAGTCACGTCCACAAAAACATACTTTATACAAAAGCCATGCTTTGGGTCAACAAATGATCAACACAATGATCACTAAGATAGACGATCAAATAAACGATCCTATCACAATAATCAACACAATGATCATTTACAGCATCACTCAGCATATCACATTACCAAATCGGGAATATATCGCTGATAACTTCAACTACATAACCTCTGAGCTCGTACGTCTCAGAGAAGGGTGTTAAGCTAAAAGAATAAATTCTCCGCCACCAACAGAAATATATTTGAAAGAAATCGGCTTTATATCTCAACTTGTAATGTCAGACATACAATCCATACAAGTCTGTTCCGGGATCGAACAAAACCGAAGGCACTTACAAAGAAGTCCTTGCAATCCGGATATTCACAATCCTGATCGGATTCACCATCACATATGGAGAACTCTATACCGTAGCTACTCGGTGCAGAGTAAATCGACAGGTCATCCTATCGCTCTCGCAAATACCGGGTCTTCAACACCGATCTTCAATGCAATTATAACGACGTATCACATATTCGGAATGGGTTATACGACCCCATGGTCCTTTCCCGGTTAACCCGAATAGTGAGCGCTTATTCAAAAATAAGTGTAGCATTCACATTCAAACAAATCACATCAATTACCCATTCAAAGGGAAATATTGATAGTCGGTTATTGAACTATCATTGATATGCACACATCACCAGATTCCAAATAATTTTCCAAATTATTTAATTTTTTCCAAAAATATCTTCACTAGATATATTATTTCAACACTTCAAAAATAAATCAATATTTATTTTTAAACAAATTCCACTTCCTTTATAAATTTCTCAGTGAATTTATAATTCTAAAATATCGATGAATATTCGGTTTCAATTATTCATTTCAATTTATCTTTAAAAAGATAAATTCTAAATATCACTTCATATTGGAAAACATTTCCATACTTATTTATTCATAAGTAATTCACAAATCTTTTTATTTTCTACACTTGGAAAATATTCAATATACTTAAATCGAATTAAGTATATATTTCATTCTATTAAGGAAATCATTCACTTAAACATATTTATTTGGGTCAAAACGAATGTTGCGTAAAACATCGTTACGACGTCCCAAAATCACTAGTATAGGGATTCGAATTTAAAATAGATATATAAATCCCAATACTATACAAAACATTTCCTTTCGGAAATCATTTACTATAACAACAGTGTTATAGTCCATCATCTCCTTCTATTTCTCAAAAACGTCTATTTCAACAATAAATGTTGAAATCTATGATTTCGAATCTCAACACATTTTAAAACATCGTTAGATCGTTTTAATTCTATTTGAAATATCACATTCAAAACAATTTCTTTAACATCTTATTCACTATTCAAAAACGTGAATATACTTTGTTAACAAATTTCATCCTTTTATTCATTTTAATTCAAAGGATTATTCACTATTCAAAAATGTGAATATAACTCCATTTATAGGTTTCAACAAATTTCCTTGTCAAAATAAGTCATTTGCGAATTTATAAAACAACGTTTATAAATTCCATTTCTATTTATTTATAAAAACTTCCTTTTTATAAATTCTTTTATTCATTTTATTTTAAAGTATTATTCACAGTCAAAACGTGAATATAACTCCATAAATAATATCATAACAATTTACTTATCAAAATAAGTCGTTTGTGAGTTTATAAAACAACGTTTATAAATTCCATTTCTATTTATTTATAAAAACTTCCTTTTTATAAATTCTTTATTAACCTATTCCAGTTTATAACTCAATTGTAAACTAAAAGTTCATATTATAAGTTAATTACTTATAAAACGATTATTTTACAAAATCGTTCTTTTAAAGACTTTCTAATTTATAAATCTTATAACTTATAAGATCCATTTATTTAACCAATCTATTCTTCAAATATTTTCACCAAATTTATAAATCTTACTATTTATAAATTTCTTTTATAACTTCACAATTTATAATTCCATAAATTTCATTCTTATAACTTCACCATTTAAATTCTATAAATTTCATTCTTTAATGAAATTCATTTTCACTTCATTCAAACACTTATAAAAACTCGTTTTATAATGTCTATATTTCAATTTATAAATATCCATTTATAAATCTCTTAATATAAATCAAATTATATTATTCTTTAAAACGTCTTCAATCTCCTTTATTATTTCACCATTTTGATTTATAAAATAATTAAATTTTATAAATCCTATATTTCAACTTTTCATAATAAATTCTAAAATCCCGATTAAACTATTTTATAAAATCATTGGCATTATATTCTCAAAAATCAGTTTTTAACTATATTTCCCAAAAATCATAATTTTTATAACTTTAAAAATTATAACATTTATTTATATAAAATGGATCAATTCCAAAATTATTTTATAAAACGTATACTTTCTAAAATCACTTTAAAAATCATTTTTAAAATCCCAAAATATGGGTCCAATGATGCTACACACCAAATAGTCAATCACGACAACAACGATATCATATATCAATATGAAAATCCATCAAATATCAAAAATATCTGAAATCAAATAAATACTGTTGAGGAATCCAGTTGGATCCCTCCAACCTGTTTGCCTGCATCCAAAAACATTAGCACAATACCAATTTCGCTCCAGTACGAAATTATCGCGGTATATGTTCTTATTTAATATTATCCGCTTAATAACGGCGCAATAGGGTCTCATTCGCTAAACAAATAAATGCGGGAAATCAATAACTGCAATATATACATATGCCAATATATATATATTGATATTATTTATAATACCAATTTCACTGTTTATGAAATATTCGCGGTATATGTTTTTAATAAATAACATCCGCTTAGTAACGGCGTATAATGTCTATTTTAACAATCAATAGATAACAATCAACATTCAAACATGCATTCAATATTTTAAATCTAACTATTTAAAATAAAATCGAAACTAATTCGATTGAGTGAGAAGTTCTCACCTTGATTTTATTTTCCGTTTTAGCGATTTATTTCGAATAAAATTAAACGCGCGTTTAATTTTACCCAAAATTCTCACTAACTCCAAATGACTCCAAACCAACTCCATCGCGTAGTGCTCGTCCATACGATTCCAACGCAACTGGTTTCGCATTTTTTCGACCTCGTATGAAAAAGTTATGAATATTTGAAGTTTGTACACGATTTTTATAAACAAATCAACATAATTTATAACCTACACTAGTTTCTGGCCACAAGATCCTACATCTCCTCATCTCCACCGTCCCCTTCTTTCTTCCCTCTCCACGTTCCTCTACAGGAACAAGCCATCACCACAAACCCATACAACAACAACTAGGGTTTCAATTTGCATCGCCAATACTCGACGAAATTCGATCGAACCACTTGCAAATCGAAGCTCTTCGCGAGAGCTACCACCACCATCAACCACCTGAAGCTCGGCCATCTCCTCTTCATAGGAAAACGTGCGCAGGCCTGAAGAGAACGGCCCCCTTTTCTCCTCCATCGTCGCTCCAAATTCGATCATAACCGTTGGATCTCTAGTTCGTGTTGTGCTCTACCACTTTGTAGTTGAACATTCTTGCTAATTGTCGACGGATTTGGAGATTTGGAGGGAAGAAGTTCATGAGTTTCTGGCCGTTCATACAAAGGGTGGCGGCTGCAGTTCAAAACTAGGGTTTTGTATATTTTTTTTTTATTTTTTTGAGATAGTGGGCTATTTATAAGGAACCGACGAAACACTATTCATCCCGGAAATTCCGAACTCCGATTTACGCGCCGTAACCAGCGTTTCTAGGGTTTACCCCGCGTTCCGGACACAATGGAACAGGTTTCGGAAGCAAATTCGGACATCTGTGCGAGTTATGGCTGTAAACGCTCAATTTGAATTAAACCGATTTAAGCGATTTTCTAGGCGTTTTAATTTGTACAGGACAAACGGTAAATCCAATCGACTTGAAATTTGAAACCTTACAATAATATCACATTACGGATCCGATGAAACTGGTTTCGTCGAAATCTGAGACTTTTTGAAAAATGGCTATTTTAGCTCGCCAAATTTAAATTAAAAATAAATCGATGCGTTTCGAGCTGCCACGCTCAAAAGATAACTCCGATTGACACGAAAATTGAAATCCGGTAATAACTAACTATTACGGATCCAATGGAACTAGTTTCGTTCAATTCTGAGACTGTTCAAAAATTGACTATTTTTACTAGTCGATTTTAATATTAAAATATTCAATTTTCACAAATTCACTTTTAATTCAATTTTAAAAGTTCTAAAATATCGTTCTAACTCTCATATGATAAAATAAAATTTTACAAATCATTTTCAATCATATTTAACTCAATTTTCAATTATTTCCATAATTTAACGTATTAAATTATCGATTTAATTATTCAATTAAATCCAAAAATTCAAATAAAAATTTATTTGACTTATAAATTCACTTATTAATATTTAAAATTAATTAAATATTCAAATTTTAAATTAATAAAAATTCTGGGTCGTTACAATCTTCCCCCCTTAAAAGAATTTCGTCCTCGAAATTAACAAGTAAGAAAAATTACAGAATATATTAACTTTCCAAAATTCATAATTAAATTTCTTACAAAATATTTACTAAGTTTTCCAAATCATACTTAGTTATCCTTTCAAAAACAATTACTATTGTTTAACTTTCAATTCCAAAATCAAAGTTAAAGTTTTCAAAATTTTCCAATTTTTTTCAAAAATTTTCTAACGCCTTAAATTTTCGGAAAAATTCGCCATAGTCTCCTTTGCGCAGCTCGATCCGAAAAAAAAAATGACAGTATATATATCACAAATATACATCTCATCAAGTAATGAGGCATCCCGCAGGGAAAAAAGTGTAAAAGTACGGTATTTAATCCGAGATATGTACCTTATATTTTATTAGCAAGCATATACGGCTAATATAGCGCAAAAGCGAGCTCCAAATGCGAAGCAAACGCGATCCGCACCTACTAATCACTCAACAAACAACATGAGAACCATGCATATAGACAATAGTATCAATATACATCATGTAGCAACATAATAACTATATATGCCAAACATATCAAATGAAACAAAACAACAAATGCAAACATCAACCAATTATCATCCAACTAACATCCATAACCAATAAATATTCATTCATATTCTTATTAATATTCAATGAATTGGGTTATCAATTTAATCATATTTGATTCATATACAGTGGATGTTCTTACTAACATCCATTCTCAATTAGTTTATATTCACTAATTAAATCCAATTCACTTTCAATTCTATTCAAATTTATTTACTTTCAATTTGAATTCAATTACTTAGCTTTAAATTTCACTAATTCACTTTCATTAATACTTAATGAATTATATACAATCATCTAACAATCATATTCAATTGATTAATATTCAATCCATTCATTCAATTCTGTTACAAAAGTTGAATTTCATTTATATATAACTTAAGTTTACATTCATCACTTCACTTTTATTAATTTACTTTGATACTAATATCAACTTCATTCCATATCACTTAAGTTATATTTCCATTTAACTTTAAATTCATTTTTATTTACTACTCAAATTCATAAATATATTCATATAGTTTCACTTCTTATATATATAAGTTTATTCACAATTGTAAATCACTTTAATTATAATTTAGTTCTTATAATTCTTTTTTACTTATACAATTCCTTTATTTAGATTATTCAAACAACCTAACAATCAACTTATATACTTTAATAATTCTGAAAAATTATTTCTTCATATATAAAATATACTCAAGGTAAAATTATTTTATTTACCCAATTTAAAACAATACTGTGCCGAATTGTTCTATTCAAGTGTTTAGAAACCCCTTCGGCATAGTCTTGCGGACCACGCTGACGAAAGTTCATATGCCACTCAATAAACCAATCATCACAATATAAAACAATTTTATATTCACTAACAAATACGCTCTCATAGCTATTATTACACTCAAACTCATTCTAGAGTACTACTGACTCTATCTCTAATGAGAAATACCCAACAGAACCATGGTTGTCGCTTAACCACAAGCTCTGATACCAAATGTAAAGACCCGTAAATCCGTACTCCTTGAATAGACACTAATCTCCTTTGTTTAATTCAAGATGAACGAAAATACGAACCCTTAGGGGTTTTAAGAAAAAGAAAAGAAGAAAAAAAGAAGAAAGAAGATAGGAAAGAAGGAAATAGAAAATAGAAAGAAGAAAGAAAGATAGAAGATAGATAAGGTAGAAGAGGGAGGGAAAAGAAAATAGGAGAATAGAGTAGAAAATAGAACAGAAAGAAAATAGATCATTTTAAAATAGAAAGAAAAAGAGAATAGAACGGAATAGAAAACAACAGAATCACATCAGAATCTCCCAATTCGCAGCGGAACAGCATATAATAATAAATGAATAATCTTTAAACAAAGAACCATATCAGTTATTACATTACATCACATTACATTACATCATATCATCAGAGTGTACAACAACAACAACAGTGCAGCGGAAAACGAAATACTATATAGTAGTAATACGCCACGCCATCCAGCTTGCCTCCAGCAACTCCAGAATATCCTGATAAACCTTAACTCTTGACTGCCCGTGTGGAAATTGGTGGGCACCCAGAGTTTAGGAAGGAAAACAATAAACTCCAAGTCAGTCATGTGACTGGTGTGAGAACTCAAAACAGTTTATTTATCTTTGAAATCAAAATAGAGGAATATTTTTAAATTCAATTCGCAATGCTTTTAAAAATGAGACTACCATAAGGCCTCCCGCACACACACACAATGCAAACGCAGAATCGGAGGAGATTTCTCCTTATGATAGTCAAAGATGCTTCATACGCATTTAAAATAACATTTGATATTATTACTAGTGCATAGTGTAGAAGAAATTCATTTCGAAAGTAGAATATAAATCTTAGCCAACATACGACCATTATCGTATGCCTACTATAGCTAACTATGTTCAATAGCAGGTTACCGCCACATTCCATAGCAGGTTATACAACTAAAACCGTACAAGTCACGTATTGTTTCTTTGGATTTCCAACAAATGGTCAGGCCAAGGAATTTCCCATTGCCACATGAGAATGCCTCTGGAAAGACATCCCCGAGAACCAAACCGGAACTCTGCCAACACAAGGCCGGGTTACCCCTAACTGGGTAACTACTGACACGAGCACGCCATTCCCCGATCGTAAACGACCTTTCTCACGGGATCCCGAAAGCCAACAACCACAAAGTAATAAATTCGTAGTAACCACATAGGTTAAATATCTGGGCTCCATACCATGATACCACCTCTATCCAGAAGGAAATGTACATACCCTAAAGGGTGCTACCCCTCATAACCTTGCTGCATCTTTCCTGTTTTGACCATTTCCGAGGTGTGAGGTTCGACGAAGTCACGTCCACAAAAACATACTTTATACAAAAGCCATGCTTTGGGTCAACAAATGATCAACACAATGATCACTAAGATAGACGATCAAATAAACGATCCTATCACAATAATCAACACAATGATCATTTACAGCATCACTCAGCATATCACATTACCAAATCGGGAATATATCGCTGATAACTTCAACTACATAACCTCTGAGCTCGTACGTCTCAGAGAAGGGTGTTAAGCTAAAAGAATAAATTCTCCGTCACCAACAGAAATATATTTGAAAGAAATCGGCTTTATATCTCAACTTGTAATGTCAGACATACAATCCATACAAGTCTGTTCCGGGATCGAACAAAACCGAAGGCACTTACAAAGAAGTCCTTGCAATCCGGATATTCACAATCCTGATCGGATTCACCATCACATATGGAGAACTCTATACCGTAGCTACTCGGTGCAGAGTAAATCGACAGGTCATCCTATCGCTCTCGCAAATACCGGGTCATCAACACCGATCTTCAATGCAATTATAACGACGTATCACATATTCGGAATGGGTTATACGACCCCATGGTCCTTTCCCGGTTAACCCGAATAGTGAGCGCTTATTCAAAAATAAGTGTAGCATTCACATTCAAACAAATCACATCAATTACCCATTCAAAGGGAAATATTGATAGTCGGTTATTGAACTATCATTGATATGCACACATCACCAGATTCCAAATAATTTTCCAAATTATTTAATTTTTTCCAAAAATATCTTCACTAGATATATTATTTCAACACTTCAAAAATAAATCAATATTTATTTTTAAACAAATTCCACTTCCTTTATAAATTTCTCAGTGAATTTATAATTCTAAAATATCGATGAATATTCGGTTTCAATTATTCATTTCAATTTATCTTTAAAAAGATAAATTTTAAATATCACTTCATATTGGAAAACATTTCCATACTTATTTATTCATAAGTAATTCACAAATCTTTTTATTTTCTACACTTGGAAAATATTCAATATACTTAAATCGAATTAAGTATATATTTCATTCTATTAAGGAAATCATTCACTTAAACATATTTATTTGGGTCAAAACGAATGTTGCGTAAAACATCGTTACGACGTCCCAAAATCACTAGTATAGGGATTCGAATTTAAAATAGATATATAAATCCCAATACTATACAAAACATTTCCTTTCGGAAATCATTTACTATAACAACAGTGTTATAGTCCATCATCTCCTTCTATTTCTCGAAAACGTCTATTTCAACAATAAATGTTGAAATCTATGATTTCGAATCTCAACACATTTTAAAACATCGTTAGATCGTTTTAATTCTATTTGAAATATCACATTCAAAACAATTTCTTTAACATCTTATTCACTATTCAAAAACGTGAATATACTTTGTTAACAAATTTCATCCTTTTATTCATTTTAATTCAAAGGATTATTCACTATTCAAAAATGTGAATATAACTCCATTTATAGGTTTCAACAAATTTCCTTGTCAAAATAAGTCATTTGCGAATTTATAAAACAACGTTTATAAATTCCATTTCTATTTATTTATAAAAACTTCCTTTTTATAAATTCTTTTATTCATTTTATTTTAAAGTATTATTCACAGTCAAAACGTGAATATAACTCCATAAATAATATCATAACAATTTACTTATCAAAATAAGTCGTTTGTGAGTTTATAAAACAACGTTTATAAATTCCATTTCTATTTATTTATAAAAACTTCCTTTTTATAAATTCTTTATTAACCTATTCCAGTTTATAACTCAATTGTAAACTAAAAGTTCATATTATAAGTTAATTACTTATAAAACGATTATTTTACAAGATCGTTCTTTTAAAGACTTTCTAATTTATAAATCTTATAACTTATAAGATCCATTTATTTAACCAATCTATTCTTCAAATATTTTCACCAAATTTATAAATCTTACTATTTATAAATTTCTTTTATAACTTCACAATTTATAATTCCATAAATTTCATTCTTATAACTTCACCATTTAAATTCTATAAATTTCATTCTTTAATGAAATTCATTTTCACTTCATTCAAACACTTATAAAAACTCGTTTTATAATGTCTATATTTCAATTTATAAATATCCATTTATAAATCTCTTAATATAAATCAAATTATATTATTCTTTAAAACGTCTTCAATCTCCTTTATTATTTCACCATTTTGATTTATAAAATAATTAAATTTTATAAATCCTATATTTCAACTTTTCATAATAAATTCTAAAATCCCGATTAAACTATTTTATAAAATCATTGGCATTATATTCTCAAAAATCAGTTTTTAACTATATTTCCCAAAAATCATAATTTTTATAACTTTAAAAATTATAACATTTATTTATATAAAATGGATCAATTCCAAAATTATTTTATAAAACGTATACTTTCTAAAATCACTTTAAAAATCATTTTTAAAATCCCAAAATATGGGTCCAATGATGCTACACACCAAATAGTCAATCACGACAACAACGATATCATATATCAATATGAAAATCCATCAAATATCAAAAATATCTGAAATCAAATAAATACTATTGAGGAATCCAGTTGGATCCCTCCAACCTGTTTGCCTGCATCCAAAAACATTAGCACAATACCAATTTCGCTCCAGTACGAAATTATCGCGGTATATGTTCTTATTTAATATTATCCGCTTAATAACGGCGCAATAGGGTCTCATCCGCTAAACAAATAAATGCGGGAAATCAATAACTGCAATATATACATATGCCAATATATATGTATATTGATATTATTTATAATACCAATTTCACTGTTTATGAAATATTTGCGGTATATGTTTTTAATAAATAACATCCGCTTAGTAACGGCGTATAATGTCTATTTTAACAATCAATAGATAACAATCAACATTCAAACATGCATTCAATATTTTAAATCTAACTATTTAAAATAAAATCGAAACTAATTCGATTGAGTGAGAAGTTCTCACCTTGATTTTATTTTCCGTTTTAGCGATTTATTTCGAATAAAATTAAACGCGCGTTTAATTTTACCCAAAATTCTCACTAACTCCAAATGACTCCAAACCAACTCCATCGCGTAGTGCTCGTCCATACGATTCCAACGCAACTGGTTTCGCATTTTTTCGACCTCATATGAAAAAGTTATGAATATTTGAAGTTTGTACACGATTTTTATAAACAAATCAACATAATTTATAACCTACACTAGTTTCTGGCCACAAGATCCTACATCTCCTCATCTCCACCGTCCCCTTCTTTCTTCCCTCTCCACGTTCCTCTACAGGAACAAGCCATCACCACAAACCCATACAACAACAACTAGGGTTTCAATTTGCATCGCCAATACTCGACGAAATTCGATCAAACCACTTGCAAATCGAAGCTCTTCGCGAGAGCTACCACCACCATCAACCACCTGAAGCTCGGCCATCTCCTCTTCATAGGAAAACGTGCGCAGGCCTGAAGAGAACGGCCCCCTTTTCTCCTCCATCGTCGCTCCAAATTCGATCATAACCGTTGGATCTCTAGTTCGTGTTGTGCTCTACAACTTTGTAGTTGAACATTCTTGCTAATTGTCGACGGATTTGGAGATTTGGAGGGAAGAAGTTCATGAGTTTCTGGCCGTTCATACATAGGGTGGCGGCTGCAGTTCAAAACTAGGGTTTTGTATATATTTTTTTTATTTTTTTGAGATAGTGGGCTATTTATAAGGAACCGACGAAACACTATTCATCCCGGAAATTCCGAACTCCGATTTACGCGCCGTAACCAGCGTTTCTAGGGTTTACCCCGCGTTCCGGACACAATGGAATAGGTTTCCGAAGCAAATTCGGACATCTGTGCGAGTTATGGCTGTAAACGCTCAATTTGAATTAAACCGATTTAAGCGATTTTCTAGGCGTTTTAATTTGTACAGGACAAACGGTAAATCCAATCGACTTGAAATTTGAAACCTTACAATAATATCACATTACGGATCCGATGAAACTGGTTTCGTCGAAATCCGAGACTTTTTGAAAAATGGCTATTTTAGCTCGCCGAATTTAAATTAAAAATAAATCGATGCGTTTCGAGCTGCCACGCTCAAACGATAACTCCGATTGATACGAAAATTGAAATCCGGTAATAACTAACTATTACGGATCCAATGGAACTGGTTTCGTTCAATTCTGAGACTGTTCAAAAATTGACTATTTTTACTAGTCGATTTTAATATTAAAATATTCAATTTTCACAAATTCACTTTTAATTCGATTTTGAAAGTTCTAAAATATCGTTCTAACTCCCATATGATAAAATAAAATTTTACAAATCATTTTCAATCATATTTAACTCAATTTTCAATTATTTCCATAATTTAACGTATTAAATTATCGATTTAATTATTCAATTAAATCCAAAAATTCAAATAAAAATTTATTTGACTTATAAATTCACTTATTAATATTTAAAATTAATTAAATATTCAAATTTTAAATTAATAAAAATTCTGGGTCGTTACAAAGGACAACCACTAAAAGAGGTACCCGGGTGATGTGCAAATGAATGCAACAGTGGATTGAATCAGTGCCGTGATATGCACAATGCACCGCAACGACATAGCAACTACATGAAGACAACAGAAAATGATCAATCAAACTTCTGGAACCAAAAAGTCAACTCAACTCAAATGCCAAGCACAAGGGCTCGCATGGAAGTTACACCGCGACAGATCAGAGAAGTGCAGCAGTGTGCACATCACTGTGAACAGGTGGTGGTACAAACTACAAGAGTAGAGTGAATGTGAGAGCACCAAAGGTATGGCACCACATCACATAAACAAATGAATACAACTAACCAAATGCAAATGAATACAAAGCATCAATGCGATGTATCAGATTTGAGAATAAAGGCAGTAGTACATCACAATTCAACTACACTGCAGTTCAAAGTAAAAGTGATGCAACACAAGATAAATCAGATCAGGCAGCAACTCCAGATGGATATCAATAGTACAGACTCAAGTGTACAACTCGAAGCAATACTCAGTGTACGACTTACAAGTTCATACGTACAACAAACACAAAGCCTATGAAGACTACAGACCGAACCAATATATGCATAGTCAAGGCAACCTGAAGAGAATCAGAAACTAGAGGGGTGACATGTACAAAGCACATAATCTACGTGAACACATGAACTAACAACTAACAGATGAGAACTTCAAAGAGTGTCAGACTCGAACAGTGACAAGTACACAAAAAAAACCAAAGTTTATATGCCATTAACCAGTGCAGTGATGAAAATGCAGTGATACTCGAAAAACAACATGAAACTGGATATTGCAAGTGATATATACCAACAAAACAATGGATGCAACCGCAATCGATGATGTACCAATAACTCAACATGTAAATAATGCAAGTCAGTAAGGATTTACTGAGATCTGAAGCAACAGAGCTATCTAACTCAAAGTTAGTCAAAGTCTAGTAATATCAAAACAAGCTGAAGCCATGAATTACGGACCGAAGTCAATTACTTAAGGCAAATGCCAAATTAAAAATGATAAAGATAGTTAAATCATCAACAATTGACAAAGTCGAATAACATAAGCACACACATAAGTGCACGGGTGCTACTGTCAAAGTCAAGTAGCAAACACTGACCAAGTCTCAAAATATCAAGTTCAAATACAGGCACTTCAATCATCAAGTTTAACATATTCAAGGCCGAAGCCATCAGTTCAATATCAAAATTTGCCAAAAACGAATGAAATCACTTTGTCAAAATCGAGTCAACAATGAACCAAGTCAAGGTCGTGATCCAATAAGGAGATGAACAGGCCAGAGACGAGATTATCAAAAGTCGAACAGTTCAAAACCGCATGTATCAAGCTAAAAGCAACAAAGTACTCAAGGCAAATATCAAATTGAACAAGGCCGAAAGTCGAACAAAACAACATCACCAAACTCAAATCACAAATCATCAAAACCATGCAAATCCCCAAAATCACATATATTTATGAAATCGACTTGAATTAGATGTGAGTAATTAAATATTACTCACCTTAGGATGAAGCGCCCTGATCCAACAGCCGAAGCCATGGAAGTCTCCAATTCACGAAACCCTAGTTTGCAACGAGTCGCCATTTATCCTATTTTTGATTGTTTAGGGTTGCGAACGAAAAATGATTGAGGGAGGAACCGGGTCGAACCAAAGTAAGAAGGGAATGACATCGAAAATTTTAAAGGAATATTGGGCCGAGATAAATTTTAAAGCCCACATAATTCCTTAACGAATTTCAAAAGAATTTTCACTCGATTGAAAACTTCAATTAGCGATTAGCTTGCTTAATAATCGTTTAATGATGATTATAAATTGGGCAAAACCCCGGGTCGTTACATCAGTAATCAGTTTACGGTTTCTTGCGCCCCTCACAAGTATAATAGAAGGATGATCTTTGTTCTTCGCAAACGTGCACAAATAGCAAATCTCTTCAAAGCTCGGAAGACGGTCAATGTAAGAACCCATATTTTGATAATTAAAAATATTAAATTTAATAAGGTTTTGGGCTTTAATATTGTCAGAAATTAAAATTTATGATTTATTAAATTGAATCTTATTAGATTTAAAATTTTGACTTTAAGATAAATCTTAAAACAAATAATTTAATGAGATAAAACATATAATTGGCTAATATTGATTGAATGTAATTGACTACTATATTATGTTAACGTAATTTCAATCAATTTAAATAATAAAGGTTAATAAGGGATAAGTAAATGATGTATAAATTGATGTAATCTTATGTTATTAATTGCAATTGGTTTTAATATGGAGTATGAAATCAATTATTTTGTACGTAAATTTATTAACCTTTGTTTGTAAAGAATAAGTTAATAGATATAGATTATTAACGTATAACCAATGTTTCATTTATTTTCTTATTACGAAATCGGTTAGAATTTTTTTTGGTAATTAATGGAGAATTAACGTAATTAAAATATTACAATTGATATAAGAAGAAACGTTAACTGTTGAGTGGTGAGTGTAAAACTTATGTCAGTCAACTGCATAAGGGAATAGTTGATTTAATAATAAGAATGTAAATCAAAATAAAAGGATTTGTTTGAAATTTAAATATATAATGAACAGGTTTTATTACATTTGTAATTAAATGATGGAATTAAATTAGTATATAGATATTGAGTTTAACATAGAAAATTGGATTTCAAAGGAAACAATTGGATTAATTATCTTCCCTGTATTAGGGTATGTTTTGAGATTTAATCATTGTAAGTAATAGTAATTATATCTTACCATTTATAAGAGATAGAAGTAAATGGTAATTAATTAATGATATGTGCAACATATGTTTTATGTTAAAAATATAATGAGAATTTCATTGAGAAATATTACATTCAAATTGTAAGCACTCAAATTTGGTACAAATATAGTGATAATACGAAATTAATTGATAAAGAAATGATGTGGTTGTACGAAGTATTATTTCTGTGACTCTTTAATAGGATAATCTTTAAACATAAGTTGGGTTAATGAAAAGAACATTTGTTATCAAATAAAATGGATCTTTCATTTGTGAATGTAGTTTTAATTTCATTAAAATAAAGAATAGAATGATTGATTTAATGGAAGAAATATAAGTACATTTGAACCGTGTTTTAGCATATAGATGGATTACAAGAGTGGAAAAATAATTTATTTAAGTTATTTATTTCTCTACTGTATAAGCAACAAATTTATAAATGTGCTTAAATGACTAAAGGAAACAATTATTCTATTTTTCATCCATTTTAGTTGTCTGTTTTGAAATTTAACTTTATAAGTAATTGTAATTAATATAATTGAAATATTTCAATGAGAACGGAAGAAAACGTTGACTGCAATTAATAGGTTTAATAAAAGAAACGCATCTTTTGCGTTAAACAGAAAGGATGTTTTAATGGAAATAAAAGATCATTTTGGGAAAACCAAATTGAACGTTTTCATTTTTATGGTAAGTAATTTTATTTATTATGCGTAGATAAAAAAAATTAAATGCGTACAAATTTGAATATCGTTTGAGTTAATGAAGTCAATTTGGTTACGTTTCACAAATTGAATTTCAATAAGGTTGTGCAATGTACATGGTCCCTTCATTTCTTTTGTTATTAATTGTTGCATGTTTTGAGACGTATAAAAATAAAGCTTTCATTTTGAACTAGAATGATTTTGGATAAAAAAAATTGAATTTTAGAATAACATATACACACACGCATATTAATGTTCAAACTTTTAAATATATCAGAGGGTTCATGGTTGTGTAAATATTGTGGAATCAATTAGAAATTACTTTTTTTTTACAGTTGTACATTGATTACATAAGTTTATATTCATTTTTCCATTTTATATATGGTTAAAATTTGTAAATGGGTTGCATTAATGCGACCACTACAGTAATTAAAAAGTAAAGTTAATCATTTTTATAGTGCATAGGTTGATATATATTCATTAATCAATAAAATTTGTTTGAGTAACGTAAATAAATATATATTGAATGTTTGATTAATTGATTGGTTGATTGTTAGTTGATTGATTGAGTTAATGTAGTGTGCACATATATTAGCATAAAACGAATGTTTTAATATGGAATTTAATAATGTAAATATATGTATATTTGGGTTTATTGATATAAATTAATTGGAGCAAGTTTTGGAATGTAGACTCAAAAGGTTTGTTTATAGGAAATAGGTGGTCCCTTCATTTACTTTACATTTATTATCACCTTGCAATCTCTCTCTTTTCGTTTTCAAGTAGTCTAATAATTAAACTACTCATTCATTTCTTATAAATTAATGGTTACTTCATTTGATTTATTTATAATTAATAATTTCCACATTCTTTTCATTTGTTTCTCCTTTATTCGTTTGCTCTTTTTAAATGCTTTACCTGAAGCTTTTTCCTTTTCCGTTTTTTCGTTTTTAATGAGAACATCCAAATTAATATGCATGCCCTCTAATTAGCATTTACTATTTTCCGTTTCAAAAGTTTATTTTGCTTATGCATCATTAGTTCTTGTAGCTTCCTTTCATTCGCAATTCTTGAAGCTTCATATTTAAAATGAAAGATTTATTTTTGTCTTTATTGATATATTTATTCCTTTAGTTTACATCTTTCAATACTACATTTTAGGGCTATTCATATTTTTACTTTATTTCGATTCCTAGTTTGTTTATATATACCTTATTAGCTCTTTTTTTTTCCATCTTCATTCCTGTAGCCTTATTTCTAATCTCATCTTCTATAGCTTCATTTTTCCAAATAAAATTTTCATCTCATTTCTTTTCACTCTTCACCTTCCTCATTCCCTTTTTTTAAAATCTCCTTCTTCTCTTTTTTTTGCTTCATCTTTATGCTTTTTTTATTCTTCTTCAAATCTTCTTCTTCTTTTTCAAAGCTTCCTTTTCTTTTTCAATTCTTCATCTCTTTAAATTTTCTTCATCTTTTCCAAGCATTCTTCTTTTTCCAAATCCTTTTCTTCATATCCGGATTTAGACAAACTTCTCTGTCTCTTCCAAAACATTCCAAAAAAAAAGATTATGATAGCAAGGAAATAAATCAAAAGGAGGAAGTAGTAGCGGATTCAAATCCGACTAGACAAGGGAAATCCAAAAGGTGAGTGTTTAAACTCACTCACAAAATACTAAAATTTTGTTGCAAGTTAAACTAGGTCATATAGTGATAAATTTTTGATTGTTGGTTGGAATATTTATAAATATTTAATTTGAATAGCTAAATTCCAATATGTGATGACTAATAATTACTGTGACATGTTATTGAATTGGTTGATTTGAATGTTGAATGGATTGTGCTTGAATGTATATTTGTTCATTTATTTGATATATCCTTATTATCACCCTATAGTTTATTGTAATTATTTAAATTTTCATATTGATTATTTGCACACTGAATAAAGATGTAAAACCCATGAATTTCAAGTATTTACATCAGAGGAAAAATATTATGTTTAGATTTACTATTTGAACCATAAAAATGATTTGGGAAGTAAACTGTCTTACCTTACTTGAAAGTTCTCGAAAATTAAATTTTGAAACGTTGGGAAGTTTCCAAAAAAGAAAATATTGAAACTTTGGAACATTTTTATAAATCAAATCTCTAAAACTATGAAATTTAATTGGGAATTGTTCTGTAAATTTGAAATTTACTAGAATGGATCTATTGTGAAAACCGTTTTATTTTGAATATGGAAATAATAACATTTCCAAAAAATTTAACCTTCAAAAAATGTAGTTATCTGCATTACTTATTTCATATACTTTTGTTTTAATTTGCATAAGAATTTTAGTTCTGACTCGAGTGTATTATCTTCCTTTATGCTCGGGTCAGCCTGAGTTTTTCAGCATTGAAGACTATTTCTGTTGGACGAAGACGAAGATTCAGTATATTATTGCTATTTATTATTCCACTACATTCTGTGTTCCGCTGCATTATTGGTTATTTATGATATATGTATAACTCTGATTTGAATTTGTAAAAGTGTAATCAAATGTTATTTGTAAAACAGCTTCATGAACTGTTTATTTGATTATTATATTTTATCGTTACGCTGCGAGATTCTTTATTTTGTTTATCTCTTTCCTTTTTTTTCTTATTTACCTCATTAACAATCCTCCCTTTTGAATGGTTTGATTCTGACATGTGTGGTTTATTGTTGATTTGAACCATCCAAAAGGATGGGTCGTTACAGTTGGTATCAGAGCTTATGTTTAGACATACCTTAGCCTGTTTGGGGTTAACTCATTAGAGATAGGGTAGTAATACCCTAGAATGAGTTGATTGAGTGTATATACGAGAGCGCGTATTTGTTAGTGTTATAAACATGTTTTATATAAATTTTGAAATGAAATTAATTTTCCTAATATTATATGATATATATAAAGGAATAAATTTTCAAGACTAGTATAGTTATTTGTAATGTGTTTGATTTATGAAATGGTAATATTTAGTTATTATCATTTTGTTGACTTGTTGTATTTAATCAAATTACAAACATTGGTTAATTATTGTTGATTGAATTAATGGACTAAACACGAGTTTAATAATGGTGTATAAAAGAGAATAAAATGAATAATTAGGATATTTGTTTATGAAATTGAAATGTTGATGTGAATTTTGTTGTTTGTTGACATGTAGTTTCACCTATTGGAAAAAATGGAATATTTGGATATTTTGGATAATCGACACCCTTTTGTATTAATATATGAGTGAAACTTGATAATTAGGTTGAATTATATAGTTGGATTGACAACCTTAATTTGAAAGCAAGTAAAATAAGGTTTAATTTGTTATATCTAAGTTTAGTAAATGAATGGAATTGGGGTATACATTCTTGGCATGAAATGTAATAATATACAAGTGTGTACTTTAAGCCTTCGGATCTTTAAATTGAAATTGTGATTATGGAAATGTTGTAAATACAATTAAATTGGAAAAATATGTTTATAAACTTAATTAACATTTACGAAATATGTCATAAATAAATTTAAAGGTAAAGGTGAAACTAAATGGAATAAGCAATATGAATTAAAAGTAAAATGATTTCAAATAAAGCCATGAATTGTAAATTGTTCTGAAATAAATAGATGTCGCAATAAATGGTTAAAAATAAAGTTGTGATAACTTTAAACTCAAACAATATCTTATAAAAAGGAATTAAGTTTTATAAATTGGTCGTAAAGAAATTCCTTATGAAATGATTTGCAAATAAATTAGTTTTAAATGAGAAATATTACATGTGAAATGAATGTAATTTAAATTAAAGAGAAATATAAGCAATATTATGAGAATGGATATATTAATGTTTATATTAAATGGAGAAATTCTGTGAAACAAATACTAAAGTATGAGGTAATATTTGTGCTAATCGATGAGATTAAAAATGAATTTAATTGAAATGAAATTGTCATGAAACAAATTGGAATAATTACATAAGTTGTATATATTATTTTATTCGCAAAATTAATTTAATCCGGATTTGAGTACACAAGTTCTATGTGAATTACATCACTTCGTGTTGAGATTTTTCATTCGATTCTTGATGGCGAATATTTGATATAGATTTTTGGTTTGATTATAGAATTCTCTATCATAGTATATGGCTATGCAAGAGAATGATGGTTTCTAATCAAGAAACCATATCAAAGTCCGCATTAGGGAAGTTGAATGGACAATACTATTTCGAAAGCTAACAAATGTGATCGAGCGATCGAATGTGAATTTGCGAAATGATTACATACGTACATCTTATGTTCTAATATTATTTATATGCCTTGGCGCTGAAATTGAAAGTTGTAGGGTTGGATATCTTCATAATTTAAATTGGAATTTTCATCTATGCAAAACTACTATTGATTTAAAACCATTTTTACAAAACTATTTCTTTTATTTTTCTTATACAAACTATCTTATTCTATTTTATTTACCAAACTATTTTATAAACTATTTCACAAAACAATTTTATGTACAAAACTATTTTACAAACTATTTTACACAACAATTTTATATACAAAAATACATAACTATTCTAAATTCAAAACCTTTTATAAACCAAAGATGTTCAATTCTATATGGCTTTTCATATAGCGAAATTTATTTTGGAAATTTTTATTCTTGTATAAGATGGACTTTGTATAAGTACAAGTGATTTTGAAACAGTTGAATTTGGAAGGTATTCGATCTGAAGAGATAAATTTTATATATAACAGAATTTATATAAGAATGATATGATATATTCGAGATTATTGATTTGGAAAGTATTCGATTTGAAAATGGAATCCTATATATAATGGACTTTATATAAGTATGATATTTGAAAGTGATTTGAAAAGGTACTATATGATATATATTTTCGAAGTAAAGATATGGAAAGTGTCTTCTGCTTGATATCGGCTTTGTGGCCACATCGTGGATTCATTCTATCGATATTATTCTCTTTGATTTTTGGTTTTCCGGATGTAATACTCGAGTGTTCCCACCGTGGCGTAACCCATGGTTTTTTTTCTCTCGCGACTGCATAGCGCAATTGCCTGGCTGAGTCTGGCCTAGGGGTACTGATTGTTTCCTGGGGGACCCAGGCGTAACCATTGTGTATCCTGCACTCTACTAGTCATTATGGCGTAACTCGCAGGGCTGAGAAAGCTTACGGATACGGATTGTTTCCTGGGTGTTCCAGGGGCAACCATTGTGACGGCTCGGATTTTGCCCGCTCAAAAATCGACATCCGTACTTCAAATCGTACTCGAATGCCATAGATTCGACCGTTCAAATCCGATTCGCCGGAGCTTATAACAATCATTAAGTAAACAACACAGCGGAATAAAAGAATAATACATTGATATACAGCTTTGATAAAATATCTGATACAACAGATGATCTAATAGATATCAATATACATCAGAGATATGATACAATAAAACAGCAGCGGAACAATATAACTC
Source organism: Allium cepa (assembly GCA_030765085.1). Classification (NCBI taxonomy): domain Eukaryota; kingdom Viridiplantae; phylum Streptophyta; class Magnoliopsida; order Asparagales; family Amaryllidaceae; genus Allium; species Allium cepa. The sequence goes on from CM060943.1 coordinate 891,549,979, forward strand.
TAAGATAGTCTTTAAGGAAGAACTCCAGAAATAACTGCAACTCCATTTCCAATAACCAATCCAGTAATAGCTCGAACCCCCAATAACATAGCCCAAAGCTCAGCAAGACTGGTGCGATCCAAATACTGAACTGTAACGACCCGTCAAATTTATAATATTTAATAAATCAAATTAATATAATTTCTAATTTGATTATGAATAAATGTAGAGATTTGGTATAGTAGTTGCATTTTGTGTAACTATAAAAGTTTATGATAATAAGATATGGATAATGTAAATTGGCAAATTGAGTTAAAGTTAATTTTAAGAAACAAGCAAACGTTGAATTGGTGAATGTTAGTATAAGTATTAATTTGAATGGTATTCATTAATATAAAGATGTAATTAGTGTAGATAGTAATAATTTATGTCTGTAGTGAAAAGAAAAGGAAACTGATAGAAACATAAAATTTATTATTATGTAAACAAAAGTATAGTTTGAACAAATTTATGAAAATTGAATAGAAACAGTGTTTGTAATCAGTTTGGTTATTAATAATTGAAAGATGGAGATGCGTAAATACGTTAATGGATTTATAATGGTAAGAATGGAAAATATATAATAATAAGCATCTGACTCAATTAAGGGAATTAAATTATAATAATTGGTCATTTAATAATTTAACGTTCTGTGAGTAATAATTGGGTGGAATCAGTACAAAATTTGGAAATGCATAAACCTCAATAAACATTCTAACTTAATACAATTATGCAAATGTAGGAATTAGTTATAAACGTATAATTTTGAGTATGATAACTATTAGTATAAAATACCTTTATATTTGAAACACATTGTAAGGCATAATTAATTGAGTTGGGAAATTGAGAATGATTTCAAGGTATATGAACATTTGTGCTACTTAAATTATAATTAACGCAATAGCTAAATTTGTGAAATCTAAACTTATGGGACATAGTGTGTAAGATCTTTACTGATAAAAATTTACTTTACATGTAGTGTAAATTCCTAATACAATGAGACTATGGGTTATAGTAAAGTTTTAAAACAAGATTTTATCTATGAGAGTAAAGGAATGAAGGTAATTGGATTTTTGCAATTAAGGAAATTAAAACGTTTATTATTAAGTTAAGTGAGATTTAAGTTGAGTTTGAAAATATTTATGTATGTTAAATTCATGCATTCGGCTATAACGGATTTAATAATAATAAGATGAAATGGTGAAATCAAGTGGATATAAAGGTGTCAATTTTACATTGAATTTCATATTCACCATAAAAAGTTAATTGACAAAAAAGAAGTTAATATAGGAATCAAACCTTATTTATTTATTTGGATTTGTTGCAATAGTTAAGTCCATAAATTAAAGTTAAAGCTAATTCAAATTTAGTTGGACCATGGTTGATACAACTTTAGAAAGCAAGATTTTATTTATAATTTGAATATTAAATCCAACAAATGGTATTTAATACATATAAAATGGAATTAAACGTAAATTATTACGTTATTGGATTTAAAACGAAATTGTAAACATTTGAGTGTATTTAATAAATTAATCAAATTTATAATGTTGTATTCATTAAGATTTGAATTTATGATAATTAAGGAAAATGAGGGAATGATATTTGAAATCATTGCAATAGATATTAATTTAGGATTTCCTTAAATAAATTAAGGCGAATAAATGGAGATAAAGTTTATTTATATTTTGGAATTTAATCCATGGTAAAAAAAAAGGGAATTGCAATCAAATGAATTGAAATGGAAATCAAGTTATTTATTTAATTTGATTTAAGATGAGAGTATAAAAGTATAAGATTAAATAATTGGATTTTGAATAAAAATTTATATTTCCCAAGTAATAAGAAATGCAGAAATTTACAATGCAAATTGAGATATTTATAGATTCTTAATTCACATCCAAGATTGCTAAATCATCTAGAACTGATTGGATTATATAAGTAATGAAATTTGGTAAATATTAGAAGTTGAAATATAAAAATTAGATTTTATGATTTATTTAATTGATTTAATAAACATTAAAAATAGCCATTTTTGTCACGGACTCGGATTTCGACGAAACCAGTTTCATCGGATACGTATCGGTGAATTATTATAGGGTTTCAATTTTCGTATCGATCGGATTTGTCGTTTGATCGTACGGACACGAAACGCCTTGAAATCAATTTTATTAAAATCAATTTGAAATCAATTTGGAAATCTTGTTTTCAGCATAACTTCTTCATACGATCGAATTTGGTCGTGAAACTTTTTCCATTGCGTTCAGAATATTTTAAAACACCTATTTGGATATATAGTTTTAACAGATTCGGTTCCGGGGTCAGAACGGGCTTTTTGGGCCAACTACCGTTTAGCACGTTCGTTATCCGTACCCACCTAGCCTTCTTCTATTTGTCTATATATATGCGATCATAAACCCTAGCCTCCTTTCTTCTGTCAATTGAATATACGTACATTTCTTCATCTCTTTCTCCTGTCCAATGGTGGCAAAACCTAGATCTATCCACAGTTCCAAATCAAAAGCCAAAACTCAAAATTTTCAGAAAATTCTCAAAAAAATATATGTTGAAGTATTCGATACGCGTAATCTACTGGTGCAATTCGTTTTTCAATTGGAGCTGTAGTTCATCCAGAATAAATTCAAACAGCCCCAAAACCGTTCATCATCGTCGCGCAAAACTTCGTCTGATCGAAATTCTGTTTCTGGGTATTGGAGTATGGACGATGGGAAGCGCATCTATGTAATTTGTTTGGAGAATTGACGGTCAGATCGTCGTAAACAATTCGAATTAGGGTTTATCAAGAGGCGGCGGCTGTTCGTTTTGGGGCCAGTTCTGGTGGTTCTGGGTGGCCGCAGGTGGGCCATAGGGGCGGCTAGGAGGGAGCTTCAGATGGATGGTGATGGGGTCATCAGAGGTGGACGGTGGCGTTCGCCATTGGTCAGTCAAACTGCAGTCAGAAGATGGTTCCGTGCGTGCGTTGATTTGTCTGGGAGAGGAGCGCGTTTCTTTTAGACGTGCTGACGTGGCAATATATGTGAGTGAATATGTGTTCCATTTGTTTAAATTTAAGTTTGTTTGCAAATCGGTTTTTCGTCATAACTTTTTCATACGACATCGGATTCACACGAAATTTTTTTCGTTAGGATCGTAATTTAATTCCGGATCAGATGACACTGGTTTGGACAGATTTGGAGACCGTCAAATTTTTGAGTTTAAATTGAAATTAAATTCGATTTAAATTCCAAAGGTGAGTGTTTTAACCCACTCACAATTACTAGAAGCTTTTATGTTTGTTAAATAAATTTTAGAAATGGATAGAAATTTATTTATGAGCTTTTGACATGTTATTTCATCCATATCTGTTAAATTGCATTTTATTGAATTCAGCTGTTAATTTAAATTGATTGATTGCGTATTAATTGGCTGTTAGAGATTATTGTTGCATATGAACTGCTAGTTAACAGTTATATAAATTTTTGGGGAATATAAACTGTTAGATTAATAGTTGATAAATATAATTTGAGATAAAACTGCAAATTATTACCTGTTGTATATTACCAAACATATATGGTTATTGACTGATATTGATTGATGTTTGTGATTGGATGATGGATGTGTTGTTGAATGGATGTTTTATTTGGATATTATTAAACTGCAAGTTAGTATGCATTTTTCATTTTTCGGGATTGTGGTTTGAAATGATAAAACCGCAAAGTTTATTTTTAAATTGCGGATTGAAATGATAAATATCCGTATCACTTGACCATAGGATAGAAAATTATATACAGGCACCGCGGTCTATATATAACTATTTTAATGTGATTTCTATGGTTTGGATGGAATACGGTTTATAATAATCTTAAATTTTATACTGTATAAATATTTTTCTTCCGTATTTATGTACATGAAAAGTTGGAAATTTTGAAATAAAAAGGTGTATAAATTCCCTTAGTAAAATGGAAGAAAATTTAGAAAATGGAGTTGGATAAATTTATATCATATGTTTAAATGTTAAGTTTGGAAATTTAAGATATGATATTTATAATTGGATTTTTCCCAAGATAAATTGAAATGAATATTCTAATATGAATTTGAATTGGAAAAAATATTCTAATATAATTGGAATCGAAAAATACATATGTTTTATTACTAGAAATTGGAGTTGTTTAAGGATTTATGTGAATATTCAAACTAAATAATAAAACATTTAATTTGTTGAAAGAATATATTCCAATTTTAGTTTTTGAATATTAATACTCCAATGGATTTATATATATGGAAATTGAAATGGTTTTGGAACTTAAGAGTGATATCTAAATTATGGTTTTAACTTTAGATAAAGAAATATTTCCATAAAGCCATATAACTTATTTCTTTACAAAGTGACAGTAAAGTTAAGCCTTTGAAATTCATATACCGTTGAATATCCAAACCATTTGAGTTTTAAAAGTTATGGTTTGAAATTATGGATTTCCAAAAATATTATGCTTTGAAAATATTTGATTTTCAGATATTATGAAGTTAAAGCCTTTTTATTATTGGAAAGGAATTATATTTGGGATAAGTGGTAAAATATGGTTTTGGGTTTTGGAATGATATCGTAATATTATGGTTTTGAAATGGATTATATTCTGGTTTTAAAAGTATAAACTGTTTTAAATAACCGCGGTGTTATAATAACGATGGGTTGGCAAAGAGACCGGGATCGGATATGGACATACTCTCTGTCGATACCGAAAACCACTTTGACTAACCGTGTACGCGGTGGAGTTCCAGAATGAAGTAGGTGGTGGCGACGTTTCCTGTAAGGTAAATACGTGGACCCAACTCCCGTGAGTTGGCATAAGGTGGCTAAAACAGGAGCGATTCTCAGGCCAATGAGGTCATTCCTCTGATCGGACGCTCCTCTTCGATATTATACTTTGACTTGGATTGATTCAGTGGCCACTTCTATATTTTGATTTTGGGGGAGTTAGTTCGAGGTGGGCGGCAGCTGCGCGCTGCGCGTTACCATCAGCCTGGATAGCAATTGGTATATCTACCCTGGCATTGCCTAGTTGTGCCGTGTCACCTACCCTATCGCGCCTTGTACGAGTTTGGTTTTCTCCCGTAGCCCGTGTGATATCCTCTAGTGGCTTCCCGATCAGGAGGGACTATGATATTGGATGGACTACTGGGACTATTACGTGTTAAGGGCTATATGGGTAACCCCTTAACGCTATTAAAAAGTAAGTTTATTTTATGAATAGACGCTATTATAATAGCGCAATATACTATATAGTAAATAGTTTAACGGATCCTTAGGAGATGTAAATCCCAAGCATCTCTTGAGTTACTGTACTCATATTTATTTCTGTTTATTTAACTCACATAAGATATTCTAGCCTGACTCGAGTGTTTTTGTCTTTTCAAATTCGCTCGGGTCAGTCCGAGCATTTCAGGATAGCAGATTTAGCTTGGAGGACGAAGACGAAGATTCAGCATTATTTATATATAGTATTGCACCACACACTCTTTATATTCCGCTGCATTGTTGTATTGGTATGTGTGACTCTGATGTTCATTGTATAAGTGAAATAACTATTTTGTAAACTGTTTTGAATTGTATATTTATTATTATATTTTATCCTTCCGCTGTGAGATTCTATTTTGTTTTATTTCTTCTCTGTTTTTCTTATTTACCCCCATAACAATCCGCCTTTGCGTATGCTTTGAATCGGCATGTGTGTCGTTTTAAAGTGTGCGGAAAGGCAGGACGTTACATCTGGTATCAGAGCTTTGGTTTAGCGATAAACTTTGGCTCTGTGGGGTTTGACTCTTTGTTAATGGGGTAGAAATATCCTATGGGAGTCGCTGAGTGTATATATATGAGAGAGCGTATTTGTTAGTATTAATAAAAGGTTTTGATATTGTGTTAATCTGTTCCGCTTTGTATTTATAAATCCTGCTTGATGCATGGGACGCTATGCCATCAATAGGGATTTCTAAACACTTAATAGGACAGACCGACATAATATTTGTTTTTAATATAGGTGAATGAAATAATTTTGCCTATTATATTTTCTATATATAAAAATATTTATAAAGATATATATATTTGGTTGCTATAGATTGGGTGTTAGGTAATAAAATATACTTGTAATAATTAAGCAAAGTTGAAATTTTAATAAATCAAATTGGAGATTTTAGAACTTAAGTCCGGGATTTTTCAAATCTGTTTCCAAAGAATTTATGAAATATAATGATTCGGTTTATAAGTATTTTCTTATATAAATATTTAGTATAATTCGGGAAAAATTGTTTTAAAGAAGATTTTGGAAAGATATAAATTCTGCACTTTCCTCTCTGTCGCTGGAAAATAATTTCGGTGATGACGGCCGCATCATCGACTTTCATTTTCGAGTTTCGAAGGGGAAAGGCCACTGTAGTAAATTCTACTTCAGATTTATTTTGAAAGTTTCTAAAAATTTTCTTTTATTATTCTAACTGTAATTTGAGATATTGAGTGTAAGAACTTATTTATCTATTATTTTGAAATAAATTGAAATTGACCCGGAATCAGACTCTAAAATTCTCCATTAATTAATTGTTAAAATTTAGTGAAATAAAAAGTTGATTAATAAATGAATTGAAACCTCTAATAAATAAGAGAATAATTGCAAAGCTATAAAGGAGAATTTGCATACATATGAGATAAAAGAGTAATATGGATAAACATTAAATTTATTTAAAGAATGAAGATTTAACTTGTATAAGTTCAATTGCATTTTCTTTAACATAAATAACTTACCCATATATAAAAGTTGAAATGTTAAATAAGAAATTAGAATTGAATGTTTTACAAGTAGGAATTTAGGAAAATGAAGTATTCAATAAATTACTGTTATAAATAAGAATTTAATGGTATAAAATTAAGTTATAATTGAAATTTTACTGAAAAAGTTAAGGATTATTAATAGGTGATATGAACTTAAGTAAATAAGATGAAATTCTTTAATAAATAAGGATTGTAGGATTATTAGTTTAAGTATGTCTTAATTTTCCCCTATTCTAATATAATAGAAAGTAGGAAGAATTGAAATGACTGTAATTCATAGTTAATGGATAAATTAAAACTTCCACTTATAAGAATGAATGCTAGCAGATTAAGAATTTAAGGGAAATCTTACAAGTGAAGATATTCAAATATTTGTGTTATTAATGAGAATTTATTTTATAAACTTAAGTAATAAAAGGAAACTTAAGTAATAAAAAGGAAATACAAATATAATGAATTTGGTGATAATTGGAAAATAAAACTTGTAAGAAATAAAGGAATTCCTCCATAAATAAAGGGAAGAAAATCAAAACACTGAATTATGAAATGAATGTATAATCAGCTATTTTGGTGTTGGTTCGAATTGTTTGGTTGATGTATGGTTGTTGGGTAAGGAATTTTGGAGTTGTTGGATTAACAAATAATCTATCTTTGTTCCATCTAAGGCTGTTGAGCAACGGATATACTTGATAGTTATTCTTCATTCGTACAACTTCAGAATTTGAACCCGAACAACTGATTGTTGGCTGAGTGAATGATTATTTGTTTGTGATGTGTGCTGTTTGTAAAAATTTATGGTTGTTGCATTTGAGTGAGTATGAATGATTAAACCTACCCAAACATTTCACTGTAAAATAAATACTTAACCTTTTAGATTATAAAGTGTATACAGGTGATGGAAGCCACTGCTACTGCTTTGGTTTCATAAAAATATAAGCGTATTGCCCGACAAATAGGTACGTTTTCGGATTATGTTTAAAGCGCTGTTTTATATATTTTCCCGTGTTGGATATTTTATTTGGGTAATATGTGTAATATATTTGTATATTTGGATATTATATTTTTTCCAGAGTCCCTCCGTACAAAGGAGACTCTGCCAAAATTTTTCGTAAATTTTGGACTTAGAGTTTTGTTGAAATATTTTTCCAACTTTAATAATTCAAGTATTAAAGGATATAATAATTATAAGACAAGTATATTTCATTAAAGGAAATTAATCCAGTAAAATATAAGTTAATATTTGAAATTAAATATACTGATTTATTCTCCCTCCTCCCTTCTTTTCCTTTTCGGGGACGAAAAGTTTTGAGTGGGGGAGATTGTAACGACCCGTCAAATTTATAATATTTAATAAATCAAATTAATATAATTTCTAATTTGATTATGAATAAATGTAGAGATTTGGTATAGTAGTTGCATTTTGTGTAACTATAAAAGTTTATGATAATAAGATATGGATAATGTAAATTGGCAAATTGAGTTAAAGTTAATTTTAAGAAACAAGCAAACGTTGAATTGGTGAATGTTAGTATAAGTATTAATTTGAATGGTATTCATTAATATAAAGATGTAATTAGTGTAGATAGTAATAATTTATGTCTGTAGTGAAAAGAAAAGGAAACTGATAGAAACATAAAATTTATTATTATGTAAACAAAAGTATAGTTTGAACAAATTTATGAAAATTGAATAGAAACAGTGTTTGTAATCAGTTTGGTTATTAATAATTGAAAGATGGAGATGCGTAAATACGTTAATGGATTTATAATGGTAAGAATGGAAAATATATAATAATAAGCATCTGACTCAATTAAGGGAATTAAATTATAATAATTGGTCATTTAATAATTTAACGTTCTGTGAGTAATAATTGGGTGGAATCAGTACAAAATTTGGAAATGCATAAACCTCAATAAACATTCTAACTTAATACAATTATGCAAATGTAGGAATTAGTTATAAACGTATAATTTTGAGTATGATAACTATTAGTATAAAATACCTTTATATTTGAAACACATTGTAAGGCATAATTAATTGAGTTGGGAAATTGAGAATGATTTCAAGGTATATGAACATTTGTGCTACTTAAATTATAATTAACGCAATAGCTAAATTTGTGAAATCTAAACTTATGGGACATAGTGTGTAAGATCTTTACTGATAAAAATTTACTTTACATGAGTGTAAATTCCTAATACAATGAGACTATGGGTTATAGTAAAGTTTTAAAACAAGATTTTATCTATGAGAGTAAAGGAATGAAGGTAATTGGATTTTTGCAATTAAGGAAATTAAAACGTTTATTATTAAGTTAAGTGAGATTTAAGTTGAGTTAGAAAATATTTATGTATGTTAAATTCATGCATTCGGCTATAACGGATTTAATAATAATAAGATGAAATGGTGAAATCAAGTGGATATAAAGGTGTCAATTTTACATTGAATTTCATATTCACCATAAAAAGTTAATTGACAAAAAAGAAGTTAATATAGGAATCAAACCTTATTTATTTATTTGGATTTGTTGCAATAGTTAAGTCCATAAATTAAAGTTAAAGCTAATTCAAATTTAGTTGGACCATGGTTGATACAACTTTAGAAAGCAAGATTTTATTTATAATTTGAATATTAAATCCAACAAATGGTATTTAATACATATAAAATGGAATTAAACGTAAATTATTACGTTATTGGATTTAAAACGAAATTGTAAACATTTGAGTGTATTTAATAAATTAATCAAATTTATAATGTTGTATTCATTAAGATTTGAATTTATGATAATTAAGGAAAATGAGGGAATGATATTTGAAATCATTGCAATAGATATTAATTTAGGATTTCCTTAAATAAATTAAGGCGAATAAATGGAGATAAAGTTTATTTATATTTTGGAATTTAATCCATGGTAAAAAAAAAGGGAATTGCAATCAAATGAATTGAAATGGAAATCAAGTTATTTATTTAATTTGATTTAAGATGAGAGTATAAAAGTATAAGATTAAATAATTGGATTTTGAATAAAAATTTATATTTCCCAAGTAATAAGAAATGCAGAAATTTACAATGCAAATTGAGATATTTATAGATTCTTAATTCACATCCAAGATTGCTAAATCATCTAGAACTGATTGGATTATATAAGTAATGAAATTTGGTAAATATTAGAAGTTGAAATATAAAAATTAGATTTTATGATTTATTTAATTGATTTAATAAACATTAAAAATAGCCATTTTTGTCACGGACTCGGATTTCGACGAAACTAGTTTCATCGGATCCGTATCGGTGAATTATTATAGGGTTTCAATTTTCGTATCGATCGGACTTGTCGTTTGATCGTACGGACACGAAACGCCTTGAAATCAATTTTATTAAAATCAATTTGAAATCAATTTGGAAATCTTGTTTTCAGCATAACTTCTTCATACGATCGAATTTGGTCGTGAAACTTTTTCCATTGCGTTCAGAATATTTTAAAACACCTATTTGGATATATAGTTTTAACAGATTCGGTTCCGGGGTCAGAACGGGCTTTTTGGGCCAACTACCGTTTAGCACGTTCGTTATCCGTACCCACCTAGCCTTCTTCTATTTGTCTATATATATGCGATCATAAACCCTAGCCTCCTTTCTTCTGTCAATTGAATATACGTACATTTCTTCATCTCTTTCTCCTGTCCAATGGTGGCAAAACCTAGATCTATCCACAGTTCCAAATCAAAAGCCAAAACTCAAAATTTTCAGAAAATTCTCAAAAAAATATATGTTGAAGTATTCGATACGCGTAATCTACTGGTGCAATTCGTTTTTCAATTGGAGCTGTAGTTCATCCAGAATAAATTCAAACAGCCCCAAAACCGTTCATCATCGTCGCGCAAAACTTCGTCTGATCGAAATTCTGTTTCTGGGTATTGGAGTATGGACGATGGGAAGCGCATCTATGTAATTTGTTTGGAGAATTGACGGTCAGATCGTCGTAAACAATTCGAATTAGGGTTTATCAAGAGGCGGCGGCTGTTCGTTTTGGGGCCAGTTCTGGTGGTTCTGGGTGGCCGCAGGTGGGCCATAGGGGCGGCTAGGAGGGAGCTTCAGATGGATGGTGATGGGGTCATCAGAGGTGGACGGTGGCGTTCGCCATTGGTCAGTCAAACTGCAGTCAGAAGATGGTTCCGTGCGTGCGTTGATTTGTCTGGGAGAGGAGCGCGTTTCTTTTAGACGTGCTGACGTGGCAATATATGTGAGTGAATATGTGTTCCATTTGTTTAAATTTAAGTTTGTTTGCAAATCGGTTTTTCGTCATAACTTTTTCATACGACATCGGATTCACACGAAATTTTTTTCGTTAGGATCGTAATTTAATTCCGGATCAGATGACACTGGTTTGGACAGATTTGGAGACCGTCAAATTTTTGAGTTTAAATTGAAATTAAATTCGATTTAAATTCCAAAGGTGAGTGTTTTAACCCACTCACAATTACTAGAAGCTTTTATGTTTGTTAAATAAATTTTAGAAATGGATAGAAATTTATTTATGAGCTTTTGACATGTTATTTCATCCATATCTGTTAAATTGCATTTTATTGAATTCAGCTGTTAATTTAAATTGATTGATTGCGTATTAATTGGCTGTTAGAGATTATTGTTGCATATGAACTGCTAGTTAACAGTTATATAAATTTTTGGGGAATATAAACTGTTAGATTAATAGTTGATAAATATAATTTGAGATAAAACTGCAAATTATTACCTGTTGTATATTACCAAACATATATGGTTATTGACTGATATTGATTGATGTTTGTGATTGGATGATGGATGTGTTGTTGAATGGATGTTTTATTTGGATATTATTAAACTGCAAGTTAGTATGCATTTTTCATTTTTCGGGATTGTGGTTTGAAATGATAAAACCGCAAAGTTTATTTTTAAATTGCGGATTGAAATGATAAATATCCGTATCACTTGACCATAGGATAGAAAATTATATACAGGCACCGCGGTCTATATATAACTATTTTAATGTGATTTCTATGGTTTGGATGGAATACGGTTTATAATAATCTTAAATTTTATACTGTATAAATATTTTTCTTCCGTATTTATGTACATGAAAAGTTGGAAATTTTGAAATAAAAAGGTGTATAAATTCCCTTAGTAAAATGGAAGAAAATTTAGAAAATGGAGTTGGATAAATTTATATCATATGTTTAAATGTTAAGTTTGGAAATTTAAGATATGATATTTATAATTGGATTTTTCCCAAGATAAATTGAAATGAATATTCTAATATGAATTTGAATTGGAAAAAATATTCTAATATAATTGGAATCGAAAAATACATATGTTTTATTACTAGAAATTGGAGTTGTTTAAGGATTTATGTGAATATTCAAACTAAATAATAAAACATTTAATTTGTTGAAAGAATATATTCCAATTTTAGTTTTTGAATATTAATACTCCAATGGATTTATATATATGGAAATTGAAATGGTTTTGGAACTTAAGAGTGATATCTAAATTATGGTTTTAACTTTAGATAAAGAAATATTTCCATAAAGCCATATAACTTATTTCTTTACAAAGTGACAGTAAAGTTAAGCCTTTGAAATTCATATACCGTTGAATATCCAAACCATTTGAGTTTTAAAAGTTATGGTTTGAAATTATGGATTTCCAAAAATATTATGCTTTGAAAATATTCGATTTTCAGATATTATGAAGTTAAAGCCTTTTTATTATTGGAAAGGAATTATATTTGGGATAAGTGGTAAAATATGGTTTTGGGTTTTGGAATGATATCGTAATATTATGGTTTCGAAATGGATTATATTCTGGTTTTAAAAGTATAAACTGTTTTAAATAACCGCGGTGTTATAATAACGATGGGTTGGCAAAGAGACCGGGATCGGATATGGACATACTCTCTGTCGATACCGAAAACCACTTTGACTAACCGTGTACGCGGTGGAGTTCCAGAATGAAGTAGGTGGTGGCGACGTTTCCTGTAAGGTAAATACGTGGACCCAACTCCCGTGAGTTGGCATAAGGTGGCTAAAACAGGAGCGATTCTCAGGCCAATGAGGTCATTCCTCTGATCGGACGCTCCTCTTCGATATTATACTTTGACTTGGATTGATTCAGTGGCCACTTCTATATTTTGATTTTGGGGGAGTTAGTTCGAGGTGGGCGGCAGCTGCGCGCTGCGCGTTACCATCAGCCTGGATAGCAATTGGTATATCTACCCTGGCATTGCCTAGTTGTGCCGTGTCACCTACCCTATCGCGCCTTGTACGAGTTTGGTTTTCTCCCGTAGCCCGTGTGATATCCTCTAGTGGCTTCCCGATCAGGAGGGACTATGATATTGGATGGACTACTGGGACTATTACGTGTTAAGGGCTATATGGGTAACCCCTTAACGCTATTAAAAAGTAAGTTTATTTTATGAATAGACGCTATTATAATAGCGCAATATACTATATAGTAAATAGTTTAACGGATCCTTAGGAGATGTAAATCCCGAGCATCTCTTGAGTTACCGTACTCATATTTATTTCTGTTTATTTAACTCACATAAGATATTCTAGCCTGACTCGAGTGTTTTTGTCTTTTCAAATTCGCTCGGGTCAGTCCGAGCATTTCAGGATAGCAGATTTAGCTTGGAGGACGAAGACGAAGATTCAGCATTATTTATATATAGTATTGCACCACACACTCTTTATATTCCGCTGCATTGTTGTATTGGTATGTGTGACTCTGATGTTCATTGTATAAGTGAAATAACTATTTTGTAAACTGTTTTGAATTGTATATTTATTATTATATTTTATCCTTCCGCTGTGAGATTCTATTTTGTTTTATTTCTTCTCTGTTTTTCTTATTTACCCCCATAACAATCCGCCTTTGCGTATGCTTTGAATCGGCATGTGTGTCGTTTTAAAGTGTGCGAAAAGGCAGGACGTTACATGAACTAGCTCCAGATAATCCACTATATCTAACTATCTGTAAAACCCAACTCTAGACTGCTCGTGTAGAAAATAATGAGCACCCAGAGTTTAGGAAAGAAACAATAAACTCCGGATCAGTCGTGGGACTGGTGTGAGCAACAAAAACAGTTTATCTCTTAAAACATTCAACAAAGGATTTCAAAGTCAATTCGCAATGTTTGCTTTTAAAAATGAGACTAGCATAAGGCCTCCCGCACACACACACAATGCAAACGCAAAATCGGAGGAGATTTCTCCTTATGATAGTCAAAGATGCTTGATACGCATTTAAAATAACATTTGATATTATTACTAGTGCATAGTGTAGGAAAAAAATTCATTTCGAAAGTAGAATATAAATCTTAGCCAACATAGACATTTCGAACTATGCCTACTATAGCTACCATCCAAACAGTGTTGCGACACCATAAGTGAATGATAGGTTCTACAACTAATACCATACAAGTTTCGTATTGGGAATTGGATTTCCAACAAATGGTCAGGCCAAGGAACTTCCCATTGCCACATGAGAATGCCTCTGGAAAGACATCCCCGAGAACCAAACCGGAACTCTGCCAACACAAGGCCGGGTTACCCCTAACTGGGTAACTACTGACACGAGCACGCCATTCCCCGATCGTAAACGACCTTTCTCACGGGATCCCGAAAACCAACAACCACAAAGTAATAAATTCGTAGTAACCACATAGGTTAAATATCTGGGCTCCATACCATGATACCACCTCTATCCAGAAGGAAATGTACATACCCTAAAGGGTGCTACCCCTCATAACCTTGCTGCATCTTTCCTGTTTTGACCATTTCCGGGGTGTGAGGTTCGACGAAGTCACGTCCACAAAAACATACTTTATACAAAAGCCATGCTTTGGGTCAACAAATGATCATAGAAATGATCACAAAGATAGACGATCAAACAAATGATCCTATCACGAATAATCAACACAATGATCATTTCACAGCAACACTCAGTATGTCACGTTACCAAATTGGGAATATATCGCTGATAACTTCAACTATATAACCTCTAAGCTCGTACGTCTCAGAGAAGGGTGTTAAGCTAAAAGAATAAATTCTTCGCCACCAACAGAAATATATTTGAAAGAAATCGGCTTTATATCTCAATTTGTAATGTCAGACATACAATCCATACAAGTCTGTTCTGGGTTCGAACAGAACCGAAGGCACTTACAAAGAAGTCCTTGCAACCCGGATATTCACAATCCCGATCGGATTTCCCATCACATATGGAATCTCTATACCAGGAGCTACCCAGTGCAGAAACAATCGATAGGTCATCCTATCGCTCTCGCAAATACCCGGTCTTCATCACCGGTCTTCAAATGCTATCCATAACGACGTATCACATATTCGGAATGGGTTATACGACACAAAGGTCCTTTCCCGGTTAAACCGAATAGTGAGCGAAAACATTTTTCAAAACATATGGATATGGGATTTCAATTAAGTCACAACTTAATAATTCAAACTTTCTTTCAAATGGTTTAACAAATTACCATTTTCAATCTTTAAACAAAAAGATTCATTTTCACAACCTTTAACGGTTTAAACAATTTTCACATTTAAATCTTTTAAACAAAAGATTTATTCACATATTTTCCAAATCAATTTTCATTTCAATTTGATTTAACTCGTTAAATCTTTAAATCAAAGATTTAACTTATAGCCTTCAAAACAATTTTATTTCAATTTGATTTAAACAAATCATCAATTTAAATCTGTTATAAATAACAGATTTAATTCATAGCTTTCAAAAAGGATTCATTCATAACTTAGGAAAAACATTTCTCTATTCAATCTTGAAATTCCCTAATTAACTGGAATCTCAGTTCTTATCCAAAAGTGTTTATCATTTGAAAACAACAGTTTTCATTTTGGAAATCTGATTCATTTATACGAGTTGAAATCCTTGAGTTAAATCCAAATTCCCAAAAATAATACTTTAAAAATGGTTTAACTCATAATGACTAGTATAATATCATTAATCCCTAATTTCAAATTACAGAATTCAATTTCAAGTATTGAATTTAAATTTAAATCAACTTATTTAAATTCCAAAAAACTTAATCAAGTAATTTAAAAACAATAAATTCTATTTTTGAAATTCCATTCCAAAAGCTTTTCACATTTATTCCGATTCCATTTCCAAAACATTTGAATTTAAAAATTCAATTTTAACTATTTCAAAAATCTGCGACTTAATCGATTTCCTCGTGAAATCCATATTTGTGTGTATGGTGTGGTCCAGGGTTTTAACATACTAGTGCAACATCATTTCAATCATCACAGATTTAAATACAACAATATATTTGATAAGCGATATAACCATAACGCTTATCTTTCATACACATATTCGCAGATATATATATCACAAATAATAAACTATATCACAGATCACAACACAAATCAGGATAATCATAAAGCATTACAGTTCAGAAATGTCAAATAATTCAACATTCAATAGAATCCAAACATTCACAAAAGAATTTATTAATCAACTGATTAATTTAGATTAGATGTATCATTATAAATCCGGTTTGATTATCATAATTTAGTTTTAAATTATATGAAATAAATCTTCTTTCAAATTTATTAGTTGACCCTTAATTATTAACTAATCATTCTTAAATCAATGAGTCAATTAATCTTAAATTTATTAATCTTAATTAATTGCCATTATTAATTAATCCTTTAATTATTCACAAATAATTATGCTCTGATTTAAAAATCATCATTTAATTAATTACATTCATTAATTATCTATTAATTTCTTCTCTAAGTAATTAATTTTTCGAAACTATCAAATGATTACTCTGAATAAATTAACTTAAGAAATTTAATTTAAATAATTTGATTAACTCCATAAATTACACCGAATATTTAATTTCACAATTATTGTTATTAAGTAATCGTACTTAATAGTTCTACAATTGATTATTGTGAAATTAATCAATCTAAATTTATTGTTAAGATTTATCACATCAATTAATTCTTCAAATAAAATCTTAATTAATAGTCTTTATCAATTATTTAATTTCTTTAATTTCCTTTCCAAAGAAATTTCTTATATTAAATTTTAACATCTGATTTAAGATTAGTTCCAGGTTCTACTTTTAAATTCAATTTGTTTAAATGTCATTTTCATTTTCAATTCTATTTTAAATTCAAATTCTTTAATACACTTAATTGCGTTGAAATTATTAAACCAAATTGAATTTAAAACTTTATTTTATTTACAAACTAGATTTCAATTCAATTTGAATTTTTTATTTACATTTTGATTTAAACCTCAGCTTAAAACCTTGTTTTAAAATTTAAATTTTTGTTTTGAATTCCTGGAAGATAGGTTCAGGTAAAACCTGAAACCAAACCTTATACTCGAGACCCCTCTTCCTTGCTTCGAGTCAATCTGCAAAAATCTCGAGCACGTCTCGAGTTCCCCCCTGCTCCTTTCCTTTCGCGTTTCCTTCTTCTTCTTCTTCTTTTTTTTTCTTTCTGTTCTTCAGATCCAAGTGTGCACGGTGCACGTGCACCGTTGCCTCAACCTCCTCCGGCCATCCACACGAACCTCAACATGACGCCTTCCATCACCAGATGCCATCACGATCAACCAAAAACCATCACCACGCCCAAACCAAAATCTAGCAGTGAAAACCAAAACCTGGAAACACAAGAACCCAAACCTTCCCAACCTGTCAACGAGTCGTTCTCCCCACCTCGGCCACTTGAACTCGCCAAACTCCAGCCATGAACTCGCCTCCGACCATGCTACCACCTTCCCAAACCTCGTGCAACTCGATGCACAGTTGAAGACGCGGTGGTCAAAAGTTCAATCACCTCAAAAATTAGGGCTACCAACTTCAAATCACTGCCCCCATCGCCACCGCCACCGTTGGCACCTCCAACCATTTTTCCCACACTTCCCGTTCGCTCCTCCACCTCCAAGAAGCGCCACAAACTCCCAGGTCAACTGGATTGCCGCGGGCAACCCAAAATCCCCAAAACCATCAAACCAGAAATGCCTAATCAATACTTAGCTATAAAATGTGATTTTACTTTTAAAAATCCTAATTTTAGATAAGAATTCAAGTTGTAAACCTGAATTAATAATTTAAGATGTTTGAAACTTCACTCCTATTAAGCATTTAACTGTTTTTCAGGTTTTCAAAGCAATTCCACCTTGTTTAACTTGAATTCAGATTTTTAAAATTTACTTTATGATCAAACAAAAATATTTTGTGTAGATACTAAGTCCTATCAATCAATAGATTAAGCAAAGATGATCTTTGTTTTAAATCTGAGCTTCAAATCTTATAACAGAGATGTTTTCAGACTATTTAACAGACATGCATCATATATTCATAGAATTGCATCAATATATAGACACACAAACATACTTATTCCACGCATAAGAAACATAACTGAATATACTTAAGCAAATTTAAATTTAAGTTACTCACAGATTTTTTTTTTTTTTTTGCAGAGAAATGAACAGAGCCTGTATTTGAACCAGGCTTTTGAAAATACAAGCTGAAAACCCTCCTTGATCTTTGGGTTGTATGTTGTTTAAGTTTAAGAAGTTGTTTTCAATATGAAATAATGTTTTTCTCTGGTTTTACTCAGCACTGATATGTATAAAGAAAAGAAGATGATAGGTAAGCTATTATTTTATACAATAGGCATGTCTGATAACATTGCTTTGGTGAACTAGAGGATATGGCAAGTACATATTGCTTTGTACAGGGATATATATTATTGTTTTGTACAACATGCATGGCTACATTACTTGCATTCCCTTTTCTCGGCTGATGTGATGCTTTGGGGCAGCAACTTTATTTTGTTTGCTTAGTACTTCATGTTTTGTCTTGACAAAATGCTATTGTTTGCTATTTACTTTATGTACTTATATTTTTGTTTTAGTTTATGTTGCTTTTCATTTACTTGTCCTTGCCTGGTTTGTTTATATTTCTTTATTTGTTTTAAATATATTTTTCCTTGCCTGCATACTAAGCTCTACAGGAAATAGGCTATATACTTGTCTACACTTGCATTCTTTTGTTTATACTTCATGTACAATATACTTTATTTCTTTTACTTGCATGTATTTGCTCAGCTGAAAACATTTATTTGTTTTGCTTTTGAAAGAATGAACTTGTCTTGCATATTAAACTTTACAGATAAGATTCCACTTGCCTTGGCTTGCTTTATTACTTAACCTGGTTTCATATTTTGTTATCATGTGTTTATCTATTTAGCTTTGTAACCTGCTTTGTATTCTATTTGATTTCTTTCTTTTGCAAGTTACATACTAAAACTATTTTTATTTGTGTTGTATTTTATTATTTTTGTATGCTTTGCTGAAATGTATTATATCATGTACTTTATTCTATTTATTTTACTTTGTTGATTTGCTTGCTTTGGACTTTATAGTTTATAGTTTATCTCACATATATTTCTATTTCTATTGTGTTTCTATTGTTAGTTTAAATATTTACCATAAATTTTATTTTAAAAATTATTGTTTTACATTTCTCTATGTACACATATATTTTATATAACTCAAATTTTCATCATTTATAAAAAATTTTAAATCAATTTATTTATTTTACTCTTATTACTTTTGTATTGACTTATTAGTATGAGATTAAGATATATATATATATATATATTTTTCTCTATATTGTTATATCTTATGTTTTATTTACTTCCTATTTATTGTCTTGTATTTATTTCTATTCATTTTAAAAACCATTTATTTAAGATTTTATCTCAAATCCAATATATACATATATATTCACCTATATACAAATTTTCAAATTCATACGACTTAATATAATTTCTATTTGAATCGGGGAAACTCGCTGCCCTTTATAATTAATTTTACAATATTTAAATTCAAAAATTCATCTAAATTATCAATTTAAATTCATAAAAATCCGGGGTCGTTACAACCATTATGTATCTAAAAACCATGGTCGGACAAAGGTTTTGGTTTGGTTGTTTTGTTTGGATTGTACTTTCCATATCTGTTTTAAAGGTTTATCAAGTACTTTCACTGGGTGTTGAAACAAGTCTACTAAGTACTTGAAGAATTCTAGCTTTGCGCCTGATTAACGCATGGCCAGAGTCTGCAAGAACGAGGATAAACTTGTTGAAACATCGAGTTATAAAAGTATTTTCGAAAGGAAAATTTATTTCGATATAATAGTATTTTAGAATAAAAGTATTATTATAAAGGTATTTATTATAAAAGTATGTTTCCCAACAAAGAAATTTTGAATTAATATTTGAAATTTAAAATTTTATGGTTTGATTTAACGATTCGTGCCCGATACTATTCTTTTAAATCTGCCTTATCTGCTTAGCTTTAGTTGTTCGCCTATATTATGTTTCCAGAATCTACCTTCCTTTCCTTTTTGAATATAATCTTTAAAATATTTTTTTATTTATATACTACATGGTTTAGTAGAAAATTATAAATATTTTGGAAGTTATTAATTAAATAAAAATATTTAAAGCAAATGATTATTGATTTATTAATAATGTTTGCAAAGAGTCTTGAGGTAAATTAATAAATTTATAAATTATGGATTTAATGCTTTCAAATAACTTCCTTGTAAATATAACTAATGATGTGAATAACTGTTTTCAAATAGTTTTCATATGTTTATAAAGGTGTCATTTAAACATATAAATGTTACTTATAAAGGAAGCAGGAAATTTTACAAATGGGTTTTGAAAATTTTGAAAGTACTAAAGATAATTGAATTGCAAATGAAGCTTTCAAATGAATATTGCAAGTAAAATTTATTTAAGTTTCTTTGAATGTAGAATTTAAAGATATTATATAAATGGGAAAAAAAATTAATTTGCGAAGTTTATTTAGAGCAATATACTTGACAAATAAATTTGAATCCCTATGTTGGAAGTATGGTTTGAAATATTTACTTGATTTCAAAGTACTAATAGTAAAGTTTATAGGTTTATTTACTATTTAAATTTTGCATTAGAATATTCATTTTGAAACAAGTGTTTAAATTAATTATGAAAGTATGAAATTTTATACTTTGATTGAGAAATTTAATGTAAGATTTGAGTATACTATTAGTTTCAGTTTAATAATATTGAGTTTATACTTATTTTAAAAATAACGAGTCTAATAAATTTTTTGGATTTAAGGAACCCTATTTTAAAGCTTATTATAATGTTTGATATAAATTTCTAACAATGTGTAACATCCCGCCTTTTCGCACGATTTAAACCGACACACATGCCGATTCAAACCATACGGAAGGGCGGATTTGTTATGGGGTAAATAAGAAAAAAAACAGAGAAGAAATAAACATGTAGAATCTCACAGCGGAAGGATAAAATATAATAAGAAAATATACAGTTTATAAAAAAAAACTGTTTACAAACATTTATATAATACATATCAGAGTTACACATACCAATAACAATGCAGCGGAACAGTGTGAGTGTAGTGCAATACTATAAATAATAATAATACAAATTCTTCGTCTTCGTCCTCCAAAGCTAAAGTCTTCGATCCTGAAACGCTCGGACTGACCCGAGCGAATTTGAAAAGACAAAAACACTCGAGTCAGAACTAAAAGATCTTATGTGAGTTAAATTAACAGAAATAAATAAGAGTGCAATAACTCAAAAGATGTTCGGGATTTACATCTCCTAAGGATCCGTTAAACTATTTACTATGTAGTATATTGCGCTATTATAATAGTGTCTATAGTAAAATAAACATACTTTTAAATAGCATTAAGGCTTTACATTTTCCACCTTAACACGTAATAGTCACAGTAGTCCATCCAATATCATAGTCCCTCCTGATCGGGAAGCCACCAGAGGATACCACACGGGCTACGGGAGAAATCCAAACTCGTACAAGGCGCGATAGGGTAGGTGACACGGCACAACTAGGCAATGCCAGGGTAGATATACCAATTACGCTTCCGGGTCGATGGTAACGCGTAGCCGCAGCTACCGCCCACCTCGAACAAACTCCCCAAAATCAAAATAGAAGTGGCCACTGAATCAATCCAAAGTCAAAGTATAATATCGAAGAGGAGTGTCCGATCAGAGGAATGACCTCATTAACCCGTCAATCGCTCCTGTTTTAGCCACCTTATGCCAACTCACGGAAGTTGGGTCCACGTATTTACCTTACAGGAAACGTCGTCACCAACCTACTTCATTCTGGAATCTCCACCGCGTACACGGTTAGTCAAAGTGGTTTTCGGTATCGACAGAGAGTATGTCCATATCCGATCCCGGTCTCTTTGCCAACCCATCGTTATTATAACACCGCGGTCATTTAAAAATAGTTTATACTTTAAAACCAGAATATAATCCATTTCAAAACCATAATATTACGATATCATTTCTTCTTCAAAACCCAAAACGATTCATTTTGATATTATTTTTATAAAACCCAAATCAATGATATATCATTTCCCAAATATAAATCTTTTCCAAAATTATGCCACTTTTAAAATTTATAATTCCTTGTAACCAAATATTTGAATATTAACTTTCAACATAATACTTCGAAATCCATAGTATTTAAAACCATTACTTTCAAAACTAAATGGTTTGGATATTCAACAATATATAAAATAAGTGATTTAACTTTATGGTTACTTTGTAAAGAAAATAATTTACATGGCTTTACAAATATGGTTCTTTATTAAAGTTTAAACCATAATCACTTTAAGTTCTAAAACCCCTTAAATTTCTATTTATATATATCCATTTGGAGTATTGATATTTCAAAACTAAAGTTGGAATTTATTCTTTCAACAAATTAAATGTCCTATTATTTAGTTTTGAATATTTACATAAAATCTATAAATAAAACTCCAATTTCTAGAAATTAACTATTTTCTTAAATTTAAATTATACTAAAATATTCTATTTAAGTAAATCTTGGAAAATCCATTTATAAATATCATACCTTAAAATTTCCAAACTTAAACATATAAGATAAATCACCAAATTCCATTTTTCTCAAATTTTTATCATTTTATTCAACAGGTTTATACTCAGCTTAAATTTAAAATTTTAACTTCATATGTGTATATCTCGAAGAATCATATTTTATAAGATATCAAAATTAAATTTTATAAACCGTATCCCATCCAAACCATAGAAATCACTTTTAAAATAATTTATATATAGACCACGGTGCCTGTATATAATTTTCTATCCTATGGTCAAGTGATACGGATATTTATCATTACAATCCGCAATTTAAAAATAAAATTTTGCGGTTGTATATCATTTCAAACCACAATCCCGAATGAAATGAAAAATGCATGATAACTTGCAATTTAATGATATCAAATAAACATACATTCATCAACATCATCCATTGTCCAAATCACAATCATCCATCAATATCAATCAAAATCAATATATATATGAGATTATATAGCAGGTAATAACTGTCAATTATATTCAAATTAAATTTAACAACTATTAATCTAACATTTTATATTCAGTAATAATTTATATAACTGTTAACTAGCAGTTTATATGCAAACAAATAAATTATAACTGTAAATAAACACGCAATAAATAAATTAAATTAACAGTTAAATTTAATAAATGCAATTCAATAGATATGAATGAAATAAACATGCCAAATACTCATAAATAAATTTCTATTCATTTCTAAATTTAATTTAACAAACATAAAAGCTTCTAGAAGTTGCGAGTGGGTTAAAACACTCACCTTTGGAATTTAAATCGAATTTAAACCCAAAAATTCGCCCGTCTCAGAATTCGTCCAAACCAGCGTCATCAAATCCGGAATTTAATTACGATCCTAATAAAAAAAATCTCGCGTCAATCGGATATCGTATGACGAAGTTATAGCGAAAAATCGAGTTGAAAAATAAAAATTAATTTAAACAAGAATGGTACACATTTACTTACCATACTTGCCACATCACCCTACAGAACGCGCGCACCTGCTTCTCTCCTCCTTCAACACTCACGCAGCCGACACGCAACACCCCCCTTTTGACCAAGAATATCCATCGCCGTAGGCCACTAGGGGCTCAACCACCACCATAGCCGAACTCTCCAGACCGAGGCGCACCAAACCCCCCATGACCGGACCTCCGTTTCTCGTGCCTATGGCCGGCCGCCGCCCATCTCATCTAACCCTAACTGAATTATCTAGCACGATCCAGCCATCGATTTGCACGAATAACCACATAGATCGCCTACCCTCCGTTCCCTCTCCGATACCCAGAAAGCAATTCTCGATCCGACGAAGTTTGTTACGGCGCTGATGGATGGCCACGAACTGTATGAATTTATTCTGGGTGAACGATAACTCCAATTGAAAAACGAATTTCACCATGAGATTACGTGCATCGAGAACTATGATATATATTTTTTCGAGATTTTTAGGAGGACTTTAAATTTTCACTTTCTTTTTGAACTGACTGGATCTAGGGTTAGCCCCCATTGAAGAAGAAGAGAAGCTTGAAGAAGATGAACGTACAGCAAATAGACAATAGGATGGAGCTAGGGTTTATAACTGTATATTTATAGGTAGGGTTGGGTTAGAGCAGATAGGCTAGATAGATGAACGTACGGAACACTCTAAGGCCCAAAAAGCCCGCTATGCCTCCGGAGTCGAATTGGTTATATCTATATATCCAAATAGCTGTTTTAAAATATTCTGAACGCGATGGACAAAGTTTCGCGACCAAATTCGATCGTATGAAGAAGTTATGCCGAAAACAAGATTTCCAAATTGATTTCAAGGCGTTTCGCGTCCGTACGATCAAACAACAAGTCCGATCGATACGAAATTTGAAACCCTATAATAATTCACCGATACGGATCCGATGAAACTGGTTTCGTCGAAATCCGAGTCCGTGCCCAAAATGCCTATTTTTAATATTTATTAAATAAATTAAAATAAATTATAAATCCAGTTTTTATGTTTCAACTTCTAATATTGGCCAAATTTTGTGACTTATATAATTCAAACAATCCCAAATGGTTTTCCAAGCTTGGATGTGAATTAAAATTTATAAGTATATCAATTTTGCAGTGTTAATTTCTGCGTTTTCTTATTATTTGGGAATTATAAATTTTATTCGCAAAACCCAATTATTAAATCATATACTCTTATACTCTCACTTAAATCCAATTAGATAAACAGATTTGATTTCCATTCCAACTCATTTGATTGCAAATAAACTTTTTACCATAAATAAAATTCCAAATTATTAATAACTTTATTCCCATTTCCTTTACACACAAACATCGTATTATAAAGGTATCTACATTATTCTCCATTGGTTTGCCTTAACTTATTTAAGGTAACCTTACATTAATATCTATTGCTATGTTTTCAAATTATTCTTCCCTCATTCTTCTTTACTATTATTAATTCCAATCTTAACGAATTCAACATTATAGGTTTGATAAATTTATTAAATTTACTCAATTGTTTACAAATTCCATTTTAAATCCAATACCGTAATATTTTACGTTTAATTCCCTTTTACTTGTAGTAAATACCCTTTGTTGGATTTAATATTCAAATTATAGATAAAATCTTGCTTTCCAAAGTTATATCAACAATGCCCAACTAAATTTGAATTAGCTTTAACTTTATTCTATGGAATTAACTATTGCAATAAATCCAAATTAACATAAATTACATCCAAATAAATAAAACTTGATTTCTATTATTCAACTCAAAATATATCAATTGTCAATTCCATAAGAAAAAATTAACATTTGGTTCATACTTTTACAAATAACTCCCATTTCTTCCAAATAATAATTACATAAACTATTTGATATTAAATCCATTAAATTGCAATAAATTCAATTGATTGCAATTTATTTCCAAATAAATTTGGATTTTTATTTGGTTATACACAAAATTTCGTTATCACTTGCCTAACAAGGTTATTATCACTTAAGATCTCACTGCATCCACATTTTCACATTTTCATTTCCTAGTTTCTTTACTTTATTCTACATAATTTATTACAAATGGGATTTTCTTTGGTTTACATCTTATTTGTATTTAACATTTCTCAATCACCAAATTCATTTCACTTTAACTGCGGTAAATTGGCGGATAAATTGAATTTGATTCCAAAAATCTAAATTAACAAGAAACAAGGGTAGGTAACATACAATAGTCATTACTCCAAATCCTAGTCACCTAAATAGGCTTTTATTCCTTGCAAATAAATGTTACTATTTATTTTCATAGTACAAATCTCAATGATTATTCCATTTTATATTTGCTTAGGCCATTTATAGTCCACTATACATATCTTCATAAATGGGTAATTTATTCAATTCATTAAGTGTCAATTCTATTAAGCCCTGTTTATATCTTTATGCATTCTTCTATTACTTTACAAAAGGGAATAACTTTTAAACTCATACACTTAATAACAAAACCGTTATAAATCCAATAAACTCCCAAATCCAAGTTTGTACACATTTTACACAACTATTATGATTTCTCACAAACGTTGAATTTATTAAATGACCATTTATTATAATTTAATTCCCTTAATTGAATCAAATGCTTATTATTATATATATTCTTTTCATTCTACCATTCCTTCCCATTTTATATTCATTAACGTATTTACACATCTCTATCTTTCAAATATAAAATAACCAAACTGATTACAAACACTGTTTCTATCAATTTTCATAAGTTTGTTCAAAACTATACTTTTGTTTACATAAAATAAATTTTATGTTTCTATTAGTTTTCTTTTCCTTTCACTACAGGCATAAATTATTACTATCTACACTAATTACATCTTTGTATTAATGAACACCATTTAAGTTAATATTTATACTAACATTCACAAATTCAACATTTATTTGTTTCTTCAAAATTACTTTAAATCAAGTTGTGAAAATTTACATTATCCACATCTATTATCATAAAATTTTATAGTTACACTAAATTGCAACCACTATACCAAATTTCTACATTTATTCTTAACCAAATTAGAAATTATATTAATTCATTTTATTAAATATCATAAATTTAATGGGTCGTTACAATCTCCCCCACTCAAAACTTTTCGTCCCCGAAAAGGAAAAAGAAGGGAGGAGGAAAATTTACAGTGCATCTTATTTCAAATATTAACTTATAAACAATATTTTACTGGATTAATTTCCTTAAATGAAATACACTTGTTTTATAATCATTATATCCTTTAATACTTGAATTATTAAAGTTGGAAAAATATTTTTAACAAAATTCTAAGTCCAAAATTTACGAAATTTTTTGGCAGAGTCTCCTTTATACGGAGGGACTCTGGAGAAAATATAATATCCAAATATACAAATATATTACATATATTATCCAAAATAAAATATCCCAACACGGGAAAATATATAAAATAGCGCTTTAAACGTAATCCGGAAACGTACCTATTTGTCGGGCAATACGCTTATTATTTTGGAACCAAAAGCAGTAGCAGTTGCTTCCAACACCTGTATTCACTTATATAATCTAAGAGGTTAAATATTTATTTTACAGTGAAATGTTTGGGTAGATTCAATCATTCATATCCAATCAAATGCAACAACCATAAATTTAACAAACAGCACATGCCACCAACAGACAACCATTCAATCAAACAATCAATTTGTTGTTCGGGTTCAAATTCTGAAATTGTACGGAATGAAGAATAACTATCAAGTGCATACGTTACTCAACAGTCTTAGATGGAACAAAGATAGATTATTTGTTCATCCCATAACTCCAAAATTCCTTACCCAACAAACATACATCAACCAAACAATCCAAACCAACACCAAAATAGTTTATTTACATTTATTTCATAATTCAGTGGTTTGATTTTCTTTCCTTCATTTATGGAGGAATTTCTTTGTTTCTTACAAGTTTTATTTTCCAACTATCACAAAATTCATTATATTTGTATTTCCTTTTTATTACTTAAGTTTATAAAATAAATTCTCATTAATAACAACAATTATTTGAATATCTTCATTTCCTTACTCTTCACTTGTAAGATTCCCCTTAAATTCTTAATCTGCTAACATTCATTCTTATAAGTGGAAGTTTTTATTTATCTATTAACTATGGATTACAGTCATTTAAATTCTTCCTACTTTCTATTATATTAGAATAGGGGAAAATTAAGACATACTTAAACTAATAATCCTACAATCAATTCTTATATAGAATTTCATTTTATTTGCTTTACGTTCATCTCACCTATTAATAATTCTTAACTTATTTTCAGCAAAATTATAACTTAAGTTTATACCATTGAATTCTTATTTACAACAGTAATTTATTGAATACTTCATTTTTCTAAATTCCTACTTGTAAAATATTCAATTCTAGTTTCTTATTTAACATTTCAAGTTTTATATATGGGTAAGTTATTTATGTTAAAGAAAATGCAATTGAACTTATACAAGTTAAATCTCCATTCTTTAATTAAATTTAATGTTTATCCTTATTACTCTTTGTCTCATATGTATGCAAATTCCTCTTTATGACTTTGCAATAATTATCTTATTTCAATTAGAGGTTTCAATTCATTTATTACTTAACTTTTATTTCACTAACAAATTTTAAACAATTAATTAACGGAAAAATTTAGAATTAAATACCGGGTTAAATTTTGATTTATTTCAAAATAATAGATAAATATGTTCTTACAACTCAATATCTCTAATTATAGTTAGAGCAATAAAAGAAAAAAATTTTAGAAAATTTCAAAATAAATCTGTAGTAGAATTCACTACAGTAGCCTTTCCCCTTCGAAACCCGAAAATGAAAGTCGATGATGCGGCCGCCATCACCGAAATTATTTTCCAGCGACAGAGAGGAAAGTACAAAATTTATTCTCTCCAAAATCTTCTTTAAAACAATTCTTCCAAATTATACTAAATATTTATATAAGAAAATACTTATAAACCAAATCATTATATTTCATAAATCCTTTGAAAGCAGATTTTCAAAATCCCGGACTTAAGTTCTAAAATCTCCCATTTGATTTATTATAATTTCAACTTAGCTTCAATTTATTATAAAATATTTTTTTTTCCTAACACCCAATCTATAGCAACCAAATATATATATATATCTTTATAAAAATTATTTTTATATGTAGAAAATATAATAGGCAAAATTCTTTCATTCACCTATATTAAAACAAATATTATGTCGGTCTGTCCTATTAAGTGTTTAGAAATCCCTATTGATGACATAGCGTCCCATGCATCAACCAGAATTTATAAATACAAAGCGGAACAGATTAACACAATATAAAAATCTTTTTATTAATACTAACAAATACGCTCTCTCATATATATACACTCAGCGACTCCCATAGGATATTACTACCCTATTAACAAAGAGTCAAACCCCACAAAACCAAGGTTTATCGCTAAACCAAAGCTCTGATACCAGATGTAACATCCCGCCTTTTCGCACGATTTAAACCGACACACATGCCGATTCAAACCATACGGAAGGGCGGATTTGTTATGGGGTAAATAAGAAAAAAAACAGAGAAGAAATAAACATGTAGAATCTCACAGCGGAAGGATAAAATATAATAAGAAAATATACAGTTTATAAAAAAAAACTGTTTACAAACATTTATATAATACATATCAGAGTTACACATACCAATAACAATGCAGCGGAACAGTGTGAGTGTAGTGCAATACTATAAATAATAATAATACAAATTCTTCGTCTTCGTCCTCCAAAGCTAAAGTCTTCGATCCTGAAACGCTCGGACTGACCCGAGCGAATTTGAAAAGACAAAAACACTCGAGTCAGAACTAAAAGATCTTATGTGAGTTAAATTAACAGAAATAAATATGAGTGCAATAACTCAAAAGATGTTCGGGATTTACATCTCCTAAGGATCCGTTAAACTATTTACTATGTAGTATATTGCGCTATTATAATAGTGTCTATAGTAAAATAAACATACTTTTAAATAGCATTAAGGCTTTACATTTTCCACCTTAACACGTAATAGTCACAGTAGTCCATCCAATATCATAGTCCCTCCTGATCGGGAAGCCACCAGAGGATACCACACGGGCTACGGGAGAAATCCAAACTCGTACAAGGCGCGATAGGGTAGGTGACACGGCACAACTAGGCAATGCCAGGGTAGATATACCAATTACGCTTCCGGGTCGATGGTAACGCGTAGCCGCAGCTACCGCCCACCTTGAACAAACTCCCCAAAATCAAAATAGAAGTGGCCACTGAATCAATCCAAAGTCAAAGTATAATATCGAAGAGGAGTGTCCGATCAAAGGAATGACCTCATTAACCCGTCAATCGCTCCTGTTTTAGCCACCTTATGCCAACTCACGGAAGTTGGGTCCACGTATTTACCTTACAGGAAACGTCGCCACCAACCTACTTCATTCTGGAATCTCCACCGCGTACACGGTTAGTCAAAGTGGTTTTCGGTATCGACAGAGAGTATGTCCATATCCGATCCCGGTCTCTTTGCCAACCCATCGTTATTATAACACCGCGGTCATTTAAAAATAGTTTATACTTTAAAACCAGAATATAATCCATTTCAAAACCATAATATTACGATATCATTTCTTCTTCAAAACCCAAAACGATTCATTTTGATATTATTTTTATAAAACCCAAATCAATGATATCATTTCCCAAATATAAATCTTTTCCAAAATTATGCCACTTTTAAAATTTATAATTCCTTGTAACCAAATATTTGAATATTAACTTTCAACATAATACTTCGAAATCCATAGTATTTAAAACCATTACTTTCAAAACTAAATGGTTTGGATATTCAACAATATATAAAATAAGTGATTTAACTTTATGGTTACTTTGTAAAGAAAATAATTTACATGGCTTTACAAATATGGTTCTTTATTAAAGTTTAAACCATAATCACTTTAAGTTCTAAAACCCCTTAAATTTCTATTTATATATATCCATTTGGAGTATTGATATTTCAAAACTAAAGTTGGAATTTATTCTTTCAACAAATTAAATGTTCTATTATTTAGTTTTGAATATTTACATAAAATCTATAAATAAAACTCCAATTTCTAGAAATTAACTATTTTCTTAAATTTAAATTATACTAAAATATTCTATTTAAGTAAATCTTGGAAAATCCATTTATAAATATCATACCTTAAAATTTCCAAACTTAAACATATAAGATAAATCACCAAATTCCATTTTTCTCAAATTTTTATCATTTTATTCAACAGGTTTATACTCAGCTTAAATTTAAAATTTTAACTTCATATGTGTATATCTCGAAGAATCATATTTTATAAGATATCAAAATTAAATTTTATAAACCGTATCCCATCCAAACCATAGAAATCACTTTTAAAATAATTTATATATAGACCACGGTGCCTGTATATAATTTTCTATCCTATGGTCAAGTGATACGGATATTTATCATTACAATCCGCAATTTAAAAATAAAATTTTGCGGTTGTATATCATTTCAAACCACAATCCCGAATGAAATGAAAAATGCATGATAACTTGCAATTTAATGATATCAAATAAACATACATTCATCAACATCATCCATTGTCCAAATCACAATCATCCATCAATATCAATCAAAATCAATATATATATGAGATTATATAGCAGGTAATAACTGTCAATTATATTCAAATTAAATTTAACAACTATTAATCTAACATTTTATATTCAGTAATAATTTATATAACTGTTAACTAGCAGTTTATATGCAAACAAATAAATTATAACTGTAAATAAACACGCAATAAATAAATTAAATTAACAGTTAAATTTAATAAATGCAATTCAATAGATATGAATGAAATAAACATGCCAAATACTCATAAATAAATTTCTATTCATTTCTAAATTTAATTTAACAAACATAAAAGCTTCTAGAAGTTGCGAGTGGGTTAAAACACTCACCTTTGGAATTTAAATCGAATTTAAACCCAAAAATTCGCCCGTCTCAGAATTCGTCCAAACCAGCGTCATCAAATCCGGAATTTAATTACGATCCTAATAAAAAAAATCTCGCGTCAATCGGATATCGTATGACGAAGTTATAGCGAAAAATCGAGTTGAAAAATAAAAATTAATTTAAACAAGAATGGTACACATTTACTTACCATACTTGCCACATCACCCTACAGAACGCGCGCACCTGCTTCTCTCCTCCTTCAACACTCACGCAGCCGACACGCAACACCCCCCTTTTGACCAAGAATATCCATCGCCGTAGGCCACTAGGGGCTCAACCACCACCATAGCCGAACTCTCCAGACCGAGGCGCACCAAACCCCCCATGACCGGACCTCCGTTTCTCGTGCCTAAGGCCGGCCGCCGCCCATCTCATCTAACCCTAACTGAATTATCTAGCACGATCCGGCCATCGATTTGCACGAATAACCACATAGATCGCCTACCCTCCGTTCCCTCTCCGATACCCAGAAAGCAATTCTCGATCCGACGAAGTTTGTTACGGCGCTGATGGATGGCCACGAACTGTATGAATTTATTCTGGGTGAACGATAACTCCAATTGAAAAACGAATTTCACCATGAGATTACGTGCATCGAGAACTATGATATATATTTTTTCGAGATTTTTAGGAGGACTTTAAATTTTCACTTTCTTTTTGAACTGACTGGATCTAGGGTTAGCCCCCATTGAAGAAGAAGAGAAGCTTGAAGAAGATGAACGTACAGCAAATAGACAATAGGATGGAGCTAGGGTTTATAACTGTATATTTATAGGTAGGGTTGGGTTAGAGCAGATAGGCTAGATAGATGAACGTACGGAACACTCTAAGGCCCAAAAAGCCCGCTATGCCTCCGGAGTCGAATTGGTTATGTCTATATATCCAAATAGGTGTTTTAAAATATTCTGAACGCGATGGAAAAAGTTTCGCGACCAAATTCGATCGTATGAAGAAGTTATGCCGAAAACAAGATTTCCAAATTGATTTTAATAAAATTGATTTCAAGGCGTTTCGCGTCCGTACGATCAAATAACAAGTCCGATCGATACGAAATTTGAAACCCTATAATAATTCACCGATACGGATCCGATGAAACTGGTTTCGTCGAAATCCGAGTCCGTGCCCAAAATGGCTATTTTTAATATTTATTAAATAAATTAAAATAAATTATAAATCCAGTTTTTATGTTTCAACTTCTAATATTGGCCAAATTTTGTGACTTATATAATTCAAACAATCCCAAATGGTTTTCCAAGCTTGGATGTGAATTAAAATTTATAAGTATATCAATTTTGCAGTGTTAATTTCTGCGTTTTCTTATTATTTGGGAATTATAAATTTTATTCGCAAAACCCAATTATTAAATCATATACTCTTATACTCTCACTTAAATCCAATTAGATAAACAGATTTGATTTCCATTCCAACTCATTTGATTGCAAATAAACTTTTTACCATAAATAAAATTCCAAATTATTAATAACTTTATTCCCATTTCCTTTACACACAAACATCGTATTATAAAGGTATCTACATTATTCTCCATTGGTTTGCCTTAACTTATTTAAGGTAACCTTACATTAATATCTATTGCTATGTTTTCAAATTATTCTTCCCTCATTCTTCTTTACTATTATTAATTCCAATCTTAACGAATTCAACATTATAGGTTTGATAAATTTATTAAATTTACTCAATTGTTTACAAATTCCATTTTAAATCCAATAACGTAATATTTTACGTTTAATTCCCTTTTACTTGTAGTAAATACCCTTTGTTGGATTTAATATTCAAATTATAGATAAAATCTTGCTTTCCAAAGTTATATCAACAATGCCCAACTAAATTTGAATTAGCTTTAACTTTATTCTATGGAATTAACTATTGCAATAAATCCAAATTACCATAAATTACATCCAAATAAATAAAACTTGATTTCTATTATTCAACTCAAAATATATCAATTGTCAATTCCATAAGAAAAAATTAACATTTGGTTCATACTTTTACAAATAACTCCCATTTCTTCCAAATAATAATTACATAAACTATTTGATATTAAATCCATTAAATTGCAATAAATTCAATTGATTGCAATTTATTTCCAAATAAATTTGGATTTTTATTTGGTTATACACAAAATTCCGTTATCACTTGCCTAACAAGGTTATTATCACTTAAGATCTCACTGCATCCACATTTTCACATTTTCATTTCCTAGTTTCTTTACTTTATTCTACATAATTTATTACAAATGGGATTTTCTTTGGTTTACATCTTATTTGTATTTAACATTTCTCAATCACCAAATTCATTTCACTTTAACTGCGGTAAATTGGCGGATAAATTGAATTTGATTCCCAAAATCTAAATTAACAAGAAACAAGGGTAGGTAACATACAATAGTCATTACTCCAAATCCTAGTCACCTAAATAGGCTTTTATTCCTTGCAAATAAATGTTACTATTTATTTTCATAGTACAAATCTCAATGATTATTCCATTTTATATTTGCTTAGGCCATTTATAGTCCACTATACATATCTTCATAAATGGGTAATTTATTCAATTCATTAAGTGTCAATTCTATTAAGCCCTGTTTATATCTTTATGCATTCTTCTATTACTTTACAAAAGGTAATAACTTTTAAACTCATACACTTAATAACAAAACCGTTATAAATCCAATAAACTCCCAAATCCAAGTTTGTACACATTTTACACAACTATTATGATTTCTCACAAACGTTGAATTTATTAAATGACCATTTATTATAATTTAATTCCCTTAATTGAATCAAATGCTTATTATTATATATATTCTTTTCATTCTACCATTCCTTCCCATTTTATATTCATTAACGTATTTACACATCTCTATCTTTCAAATATAAAATAACCAAACTGATTACAAACACTGTTTCTATCAATTTTCATAAGTTTGTTCAAAACTATACTTTTGTTTACATAAAATAAATTTTATGTTTCTATTAGTTTTCTTTTCCTTTCACTACAGGCATAAATTATTACTATCTACACTAATTACATCTTTGTATTAATGAACACCATTTAGGTTAATATTTATACTAACATTCACAAATTCAACATTTATTTGTTTCTTCAAAATTACTTTAAATCAAGTTGTGAAAATTTACATTATCCACATCTATTATCATAAAATTTTATAGTTACACTAAATTGCAACCACTATACCAAATTTCTACATTTATTCTTAACCAAATTAGAAATTATATTAATTCATTTTATTAAATATCATAAATTTAACGGGTCGTTACACAATGTTTTAGACTTTTGAAATTTTTTTGCATAATGCTTTGAGGACGTTTTAAATATATCTTATATTTTTACTAAGTGAATGCGGTTAAATGTTTTAACTAAATTTTTAGATATGTTGAAATATTTCTTTTCTCTTCAAGGGCAAATACCAAAAAAACTTAAATTTTTATTCAATAACCGAATGGAGTTATTTTCAAATTTATATTAAATTTAAACATGTAAGTTAAATTGTTTATAAATTGATCATTTTGAATAAAATATTTCAAACTCCACGATTCCATCTTGTTCCTTTTCGAGGACGAAAATGTTTTGAGTAGGGTAGACTCTAACAACCCATATTTTGATAATTAAAAATATTAAATTTAATAAGGTTTTGGGCTTCAATATTGTCAGAAATTAAAATTTATGATTTATTAAATTGAATCTTATTAGATTTGAAATTTTGACTTTAAGATAAATCTTAAAACAAATAATTTAATGAGATAAAACATATAATTGGCTAATATTGATTGGATGTAATTGACTACTATAATATGTTAACGTAATTTCAATTAATTTAAATAATAAAGGTTAATAAGGAATAGAATAAATGATGTATAAATTGATGTAATCTTATGTTATTAATTGCAATTGGTTTTAATATGGAGTATGAAATCAATTATTTTGTACGTAAATTTATTAACCTTTGTTTGTAAAGAATAAGTTAATAGATATAGATTATTAACCTATAACCATTGTTTCATTTATTTTCTTATTATTAAATTGGTTAGAAATTTATTTGGTAATCAGTGGAGAATTAACGTAATTAAAATATTACAATTGATATAACAGGAAACGTTAACTGTTGAGTGGTGAGTGTAAAACTTATGTCAATCAATTGCATAAGGGAATAGTTGATTTAATAATAAGAATGCAAATCACAATAAAAGGATTTGTTTGAAATTTAAATATATAATGAACAGGTTTTATTACATTTGTAATTAAATGATGAAATTAAATTAGTATATAGATATTGGGTTTAACATGGAAAATTGGATTTCAAAGGAAAAATTGGATTAATTATCTTCCCTGTATTAGGGTATGTTTTGAGATTTAATCATTGTAAGTAATAGTAATTATATCTTGCCATTAATAAGAGATAGAAGTAAATGGTAATTAATTAATGATATGTGCAACATATGTTTTATGTTAAAAATATAATGAGAATTTCGTTGAGAAATATTACGTTCAAATTGTAAGCACTCAAATTTGGTACAAATATAATGATAATATGAAATTAATTGATAATGAAATGATGTGGTTGTACGAAGTATTATTTCTGTGACTTTTTAATGGGATAATCTTTAAATATAAGTTAGTTTAATGAAAAGAACATTTATTATCAAATAAAATGGATCTTTCATTTGTGAATGTAGTTATAATTTCATTAAAATAAAGAATAGAATGATTGATTTAAAGGAAGAAATATAAGTATATTTGAACTGTGTTTTAGCATATAGATGGATTACAAGAGTGGAAAAATAATTTATTTAAGTAAGTTATTTATTTCTCTACTGTATAAGCAACAAATTTATAAATGTGCTTAAATGACTAAAGGAAACAATTATTCTATTTTTCATCCATTTTAGTTGTCTGTTTTGAAATTTAACTTTATAAGTAACTGTAATTAATATAATTGAAATATTTCAATGAGAAGGGAAGAAAACGTTGACTGCAATTAATAGATTTAATAAAAGAAACGCATTTTTTGTGTTAAACAGAAAGGATGTTTTAATGGAAATAAAAGATCATTTTGGTAAACCAAATTGAACGTTTTCGTGTTTAAGGTAAGTAATTTTATTTATTATGCATAGATAAAAAAATTAAATGCGTACAAATTTGAATATTATTTGAGTTAATGAAGTCAATTTGGTTACGTTTCACAAATTGAATTTCAAAAAGGTTGTGCGATGTACATGGTCCCTTCATTTCTTGTAACGACCCGCCGTCCTGACCGCCTCTAGTCGGTAATTAAACCAACTCGAAACGTTCAAAATGACGGATTGTTGTTCAGTTTATAAAGTTTAAACAGAAACAGCCACAGAATCACAGAATAATCATAATATTATTCATAAATAATTTTTCTTACATATATCAGAGTTTGTACAATGCATTATATTTTATACAGCGGAACAATTTATTTTACTATTAAGTACAAGAAAAATTTTCTAGAAAAACTTTAGTGGAGTGTTTTCCCCTCTCTCTCTAACTTCACGCCAACTACAACTACAACTTCAACTTCACAAAGATACAAGGCTGAGACAATTTCGAGTTTTTCTAATATAATGATTGTGCTTCTAATCTGAATCCAAATCTAGCTGTGTTAATACAAAACAAAATACCAAGCTTCATGCCAAATCTATTGAATATAGCACAGGAGTATGAATGCTGATACTTAAAATTTGACCAAGATCATTGCTTATATGAAACTCATGTTAGGTCTTTTATATCATCTACTGTCATGATACTTAATGATTTGTCTTCTTCTAGTATTGCCATTCATATTATTCCTGAAAACAAATACTTGAACCAATACACTCTTTTAAAGTAAATACCACGGCAAAGTAAATGCTATAGCCTGCACTTGACATGCACTCAGGCAAGTGAACAACAGTGTCAAGATAGTGTCAAGATGACTACTCCATGAAAATCAACATGAATGTATTCAAAGTGCACCAGTGATGCAAAGAAAATGGTAACAGTAAGACATTAAACCACAAGCCCAAGTCAAGATGGGGCTACAGAATGCATTCAATTCTAAAACCAGGCAACATTGAATAGGAAGGTATATATGAACATGAAGACTAAACCAGGCAACATGCTGATGTAGGACATAGCAATTAAATGCAATAGGGCAATGTAAGGCATGCCAATTCCAAAAGAAACATGGGACGTATCAGGCAATTGAGGGGTGTGTACTTGAAATTTCCAAAGCAAATGAAACTAACAGTGAAATATGTACAAGTCCCCATGGCTATAGGGTATTATGCGAACAGGTTTTCAAGGCAATTGTGACTCATTTTCACAGCAACAAGCAGTGAAGGATGAACAGAGTCAAGGCAACAAATTATGGAAAATTCAACAGGTAAGGGATGAAGCACAGTCAAGATAACTACCAATATGGGTGCGTAACCAATTTCAAAGTTGCAGTTAATTTACAGTGAGCCCTTTTACAGAGGATGAACTATAAATTTGCAACCATGGAAACACAAAATTATTATCTCAATTCACGATCATTTATTATAAAACCAAATGCGTACAGATCAGTACTTTACTGATCCATTACTGAAACACACATCACAGATATATTTAAGATTTTGATAGGGTTTACTTGTTGAGCCTGATACTCATTTTCTAGTTGAAGAAAGAAAAACTTCAAAACTTACTTTTAATTTTATTTCTGGCTCACTAGTGCAAGTTTTTAAACACCTTTCTCTTTCTTTTTTTCTTGCTTTGCAATTCAATTTTTCCTTTTCAACAGAAGATGGCAGGGTAACTTAAAAGCTTTCACTGTAACTAAATGTTACAGGAAAAGAAAAAAAAAAGAACAAGGAAAACAGTGTTTTCCCAAGGAAAATCAAACACAAGCACACTATCCATTAAATTTGAAGCCATGGCATACATGCAGAGGTTCAAGCACAACAATCAACCCACAAGCCAAAACAACACACTTTCAAGCAAACCCCAAAACTTTACTTTAAGCATCTGTTCTTAACAGTTTATATCAAATATCAAATAGCATTTGTTCTCAATAGTTTAAATTAAATTGACCGAGAGCAAAGAGCAAATGATAGCAAACAACCAACAACCAACATGCAGTGACAAATCTGCTCATATCAGTTTAAAACAATTTATATAGTATCTGTTCTCAACAGTTTAAAACAATCACAAATAGCATCTGTTCTTCTTAATTTAAAATCAAAATTATAAATAGCAATTGTTCTTATCAGTTAAAAAAAACAAATTCAGATAGCATCTGTTCTTAACAGTTTAAAATCAAATTTACAAATAGCAATTGTTCTTATCAGTTAAAAAAAAACAAAATTAAATAGCATCTGTTCTTATCAATTTAAATTAACATTTAAGTAGCATCTGTTCTCAACAGTCTAGATCCAAAAAATCCGAGCAATTGATAACGAATAACCCCCCAAATCATAGCATGCAACCAAGATTCAATTCAAACAAATATAAAAACTTGAATTAAAACCAATCGTGAGCAAAGAACTCACCATAACAAAATCGAAACAGCCGAAGAGTAATGAGCCAAGTTGAACGAAGAATGAAGCGAAGATTGAAGCCCCACATCAGATCGCAAGCCCTAGCTGAGATCGAACGAGAAACAACGAAGCCGCCATATTTTTTTTTCCGTTCGATTTATTTAGGGTTTGAACAAGAAAGGTAAAAGGTAGGGTATAAAAGAGAAAGGGGGACGTGAATTTTGCGTGGAAAAAGGCGTGGTTGAAGGCGTGTTTTTAGCTGGTAAGGGTAAGGCATATGTAACGGCGTAAGTAATGGCGTGGATCAAGGTGATAAAAGTAAGGTAACGTACTCTTTTTATTTTTATTCATTTTTTTTTATATATATTTTTTTTCTTATTTTTTTTTTCATTTTAAACCCAATTGTTTTGTTTAATTTATTTTCTTTAATTTGTTTTTTTTTTAATTTTGTTGTTAAAATTTTAACTAAGTGTATTTATTTATTTTATTTTGTATTGATTAAATTTTTATTCCTTTTTTATTTAAGCTAAAGAAAAATGTTATTAAAACTAACCATCCTTTATAAATTTAAATAAGCAACAATTCTTATGTCCAAATTTATTTTCTTCTAAGTCGTTAGTTTGAATTTCAATACAAATTCAATATTCAATTTCAACTTCAAAGTTAAAATCAAATTCTATTCAACTTTAAATAGATTAAATTCTTAAATTTAATCGCCAATTTATTCTGATAATTTGAAATTCAAGTCAAATCATCATTTAAATATTTAAAATAAATTAAATATTTACAAATTAAATTGTTCAATATTCAGGATCGTTACAATCTCCCCTCCTTAAAAGAATTTCGTCCCGAAATTATAAGTTAGGAAAAACGATTGCTAAAATCTCACCGATATTTATACCCTACACAATTTTATCAAGTTTCAAACTCACAAATAATTATAGGATTCATTCCATTTATTTTATCTCACTAGTTTTGTTCATCGATTTCAATAATCAAGACACAAAAGTCTTTTACCTAATTTTTTTTTTGACTTACAAAACTCAGATTTTTAAACTTGAAATCTTTCATGCTAAATATTTGCATATTACATCATTTCCAAAGCTGTGTGCTTCCAAGATATTTTAAAAATCTTCTTCCTTAATTCATTAAGTTAGAATTATGTAATTCTAATTTCAGATTATTGATTTTCTATTCAAAGTTTTGAAAATACTTGATAACTCGAAGTTTAACAAGTCCATCGTCGTTCTTACAGACATTAGGCATACGCTGGCCAGGTGCAAGACTAAAAATCTCCAAGTACTAAACATACTTGCTTCAACTCCCAGTGAAAATACTTTTTAAAAATTATTTTAAAAATGGATATGGAAAGCACGTTCCCCCATGGATCACAGTTTACCCGACGGTTACGCTACTATCTCAGTAGAATCGCTTGTAACCTTAGATTTCACATCTCTCTTGAATTTCGCCATGGCTGTCGCCTTAGATCGCGGTCCACACGGCGGTTACGCTACTATCTCAGTAGAATCGCTCGTGGCCTTAGGCATCACGCCCCTCGAATTTTGCTTCGGTTTCCAGATCGCAGTTTACTCGGCGGTTGCGCCACTATCTCAGTGGAATCGCTTGTAACTGTAGGCATCACGCCCCCACGAATTACGCCAGCATCAATTCACATAATCCCAAACACGATGATCCATCGTGGGGGATATCATATCAGTCCCAATGGACATTCCACTAATGGAATTCTACGTAGCTACGATTTTCAATGGACACTCCACCGAGTTCCAATCACCTTCACAAATAATAAATGGAAGGTACATTTCCTTATCCTCAGTTTTTAGAAAACATATGTCATATACATATAGTACTTCATTTCACATTTCGTACATATCATACCTATGTAAACCTACACAGGACTTTCATAATAATGACTTTCCAAATTGATAGTTTTCGATTATATTCACATATATAAGTTACGAAAACTCAATTCACATTCACAACAAATAGAGGATTCCAAATTTTTCATCACGTTTAAAATTTTCCTCTAAATCGATTTGAAAATTTAAGGTTATCTCAAACCTAATTCACATTCACAATCCAATTCATTATCGACTTCTCATTCGATTTGGATTTCATGTTACATTGTCAATTCTCAACACATAATTGATGTCTATCGATATATAACCTCTAAGCTCGTACGTCTCAGAGAAGGGTGTTAAGCTAAAAGA
This sequence comes from Allium cepa, assembly GCA_030765085.1. NCBI lineage: Eukaryota > Viridiplantae > Streptophyta > Magnoliopsida > Asparagales > Amaryllidaceae > Allium > Allium cepa. Next base: position 891,591,682 of record CM060943.1, read on the forward strand.
ATAAATTCTCCGCCACCTCAGATATATATTTAATAGAGATCAAATGCTATGTCATCAATTCACAATGTTAGACATACAATCCCAATCGACTATCCAAATTCAAAGCTCAACTTATATTGTTTTTGGTGTCAAAGTTAAACTCAATTTTAACTCAAGATTCAATCTTCTTTGGAAAATATTCAAGTTGGACTGATTGTTCATATTTCTCAAAACAATATCTTTACAAGATATATAATTTTCCAACTTCGCCATTTGAAACCAATTTCAAATAATCATTTTTCAATTTATCTTCAAAAGATAATATTTCAAACCTTTCATTTCATATTGGAAAACATTTCCATACTTATTAAATAATAAGTAATTCACAAATTCTTTTATTTTCAACACTTTGAAAATATTCGATATACTTGAATCAAAATTAAGTATATATTTCACTCTTTAAGAAAATCATTCTTTTAAACACATTTATTTGAGTTAAAACGAATGTTGCGTAAAACATCGTTACGACAACTCAAAATCACTAGTATAGGGATTCGGATTTTAAGATAGATATATAAATCCCAATACTATAAACAACATTTCCTTCCGGAAACCATTTACTATAGCAATAGTGTTATAGTCCACCATTTCCTTAATTTTCTCGAAAACGCCTATTTCAACAATGAATGTTGAAATCTATGTATTCGATACTTAATGCATTTTAAAACATCTTTAAAACCATTAACTTTTTCAACTTCAACTTCAACTTAATTCATAGTTTGAATTCCTCATACTTTTCATAATATTAGTTTTAAACCAATTTCAAACTTTTCAATATTAAGTTTTTCACTTAATTTAATTATTATTTTTCCGCACGTTTAAATTCTAATTCATCACCGAATTTATTAAACCTATAATGGATTATCATGTTGACAACTTCAAATTTGAAATCTAAATCTCATTTGAACTTTGCATTTACTTTCTATTTCCAAAATAGTCAACTAGTTCTTTAGTAAATTATTCATCGAATTGGTTCCATTAGATCTATATTTCCATATTAACTATTTTAGGCAATAGTTTTAAACTTGAAATATAAACTTTACATCAAACTTAGTTTGATTCATTCAGTTAAATCAACAATTAAGTTTCCTTCCCAAGATGCTATTCCATTAAAATATTTTCTCCGTACAAAATTTTACATAGCTTAATACTTTTAAAAGACGTACACAGAAGATTTTGGATTACAAAAGATAGTATTACAAAATATATTGGTTGGTTTAAGATACAGATTAATTAAGGACTACCGACTTCTTGTCCGGTAGTATGCATCTTTGCCAAACTTTCATCTTCGGATGACACTATTTCATGTTGTGTTAAAGGAGAATTAACACATTCAAAATCCACATGTCCCCAATCCTTACAGTTATTGCAAAAATATGAGATGTTTCCATCCTTATCTATCACCTTAGAACTTTTCGCTCTAGCTGGTTGGGCTATAGCTTGCTTTCCCTGCTGTCTTTCGGTGCAGTTTCTGGCTATATGTCCAGTCTGACGACAATGGTAGCAGATTGTCAATCTATCGATGGGTAAATTGAGTACGCACTTTTTCCTTTTCACTTTAGGGAAATGACTAAGAAAATGCCCTTTCTCCCGACATTTAAAACACACAATCTCAGGACGAGCGAACCGGTCATCCACATTCCTTTTCTTTCTCCTTACTCGGCACTTAATGGCATAATGTCCCTTTTTATGACATCGATAGCAAATAACCTCATCATATGGACCAGGTGCTTGCCTTTCACTGAATCTCCTTTCAATTTCCGCACGTCTCGCTTCTGCATCTCTACGAGCAATTGCTCTTCGTTTACGGCGTGCTGCTTTTTGTGCTTCGGTTTTCGCCATTATAATTAACAAGGTGTTTTCGAAGTTTCCTATCAATATTTGCAATTTTTATTAGCAGAGGTTGGATTATTCAATCATTTTACCTAAAACATATCTGTTTTATTCAATAATATATTCACTGTCCAAAATCGTGAATATACTTTGCCAACTAATTTCATCATTTCTTCAACTTATTTTTATTTTTAAAGGGTTATCCACTGTCCAAAATCGTGAATATAACTCCTTTAATAAGCTACAACAATTTACTTATCAAATTCAATTGATTTCGAACTTATAAACAATCTTTACAAATTCCATTTCTATTTATAAACTTCGATTGACAATCTTTTTATTAATTCAATTCAATTCATATAACTCAGTTATATACCAAAAGTTCATATTATAAGTTAAATACTTATAATCCACTTATTTATTAACTCGTTCTTCACCACATTTGAAATCAATTTCTCAAAAGAATTTAAAATCAAATTCCCAAGTTATAATTCAATAATTCTCTTGGTTATAACCAAATTAACATGTCATTTTATTTCACAATTATTACTCGAAATATTCAAGTTATTCGATTTAAACCCATTTAAACCAATTCAAACCAATTCATTAATTCATTTAACTTATATTTCATTTTTCATAACTCTCAACAATTCGATAATGAGTTTCCAAACGATTGAAACTCAAATCTAAGAAGACCTCACCGAAGAGAACTAACGCAAACTTAAATTTAGAGAGGGGAATTTTCAAAATAATTTTAATTTCCAAAATACCTTTCATTTTAAAGAAAACAATTTTATACTTCTTTAAATTTGAAAAGCACTTTCTTTAAAGTGGTTCTAGTAACTATTCATATTAAACATCATAAACTGAGCTTTGAGTAAACCAAAGCTCTGATACCCCTTGTAACGACCCGCCGTCCTGACCGCCTCTAGTCGGTAATTAAACAAACTCGAAACGTTCAAAATGACGGATTGTTGTTCAGTTTATAAAGTTTAAACAGAAACAGCCACAGAATCATAGAATAATAATAATATTATTCATAAATAATTTTTCTTACATATATCAGAGTTTGTACAATGCATTATATTTTATACAGCGGAACAATTTATTTTACTATTAAGTACAAGAAAAATTTTCTAGAAAAACTTTAGTGGAGTGCTTTCCCCTCTCTCTCTCTAACTTCATGGCCTGAAAATCTTCAAGCTGTAAAAATACTCGGTCTGACCCGAGCGTTTATTGCAAAACACAAAAACACTCGAGTCAGGATTAATCTTTATTCAAGTAATTAAATTTGTAATGAAATGAAATAAAATTGTGACGACCCGAACTCGATATCCAATAAATGACATCAAATTCGTATCGCCGAAGCTTATAACAACATCAAATGAATATAAAACAGCGGAACAAAATGAATATCATGCATACATCACAGGTACAATATCATAATATCCAACATTACATCAGAGTATATAATACATACACCACAACTCCAAATAACATCATAATAATACATCGATGATCATATATCCAAAAGTCTTCATAGGAATATAATGGCAACAATCTCCCAAAACACTAACCACCTGATATCCAAAAAAACTTCTAGAATATCTCCAAAGCAAAAGCTCCAAAATACTGCTAATTCCAAAATATGAAAACCTGCTACTAGGCTGCCCGTGTAGAAATTATGGGCACCCAGAGTTTAGAAAAGAAACAATAAACTCCAGGTCAGTCATGGGACTGGTATGAGTAAACAAAAGCAGTTGCTTTTAAATAAACTAGATTTATTAAAGAAATTTCGTTATGCTTTTGGAAAATGAAACTACCATAAGACCTCGCGCTACACACACAATGCAATCGCAGAATTGGAGGAGATTTCTTCTTATGATAGTCAAATATGCTTGATACGAGAAAATTTCTTTGATATTATTACTAGTGCATAGTGTAGAAAGCATTTCGGAAATAGAATATTAATCTTAGCCAGCATACGACCATTATCGTATGCCTACTATAGCTACCATGTTTTGTGGCAGGTTACCGTCACGCTGCATGGCAGGTTATACAACTAAAACCGTATAGGGTTTCGTATTGTTTCTTTGGATTTCTAACAAATGGTCAGGCTAAGGAACTTCCTACTGCCACATGGGTACGCCTCTGGCGGGACGTCCCGAGAACCTACCCGGCTCTCTGCCAACACAAGGCCGGGTTACCTCTGTAACTAGGTAACTACTACTCGAGTACGCCACTCCCCAGTCCTTTGGGACCTTTATCCGAGGGCCCTCTGTCACAAAGCAACAACCACACAGAAAATGAGATTGGAGCTACCACATAGGTAAATATCTGGGCTCCATACCATGACATCACCTTTTTCCAGAAGGAAATGACATACCCTAAAGGGAGCGACCCTCATAACCTTGCCGCATCTTTCCTGTTTCGACCATTTCCGGGTTGTGAGGTCCGATGAGGTCTCGTCCACAAAGCTATGCTTTACACGAAAGCTTTGCTTTGATCGCAAATGATCGACTAATGATCATCAACACACGAAAGCACTTAGCATGCCACACTACCAATTTGGGAATATATCACTGATAACCTTCAACTACATAACCTCTGAGCTCGTACGTCTCAGAGAAGGGTGTTAAGATAAGAGAATAAATTCTCCGACACCAACAGAAATGTATTTGAAAGGAAATCGGCTTTATATCTCAAAGTGTAGTGTCAGACACACGACCATACAAGTCTGTTCTGGGTTCGAACAGAACCGAAGGCACTTCGTCCAATAAAGGAAGAAGCCCTTGCAAATCCGGGTATCCACAATCCCGATCGGACTTCCCATCACTTAGGGAATCTCTATACCGGAGCAACTCAGTGCAGAGACAATCGATAGGTCATCCTATCGTTCTTACAAATACCCGGTCTTCACCACCGGTCTTCAAATGCTATCCATATACGTCGTGTCATTATTCGGAATGGGTTATATGACACACAGGTCCTTTCCCGGCTAAACCGAATAATGAGCGCAATACTTAAAAATCATATGGATACTGGGGTCTCAGTTAAATCACAGCTTAACGCCCAAACTTTTCATTCGAATAGTTAAAACAATTTACCATTTTTCAATCTTTTAAACAAAAAGATTCATTTTAAAACCTTTGATGGTTTAAACAATTTCCACTCCTTTAATCTTTTAAACAAAAAGATTTAGTTCACAAAGTTCACCCCTTTCACAAAGGTCCATTTATGGATTTCAAAACAATTACCAATTCAAGTTGGATTAACTCATTCGGTCTTTGAATCTGAGACTCATTTCATAGCTTTCAAAACATTTCAATTCTAATTCAAACTTGAAACTTTTCAACACAATTCGGAAATCCTTTCTTTAAATGAAAGCTATTTGTTTTATTTGGAAACAAGTGGTTTTTGTTTCGGCGAAATTCGATCTCATTTATACAAATTAAAATCTTTGGGTTAATTCAAATTCCTAAAAACAACACTTTAAAAATGGTTTAAAACCGATATAAACTGTCTACCGTTAAATATCATAAATACTGAATATAAGATTCAATTTCAGATATTGAATTCTAATTTAAATCAAATTATTCAAATTAAATCTTTAATTAAGTTATTCAAAATAACTTACACTTTTAAAACACCTTTTCAAAGCTTTTCACTTTAAAACCCAATTTATTAGTATCCATTTGGATTTATAATTCAAATAAAAACTATTTTAACAAATTTGTGACTTAACCGACTCCCACGTGCAATCCATATTTGTGTGTGTATAAGTGTGGTCCAGGGATTTTACACAACAGTGCACAACATCAATCATCACAGATATACCAATATTGATAAGCGGTATAATCCATAACGCTTACCTTCATTCACATATTCATAGATAAAATAAATTTATCAGTCACAAAGATTTATCATTACTATTCGATGTGGGTTTCTGATAACCAATCGGAATCCGACTCCCTGTCGCATCGAAGTTTAAATGCGTTTTATGGGCAAACAGAATTTTCACATCAATACGGAACAAAACACAATCACAGTACAATACATGGTAATTTATATCACACGGTATCATAAAAGTATCAATATAGTGCACAACAATAGTTACTTATTTTCCAATGTGGTTTGAATAAATTTATCACACAATTGTTTGTAGTGATGTTTAAAATAAATGATTAAATTTGAATGAATAAATTAAATCTTAATTGACTCGATTTATTATTTCAAAATTATTATTTAATTAACTGTCAATTTTGATTTGTCGACTTTAATTTATCTAAATAACAATTTCTTAATCTACAAATTAATTTGAACACTTACTTGCTTATTAATCAATTTAATTACAAAATTGTATATCATTCTTACTTTCTTTCAAAACCATTAAATAAATACACATTATTTACCTTTATCACTATTTGAGATTTTCTTTATACTTTGAAAATCAATCTATTTTAGTTATAAAAAGTGTAATGTTACTTAACTTAAATTTTTACTTTAAATTAAAGTTATTTAAAGTATTGATTAGATTATTAAGTATCCACTTAGTTTGTTTAAATTAGTTATAAGCGTTTAATTCAATATAGTAAAAATTCATTGCCCTAAAATCTGTTAACAGTAAAGGTTGAATTTTTATTTTGGTCCAAACCCATATTCAAAGTAAACCCGAGCAAACCCAGGCAAAACTCGGGCTGAACCCCGTGTATTTCCAATTTTTCCCGAGTCTCCTGTACCCTTCCTTCATTTCTTCCCCTCGTCTCAATTTCTTCTTCTCCCTGTCTTTTTTTTTCTCTTTTTTTTTCTTTTCAGTTTTAAGTTTCTGCAAGAGAATACTCGCCTACGCGAGTCTACCCCGAAGCCAAATATACTTTTGCTCGAGTTTCTCTCGAGCTCCAGATCGACACTCGCTGACACGAGAAACACGTCGTGCACGTGCACGACGTGACGCCGCACCTCCGATGACCACGGCGACCATTAACAAGTCACGATTCATCCCTACATTAGAAATCAAAACCCAGTATTTCAAAAACAAACGAAATCAAAAATTTTGCCTGTCGCTCGAAAAACTGGAACGAACCCCCTCGGCAAAGACGCCTCGCCACCATCGTACTGACCATCGGAAGCGATGACACTACGACCATACCTCGAACATGTCCTCCTCTACCTTCACTCAAATCCACGTGCCACTCGATCGAGCGACGGCGACGAAAAACCCAATTTACAGAACACCAAAAATTCTGAACCCAAAACCCTAATTCGACTTCGTTCCCCAAATTTGCACAATAGAAAATTCTTTTACAATTTTTCCCAACATCCTAGATGTTCAAGCTTGCTTCAGTACGAATTACAATATTTATAAATGATTCGATTATCAGAGATTGATAAAAATGCAGATTTTGTTTGATTATTAACTGTACTTGGAGCACTTCATTAAAAATCATTATGTAAATTTCAAAAATCCTACTTTTATCTTTTTATCCAAGTTATGAAATCAAACCAATAGATTAAAATAATCAAAATAATTCATATGATTTATTTCTACTGCAAATTTTAGTTTACAGGGTCCAGTTCTTTCACTTTCAAGCAAGAATTTTTCTAGACTATAGTTTAAGTTTAACCAACTGCTTTTGTTAAAAATCTCAAGTTTTAAAGGTTCCATATGAAGATGTATTAATTTTTGTATTTATTTACTTTACTCTGTGACCAGAGTTTCAGAAGACAGTCATTCAAAGATTTCCTATAACTCAACATACATACATAACAAATTTTTATTTTCACTATGCAGTAAGCTCAAGATTTGATAAACCAGATACTTAAATTTAAAAGAAAACAGGTTTACTCACCTTGTAAATAAGTTTGAACAAAGACTTAATTAATTTTTGAAACTGCAGATTTGAATCTTCCTCTCTGTTTTATTTTTCTCACTTCAGCAATTTGCTTTTAACTTGGATAAAAAATGTTGTTTGCTTTTCCCTTTGTCTTCTGTTCTTTGTTATTTTTTTTTTTCAGTAAATGGTTTAAACGAACTGGAGGTGTACATATATATAAAGGGGTTTGTACAGGGCAGGTGGTAACTGGTTCAGATATTTCTCTTTTTTTTTTCCTTGCCTACAAATTTTGACCAAGCAAGTTTCTTATTGACTAAGCCAAAATTTTTAATTCGGCTGATATGATTTTGTTTGTGCTAAGTAGATTTTTATTTGTGTTTGAATAGATGGCATTTAATGCCCATGCTTCTTTTTAAGTTTACATGCATTTGTTGTTTTGATTTGTAAGTACAAAGTTTTGTTTTGTTTTGCAGATTTTTTCTTTCTTATGAAATCAGATCTTGTTTTATTCTTCTGTAAGTATATCTTTTTTAGTTTTTTATGTAGATTACTATCTTCTTGCATAAGCCTCATTGATTTTTATATGTACTATTGGTTTTGGTTTACATATATTTTTCCTTTTGCAATCAAATTTTGTTTTTGTTTTAGATACAATTTTTCCTTGTTTCCTGATTTATAATTACATGCAAACTTATATGTGTTTCATATGTCAATGATTTTATTACAACATACTCTTGAATTTTATTTCTATTTGTAGTTTGATTTTTGCTTAATGTTTCCTAGGACCACATATTTCATTATTAACATAAGTTCTTAAATTTTGATTTCTTTTCAGGGTTTAACCATCAAGTATTAAATTTATACATATATTTTATTTCATACTTTACACTTATATTAAATATTAATAAGTAGTTTTTTTTTTATTGTTATACTTTTTCTTTATAACTCAATTCAACTGAAAGTATACATTTTTGAGTTTCAAGTCCAAATTCAAAAATAAATAAGTATGCATTTTTCTTTTATTAAATTTGAAAATTTTCAAATTAATACACAATTTGATCCAAGAATTTAATTTAATTATAAATTTAAATTCATGATTAAACTAGGATCGTTACAAAAATGGTAACAACAGTAAAGACAATCATGAGAGACTACCAACTACAACTTCACAAAGATACAAGGCTGAGACAATTTCGTGTTTTTCTAATATAATGATTGTGCTTCTAATCTGGATCCAAATCTAGCTGTGTTAATATAAAACAAAATACCAAGCTTCATGCCAAATCTATTGAATATAGCAGAGGAGTATGAATGCTGATACTTAAAGTTTGACCAAGATCATTGCTTATATGAAACTCATGTTAAGTCTTTTATATCATCTACTGTCATGATACTTAATGATTTGTCTTCTTCTAGTATTGCCATTCATATTTTTCCTGAAAACAAATACTTGAACCAATACACTCTTTTAAAGTAAATACCACGGCAAAGTAAATGCTATAGCCTGCACTTGACATGCACTCAGGCAAGTGAACAACAGTGTCAAGATAGTGTCAAGATGACTACTCCATGAAAATCAACATGAATGTATTCAAAGTGCACCAGTGATGCAAAGAAAATGGTAACAGTAAGACATTAAACCACAAGCCCAAGTCAAGATGGGGCTACAGAATGCATTCAATTCTAAAACCAGGCAACAGTGAATAGGAAGGTATATATGAACATGAAGACTAAACCAGGCAACATGCTGATGTAGGACATAGCAATTAAATGCAACAGGGCAATGTAAGGCATGCCAATTCCAAAAGAAACATGGGACGTATCAGGCAATTGAGGGGTGTGTACTTGAAATTTCCAAAGCAAATGAAACTAACAGTGAAATATGTACAAGTCCCCATGGCTATAGGGTATTATGCGAACAGGTTTTCAAGGCAATTGTGACTCATTTTCACAGCAACAGGCAGTGAAGGATGAACAGAGTCAAGGCAACAAATTATGGAAAATTCAACAGGTAAGGGATGAAGCACAGTCAAGATAACTACCAATATGGGTGCGTAACCAATTTCAAAGTTGCAGTTAATTTACAGTGAGCCCTGTTACAGAGGATGAACTATAAATTTGCAACCATGGAAACACAAAATTATTATCTCAATTCACGATCATTTATTATAAAACCAAATGCGTACAGATTAGTACTTTACTGATCCATTACTGAAACACACATCACAGATATATTTAAGATTTTGATAGGGTTTACTTGTTGAGCCTGATACTCATTTTCTAGTTGAAGAAAGAAAAACTTCAAAACTTACTTTTAATTTTATTTCTGGCTCACTAGTGCAAGTTTTTAAACACCTTTCTCTTCTTCTTTTTTTCTTGCTTTGCAATTCAATTTTTCCTTTTCAACAGAAGATGGCAGGCTAACTTAAAAGCTTTCACTGTAACTAAATGTTACAGGAAAAGAAAAAAAAAAGAACAAGGAAAACAGTGTTTTCCCAAGGAAAATCAAGCACAAGCACACTATCCATTAAATTCGAAGCCATGGCATACATGCAGAGGTTCAAGCACAACAATCAACCCACAAGCCAAAACAACACACTTTCAAGCAAACCCCAAAACTTTACTTTAAGCATCTGTTCTTAACTGTTTATATCAAATATCAAATAGCATTTGTTCTCAACAGTTTAAATTAAATTTATCGAGAGAAAAGAGCAAATGATAGCAAACAACCAACAACCAACATGGAGTGACAAATCTGCTCATATCAGTTTAAAACAATTTATATAGTATCTGTTCTCAACAGTTTAAAACAATCACAAATAGCATCTGTTCTTCTTAATTTAAAATCAAAATTATAAATAGCAATTGTTCTTATCAGTTAAAAAAAAACAAATTCAGATAGCATCTGTTCTTAACAGTTTAAAATCAAATTTACAAATAGCAATTGTTCTTATCAGTTAAAAAAAACAAAATTAAATAGCATCTGTTCTTATCAATTTAAATTAACATTTAAGTAGCATCTGTTCTCAACAGTCTAGATCCAAAAAATCCAAGCAATTGATAACGAATAACCCCCCAAATCATAGCATGCAACCAAGATTCAATTCAAACAAATATAAAAACTTGAATTAAAACCAATCGTGAGCAAAGAACTCACCATAACAAAATCGAAACAGCCGAAGAGTAATGAGCCAAGTTGAACGAAGATTGAAGCGAAGATTGAAGCCCCACATCAGATCGCAAGCCCTAGCTGAGATCGAACGAGAAACAACGAAGCCGCCATATTTTTTTTTCCGTTTGATTTATTTAGGGTTTGAACAAGAAAGGTAAAAGGTAGGGTATAAAAGAGAAAGGGGGACGTGAATTTTGCGTGGAAAAAGGCGTGGTTGAAGGCATGTTTTTAGCTGGTAAGGGTAAGGCATATGTAACGGCGTAAGTAATGGCATGGATCAAGGTGATAAAAGTAAGGTAACGTACTCTTTTTATTTTTATTCATTTTTTTTATATATATTTTTTTTCTTATTTTTTTTTTCATTTTAAATCCAATTGTTTTGTTTAATTTATTTTCTTTACTTTGTTTTGTTTTAATTTTGTTGTTAAAATTTTAACTAAGTGTATTTATTTATTTTATTTTGTATTGATTAAATTTTTATTCCTTTTTTATTTAAGCTAAAGAAAAATGTTATTAAAACTAACCATCCTTTATAAATTTAAAAAAGCAACAATTCTTATGTCCAAATTTATTTTCTTCTAAGTCGTTAGTTTGAATTTCAATACAAATTCAATATTCAATTTCAACTTCAAAGTTAAATTCAAATTCTATTCAACTTTAAATAGATTAAATTCTTAAATTTAATGGCCAATTTATTCTGATAATTTGAAATTCAAGTCAAATCATCATTTAAATATTTAAAATAAATTAAATATTTACAAATTAAATTGTTCAATATTCAGGATCGTTACATTTCTTTTGTTATTAATTGTTGCATGTTTTGAGACGTATAAAAATAAAACTTTCATTTCGAACAAGAATGATTTTGGATTAAAAAAATGAATTTTAGAATAACATATATGTGACGCCCCACGTCTATGCTCACAATAACAAAGAGTATTAAAAGAAATACTGTCTGTTATCACGAAGAATAAGGCTGGATAGGAGCGGCCATCTGTAGTTAGGCCTTACACTAGTATTGGTTATCTCGATAGGAGTGGTATATATTTTTAATTTTTCATCTCTTATTTATTTACTCCCATCGACATACCCAATTCCAGTATAAAACGAACTACGATGGTTCATAATAGTTTAGGACAATAAATATAATAATAGCACAGATCATATAAATGCGGAACACAGATAAAAACAAAAATGTCTCATATATATAATAACTGATGTCAGTTACAATACATGTGATAGAACTACAACTGTCGACTCTGGAAGTTACATATACAAGTACATTATCGTAAATAACATACGTGAATATACAACATCCTATACTATGACAACATCTACTCCAAATGATATAAAGAAACTTCATAGCTCTAGCAGCAACCCAAAGCAAGATATCTACAACCTGTAATAACTCGGTTTGACCCGAGTATTAAATTCAAAAGAAAATAAAAACACGGGTCAGTCTAATTCAAACTCAGTTATTAGTGCACAGAAGCAATAATAATTAAATAATGAATAGACGACAGTCACAATAAATCTCGTCTATCCGATTCTTTAACAAGGAAATCGGATAACGGCAAATATAACACATAACAATGTTAAACAACAAATCAGCATAATCAAATCATCAACAAAGATAAGTGAAAAGAATATCAATGAAGATAACTTAGAAAAACATCAGAATTGCCTAATCGGCAATTAACAACAAAATCTAATTATTAAATAAATAATTAGAAACTCATAATCTAATTATCAAATAGATAATTAGACAACAACAAAATGTTTAAATTAAACCAAATCGAAACACCATTCAAACCATTGAAATATCCATTTAAAATGCCAACTCGGGTAAGGCTGCAGTACACGCATGCGTGTACTGCCTCGCCACTACAACATGCATTACACAAAAGATCAACGCATCAAAAGCAAAAGAAATACCAATAAAATCTGTACCGTGTGGCTGCTGTTCACGCTTGCGTGCACTGCCTTGCCACCACAGTGATGATGTACACAATGAAAATTCACAAACGAAAACAAGGTCAAACCCAAGCGTTTAAGCTGGATTCAACTCAAGTGTAGTCAGAAAACAATCCATTTGCATCAATGCAATGCAAAACAACAAGGGCAACTGCAACCAAAAACTGCAGTCACCACAAGGCCACAAGAAGACTAACAATGCAACTAAATGCAACTGTCTCGAAGTAAGTAGCATTATTAAAAGTATGCACTTACACAACTGGAAATATGGATATAGACTTCAAGAACAAAACCAGAGCGAATGATCAAACAAAATGGAACCAGAGCTCAATGCAAATGAACTCAGGTATGTAGTATGACCGCATGCGAACAGGAAAACCCTGTTATAAAATAACGGCAACAAAATATGTTTAAAACCAAGCATCGGTTTTACGTAAAATTAATGCAATAACATGCAACCTAAATTTGCACATATACCACAAAATGAACAAAGAAATCATTCAAATATATCTTCAATGAAGATAATTTAAAACAGCAAAAATCTCAAGAAATTCACATAACTGCAATCGCTTTGAATCCTCAAATCGGATTCGAAATTTTCAAAGAAAACAAAATAAACACAGCTATGTAAACAACAATTGAAATTTATTTCAATTTCATAATTTGATTTTCAAATCAAAAAGGTTATCAGCCATACTCAGCGAAGACAGTCACTCTTTCCGCTGCGCACTCTGATAAACAGAACACACTCAATCAATCATCAAAACACAATTTCACTTTTTATTTTTTAAATAAAGATATTTAAAAATTTCAACATATTTTCAGAACTTTAGTTTTGACTCAAAGAACAATAAAACATCGACTAATACTTACAAACACATGTTCCATCTAAGTTATGTTTTATATTATGTCCATAAACCTCAAGCTCTGATACCCACTGTGATGCCCCACCTCTATGCTCACAATAACAAAGAGTATTAAAAGAAATACTGTATGTTATCACGAAGTGTAAGGCTGGATAGGAGTGGCCATCCGTAGTTAGGCCTTACACTAGTATTGGTTATCTCGATAGGAGTGGTATATATTTTTAATTTTTCATCTCTTATTTATTTACTCCCATCGACATACCCAATTCCAGTATAAAACGAACTACGATGGTTCATAATAGTTTAGGACAATAAATATAATAATGACACAGATCATATAAATGCGGAACATAGATAAAATAAAAATGTCTCATATATATAATAACTGATGTCAGTTACAATACATGTGATACAACTACAACTGTCGACTCTGGAAGTAACATATACAAGTACATTATCGTAAATAACATACATGAATATACAACATCCTATACTATGACAACATCTACTCCAAATGATATAAAGAAACTTCATAGCTCTAGCAGCAACCCAAAGCAAGATATCTACAACCTATAATAACTAGGTCTGACCCGAGTATTAAATTCAAAAGAAAATAATACACGGGTCAGTCTAATTCAAACTCAGTTATTAGTGCACAGAAGCAATAATAATTAAATAATGAATAGACGACAGTCACAATAAATCTCATCTATCCGATTCTTTAACAAGGAAATCGGATAACGGCAAATATAACACATAACAGTGTTAAACAACAAATCAGCATAATCAAATCATCAACAAAGATAGGTGAAAAGAATATCAATGAAGATAATTTAGAAAAACATCAGAATTGCCTAATCGGCAATTAACAACAAAATCTAATTATTAAATAAATAATTAGAAACTCATAATCTAATTATCAAATAGATAATTAGACAACAACAAAATGTTTAAATTAAACCAAATCAAAACACCATTCAAACCATTGAAATATCCATTTAAAATGCCAACTCGGGTAGGACCGCAGTACACCCACGCGTGTACTGCCTCGCCACTACAACATGTATTACACTAAAGATCAACGCATCAAAAGCAAAAGAAATACCAATAAAATCAATACCGTGTGGCTGCAGTTCACGCTTGCGTGCACTGCCTTGCCACCACAGTGATGATGTACACAATGAAAATTCACAAACGAAAATAAGGTCAAACCCAAGCGTTTAAGCTGGATTCAACTCAAGTGTAGTCAGAAAACAATCCATTTTCGTCAATGCAATGCAAAACAACAAGGGAAACTGCAACCAAAAACTGCAGTCACCACAAGAAGACTAACAGTGCAACTGAATGCAACTGTCTCGAAGTAAGTAGCATTATTAGAAGTATGCACTTACACAACTTGAAATATGGATATAGACTTCAAGAACAAAACCAGAGCTAATGATCAAACAAAATGGAACCAGAGCTCAATGCAAATGAACTCAGGTATGCAGTATGACCGCATGCGAACAGGAAAACCCAAATCAATACATGACATGAAGCAATGCAGCAACAAGCAGTAGTGAGACATGTGCAGCAGACACACATGCTCAGGGTCAAAAACACCAACCACAATGGAACATGCTCAAATCAATATCAAACAAAGTCAGAGGTGGCGACAGTGACTGGTTAAAGCAGTGAGCATATACTAGAATGAACAAGTGCAGACAGAAGATGGTCTGGCAATGGCTACACAGGGCATATATGAGACCTAAGACTGCAGTATAAGTATGTGATCATACATAAATGCAACAGTAAAATGGAGTGGATGGCTGTCTCAAATTCGAATAAACAAACTGGAGCTAGAGACAGAAATAAAATCAAATGAAGATAACCAATGGTATCAGATGCCCAAGTCCAGTGCGCAAGTACATGTTACAGTGAATGGAAAATACAACATGAATGAACTAGCTTGAAACAACATGCTCGAAGCTCAACCTAGTACACAACTACAAGATCAAATGACCACAAAGACTCCAAAGATGATATGCACATATGAAACCAGAGATACATATACAGGTGAAGAAATTCCACCACAAACTAATTTGAAATGCAAGTTAGTAGCTCATACTACAAATCAAGTCAGAGACTAAAGAATGGCCAGAGACAAGACTCGAGACAGCAATGAACTCGACCAGATACTCATGAATATGAAGACCACAAAGGCAGTTCACAATCAATGCCATGAAATCAAGTAATCAAATATACACAAATTGGAACGAGGAAGAAAACACTGACGGCGGCAGTGAATAGTATAGTCAAAGTCGACAAAATCAACATCATCAAAATCAAGTCAAAACAGCAAGGCACTGCAACAAATTCTAGTAACATCAAAATGAAAATCAAGGCTACAACTTCAAATGAATCAGGCGAAACAACCCGAGCACAGCCGAAGCCATGATCAACAGCAGGTCAAAAACATTGAACACAATCAAGTTAAAGCCGAGGCTATGGAACAGCAAAGGTGTAAATGCAAATACGGCATACCAAATGAATCGATGTACAGAGCATAACAAAGTCAAAGTCGCAAATAAATCAAGGTACTAGGTTATACGAGATCGACAAAATCCATGAAATCATCAATAATGAAACACGCTTGAATTAGATGTGAGTAATAAGAATTACTTACCTTGATTTCGACGCACAGATCCAAGCAGCCGAGCACTTGAAATCGGCATTTGCGAATCACACGAAGCCCAAATCTTCAAACGAACGAACGAAGAAAACGAACGAGCAGGCCGCCATTCTTATTTTCTCGTATGCTAGGGTTTTTGGTGTTTAGGGTTTTCGAATTGACAAATGGGGAGAGAGGGGATCGGGTATTGATGAATAACACAGCACCAAAATAAGAGGGCCGGTACTATGCTTCAAGCCCAAACACTATACTAAATATTAAAAGAATAACAACCGATTTAAAAATTCAAACAGCAATTAGCAACTAATATTAATCGTCAAATGTCGATAATTAATTGTTGTAAAACCCGGGGTTGTTACAATACACACGCACACGCACATTAATATTCAAACTTTTAAATATATCAGAGGGTTCATGGTTGTGTAAATATCGTGGAATCAATTAGAAATTACTTTTTTTACAGTTGTACATTGATTACATAAGTTTATATTCATTTTTCCATTTTATATATGGTTAAAATTTGTAATTGGGTTGCATTAATGCGACCA
Organism: Allium cepa; assembly: GCA_030765085.1. Lineage (NCBI taxonomy): Eukaryota > Viridiplantae > Streptophyta > Magnoliopsida > Asparagales > Amaryllidaceae > Allium > Allium cepa. The sequence continues at coordinate 891,608,619 of CM060943.1, forward strand.
CTACAGTAATTAAAAAGTAAAGTAAATCATTTTTATAGTGCATAGGTTGATATATATTCATTAATCAATAAAATTTGTTTGAGTGACGTAAATAAATATATATTGAATGTTTGATTAATTGATTGGTTGATTGTTAATTGATTGATTGAGTTAATGTAGTGTGCACATATATCAGCATAAAACGAATCTTTTAATATGGAATTTAATAATGTAAATATATGTATATTTGGGTTTATTGATACAAATTAATTGGAGCATGTTTTGGAATGCGGACCCAAAAGGTTTGTTTATAGGAAATAGGTGGTCCCTTCATTTACTTTACATTTATTATCACCTTGCAATCTCTCTCTTTTCGTTTTCAAGTAGTCTAATAATTAAACTACTCATTCATTTCTTATAAATTAATGGTTGCTTCATTTGATTTATTTATAATTAATAATTTCGACATTCTTTTCATTTGTTTCTCCTTTATTCGTTTGCTCTTTTTAAATGCTTTACCTGAAGTTTTTTCCTTTTCTGTTTTTTTCATTTTTAATGCGAACATCCAAATTAATATGCATGCCCTCTAATTAGCATTTACTACTTTCCGTTTCAAAACTTTATTTTGCTTATGCATCATTAGTTCTTGTAGCTTCCTTTCATTCGCAATTCTTGAAGCTTCATATTTAAAATGGAAGATTTACTTTTATCTTTATTGATATATTTATTCCTTTAGTTTACATCTTTCAATACTGCATTTTAGGGCTATTCATATTTTTATACTATTTCAATTCCTAGTTAGTTTATATATACGTTATTAGCTTTTCATTTTTTTCCATCTTCATTCATGTAGCCTCATTTCTAATCTCATCTTCTGTAGCTTCATTTTTCAAAATAAAATTTTCATCTCATTTCTTTTCACTCTTCACCTTCCTCATTCCCTTTTCTTTTTTTTTCTTTTTTTTTTAAAATCTCCTTCTTCTCTTTTTTTTTGCTTCATTTTTATGCTTTTTTATTCTTCTTCAAATCTTCTTCGTCTTCTTCAAAGCTTCCTTTTCATTTTCAATTCTTCATCTCTTTAAATTTTCTTCTTCTTTTCCAAGCATTCTTCTTTTTCCAAATCCTTTTCTTCATATGCAGATCTATACAAACTTCTCTGTCTCTTCCAAAACATTCCAAAAAAAAGATTAAGATAGCAAGGAAATAAATCAAAAGGAGGAAGTAGTAGCGGATTCAAATCCGACTAGACAAGGGAAATCCAAAAGGTGAGTGTTTAAACTCACTCACGAAATACTAAAATTTTGTTGCAAGTTAAACCAGGTCATATAGTGATAATTTTTTGATTGTTGGTTTGGAATATTTATAAATATTTAATTTGAATAGCTAAATTCCAATATGTGATGACTAATAATTACTGTGACAGGTTATTGAATTGATTGATTTGTTGAATTGATTGATTTGAATGTTGAATGGATTGTGCTTGAATGTATATTTGTTCATTTATTTGATATATCCTTGTTATCACCCTATAGTTTATTGTAATTATTTGAAACGTTGGGAAGTTTCCAAAAAAGCGAATATTGAAACTTTGGAACATTTTTATAAATCAAATCTCTAAAACTATGAAAATTAACTGGGAATTGTTCTGTAAATTTGAAATTTACTAGAATGGATCTATTGTGAAATCCATTTTATTTTGAATATGGAAATAATAACATTTCAAGAAATTTGAACCTTTAGAAAATGTAGTTATCTGCATTTCTTATTTCATATACTTTTAATTTAATTTGCATAAGAATTTTAGTTCTGGCTCGAGTATATTATCTTCCTTTATGCTCGGGTCAGCCTGAGTTTTCCAGCATTGAAGACTATTTCTGTTGGAAGAAGACGAAGATTCAGTATATTATTACTATTTATTATTCCACTACATTATGTGTTCCGCTGCATTATTGGTTATTTATGATACATGTATAACTCTGATTTTAATTTGTAAAAGTGTAATCAAATGTTATTTGTAAAACAGCTTCATGAACTGTTTATTTGATTATTATATTTTGTCGTTACGCTGCGAGATTCTGTATTTTGTTTTCCTCTTTCCTTTTTTTTCTTATTTACCCCATTAACAATCCTCCCTTTTGAATGGTTTGATTCTGACATGTGTGGTTTATTGTTGATTTGAACCATCCAAAAGGGTGGGTCGTTACACTCAAGCATCCTCCTAAACAGTACGCACAACCCCATCAGAATGGCGTAACCGTTGGGGTACAGCTGGAACGGAGAGATAGTCAATCGAAGGAGGAGTACTCTAAGAAAACCATTGAATGGGGGGATAGCTCCATTCAAGCACATTTGACGGGTCAAGGCAACGAAGCTAGGAGGTGGCCTATCGGCAGTGTCGTTTACCCCTAGAAGCAAAGCATCCACATCAGCGATGCCGAATTGGGTACATAACTGGATGAAAGCCCGTTGGCTTAATGAAGTTGTAACTCTCTCTGGAGGATTGTCTAAAGGATCAGCTATTGGAACGACTCCTTCGGTCCGCTCTATCATCTTTTCTTGTATTTGTTGAGAAGTCATTCTACACAAGGAACTGGATATTCAAATATGAAGGTTCACATTTCCTAAAAGTGTGAAATGTTGTGCAAAACTAATAAAAAGAAAAGCAAATATAACTGGAATTAAACTAATTGGCATTTGTCAATTATAAAGTTTCAGGGCTTGTTATTTTAAGTTCAAGTACAGTATCGATGCAAGCAGATCAGCTTTAGTTGATTAATTTAGCTTTGCTCTAATACTTCACTTGAACTTGTTAATTCGCAGCACTTCATTCATGTAATTCCATTAAGTTGATTATTCTTTATCGGCTAATCTGTCATTCGATGTGGGCAGTCAACGACAGTATATTTGTCCTATTTTTCTGCAAATGTTGTGTTTGACAGGTTATTAGCTTAAAAGTTAATTCAATCCGTGGAAACATGCAACATGTTCAAGCAGTTTATCCTGGCTGTTCAAGTTAGAAATTCAATCAAGTTCTTTTACAAGTGTTCAAGTCCTATTCGCTTCTTAGGTCGTAGGAACGACTTAAGTTAACTCGGGGTTCTTTAGGTCGTCCAGATCATGCCCAAATGACCTAGCATAGGTCGGGCTTCCTTAAGTCGCTCTCCTTTAAGCCATATGTTATTCCAGCAAGTTAAGTCGCAAGTTCCAAGGTTGTTCAGCTTCCTTTAAGTTGCAAGGCTCTTAGGTCGTTCGATTCATTAAGTCGCTGTTGAAGTAGCTCGGAAGAACCAAACTTCCACCCATCAAAAAACACTAAGGCCTGTCCTCCATTCACACTTTGCCATGCGTCCACCGCCCTTGCATCACCAGAAGCATCACAGCTTAACCTAAAATCCTCTAACCCGTTAGCCAAACATCCCTTCGTCTCCCCCAAGCACCTAAAGCCTCATCGTCTCCTCCAAAGTTCCAGGGACCATCGTTAACTCCACAAATTCAAACACTCACCAAATAACTCTGTGAAACCCTAAGCCGATTCATTTTTAAAGTAATTGTGAATGATTCGACGAAAAACAGGGGGCGAATCAGAATATAGTCTTACAACATGATAACGAAACTTGTATGGAGCTGATTATGGAGGAATCGATGGTAAACATGACGGATAGATGATCGGGATTACCTAAATTTGTTGTTGAAAACAATTGGGGATGAAAAGGAGAAGATTTCGTGTTAATTTCTGAGCTCGAATGCAACAATGGCGGTAAAGTATAAGAAATAAAGTGAAGAGGACGAAGTGGTTTAACGGCTCATATAGGAGAAAGAGGAGAAGACGGATAGGCGCGCGAGTTAACGAGCTACTTGGGCCGCTCACGACCTAGTAAAGTTAGATCGAAGCACACGACCTATAACCTAGGCATATGCTTCGAGGGGCAAGTGTTAACTCCTCTTTTTCACGACTCAGCGACCCAGCAAGTTAAGAAGCAATCAACCTAATGACCTAAACGTCCAAGCAAGCTAACATAGATGTAGGACCTATAGCGAGTTAGCGTGGCAGCAATTTAGCGACATACTCGACCTAAGCTACTCAACGGGTTACAACCTAGTGACTCAATGGAAAGGAACGACCTAATAAGCTAAAGGGGATCAGCGACCTAACGAGTTAAAGGACTCAGCGGCATAACATGGCGCGACCTAACGACCTAAAAGGTCCAGCGACCTAGTGAGTTAAACAGGGCAAAGCCGCTTGCATATAGGTCGCTCTGAACCTTAAGTCGCTACCTCTTCTAAGTCGCTCCGTATAAGTCGTCCTCTACTCCCGTAGGTCGCTACAACCTACCAAGCAGAAGCAGTTGATCAAGTTCAGCCATTTTAAGCCGTAGCCTGTCCTTAAGGTCGCTCACGACCTACGACCTAACCTTAGGTCGCTCACGACCTACGACCTACTTCCAGATTTTCACTATAAATACCCTGCCTACCCCACCAGGAAGAGGACTTTTGGATCATTTCTAGAACGCCAATACTTTGCTGTTTTTTTGACTCCTTAAACACTTCAAACACCGAAGACGCTTCAACGAACTTTGAGAAAGATCTAACTCATTCAACATGAATTCGAAGAGTTTTTCTACATCGAAGTTCTAGCTACTTGTCTTAATCGTGTTGTAATTGAAAAATCATTGAAAAAGTTGTAATCAAATCAGCAACAAAAGAGATTAAGTGGACGTAGGCTTGACTTTAAGCCGAACCACTATAAAAATTGTTGTCTCTGTACTATTTCTCTGCTATTTTCTGCTTATTTTCAGTTCCCGTGCCAACGGGTGGTGCTTTCACTATACTACAACTTACACCGGGCTGTTAGCGTACATTTTTAGCGTTAACAAATTGATTGATGTTATGATTTGAAATTTATTTATGACCGTTTGACATATTTTTAATCATCATCTCCGTAAATTTCATTTATTTAAATTTAATCGTTATTTAACTCATTATTGAATATAAATGCCAGTTAATTACCTGTTTTATATTATCAGTTATATATTGATATTGATTTATTATTTTGGATGATGATTGTGATGGATGTATGATTTTATGATGGATAAATGGATGTTGTATTTTATTATTATAAACTGCAAGTTATTATGCATTTATATTCATTCAGGATTGCGGTTTGAAATGATATATAACCATAATTTTTATTTTAAATTACGGATTGAAATGATAAATATCCGTATCACTTGACCATAAGGTAGAAAATTATATATAAACGCTGCGGTCTATATATATAAAAACAACTTGAAATGATTTTTATGGTTTTGGAAAGGAATTTACGGTTCGATAAATGTTAATTTTTGAATGTTATATAAATATTATTTTATATACACATATATATAGTTAAATCCTTGAATTTAAGCTATGTATAAAATGGTTAAATAAAATGAGTTTAATAATGGAGTTTGATTGTTTTATGTTATATGGTTAAGTACCTATTTAAGATATTGTATATATAGAGTTTTAAATGACTGAAATGAAATTTAAGTTGGAAGATAAATACGGAATTGGTTTAAATTAAATTATGTACTTGAATAAATCTGATTTGAAATTTAAATAAAAATGGAGATTTTAAAGGGTATGATTCCTATAACTTTATTTGGTTTAAATTAATTTAAATAAATATAAAGTTGAGATAAATGAATTTATCAAGTTAAATAAATTGAAAGAATATCTAGTTGTTTGAAGTTAAAAGTTTTACTTAAATTATATTTGATTTATTAAATAAACTTTTCAAATCTAAATAATAGCAATTGAAATTGATATATACGGAATTATCAAAGAATTAGTTTTGAGATGGTGGGATATTTAAAACTTTGAAATAGATGAAAATTTGAAATGGTTTATTTGGAGGTTTAAATCGGAATTTGGAATTTATTTGTGAAATTAAAGAATCTATTTTACTAAATAAAGTAAATTAATATTTAAACCATTTAAGTAATTGATGTTATGTTTCAAAGCTATGGGTTTCAAGATATATAGATTTGAAGGGCTATGATTTTTGGAAAGTGATATAATTTGAAATAAAAATGATATCATATTTTTTGGTTGTTAAAACGGAAATGATATCGTATTCATATGGTTTTTGAAACGAATAATATATTCTAGTTTTTAAGTATAAAATATTTTGAAAAGACCGCGGTGTTATAATAACGTTTGGTTGTTAAAGAGACCGGGATCGGAAGTTGTCATACTCTCTGCCAACTCCGAAAACCACTTTAACAACCGTGTACGCGGTGAAGATTCCAGAATGAAGTAGGATGGCGGTGGCGTTTCCATTGAGGTAAATACGTGGACCCGACTCCCGTGAGTTGGCATAAGGTGGCTAAAACAGGAGCGATTCTCGGGCCAATGAGGTAGCACCTTTGATAAGACACATTCCTTCGATATTATACTCTGACTTTTAGATTGATTCGGTGGCCACTTTTTATTTTTTATTTTGGGGGTGTTGCTCGAGGTGGGCGGTAGTAGCTGCTATGCGTTACCACCAGTACGGATAGAAATTGGTATATCTACCATGGCATTGCCTGGTTGTGCCCTGTCACCTACACTCGCGCGCCTTATACGATTTTGGTTTTGTATCATACATATGGAGTGCCCTCTAGCGACGCCCAGTTCGAGGGAGATTACGGTACTGTATAGACTATGGGAATATATTTTGTGTTAAGGGGAATATTGGGTTACTCCTTAAAGCTATTTTAAAGTAAGTTTATTTTACTATTAGACACTATTTTAATAGCGAAATATTACTACAAAGTAAATAGTTTAACGGATCCTTAGGAGATGTGAATCTCGAGCATCATTAAGTTAGCGCACTCATATTTATTTCTATTTATTTAACTTACATATGATCTTTTAGTTCTGACTCGAGTGTTTTGTCTTTTCAATTCGGTCGGGTCAGCCTGATCATTTCAGGTTACGAAGGCCTTATTTCTGGAGGACGAAGACTGTAACGACCCATAAAATTTTAGCAATTTTTAATTGGTATTTAACGTATTGAATTGGATTTTGAGAAATTATTAATAATAAAATTTTGAAAAAAAAAGAAAATATGTTATGTATATTAATTATTTGTAGTGCGAGCCGTGTACATATATTTTAAAGTTTGGTTGTGGTTATACCTATAAGATCTAGTATAAAAACTTTATAAACTATTATTTATACTATAATTGTGATATCCCGGAAAATTTGGGACAATATCAATTAAATAATCTACATTAAAAATTTAATTGATTTGAACATATTTGTTAATAATATATGAATTGATTTAATAATCTTCTTTTAAATAAATATTTAACTGATAATTTATCTTTTAAAACTTAATCAAATTGCCTTCTATTTATAATGTATATATCTGTATATATTGTAAATGGATAATCTTTGTTTTAAATTTAATAAATAGACATGTTTCTAATTCTAATATTTTTGATAATTTAGGAATTGGACATTAAGCTATTTAATAAATGATCATATGATTTTAAATTACTCAAGATTTAAGTTTAGTTTGTTTAAAATAATTTTAGCTTACATTTAAATTTAACAAAAGGGTTGTTTAATTTGTTTTAAATTTAGCTTGATAAAAATAAGTAGTTTATTAATAAAGAGATAAATTCTTTTATAAATCATTTTGACTTAATAATGAGCTCTATTAATAATGTAAATCTTTACAAATGGATTTTAAATAACATTGTTATTTCAACTTTAATTATATATGTGTGTGTTTGAATGGAAGTTATGATTTGGAAATTAAAAATAAAGGTTTCAAAATTTTCAAATTAAAATAAATATTTATTAATATTAATATAAGTATAAAATAAAATAATAATAGGTAATCAAATATTTGTTAGTCTATGTTTAAAAATAAAATAAAAAATAGAAGTAAAGCAAAGTTATGAGACAAAACAAAGTAAAAGTACATAAAATATCTAAACATATGAAGGTTAGAGAAACAAAATAAAAGAAAATAAATATAATACAAATATCAAGTTACAAGACAAAGCAAATATATGAGCTGGTAAAAGAAATAAAACAAACATATGCAAGTAGCTTGTAAATAAAGTATGCAGGCAAGTAATCATGACTGTAAATTAGATATGCAAGCTAAAGAGTAAACAAAATTAACATATAAGATAGTTTGTAGAGCAAGCTAATACAAGCAAAGTAAATAAAATTTCATTTTGCAGGTTAGAGCAGAGAAGTGCAAAGCTAAAAAAAAATATCTATAAACAAGTAGCTTCATATACAAGCTAAACTCTAACCTACAGATTATACACTTACACACATATTTTTAGCAGTCAAACATAAATATGTAGGTAGCCTGTAAAGATTAAGATGCGGGCAAGAATAGTAAAAAGAAACAAGTATGCAAAACATAATAAAATATCTAAGCATAAAATTTGGTAAATTGAGGCACAAAGTACATTAGCATTAATGACACAAATTCTTAGCTGCTAACAACAGTCATTTCGAGTGTATTTCAGCCTCCATAAGAATGATTTTGCCAAATAAAAACAAAATCAATCTGATCAAAGAAAATGCTATACCCAGTTATTACCTTCCCTGAAAACTTCTTTATATATGTCATATTATATTTGTTCGTTCATAAAAGATATCAATCCTGAAACAAGAAAAATGGCAAACATTTTCATCTATACAAACTAAAGTAATATTACAACTGAGGAAAGCAAGAAGAATCAAAGGAAAATCAAGTAAAACATTCCCAATTTTGATGTTTAAATTGTTTCAGAAAAAAAAAGAAAAAAAAGGGGAATGTTCTGTATCCATCCAAAAGCAAGGTGAGGAACATTATTTTCTTTAAATCTAAGAACGAATATGGTTATATGCTTTCTGTGATAAATGTTGTGGTATGTATATATGTAAATGAATCTGCCTGTGCATGTTTATGTCCATTTAAACATCCTATTAGTTTCCAGTTTTCTTGTTTAGATATAAATTAATAATTCTCTTCAGTTAATTGTTATTAGGACTTAGTTACAAACAAAAGCTGTTTGATTTATGATGTATTTATGTTTAGAAGCTTGATTTAGTTAAATTTCAAGTCTGAGTGTCTCAGGGAGCTAAAAACAACAGTTTTTGATAAACAATGTAAAATCTCAAACTTGTAATTTAGAGATCCAGTATTAAAAATTTGGAAACAACAACTATAGTATAATTTTTGAACTAAACATCATAAATTTTAGTTTGGGTTTTAGGGAGTGGTTCTGGTTTAAATGAAATATGAGTATATGGGTTTTTCTGGTGATCAAGTGGACTGGAGGGGAAGGGATTCTTCAGGTCGAAGGAGAAGTGATCAATGATACTAGGGAAAATAGGTGGCGGTGATGAAGTCCATCAGGGGAGATGCGGCAGTGGGTTTTCCTCTAGAACCCTAAACTTTGATGTGCTTTGAAGAATCAATCGCCACGCCTGTTGTAGGTGATCGAGTGTAGGGATATTTGGGGTGGTGATAGTTGGGTTGGAGTCGAAGAAGAGGCCGAAGTTGTAGACCCTCATATGGTCGGAGGGTGGAGAACTCGAGGATGACAGGTTTTGAGGTGGGAAGGTGTTGGTGTTTCCAGGTTGTAGAGGGGAGGTTTGTTTTTGTTTCGAGCAAGTGGCTAGCTTCTGGTGGTCGTGATAGGATCTGAAGGTGACTGGCGTCGTGTGGGGGTGCCAGGGGATGGCCGGAGTTGGCAGGGGCCACGGTGCACGTGCACCGTGCCATTGAAGTTCGGTTGAGTTTTGGATGTATGTGTAGTGGGTTGAACTCAGGAAATTCTCGAGTCACTCGAGTAGATGACTCGAAGCTAGGTGATGGAGAACTCGAAGCACTGAAGTGGGTTGGGAATTGAGATGGTTCCAAGTTTTCGAACTGTCACAGTTTGGTGTGCAGTTTTTTTTAGGCTCGGGGAAGTCTCGGGTCATTTGCATGGTTTACTCGAAGTAGGGAGAGCATTGACCCGAAGCAACTTTGCTTTGGTCTCGGGTGAGAGTTGAATTGCTACAGGCTGTATAAACTACCTGTATATTTAAATTTAAACCAAATTTAAAGCAAATTTAATTGTAAGTTAGTTGTAATCATGATGTATTTGAATTTAAATTTGTCAACTAAGATTAAACAAAGTGAAAATCTAAATTGAAGCTCGAATTCAAATTTATATTTGAATTTAAATGAAGTTTTAAATATATAAATGAGTTCAGGGTCAAAACCTGATAGTTTCCAGATTTTAAAATTAGACCTGAAACAAAAGTGTTGCAGCAGTTAAATTCGATTTTGTTAAATGTTTTGATTCAAATGGATATTTGAATCTTAAAGTTAAAATGGATTTGGATTTAAAAATCGAGTTCCTAATTCTAGTTGTTAAAAGAGAGTTTAAATCGAAGTTTTTAAATCAAGATAAATTGAGGGAATTCAAGTTTACTTAGAATTCAAAATCTGAAAGCTTAACTCAGTTTCAATTATGAATAAGTTCAAATAAAATAGTTTAGAAAAGTAAATTGTTTCAATAAAAATTAACTTGATTTTGAGAATTCTTTGAGCAAAGATTTTTGAATGAAAAATAAATAAATTGTTTAACTTGAAGTTTGCAAGTTAAAATATTAATGTATTTTGGAAATTCAAATTCGAATAAAGATTCAAGTAGTTTAATTTAAAAGTCTTTCTTATATAAGTTCATATGTAAATAATAAATGTTATTTACATTTATTTAAAAGATTTTCACTTGAATTTAAATTATAATCATTTTGAAATCTTCAATCCAAATGATTTTTAAATTCAAAATGTAATGTTGATGAAGTCATTAATAAAGAAATAAATTATCTTAAGAATAATAGGGTAATTAAGGAATGACTTATGTATTTAAGTAAATAATTTAAATTGATTTATAACTAAAGATCAATTAAGAAGTAAATTAAGAAATGTTATTAGTTAATATAGATAATTAACCAAGGATTATTAATTAATTCATATATAGGATTAATTTTGGATAATTAATTAGATTAATTGGATAATCTATTGTAAATTGTTAAATGTAATTACTCGATAAAGGTAATCAAGAGATTAATTACTTATGGTAATTAATTTTGATAAGATGGTTAATTTAAGTTAATTAGTTTATTTTAATTAATTTAAGGAAATCATTTGATAGATTGATACGTGTAAATGACTTAATGTATTCAATGGAGCATAATTACTTGAGGAAGTAATCAATGATAATTACTGAATGTAATCAGTGAAAGATGATGTATCAATAAAGTAATTTGGATAATTACTTTTGAAATTAATCAAGGGATTAATTAATGGAGATAATTAATTATGGAATAATTAATTTATTAATATGTAATTAAGGGTAGTTAATTACTGATTGATATTAATCAAGGGCGATTAATAATTGAATTGAATTAAAGAGGAATCATTTAATGTGGTTATTTAAATCAAAGTAATTTAATCTAAATCTAAATTAAAGATCATTAATTAATAATTAAAGAGGCAATTAAGAATTGATTAATTAAGAATAATTAATAATGTGGTGATTAATAAATATAATTAATTAACAATATAAATGATTATTTATATTTAAATCAATTAAAAGGGTAATTAAATGCTAATTACTATGGATGATGTAGAATAACTAATTTGTGAAATTAATTAAAGACTAATTACTTATTGTAATTACAAATGATTAATCAAAGGTGTTTAATCAAGATGCATATCTAGAGAGTAATCAATTTATTTAATTTATAATTGATTAATGGTTGTATAAGCAGGATTTATAGATGAAGTAATTAATTTAATTTACTTTAAATTAATTGAAGATAGAAGTAGTTAATTTAATTCATTTTAAATTAATTACAAATGTTATGATTATAAATCATTGCTTATGGATGAATGAAATTAATATTTCATCTGATGATTGTGAACTCAGATATGAGATGAATAATATCTAGGTGACTTGGATGTTTGTTTAAGTATGATAGTATATTATTATCTAATTGGGTTGATAATTTTGATTATCTGTTTATGATGATGATATGATTATCTACTGTGATATTATGAATTATCTATCTGTGTGTATATTGATAATGTGGAATTAAACTGTTAAGACTAAATAGACAACTTGGCCTTAAAAGACACATTTTGGATTTCGATGAGACCGGGATCGGTTTTCCACATTTGGAACATCTGAAAACCACATCGATTCCAAATTAACGATAGGTCGTGAATCTGAAGTGAAGATGAAGGTTCAGAATGCAAGGGTTATCATCGTTAACTCTGAGGGTGATTCCAAAATGAGTGTAACGAGATAATGCCTTCGGTTTCGTTCGAACCCGGAATGAACTTGTATGGATTGAATGCTTTCAACACATCGTCAGGTGGGCGATGAGCATTCTAAGAAATGTTTTCTATAAAGGTAATCGTAGCCTCAAGCCTCATCAACCGGGAATGGCTAAAACAGGGGAGGTGCAGCAAGGTTAGGTGGGTCATGCCCAAGGAGGACAAGATTTTCCCCTGTCTAGATGTCCCTTTTTATTCGGCTGTGTGGGCGGTTGGATGTACACCAACTGCGGGGTTATCTTGTTCGGGACTGTTCAGTAAGGAATGGTTCCGGCCTTGTGTTGCGGGGGGTCGGGAGTGATCCTCAGTACGTTGATCTAGGCCATGTACTGTGACGGGCGGTACCCCAGTAGCCCTGCCATTGTATGGAATCCACAATCCAATAAGTGCCAACGGTTTTGATTGTTTTACCCACTTTTGTGGCTAGTAGTTGGAATTTAATCATGTAACAATTTCAGCTATTTTCTATTTACTTGAAAACCCTAGACCTATTATAATATCACAGAATTTCCTATCAAACGTTTTGGTTAGCGTAAGGTAAAAACTTACCCATGTTTATTTATGGGGAGTCTTACGTGATACCCTTTGTTTTCAAAGGATTTTTCAAAATTAAGCAACTTTAACTTGTTACTCATACCAGACCCATGTCTGACCCGGAGTTTATTTTTGTTTTTCATAAACTCTCAGGTACCCAAATTTTTACGGGTAGCCAAGGGATTCAGGTAAGCTTTGACGAATTCAGGAGAAGCAATGGAGCAGGTGGCTTCAGCGTTGTAGATATATATATATATAGTTCCAGTGTGTTGGTATCTCTGGGTCGTTTTGTTTGAATTGTTTTGTGTATTGAGTTGTATAACTAGACAGGTGTTTATAACTGTCTAGTATGTGATGTATTATCTGTATAACTCTGATTGATGTTGTATATTATGTAAATACTTATGTGATTATTATAATCTATTCGTTCCGCTATGAGATTCTGATGTTGTTGTTATTTCTTCTCTATCTTTTCTATTTTCTCATCCCTTTCTTTCTTTAAGAATGATACGTCTTCCTGGGCGTAGGAAGTCGGGTCGTTACAGTGGTATCAGAGCACTAGGTTGAGTGAATACCTAGGCTCTTGAGTGTTTTCTTTCCTGAGAGAGCGTATTTGTAATTTTGATATATATATATATATATATATTTGTTTCTACCTATTTGTTGGGTTACCTGTTCAGGTTTTCCAATGTGTTATAAAGGTAGATAGGTAGTGGTGTGTGTAACACAACTATCAATGGTTGGAAGTGTAACTGTCGAGACTGTAGGCCTAATACTGTCTCGATTAAGTTTTGGACGGTGTAAGGATTTCATTGATCTCTGAAGGAAACCTATTAAGGCTCGGAGTTCATCATTGAAGTGTAAGAGTTTGGTTGAGCTAGAGTTTTGATCTATCGGGTGGACAGAAGTAAGTCAAGATATTTTGATACATCAAGGTGTAGTAGCTGTGTGATGAGACACAGTGACTATGGATGTCTCCGACGATGTTTCTTTGGAACAAGTAAGGAAGAGTGACTGCTTCGGTGTTGTGGCTGTGCTCAACTGGGTGTTTTGTTTGTTTTGAGGTTCGAGTTTCTCGAAGAGCTTTGGATAGAAAATCTTAGCATCTGTGGCAGCAATGCAGCTTGGGATGTTTTCGGTGTTGGCAAGAGATCTTCTGGCTTAGCAGGTTTTCTGGAATGGAATTCAGAAGTAATTATGTAGACCCGTTTCTTCGATGGATTGGCCACATAAGTGTAAGCTGTTCTGATTTGTAAAAAGAGAGCAGTATCTTTGGAATTTGGCTGTATCGATCGCAAAAGTGACTTGCGATGGTTTGGGTGTTCTTTTGGGGTTTTAGAGATTTTTCTAGATGTCTTCTGGAAGTTAGAGTTTTGTTAACATCTGGAAATTGAGTTTGGTGAAGCAGCTCAAAATTTTGGAGGAACTTCTGAGTTTTATTTTTGGAATGTGTTGACCAGTCTGTGCTTGAGTTCATAATCAGCATTTTCACCTGTTCAGTCAGAGTTGCGCAGGGGAAGCATGGTGGCAGATGTTTTAGTTTGGAAGCAATTGGATGTTGCAGTATTTGGATTTGAGAGTTCTACAGGAAATTTTTCAAGATCTGAGACCAGATTGGAGTGCACCTGTTTTATCTCTCCGGACGAGAGATGTGAGTTCTGTTTTCTGATTTTGGAATAGAGTTGTATTCTGAGTTTTGGTTGATCTTGGAAAGATCAATTTGTTGGATTGTCTTTGGTTCAGTTTGTTTATAAGGGCATCAGCAAGGGTTGAGCTGATCAGGAAAGATGAAGGAAGCCCAGGACCGTCCGAAGAGTTTTGTGGATAAGAGACGAAGAAATTTGGATTCCCAAGTCAGAGATTTGATTTTGGATAAGTGTTTGGTTTCAGAATTGGATTGTCAGTTTGGATAACTGGAATTCGGAGTGTTTCACGTATCTCTGAGGGAGTACGTGTAAGATCTATCTTTGATTTTAGAGTCAGCAGTTCATGGAATTTCGGTTGTTGGGTCAGACTTGAGTTTGGTCTGATATTTTGATTTGTTTTGTAGATCTAGATGAGTGGGAACTCTGTAGTTTAGTAGTAGTATTGGTTGTTTGGATTCTGTAGAGCGAGTATCCCGGTGTTTATACTTGGGGGAACTTGTAACGCCCCACCCTGAGACCCACCTTAGTAAAGAGAATTAATGAGTAATTCTGTTTACTAAAGCGGAGAATAGGGCCGGTTAAGGGCGACCATCTATAACTTTGTCTTAAACATCTACTGAATACGTCGATAAATGCACTATGATTTTTCTTTTCTATCTCAATGGATCGACATACACAATAAATGCTTAATCTAAAACTATAGGTGGCTAACGGATCTATCAGAACAAAATACCATAACTAAATGTAAAGCACATCACAGAACAGTAATCAACATCATATATATACATATACACTGATACATGTTTAGTACAATACAATATGAATACAATAAAGGTGGTATTCGACCACACTATATACATGGAATCGAATATAAATACATCAGAGTCAAGCGGAAAGAAATATAAACCACAAAAGTGCTACGATGATATCCAAGAAGATGCATCAAAGCAAAGTCCCGTAACTGATAGCTAACCTAAAACAACTCGGTCTGACCCGAGTGATAAACACACGGGTCAGGCAACTGAATCTTATCGTTAGAAAGGAATACGATAAGGTAAAGAGAAGAGCTTCGCAACGGGATAACATAAGTAGGTATGAACATCTAGGGTTGATATCAAGTAACTTCACTATGTTTCTACGGTGGTTTGCATATATATATATATATATATATATACTTGGGTTAATCAGAAGGAATTCATGTATATGATATAAAGGAAAACATTCAAACATTATCCATGAATAAATAAATCTCTCAAATCGTATATAAATCCCAAGTATAAATCCATAAAATTTGAAATCACCAAAATCCTCAAAGAAATCATATTTGCCTTATTTACATCTATAAGGCTAGGTAAACACATCAAAAATGGTGAAATCGAAATCATCATAACTCATAAAAGAAATCTCATATTGGTCAATTATTACATGCAAAAGCATGTTGCACGTGCTATTTACCAGTACTGTTCACCATCATGGTACCATATCCATCTCTCGACCGGAATCCTCATCTCGAATTAATCCGGTCTATGACGTCATCTATATTCTCCCCGAACACCCGCCATCAAAAGTGATTGGAGCACCTCACTCCAATCGGCATCCGCTGAGTCCCCGCCATCAAAAGTGATCGAGTCAAGTATTACTTAACCCGATCGGGACTCTAAGTACTGGTAGTTCTCCCAGAATGTGTCAACAACTCTCGGATAGTAACCCGGAAAGTGGTAACGTATGTCCCATACCATACGCTTTCACTTAGCGGTTTTCTAGCCGCTAGTTCGTGCCACACTAAGAAATCATCAACATCATCAAAAGAATCGCCTCATGTCATCGGCATATGGTATAAGATGCTAAACCCATCTCATCTCATCGACGAGTAGAAACTCCATAAAAACATCAAACTCATCAAATTCCATCAAAATCTTGCCTCATATCATTGGCAAGTATATCTCCATCAATATAGTCCTAATCTCGTATATACTCCCGAATAGGAGATCTCGGACTATACGTATTAGCCAAATGGACTAATATAATCTCAAACTCATACCACAATGTGGTTAACATCAAGGAGGAAAACAAATGATTCCTCAAAATCTTTTCGTTAGTACAAGTCCAAAATTAACCGATAAAGTAAATACTCAAGTCCCATACCTCGCGGATCTACTAAATCGTTTAATTTATTTCCTTATACGTCCGAAAAAGCATCAAAGTAAACAAAATTAATTATAATATATTTTACTAGAGAAAACGGGATTTTAAACCAATTTATAGTAATTTATCTAAAGGATTTTGAGTGAAAACCCATCAATTAATTTTTTTTAATGATTTTTGAAAGCCTAGAAAATAAAGAATAATTGTTTAAACACCTTTAAAAATGTATAAAAACATTTATTGCTCAAACCATAATTTTAGAAGATTTTATGCAATTTATTCGGATTTTTGAGACTCAGAAAAACATCAATTTGCAATTTAATCGGCAAAAACCGATATTCAAATTTTAAATCGAATTTAAAACCAATTTGAATACAAGTCACATTCTAAATTTACTAGTCCATTGCTGGAAAAAAGAATCAAATGTTAGCATCAAATTTCGTAGTAAAATTCTTGCAAAAGAATGCAAATGAAATCATCAAAGTCGAACAATTACATCAATATTGGGGCAGTTCATAACCGACCAACATTGCAAAACATCAATTTTACACCATGCAAACTAAGAAAGTCCACAAAAAAAAAATACAAAAATTGTAGCAAACATCCTCAGGTTTCTAAAACTTCATAAATTTTGATATTCCGATCAGTAACGAAAAAGTTATGATAGAAATACTACTAAGAAAGAAAATATTTGCGCTGCCTGTCAACACAGGACAGCGATGAAAATGCCAATTTTCCACTATGTAGACTTCTAAATCAGTCAAAACCGAAAACATGAAAGTTTTGGAATATTTCACAAGGATTTCAGATCATCCAAGAAATAAAAATTCCGATAAGTAACACAAAAGTTATGGTGAAAACACTAACCAGCCACTAGAATATTCTGGGCTTAATCCCTCTCGGATTTTTATTTTTGACAGCAACTAAGAAGGTCCAAACGGACTCAAAACCAATGAAAGTTAACATGAACAAACTATAATCAGTCCTCTACAATCTGAAAAAAGAATGGCATCAAGCCGACACCGGACGAGCCAGATATGAGCAAAACAAGACAGGGCATTTTCAGCATCAATCAATATATAACAGAGGTATAATTCAACATATTTAACCAAATATTTCAAGCAAGAGATTATTTGCTGCTAAAATTTATTCACTTACAGTTGCTATAAGCCTTAGCTTACCTATTAGCAGCAAAAAGATGATGATTTAGGCTTGATGATGGAAGTTTTCAACTCGAATTCGCCTTTGCCGTACCTATGATTGCTGAAAATAGGCATGCAAGAGAAGATAAATTACAAAACAAGAATTACAATAAACAAATATGGATTTCTCCTCAAATTCAAGATAGAAAAGGATGGAGACTACCTTCTTGTTGAAATAGACCCGAATTTCTATTGATTTAGCAAAGAATTTTATTAATTATGGTTAGGGTTTGAGAAGGCAGTCATTGTTTCTAATTTTTGAACTTCTACCGTTCCTTTTCTCAAATGAGCTGAAGGAGGAAGAAGTGTACGTACTTCTTTCCTGGCTCCAGAAGTTTCTCTAGTGGATATTGGGTTTGGTCTTAACCCAATGACCCATATTAATTTTACTTAGGCAAAAATTTGTTTAAGTTTATTTACGCTTATACAATGCTTAAATCTTCATAACTTCTACATTTTTAATCCGTTGTTAATGATTTTGGATGCGTTGGATTCGTTATGTCATTTAGTTTTTAATAAAATTATCAAAACATAAGTTTTAACAATTTTTTTATTAAATTTTCATTTATTACTCAATTTATCCAATTTTTCCATAATTGCAAAATAAATTGCAAATTAAATACAATTGGTTAAATGAAAAGATGTTATGTACCCAAAACAAAACAAATACAAGTTTAGACATTATTAAATTATTTCTCACATTTTTAGTCATAGTTATCATGATTAATTATTTTATTAACGTGTTCTTATATATATATATATATATATATATATATATATATATATATATATATTTAATTAATAAAATGACAATATTGGCAAACAAGCACAATATTGTACAAATTATCAATTTAATCAAATGTAGTCAATTAACTACATTCAAATTCATGAAATAAAGTAGAAACTTTATTTTACTCATGTCCATCATTTTTTATACTCAAAGAAGATTATTTTTTTCTTCTTATTTCCTACATTTTATTTTACAATAAAATGTATTATTGGTTTTAAAATTACCAATATGATTTCCCCAACCCAAACAAAATTCCATTAATTATTCCAAACAACTCCAACCATCGAAATGGAGTGATTAATTTATTTTGTTACAATTCATTAGCCCAAAAATTCAAATTCATTATGCATATGATGATTAAACAATTATTTAACAATCTTCTTTGTATTTAACAAAGAAAAGATGCAATTTGACAATAAATTACATTATCGCCAAATCGTACATGTTAATTGAATATAGTTGCATCTCTATATTCAAAATTCATGAAATAAAGGAACAACTTTATCTCACACATATGTTTATTACTATTAATACAACAAAATCTTTCTACTTTTATTTTCCCTTTTATTTTACAATAAACGAAGAATATTGGAATAAATTGCCAATATTCCTTTAATGCTCCTACTAAATTCCATCAATGACAATTTCCAACTCAAAGATCATAATTAAGTTGTTTACTTCATCTTTCCTTCATCTTAAATTTTCTTCAATCAATTAATTTGAAATAAACCTTATTTTATATTGTTCTCCCAAAATTTATTCATATTATATTGTTTATTCCAAATAAACAATATAATTCATCATTTTCTTCCAATTAATTCCAATATTAAATTATAATATTCATTATAATTTAATATTTACGGTAATCTCCAACCAGGGTTGTTACAGACTCCCCCTCTTATAAAAATTGCATCCTCGCAATTTCTAAAGGAAATCTGTATTCAACACAATTTATTCAATCGACAAAGGATAAAAGAGAAGCTCGAAACTCAAACCATTCATATTCTCAACATAGAATGGTAGAGAGAAACAAGGAAAAACTTCCTTGGTTAATCCAATGGCCCATCAAATGCTTATATAGCGATTAGCAAACCATCGAATTTTCCAAGTAACTTGAACGAATTTCGAAGATATCCCATCTTCGGAAAAAAATCAATAAGATGCTCAACAATTAATCAATCGAAAATGATTGATTTCACAAAACTCTACGAATAGAGTCGGGACCAAACTCACTTAAACCCAAACTCTAAGCAATAAAGAATATCATCAATAAGATTTTCTACATAATAATGCGGAAAGAACATCCTCGCAACAAGATAAACGCGATAGACAAGATGAATAAATCACGTAATGACTTCTTGCAAGGCCACCAAACTCGAATGACCGTGATAAGGCATGTCGTTGATATTAACTCAAGGATAGAATATACTCAAGAAATAAGGATATAAGCTCAAATTACTTTTCAATCCAAGATATTCAGAATTTTTAAATACCAACATCTTTTTAATTTTAAATCTCAATTTTTAACATTTGAAAATTTTCAAACTCTTTACTATACTACTTAGTAAGTAATTTAAAACTCAAATTAAAAGTCCAAATTTCTTCTCTTACTTCAAAATTAATTTCCAAAGAGATTTGTAAACCCATAATAATAACCCTCAAAATAGATTAAGGGTTTAAATTCTCTTTACTCTTTTTATTAAACCACTTAAATATATTAAAAACAATCTTCAAATACTCTTGTAACTCTTCTCTTAAAACATCAAATGTATCTAATATAGGTTCAAAAATCTCAAAATATACTTCCAATAAAGTATAACTTAAGAATATTCTCATATATTTTCATCTTTACAACTTCAAAATAAATAAATAAATAAATGGCATTGTCTCGCCATTGAATCTCTAATAATAGATATATCCATTGGCTGCAGAGTCGATCGAACGATCAAAACTGCCTCGCCACTCTGTTACTAGTCTCTAAAATCATTGGCTGCAATTACCATTCAAAAATAAATTTAATATATAATCTCAAAATAAAATTTTCAAAATCTCAAATTTTAAAACACAAACCATTGTGTCTGATTGCCTCATCATAGCATTTAGGAGATTCCTATCGATAACGTTGATCAGGCGTATCGACTAGAACTCTTAACTACTCGATGGATAACCCAACACTCTAAAATTATTTCTATGAAAGAATACTACTCATATAAATATATTCTCAAAACATTCTTTGATTTTTAAAGTATCTCAAAACTCCATTTTCTCTTTTTAAAACTTATATATATATATATATAGCTTTAAAAAAAATCAAACCAAAGAACATTAAGAGAATGCATCGAGATTTTCCCAGAATACTCGATTCTCCAAATCATCAAAAGGAGATAGAGTGTTCGTCAATCTTACAATGTCACGAGCCACTCAAAAAAAAAATCAGCAAGATATAGGATAAGCAAGATATTCTTCTCGAAGGAGAAGAAGCACACAATCCACGAATCACTACTTCAAATGGAGTAATGCTAAAGGATAACATTGATTGACTATCTGAAAGGAACACTCAAACAAAGTAAAATGATAAACTCAATCAAACTCGAATAATCAAGAAACTCTCCTCGTTCCTTAGTGGATATCCTTGTGGAAGGATAATCGAAGAGCTAAGAGCTAGGAATAAGGTTACCTCAACACTCGATTTCTCGATTGGATGTCAAATCCAAACGGACTTACAAAACTCAACAAATTCACCTTGATTGGAATTCGAAATATATCATCAACATCTCAATATTCAATAGCGAATACAGAAACTTCGAAATCATCATTAACATTTCAAAGTGATAGAAATAATAACCTAATGAAATTAGGATGCCTAAATAAATACAGGATCCTATAACAACAAAAGGATCGGGCTTAACATCAAATAAGTTAGTCCATCTCAAATCAGATACATCTCAAGATTGTGAGTAACAAACAAATACTCACAAAAGCAACATCAAATAAAAATCTCATAATGCCCACAATGAGCTAATCATTATGGATCCCTTCAATAGGATTCACAACTCTCAAATGAATGCAACAAGAATGCTCAAAGAAATCGATCAACTCCATCGATACGAACTCACTCGTATCGACCAAAAAAAAGAAAAAAAAAGAATAGAATAATCCCAAATAAGATTATTCATAAGATAAGAAAACATCAAACTCAGTTATGGAATACTACGGAATACAATTTATATTCCTAGACATATTCCATCTCAACATATCCCAAAACTCGAAAAAGAATCAAAGCATGATTCGAAAACAAGCTCGAATAAAGGACAATGATTCACTCGTATTGTACTTCGACGTATTATGATTTGCGTATTGTTCTGTGTTTATTCTATTTTGTTCTGACCACAGCTCTGATACCATGCTGTAACGCCCCACCCTGAGACCCACCTTAGTAAAGAGAATTAATGAGTAATTCTGTTTACTAAAGCGGAGAATAGGGCCGGTTAAGGGCGACCATCTATAACTTTGTCTTAAACATCTACTGAATACGTCGATAAATGCACTATGATTTTTCTTTTCTATCTCAATGGATCGACATACACAATAAATGCTTAATCCAAAACTATAGGTGGCTAACGGATCTATCAGAACAAAATACCATAACTAAATGTAAAGCACATCACAGAACAGTAATCAACGTCATATATATACATATACACTGATACATGTTTAGTACAATACAATATGAATACAATAAAGGTGGTATTCGACCACACTATATACATGGAATCGAATATAAATACATCAGAGTCAAGCGGAAAGAAATATAAACCACAAAAGTGCTACGATGATATCCAAGAAGATGCATCAAAGCAAAGTCCCGTAACTGATAGCTAACCTGAAACAACTCGGTCTGACCCGAGTGATAAACACACGGGTCAGGCAACTGAATCTTATCGTTAGAAAGGAATACGATAAGTTAAAGAGAAGAGCTTCGCAACGGGATAACATAAGTAGGTATGAACATCTAGGGTTGATATCAAGTAACTTCACTATGTTTCTATGGTGGTTTATATATATATATATATATATATATATATATATATATATATATATACTTGGGTTAATCTGAAGGAATTCATGTATATGGTATAAAGGAAAACATTCAAACATTATCCATGAACAAATAAATCTCTCAAATCGTATATAAATCCCAAGTATAAATCCATAAAATTTGAAATCACCAAAATCCTCAAAGAAATCATATTTGCCTTATTTACATCTATAAGGCTAGGTAAACACATCAAAAATGGTGAAATCGAAATCATCATAACTCATAAAAGAAATCTCATATTGGCCAATTATTACATGCAAAAGCATGTGGCACGTGCTATTTACCAGTACTGTTCACCATCATGGTACCATATCCATCTCTCGACCGGAATCCTCTTCTCGAATTAATCCGGTCTATGACGTCATCTATATTCTCCCCGAACACCCGCCATCAAAAGTGATTGGAGCACCTCACTCCAATCGGCATCCGCTGAGTCCCCGCCATCAAAAGTGATCGAGTCAAGTATTACGTAACCCGATCGGGACTCTAAGTACTGGTAGTTCTCCCAGAATGTGTCAACAACCCCCGGATAGTAACCCGGAAAGTGGTAACGTATGTCCCATACCATACGCTCTCACTTAGCGGTTTTCTAGCCGCTAGTTCGTGCCACACTAAGAAATCATCAACATCATCAAAAGAATCGCCTCATGTCATCGGCATATGGTATAAGATGTTAAACCCATCTCATCTCATCGACGAGTAGAAACTCCATAAAAACATCAAACTCATCAAATTCCATTAAAATCTTGCCTCATATCATTGGCAAGTTTATCTCCATCAACATAGTCCTAATCTCGTATATACTCTCGAATAGGAGATCTCGGACTATACGTATTAGCCAAATGGACTAATATAATCTCAAACTCATACCACAATGTGGTTAACATCAAGGAGGAAAACAAATGATTCCTCAAAATCTTTTCGGTAGTACAAGTCCGAAATTAACAGATAAAGTAAATACTCAAGTCCCATACCTCGCGGATCTACTAAATCGTTTAATTTATTTCCTTATACGTCCGAAAAAGCATCAAAGTAAATAAAATTAATTATAATATATTTTATAGAGAAAACGGGATTTTAAACCAATTTATAGAAATTTATCTAATGGATTTTGAGTGAAAACCCATCAATTAATTTTTTTTAATGATTTTTGAAAGCCTAGAAAATAAAGAATAATTTTTTAAACACCTTTAAAAATGTATAAAAACATTTATTGCTCAAACCATGATTTTAGAAGATTTTATGCAATTTATTCGGATTTTTGAAACTCAGAAAAACATCAATTTGCAATTTAATCGGCAAAAACCGATATTCAAATTTTAAATCGAATTTAAAACCAATTTAAATTCAAGTCACATTCTAAATTTACTAGTCCATTGCTGGACAAAAGAATCAAATGTTAGCATCAAATTTCATAGTAAAATTCTTGCAAAAGCATGCAAATGAAATCATCAAAGTCGAACAATTACATCAATATTGGGGCAGTTCAAAACCGACCAACATCGCAAAACATCAATTTTACACCATGCAAACTAAGAAAGTCCACAAAACACAAAATACAAAAATTGTAGCCAACAGCCTCAGGTTTCTTAAAATTCATAAATTTTGATATTCCGATCAGTAACGAAAAAGTTATGATAGAAATACTACTAAGAAAGAAATTATTTGCGCTGCCTGTCAACACAGGACAGCGATGAAAATGCCAATTTTCCACTATGTAGACTTCTAAATCAGTCAAAACCGAAAACCTGAAAGTTTTGGAATATTTCACAAGGATTTCAGATCATTCAAGAAATAAAAATTCCGATAAGTAACACAAAAGTTATGGTGAAAACACTAACCAGCCACTAGAATATTCTGGGCTTAATCCCGCTCGGATTTTTATTTTTGACAGCAACTAAGAAGGTCCAAACGGACTCAACACCCAATGAAAGTTAACATGAACAAACTATAATCAGTCCTCTACAATCTGAAAAAAGAATGGCATCAATCCGACACCGGACGAGCCAGATATGAGCAAAACAAGACAGGGCATTTTCAACATCAATCAATATATAACAGAGGTATAATTCAACATATGTAACCAAATATTTCAAGCAAGAGATTATTTGCTGCTGAAATTTATTCACTTACAGTTGCTATAAGCCTTAGCTTACCTATTAGCAGCAAAAAGATGATGATTTAGGCTTGATGATGAAAGTTTTCAACTCGAATTCGCCTTTGTCGTACCTATGATTGCTGAAAATAGGCATGCAAGAGAAGATAAATTACAAAACAAGAATTACAATAAACAAATATGGATTTCTCCTCAAATTCAAGATAGAAAAGGATGGAGACTATCTTCTTGTTGAAATAGACCCGAATTTCTATTGATTTAGCAGAGAATTTTATTAATTATGGCTAGGGTTTGAGAAGGCAGCCATTGTTTCTAATTTTTGAACTTCTACCGTTCCTTTTCTCAAATGAGCTGAAGGAGGAAGAAGTCTACATACTTCTTTCCTGGCTCCAGAAGTTTCTCTAGTGGATATTGGGTTTGGGCTTAACCCAATGAGCCATATTAATTTTACTTAGGCAAAAATTTGTGTAAGTTTATTTACGCTTATACAATGCTTAAATCTTCATAACTTTTACATTTTTAATCCGTTGTTAATGATTTTGGATGCGTTGGATTCGTTATGTCATCTAGTTTTTAATAAAATTATCAAAACATAAGTTTTAACAATTTTGTTATTAAATTTTCATTTATTACTCAATTTATCCAATTTTTCCATAATTGCAAAATAAATTGCAAATTTAATACAATTGGTTAAATAAAAAGATGTTATGTACCCAAAACAAAACAAATACAGGTTTAGACATTATCAAATTATTTCTCACATTTTAGTCATAGTTATCATGATTAATTATTTTATTAACTCATTCTTATATATATATATATATATTTAATTAATAAAATGACAATATTGGCAAACAAGCACAATATTGTACAAATTATCAATTTAATCAAATGTAGTCAATTAACTATATTCAAATTCATGAAATAAAGTAGAAACTTTATTTTACTCATGTCCATCATTTTTTATACTCAAAGAAGATTATTTTTTCTTCTTATTCCCTACATTTTATTTTACAATAAAATGTATTATTGGTTTTAAAATTACCAATATGATTTCCCCAACCCAAACAAAATTCCATTAATTATTCCAAACAACTCTAACCATCGAAATGGAGTGATTAATTTATTTTGTTACAATTCATTAGCCCAAAAATTCAAATTCATTATGCATATGATGATTAAACAATTATTTAACAATCTTCTTTGTATTTAACAAGGAAAAGATGCAATTTGACAATAAATTACATTATCGCCAAATCGTACATGTTAATTGAATATAGTTGCATCTCTATATTCAAAATTCATGAAATAAAGGAACAACTTTATCTCACACATATGTTTATTACTATTAATACAATAAAATCTTTCTACTTTTATTTTCCCTTTTATTTTACAATAAAAGGAGAATATTGGAATAAATTGCCATTATTCCTTTAATGCTCCTACTAAATTCCATCAATGACAATTTCCAACTCAAAGATCATAATTAAGTTGTTTACTTCATCTTTCCTTCATCTTAAATTTTCTTCAATCAATTAATTTGAAATGAACCTTATTTTATATTGTTCTCCCAAAATTTATTCATATTATATTGTTTATTCCAAATAAACAATATAATTCATCATTTTCTTCCAATTAATTCCAATATTAAATTATAATATTCATTATAATTTAATATTTACGGTAATCTCCAACCAGGGTTGTTACAGACTCCCCCTCTTATAAAAATTGCGTCCTCGCAATTTCTAAAGGAAATCTGTATTCAACACAATTTATTCAATCGACAAAGGATAAAAGAGAAGCTCGAAACTCAAACCATTCATATTCTCAACATAGAATGGTAGAGAGAAACAAGGAAAAACTTCCTTGGTTAATCCAATGGCCCATCAAATGCTTATATAGCGATTAGCAAACCATCGAATTTTCCAAGTAACTTGAACGAATTTCGAAGATATCCCATCTTCGAAAAAAAAAATCAATAAGATGCTCAACAATTAATCAATCGAAAATGATTGATTTCACAAAACTCTACGAATAGAGTCGGGACCAAACTCACTTAAACCCAAACTCTAAGCAATAAAGAATATCATCAATAAG
Source organism: Allium cepa (assembly GCA_030765085.1). Taxonomy (NCBI): domain Eukaryota; kingdom Viridiplantae; phylum Streptophyta; class Magnoliopsida; order Asparagales; family Amaryllidaceae; genus Allium; species Allium cepa. The sequence continues at coordinate 891,635,603 of CM060943.1, forward strand.
ATTTTCTACATAATAATGCGGAAAGAACATCCTCGCAACAAGATAAACGCGATAGACAAGATGAATAAATCACGTAATGACTTCTTGCAAGGCCACCAAACTCGAACGACCGTGATAAGGCCTGTCGTTGATATTAACTCAAGGATAGAATATACTCAAGAAATAAGGATATAAGCTCAAATTACTTTTCAATCCAAGATATTCAGAATTTTTAAATCCCAACATCTTTTTAATTTTAAATCTCAATTTTTAACATTTGAAAATTTTCAAACTCTTTACTATACTACTTAGTAAGTAATTTAAAACTCAAATTAAAAGTCCAAATTTCTTCTCTTACTTCAAAATTAATTTCCAAAGAGATTTGTAAACCCATAATAATAACCCTCAAAATAAATTAAGGGTTTAAATTCTCTTTACTCTTTTTATTAAACCACTTAAATATATTAAAAACAATCTTCAAATACTCTTGTAACTCTTCTCTTAAAACATCAAATGTATCTAATATAGGTTCAAAAATCTCAAAATATACTTCCAATAAAGTATAACTTAAGAATATTCTCATATATTTTCATCTTTACAACTTCAAAATAAATAAATAAATGGCATTGCCTCGCCATTGAATCTCTAATAATAGATATATCCATTGGCTGCAGAGTCGATCGAACGGTCAAAACTGCCTCGCCACTCTGTTACTAGTCTCTAAAATCATTGGCTGCAATTACCATTCAAAAATAAATTTAATATATAATCTCAAAATAAAATTTTCAAAATCTCAAATTTTAAAACACAAACCATTGTGTCTGATTGCCTCATCATAGCATTTAGGAGATTCCTATCGATAACGTTGATCAGGCGTATCGACTAGAACTCTTAACTACTCGATGGATAACCCAACACTCTAAAATTATTTCTATGAAAGAATACTACTCATATAAATATATTCTCAAAACATTCTTTGATTTTTAAAGTATCTCAAAACTCTAATTTCTCTTTTTAAAACTTATATATATATATATATAGCTTTAAAAAAAATCAAACCAAAGAACATTAAGAGAATGCATCGAGATTTTCCCAGAATACTCGATTCTCCAAATCATCAAAAGGAGATAGAGTGTTCGTCAATCTTACAATGTCACGAGCCACTCAAAAAAAAATCAGCAAGATATAGGATAAGCAAGATATTCTTTTCGAAGGAGAAGAAGCACACAATCCACGAATCACTACTTCAAATGGAGTAATGCTAAAGGATAACATTGATTGACTATCTGAAAGGAACACTCAAACAAAGTAAAATGATAAACTCAATCAAACTCGAATAATCAAGAAACTCTCCTCGTTCCTTAGTGGATATCCTTGTGGAAGGATAATCGAAGAGCTAAGAGCTAGGAATAAGGTTACCTCAACACTCGATTTCTCGATTGGATGTCAAATCCAAACGGACTTACAAAACTCAACAAATTCACCTTGATTGGAATTCGAAATATATCATCAACATCTCAATATTCAATAGCGAATACAGAAACTTCGAAATCATCATTAACATTTCAAAGTGATAGAAATAATAACCTAATGAAATTAGGATGCCTAAATAAATACAGGATCCTATAACAACAAAAGGATCGGGCTTAACATCAAATAAGTTAGTCCATCTCAAATCAGATACATCTCAAGATTGTGAGTAACAAACAAATACTCACAAAAGCAACATCAAATAAAAATCTCATAATGCCCACAATGAGCTAATCATTATGGATCCCTTCAATAGGATTCACAACTCTCAAATGAATGCAACAAGAATGCTCAAAGAAATCGATCAACTCCATCGATACGAACTCACTCGTATCGACCAAAAAAAAGAAAAAAAAAGAATAGAATAATCCCAAATAAGATTATTCATAAGATAAGAAAACATCAAACTCGGTTATGGAATACTACGGAATACAATTTATATTCCTAGACATATTCCATCTCAACATATCCCAAAACTCGAAAAAGAATCAAAGCATGATTCGAAAACAAGCTCGAATAAAGGACAATGATTCACTCGTATTGTACTACGCCGTATTGTGATTTACGTATTGTTCTGTGTTTATTCTATTTTGTTCTGACCACAGCTCTGATACCATGCTGTAACGCCCACCCTGAGACCCACCATAGTAAAGAGAATTAATGAGTAATTCTGTTTACTAAAGCGGAGAATGGGGCCGGTTAAGGGCGACCATCTATAACTTTGTCTTAAACATCTACTGAATACGTCGATAAATGCACTATGATTTTCGTTTTCTATCTCAATTGATCGACATACACAATAAATGCTTAATCCAAAACTATAGGTGGCTAACGGATCTATCAGAACAAAATACCATAACTAAATGTAAAGCACATCACAGAACAGTAATCAACATCATATATATACATATACACTGATACATGTTTAGTACAATACAATATGAATACAATAAAGGTGGTATTCGACCACACTATATACATGGAATCGAATATAAATACATCAGAGTCAAGCGGAAAGAAATATAAACCACAAAAGTGCTACGATGATATCCAAGAAGATGCATCAAAGCAAAGTCCCGTAACTGATAGCTAACCTGAAACAACTCGGTCTGACCCGAGTGATAAACACACGGGTCAGGCAACTGAATCTTATCGTTAGAAAGGAATACGATAAGTTAAAGAGAAGAGCTTCGCAACGGGATAACATAAGTAGGTATGAACATCTAGGGTTGATATCAAGTAACTTTACTATGTTTCTATGGTGGTTTGCATATATATATATATATATATATATATATATATATATATATATATATTGGGTTAATCTGAAGGAATTCATGTATATGGTATAAAGGAAAACATTCAAACATTATCCATGAATAAATAAATCTCTCAAATCGTATATAAATCCCAAGTATAAATCCATAAAATTTGAAATCACCAAAATCCTCAAAGAAATCAGATTTGCCTTATTTACATCTATAAGGCTAGGTAAACACATTAAAAATGGTGAAATCGAAATCATCATAACTCATAAAAGAAATCTCATATTGGCCAATTATTACATGCAAAAGCATGTGGCACGTGCTATTTACCAGTACTGTTCACCATCATGTTACCATATCCATCTCTCGACCGGAATCCTCATCTCGAATTAATCCGGTCTATGACGTCATCTATATTCTCCCCGAACACCCGCCATCAAAAGTGATTGGAGCACCTCACTCCAATCGGCATCCGCTGAGTCCCCGCCATCAAAAGTGATCGAGTCAAGTATTACTTAACCCGATCGGGACTCTAAGTACTGGTAGTTCTCCCAGAATGTGTCAACAACTCTCGGATAGTAACCCGGAAAGTGGTAACGTATGTCCCATACCATACGCTCTCACTTAGCGGTTTTCTAGCCGCCAGTTCGTGCCACACTAAGAAATCATCAACATCATCAAAAGAATCGCCTCATGTCATCGGCATATGGTATAACATGCTAAACCCATCTCATCTCATCGACGAGTAGAAACTCCATAAAAACATCAAACTCATCAAATTCCATCAAAATCTTGCCTCATATCATTGGCAAGTATATCTCCATCAATATAGTCCTAATCTCGTATATACTCCCGAATAGGAGAACTCGAACTATACGTATTAGCCAAATGGACTAATATAATCTCAAACTCATACCACAATGTGGTTAACATCAAGGAGGAAAACAAATGATTCCTCAAAATCTTTTCGGTAGTACAAGTCCGAAATTAACCGATAAAGTAAATACTCAAGTCCCATACCTCGCGGATCTACTAAATCGTTTAATTTATTTCCTTATACGTCCGAAAAAGCATCAAAGTAATTAAAGTTAATTATAATATATTTTACTAGAGAAAACGAGATTTTAAACCAATTTATAGAAATTTATCTAAAGGATTTTGAGTGAAAAACCCATCAATTAATTTTTTTAATGATTTTTGAAAGCCTAGAAAATAAAGAATGATTGTTTAAACACCTTTAAAAATGTATAAAAACATTTATTGCTCAAACCATGATTTTAGAAGATTTTATACAATTTATTCGGATTTTTGAAACTCAGAAAAACATCAATTTGCAATTTAATCGGCAAAAACCGATATTCAAATTTTAAATCGAATTTAAAACCAATTTAAATTCAAGTCACATTCTAAATTTACTAGTCCATTGCCGGACAAAAGAATCAAATGTTAGCATCAAATTTCGTAGTAAAATTCTTGCAAAAGCATGCAAATGAAATCATCAAAGTCGAACAATCACATCAATATTGGGGCAGTTCATAACCGACCAACATTGCAAAACATCAATTTTACACCATGCAACCTAAGAAAGTCCACAAAACACAAAATACAAAAATTGTAGCCAACAGCCTCAGCTTTCTAAAACTTCATAAATTTTGATATTCCGATCAGTAACGAAGAAGTTATGATAGAAATACTACTAAGAAAGAAATTATTTCCGCTGCCTGTCAACACAGGACAGCGAAGAAAATGCCAATTTTCCACTATGTAGACTTCTAAATCAGTCAAAATCGAAAACATGAAAGTTTTGGCATATTTCACATGGATTTCAGATCATCCAAGAAATCAAAATTCCGATGAGTAGCACAAAAGTTATGGCGAAAACACTAACCAGCCACTAGAATATTCTGGGCTTAATCCCTCTCGGATTTTTATTTTTGACAGCAACTAAGAAGGTCCAAACGGACTCAAAACCCAATGAAAGTTAACATGAACAAACTATAATCAGTCCTCTACAATCTGAAAAAAGAATGGCATCAATACGACACCGGACGAGCCAGATATGAGCAAAACAAGACAGGGCATTTTCAGCATCAATCAATATATAACAGAGGCATAATTCAACATATGTAACCAAATATTTCAAGCAAGAGATTATTTGCTGCTGAAATTTATTCACTTACAGTTGCTATAAGCCTTAGCTTACCTATTAGCAGCAAAAAGATGATGATTTAGGCTTGATGATGGAAGTTTTCAACTCGAATTCGCCTTTGTCGTACCTATGATTGCTGAAAATAGGCATGCAAGAGAAGATAAATTACAAAACAAGAATTACAATAAACAAATATGGATTTCTCCTCAAATTCAAGATAGAAAAGGATGGAGACTACCTTCTTGTTGAAATAGACCCGAATTTCTATTGATTTAATAAAGAATTTTATTAATTATGGCTAGGGTTTGAGAAGGCAGCCATTGTTTCTAATTTTTGAACTTCTACCGTTCCTTTTCTCAAATGAGCTGAAGGAGGAAGAAGTGTACGTACTTCTTTCCTGGCTCCAGAAGTTTCTCTAGTGGATATTGGGTTTGGGCTTAACCCAATGACCCATATTAATTTTACTTAGGCAAAAATTTGTTTAAGTTTATTTGCGCTTATACAATGCTTAAATCTTCATAACTTCTACATTTTTAATCCGTTGTTAATGATTTTGGATGCGTTGGATTCGTTATGTCATCTAGTTTTTAATAAAATTATCAAAACATAAGTTTTAACAATTTTGTTATTAAATTTTCATTTATTACTCAATTTATCCAATTTTTCCATAATTGCAAAATAAATTGCAAATTTAATACAATTGGTTAAATAAAAAGATGTTATGTACCCAAAACAAAACAAATACAGGTTTAGACATTATTAAATTATTTCTCACATTTTTAGTCATAGTTATCATGATTAATTATTTTATTAACTCATTCTTATATATATATATATATATATATATATATATATATATATATATTTAATTAATAAAATGACAATATTGGCAAACAAGCACAATATTGTACAAATTATCAATTTAATCAAATGTAGTCAATTAACTACATTCAAATTCATGAAATAAAGTAGAAACTTTATTTTACTCATGTCCATCATTTTTTATACTCAAAGAAGATTATTTTTTTCTTCTTATTCCCTACATTTTATTTTACAATAAAATGTATTATTGGTTTTAAAATTACCAATATGATTTCCCCAACCCAAACAAAATTCCATTAATTATTCCAAACAACTCCAACCATCAAAATGGAGTAATTAATTTATTTTGTTACAATTCATTAGCCCAAAAATTCAAATTCATTATGCATATGATGATTAAACAATTATTTAACAATCTTCTTTGTATTTAACAAAGAAAAGATGCAATTTGACAATAAATTACATTATCGCCAAATCGTACATGTTAATTGAATATAGTTGCATCTCTATATTCAAAATTCATGAAATAAAGGAACAACTTTATCTCACACATATGTTTATTACTATTAATACAATAAAATCTTTCTACTTTTATTTTCCCTTTTATTTTACAATAAAAGGAGAATATTGGAATAAATTGCCAATATTCCTTTAATGCTCCTACTAAATTCCATCAATGACAATTTCCAACTCAAAGATCATAATTAAGTTGTTTACTTCATCTTTCCTTCATCTTAAATTTTCTTCAATCAATTAATTTGAAATAAACCTTATTTTATATTGTTCTCCCAAAATTTATTCATATTATATTGTTTATTCCAAATAAACAATATAATTCATCATTTTCTTCCAATTAATTCTAATATTAAATTATAATATTCATTATAATTTAATATTTACGGTAATCTCCAACCAGGGTTGTTACAAAACTCGAGAAAATTCTATTTAGATTTTTGTCTGGATAGTTAGATTTGTTTGTTTGGATGAATTGGTTACTATGATTGTTAGTTTATGGTTGATATATGCCGGTGTTAAAATTTTAAAATTTTAAATTTGATTATTAAATTACCTTTGTTTTAAATTTCGGGGACGAAATTCTTTTAAGGGGGGGAGAATGTGATATCCCGGAAAATTTGGGACAATATCAATTTAATAATCTACATTAAAAATTAAATTGAGTTGATAATATTTGTTAATAATATATGAATTGATTTAATAATCTTCTTTTAAATAAATATTTAACTAATAATTTATCTTTTAAAAGTTAATCAAATTGCCTTCTATTTATAATGTATATATCTGTATATATTGTAAATGGATAATCTTTGTTTTAAATTTAATAAATAGACATGTTTCTAATTCTAATATTTTTGATAATTTAGGAATTTTATATTAAGCTATTTAATAAATGGTCATATGATTTTAAATTACTCAAGATTTAAGTTTAGTTTGTTTAAAATAATTTTAGCTTACATTTAAATTTAGCAAAAGGGTTGTTTAATTTGTTTTAAATTTAGCTTGATAAAAATAAGTAGTTTATTAATAAAGAGATAAATTCTTTTATAAATCATTTTGACTTGATAATGAGCTCTATTAATAATGTAAATCTTTACAAATGGATTTTAAATACATTGTTATTTCAACTTTAATTATATATATGTGTGTTTGAAATGAAGTTATGATTTGGAAATTAAAAATTAAGGTTTCAAAATGTTCAAATTAAAATAAATATTTATTAATATTAATATAAGTATAAAATAAAATAATAATAGGTAATCAAATATTTGTTAGTCTACGTTTAAAAATAAAAGAAAAATAAAAGTAAAGCAAAGTTATGAGACAAAACAAAGTAAAAGTACATAAAATATCTAAACAAATGCAGGTTAGACAAACAAAATAAAAGAAAATAAATATAATACAAATATCAAGTTACAAGACAAAGCAAATATATGAGCTGGTAAAAGAAATAAAACAAACATATGCAAGTAGCTTGTAAATAAAGTATGCAGGCAAGTAATCATGACTGTAAATTAGATATGCAAGCTAAAGAGTAAACAAAATTAACATATAAGATAGTTTGTAGAGCAAGCTAATACAAGCAAAGTAAATAAAATTTCATTTTCCAGGTTAAAGCAGAGAAGTGCAAAGCTAAAAAAAAAAAAAAAAAACAAATATCTATAAACAAGTAGCTTCATATACAAGCTAAACTCTAACCTACAGATTGTACACTTACACACATATTTTTAGCAGTCAAACATAAATATGTAGGTAGCCTGTAAAGATTAAGATGCAGGCAAGAATAGTAAAAAGAAACAAGTATGCAAAACATAATAAAATATCTGAGCATAAAATTTGACAAATTGAGACACAAAGTACATTAGCATTAATGACACAAATTCTTAGCTGCTAACAACAGTCATTTCGAGTGTATTTCAGCCTCCATAAGAAAGATTTTGCCTAATAAAAACAAAATCAATCTGATCAAAGAAAATGCTATACCTAGTTATTACCTTCCCTGGAAACTTCTTTATATATGTCATATTATATTTGTTCGTTCATAAAAGATATCAATCCTGAAACAAGAAAAATGGCAAACATTTTCATCTATACAAACTAAAGTAATATTACAACCGAGGAAAGCAAGAAGAATCAAAGGAAAATCAAGTAAAACATTCCCAGTTTTAATGTTCAAATTGTTTCAGAAAAAAAGCGAATGTTCTATATCCATCCAAAAGCAAGGTGAGTAACATTATTTTCTTTAAATCTAAGAACGAATATGGTTATATGCTTTCTGTGATAAATGTTGTGGTATGTATATATGTAAATGAATCTGCCTGTGCATGTTTATGTCCATTTAAACATCCTCTGTTAGTTTCCAGTTTTCTTGTTTAGATATAAATTAATAATTCTCTTCAGTTAATTGTTATTAAGACTTAGTTACAAACAAAAGCTGTTTGATTTATTATGTATTTATGTTTAGAAGCTTGATTTAGTTAAATTTCAAGTCTGAGTGTCTCAGGGAGCTAAAAACAACAGTTTTTGATAAACAACGTAAAATCTCAAACTTGTAATTTAGAGATCCAGTATTAAAAATTTGGAAACAACAACTATAATATAATTTTTGAACTGAACATCATAAATTTTAGTTTGGGTTTTAGGGAGTGGTTCTGGTTTAAATGAAATATGAGTATATGGGTTTTTCTGGTGATCAAGTGGACTGGAGGGGTAGGGATTCTTCAGGTCGAAGGAGAAGTGATCGATGATACTAGGGAAAATAGGTGGCGGTGATGAAGTCCATCAGGGGATGCGGCAGTGGGTTTTCCTTTAGAACCCTAAACTTTGCTGTGCTTTGAAGAATCAATCGCCACGGCCGTTGTAGGTGATCGAGTGCAGGGATATTTGGGGTGGTGATAGTTGGGTTGGAGTCGAAGAAGAGGCCGAATGGTCGGAGGGTGGAGAACTCGAGGATGACAGGTTTTAAGGTGGGAAGGTGTTGGTGTTTCCAGGTTGTAGAGGGAAGGTTTGTTTTCGTTTCAAGCAAGTGGCTAGCTTCTGCTGGTCGTGATAGGATCTGGAGGTGACTGGCGTCGTGTGGGGGTGCCAGGGGATGGCCGGAGTTGGCAGGGGCCACGGTGCACGTGCACCGTGCCATTGAAGTTCGGTTGAGTTTTGGGTGTGTGTGTAGTGGGTTGAACTCAAGAAATTCTCGAGTCACTCGAGTAGATGACTCGAAGCTAGGTGATGGAGAACTCGAAGCACTGAAGTGGGTTGGGAATTGAGATGGTTCCAAGTTTTTGAACTGTCGCAGTTTGGTGTGCAGTTTTTTTAGGCTCGGGGAAGTCTCGGGTCATTTGCATGGTTTACTCGAAGTAGGGAGAGCATTGACCCGAAGCAACTTTGCTTTGGTCTCGGGTGAGAGTTGAATTGCTATAGGCTGTATAAACTACCTGTATATTTAAATTTAAACCAAATTTAATTGTAAGTTAGTTGTAATCATGATGTATTTGAATTTAAATTTGTCAACTAAGATTAAACAAAGTGAAAATCTAAATTGAAGCTTGAATTCAAATTTATATTTGAATTAAAATAAAGTTTTAAATATATAAATGAGTTCAGGGTCAAAACCTGATAGTTTCCAGATTTTAAAATTAGACCTGAAACAAAAGTGTTGCAGCAGTTAAATTCGATTTTGTTAAAGGTTTTGATTCAAATGGATATTTGAATCTTAAAGTTAAAATGGATTTGGATTTAAAAATCGAGTTCCTAATTCTAGTTGTTAAAAGAGAGTTTAAATCGAAGTTTTTAAATCAAGATAAATTGAGGGAATTCAAGTTTACTTAGAATTCAAAATCTAAAAGCTTAACTCAGTTTTAATTAAGAATAAGTTCAAATAATATTGTTTTGAAAAGTAAATTGTTTCAATAAAAATTAACTTGATTTTGAGAATTCTTTGAGCAAAGATTTTTGAATGAAAAATAAATAAATTGTTTAACTTGAAGTTTGCAAGTTAAAATATTAATGTATTTTGGAAATTTAAATTCGAATAAAGATTCAAGTAGTTTAATTTAAAAGTCTTTCTTATATAAGTTCATATGTAAGTAATAAATGTTATTTACATTTATTTAAAAGATTTTAAATTGAATTTAAATTGTAATCATTTTGAAATCTTCAATCCAAATGATTTTTAAATTCAAAATGTTGTTCTCACTAATTCAATCAAGTATTTTTAAATTTAAATAGTTGTTTTCACTAAGTCATTTTCAGTTCGTTTCTTCAAGTGATAAAACTGAAGTAATATCAGTCAAAACTTAAATAAAATTCAAACAAACAAGCAACTTGAATCAATTCAACCTGAAGACTTAAAAGCTTCAGCAAGCAAAGAACTCAAGCCTGTTCAACATTATAAAGCTCTGTTCTTTCTTCTGAAACAGGTGAGAACAACTATTTAAATTTCTAGTATTCATGTTATTCTTGAAGAGATGATAGTTGTAAGTAAAAGTGGCTCGTTTCTATCAAAAACGCAGCGTAGTAATTCGACCATAACTTTATCAATTCTTAATGAAATTTCAATTTCTTGGATGTTCTGGAAAGCTTGAAGAGAGTGTGATAACTTTCATATTAAACACTTTCAAAAATTTTGATCATAGAGGGTCGAAAAACCCAATACAAACTCACTGCCCTGTCATTGTAAAACTGTGCTTAATATTGTTCGTAATTTGAGTATATCTTCCATGTTTCTTGTCGGATTTGGTTGATTTTTAAAGTTCTGGAAAGATAACGGAAAGGTCTATAACTTTCATTTGTATCACTTTCTGAAATTCGTTGATTGAAATGTTGAAAAACCTCTTGCAAACTCGCTGTCCTGTTGTTGTAGAGTACTCAGTGTTTTGTGCAAACCTGAGCTAGTATTTTGTGCACAACTTTTTCGTTTCTTATCCAAATCTTATAATTTTTAAAGTTTTGGAAACTGAAGAAAGAGTGTGACAACTATTATTTGTATCACTTTTTAAAATTCGGCAATCTATATATATGAATTTGAGGTGCAATTAACCATTATCCATGACCCATCTGATTTAAATTAATCAGATAATTTATTGAGTTCACTTATGGATGTTTGAACCCTATTGATTGTTGAACTGTTTGATATTTCAGAGATACTATGCTTTGTGCTATGAATTGTTTTTAGAGTGATCCGTGATGAATGTAATTTTATTTATTTATAATGCATTCATATTTTCTATCTGTGAATCTGTGTATATATATAAGCGTTATTGGGATATACCGCTTATCGATATTGAGTGATTGTGAATCTATGATGGTGAATGATGTTGCACTATTGTGTTGAACCCATGGACCACAATTACACACACACAAATATGGATTTCACGAGAAAATCGATTAAGTCACATATTTTGAAATGATTTTCAAAGTTGAATATTTAAATTCAAATGTTTTGGAAATGGATTGGGTTTAAAGTGGAAGGCTTTTGAAACGGAATTTCAAAGATGAAATTTATTTTGAATAACTTGATTTTGATTTGTGGAACTTAAATAATTTGATTTAAATTTGAAGTCAATATTCGAAATTGAATTCTATGATCTGGGAACTAGGGACTAAAGATGTTATACCAGTTTATATAGGTTAAACTATTTTAAAGATATTGATTTGGGAATTTGAATTTAAATTCAAAGGCTTTAACTCGTGTAAATAGAATTGGATCTTTCTAACACGAAAACTATTTTTTTTCAAATAATAAAAGCTTTCATATAGGAAGTGAACTTCCAAATTGTGTTAAAGGGATTTCAAGTTAAAAATGAAAATGATTTTCCAAGTTATGGAAACGATTTGAAAGCTATAAGTTAAATCGTTAATTTAAAGATATTAAACGAGTTAATCCAATTGAAATGGAGATTGATTCGAAATCCATATATGGATCTTTAGGAATGGGGTGAACTTTGTGAATTATGTAACGAACCGGATTTTTCGCGTTCGAAAATCGACATCCATACTTTACATCATATTCGAATGCCGCAAATTCGACCGTTCGAATCCGATTCGCCGGAGCTTATAACACAATTAAGTAAATAACACAGCGGAAGAAATAATGAATATCAATATACAACATCTGATACAACCTCCTGATACAACAGATGATACAATAGATATCGATATACATCAGAGATATGATACAATATAATAGCAGCGGAAAGGAAAAATAGATGACCCTAGCAGCGGAACAAATAACTCTAAGGTAGTCTTCAAGAGAGAACTCCAAAACTGCAGCTCCATCTCCAAGAACCAATCCAGAAATAGCTCGAACTCCCAATAACGATGCACCAAGCTAAACAAGGTCAGTCATATCCAAAGACTGAACTAGCTCGAGATAATCCACCAAACCTAACTATCTGAAAAACCCAACTCTAGACTGCTCGTGTGGAAAATAATGAGCACCCAGAGTTTAGGAAAGGAACAATAAACTCCGGGTCAGTCATGGGACTGGTGTGAGTAACAAAAACAGTTTATCTTTAAACATAAACAGCAATAGAATTTTAAAGTAAATTCGCAATGCTTTTAGAAAATGAAACTACCATAAGACCTCCCACCACACACACAACGCAAAGGCAGAATTGGAGGAGATTTCTTCTTATGATAGTCAAACATGCTTGATATGCGAATTCATTGATATTATTATTATAAGTGCAAAGTGCAGAAAACATTGCGAAAGTAGAATACAAATCTTAGCCAGCATAGACATTCCAAACTATGCCTACTATAGCTACCATCTAAACAGTGGGGCGCCACCATAAGTAGATGGCGAGTAATACAACTAAAACCGTACAAGGCGCGTATTGTTTCTTTGGATTTTCCAACAAATGGTCAGGCTAAGGAACTTCCTACTGCCACATGGGATCGCCTCTGGCGGGACGTCCCGAGAACCTAACCGGATCTCTGCCAACACAAGACCGGGTTACCTCTGTAAGTAGGTAACTACTACTCGAGTATGCCACTCCCCGATCCTTTGGGACCTTTATCTGAGGCGCCTCTAAGCAACAACCACACAGTAAATGAGATTGGAGCTACCACATAGGTTAAATATCTAGGCTCCATACCATGATACCACCCTTTACCAGAAAGGAATGACACGCCCTAAAGGGCGCGACCCTCATGACCTTGCCGCATCTTTCCTGTTTCGACCATTTCCGGGGTGCGAGGTACTGATGCAGTCTCGTCCACAAAGCTATGCTTTATACAAAAGCCATGCTCTGATAAAAATGATCAACAAATGATCATCAACACACAGCAGCACTCGGCATGCCACACTACAAAATTGGGAGTATATCGTTGATAACCTTCAACTACATAACCTCTGAGCTCGTACGTCGCAGAGAAGGGTGTTAAGCTAAGAGAATAAATTCTCCGCCACCAACAGATATGTATTTGAAAAAAATCTGCTTTATACCTCAAAGTGTAATGTCAGACATACAATCCATACAAGTCTGTTCCGGGTTCGAACAGAACCGAAGGCACTTCCAAAGAAGTCCTTGCAATCCGGGTATTCACAATCTCGATCGAACTTCCCATCACTTAGGAAATCTCTATACCGTAGCTACTCGGTGCAGAGACAATCGATAGGTTATCCTATCGTTCTCACAAATACCCGGTCTTCAACACCGGTCTTCAAATGGTATCCATAACGTCGAATCACATATTCAGAATGGGTTATATGACACAAAGGTCCTCTCCCGGCTAAACCGAATAGTGAGCGCAACATTTAAAACATATGGATATGGGATTTCGATTAAGTCACAACTTAATTACTCAAAACTTTCTTTCAAATGGTTTAAACCAATTACCATTTCCAAATTTTTTAAACAAAAGATTTATTTCACAAAATTCACCCAGTTTCACAAAGATCCATTTACGGATTTCAAATCAATTTCCATTTCAATTGGATTAACTCGTTTAAAATCTTTAAATCAAAGATTTAACTTATAGCTTTCAAACCGTTCCCATAACTTGGAAAATCATTTTCATTTTTATCCTAAAATCCTTTTAACACAAATTAGACGTTCACTTCTTATCTGAAAGCTTTTATTATTTGAAAAAAAATAGTTTTCATCCCAGAAAGATCCAATTATATTTGCATGAGTTAAAGCCTTTGAATTTAAATTCAAATTTCCAAATCGATACCTTTAAAATAGTTTAACCTATATAAACTGGTATAACATCTTTAGTCCTAGTTTCCAGATCATAGAATTCAATTTCAAATATTGACTTCAAATTTAAATCAAATTATTTAAATTCCAAAAATCAAAATCAAGTTATTCAAAATAAATTTCATCTTTGAAATTCCGTTTCAAAAGCCTTTCACTTTAAACCCAATCCATTTCCAAAACATTTGAATTTAACTATTCAACTTTCAAAATCATTTCAAAATATGTGACCTAATCGATTTCCTCATGAAATCCATATTTGTGTGTGTAAGTGTGGTCCATGGGTTCAACACAATAGTGCAACATCATTCACCATCACAGATTCACAATCACCCAATATCGATAAGCGGTATATCCCAATAACGCTTATCTATATAAACAGATTCACAGATAGAAAATATGAATGCATTATAAATAAATAAAATTACATTCATCACAATTCATAGCACAAAGCATAGTTTATTAGACATATCAAACAGTTCAACAATCAATAGGGTTCAAACATCCATAAGTGAACTCAATAAATTATCTAATTAAGTTAAATCAGATGGGTCATGGATCATGGTTAATTAACTTTAATTGATTTCAAATCATTTGATTAATTATCCTTCAATCATTTATTAATTAATCAACTTTTAATTGTTTAATCACAAATATCTGATTATTTAATCAATTAAGTGTTAACTGTTACCTAATTAATCCTTAATTGCTTAATTAAATCTCTCTTAATTAATTAATCTTAAACCTCAATTAATGAATTTAACCCTTCAATTATTTATTTAATTAATCCAAGCTTTAATTAATTAAATAAGTTAATTATCCATTTTTAATTCCCAGAATTGAAACAAATTTGTGTATATATTCAATTTATAGTGTTTCAAAGTCCTAAATAGAAAGTCATTTTCTTAGAAACAAACATGTTCATTTCGGGCAGAAATTTAACACGAGTTTGCACCTCAAATTCATATATATAGATAGCCGAATTTTAAAAAGTGATACAAATAATAGTTGTCGCACTCTTTCTTCAGTTTCCAAAACTTTAAAAATTCTAAGATTTGGATAAGAAACGCAAAATTTATACACAAAATACTAGCTCTGGTTTGCACAAAACACTGAGTACTCTACAACAACAACAGGACAGCGAGTTTGCAAGAGGTTTTTCAACATTTTAATCAATGAATTTCAGAAAGTGATACAAATGAAAGTTATAGACCTTTCCGTTATCTTTCCAGAACTTCAAAAATCAACCAAATCCGACAAGAAACATGGAAGATATACTCAAATTACGAACAATATTAAGCACAGTTTTACAATGACAGGGCAGTGAGTTTGTATTGGGTTTTTTCGACCCTCTATGATCAAAATTTTCGAAAGTGTTTAATATAAAAGTTATCACACTCTCTTCAAGCTTTTCAGAACATCCAAGAAATTGAAATTTCATTAAGAATTGATAAAGTTATGGTCGAATTACTACGCTGCGTTTTTGATAGAAACGAGCCACTTTTACTTACAACTATCTTCTCTTCAAGAATAACATGAATACTAGAAATTTAAATAGTTGTTCTCACCTGTTTCAGAAGAAAGAACAGAGCTTGATAATGTTGAACAAGCTTGTGTTCTTTGCTTGCTGAAGCTTTTAAGTCTTCAGGTTGAATTGATTCAAGTTGCTTGTTTGTTTGAATTTTATTTAAGTTTTGACTGATATTACTTCAGTTTTATCACTTGAAGAAACGAACTAAAAATGAGAAGTTGATATATAAAGGAAAAAAGTTTACAGGGTGTTATAATTTTGTTTGTACATCAAGGAGACATATATTTGTTTTGTACAAATATTAATCAGAGATATTTTCTAAGTTTGGAGGCTGAAGTGATTTTATATTACTTTTCTTTTGCACAAGCTTTAGAGTGTTGACACATGTCTACTTAGGTGCCTTAAGATGTTTCTACACATGGACACTTAATAGGCTTATGTGTCACTATTTTATTTAATCTTATTTTGTATGCTTGCATTAATTGTATTGCACCATATATTTATAATTTTCTCCATGTTGTTTCGGCTGTACATGATATGAAGATAGTTGATGTCTTCCTTCATAAGCTTTCACTTATTTCTATTTTTCACTTTATTTATTTATTTATTTTATTTTTTTGTTGGCTGAAAGCAATTTTGAATAGATGGCATTTAATGCCAAGGTACTTATGTCTTCATTCTTATATTTTGTATTTATTATTATTTGTCTTCTTAAGCAAGCTTCCTTCTTTTGTAAGCTTCATAGATATATTTACATTTTTTTTCATTCAAAAATTAATTTAATTATCACTTTAAAATTAATTAAAATGAAGGTTTTTGAAATAAATCTTTTGTTTAAAAGATTTGGAAATGGAAATTAGTTTAAAACCATCTGAAAGAAAGTTTTGAACCATTAAGTTGTGACTTAATTGAAATCCCATATCCATATGTTTTAAATGTTGCGCTCACTATTCGGTTTAGCCGGGAGAGGACCTTTGTGTCGTATAACCCATTCTGAATATGTGATTCGATGTATATGGATACATTTGAAGACCGGTGTTGAAGAACGGGTATTTGTGAGAACGATAGGATAACCTATCGATTGTCTCTGCACCGAGTAGCTACGATATAGAGATTTCCTAAGTGATGGGAAGTTCGATCGGGATTGTGAATAGCCGGATTGCAAGGACTACTTTAGAAGTGCCTTCGGTTCTGTTCGAACCCGGAACAGACTTGTATGGTTGTATGTCTGACACTACACTTTGAGATATAAAGCAAATTTCTTTCAAATGCATTTCTGTTGGTGGCGGAGAATTTATTCTCTTAGCTTAACACCCTTCTCTGAGACGTACGAGCTCAGAGGTTATGTAGTTGAAGGTTATCAGCGATATACACCCAATTTGGTAGTGTGGCATGCTGAGTGCTGCTGTGTGTTGATGATCATTTGTTGATCATTTATGATCAGAGCATGGCTTTTGTATAAAGCGTAGCTTTATGGACGAGACTGCATCAAGACCTCACACCCCGAAAATGGTCTAAACAGGAAAGATGCGGCAAGGTCATGAGGGTCGCGCCCTTTAGGGTGTGTCATTCCCTTCTGGTAAAGGGTGGTATCATGGTATGGAGCCCAGATATTTACCTATGTGGTAGCTCCAATCTCATTTACTGTGTGGTTGTTGCTTAGAGGCGCCTCGGATAAAGGTCCCAAAGGATCGGGGAGTGGCATGCTCGAGTAGTAGTTACCTAGTTACAGAGGTAACCCGGCCTTGTGTTGGCAGAGATCCGGTTAGGTTCTCGGGACGTCCCACCAGAGACGATCCCGTGTGGCAGTAGGAAGTTCCTTGCCTGACCATTTGTTGGAAAATCCAAAGAAACAATACGCGCCTTGTACGGTTTTAGTTGTATTACCTGCCATCTACTTATGGTGGCGTCCCACTGTTTAGATGGTAGCTATAGTAGGCATAGTTCGGAATGTCTATGCTGGCTAAGATTTACATTCTACTTTCGCAATGTTTTCTGCACTTTGCACTTATAATAATAATATCAATGAATTCGCATATCAAGCATGTTTGACTATCATAAGAAGAAATCTCCTCCAATTCTGCGTTTGCGTTGTGTGTGTGGCGGGAGGTCTTATGGTAGTTTCATTTTCTAAAAGCATTGCGAATTTACTTTAAAATTCTTTTGCTGTTTATGTTTAAAGATTAACTGTTTTTGTTACTCATACCAGTCCCATGACTGACCCGGAGTTTATTGTTCCTTTCCTAAACTCTGGGTGCTCACTATTTTCCACACGAGCAGTCTAGAGTTGGGTTTTTCAGATAGTTAGGTTTGGTGGATTATCTGGAGCTAGTTCAGTCTTTGGATATGAATGACCTTGTTTAGCTTAGTGCATTGTTATTGGGAGTTCGAGCTATTTCTAGATTGGTTCTTGGAGATGGAGCTGCAGTTTTGGAGTTCTCTCTTAAAGACTACCTTAGAGTTATTTGTTCCGCTGCTAGGGTTATCTATTTTTCCTTTCCGCTGCTATTATATTGTATCATATCTCTGATGTATATCGATATCTATTGTATCATCTGTTGTATCAGGAGGTTGTATCAGATGTTGTATATTGATATTCATTATTTCTTCCGCTGTTTTATTTACTTAATTGTGTTATAAGCTCCGGCGACTCGGATTCGAACGGTCGAATTTGCGGCATTCGAATATGATGTAAAGTATGGATGTCGATTTTCGAACGCGAAAAATCCGGTTCGTTACATTTGGTGTCAGAGCTACGGTTGAACATTAGCTCAGGAGTATAACACGTTAACTAGCTCATTAGAGATAGGGTGAAGTATATCCTAGAATGAGTAATCCCTAAGATATCCGTTCAAATGTCTCCGTAAATTCTCTTACTATCCACTGATAGTAAGTATGAGTGCAAGAAGGGAACGAGATAGGGGACAGGGAAGCACCACTATAAATGGTTAATGCCCTGCAACAGCGGAAATAATTTTTTCTTCTCAATCTCCTTTGATTCGTTCCCAAATTCTTATGATTGCTTCGTAACAGCTCCAGAAGAAGTTTTCGGTGTGATGGTGGCCCTACGAATCGTTGTAGGAAATTCTTACTTCATATCTTTGTCGGTTTCTTATCAGTTTTTGATTTAAACTTTAATGAATATGAATTTGGAATTTGAAATTGGAAATTTTAAATTGAGTTAACTTGAAGGATAATTTGAATTGAATCGATAAAACGATATCGGTTAAAACCAAAATTAAAATTCTATTGAAATTTCTTGGGTTGATCGAAGTCCGAAGAGGGACAAATTGGTATATACTGTGAGATAGTCCGACTTGAAGAAAAAAGTATAGAAGATTAAATCTATCTCTTTTGTTCAGCATCTCTTGTCAATTCTTCGATGGTTCCTGGTAAATACAGGAAGAAGAGTTTGATATATTTGTATGGTACACAAACTCCAAATAGGCCAAAAAAAATTGTTTGTTTGGATGTATTGGTTGCATTGTTTGCTTTGGTTGCTATGCTTGATAGATATACTTTGGTTTCTAAACTAAAAATTTTGAAATTATACCCAAAAGTAGACAGATATGTGAATACAATTTGAGTCCGGAAATATTTTACGAATGGTTGGTTATCCTTCGAACTAACCAGTGCCCCTACATATTCGTAAATTTGATAACCCGAATATCTCATAAAGTGTTAAATAGATTCGTTCTTGTATCAATTATTGACATTCTGATTTGGTAAGCCAAGTGCAGAATAAATATATCTAATTGATCTTGAAAGATATTTCTATTTCATCTATCTTCGTTATCTCTCTCTGGCGAATTTCGAGGACGAAATTCATTTTAAGGGGGGAAGTCTGTAACGATCCCAATTTTGAATTGAATTTAAATTAATAGTTAATATAAAATTTGAATAAATTTTGGAATAAATTTGAATTCGAAATATATACGTATATGTATATATGCGTAAAATCTGAATTTGACTTTCGAATTTGTTTTTGAAATATTGAATTTGTATTTAAAATTCGAACTAATGACTTAGAAAAATAATTTGGAATTTTGCGTTAACATAAATTAATGTTTAATAGTTGAACTTCAAAACAAATATATATTTATGAAGCTTGCAAAAGAAGGAACAGATAAATATGTATTTTGTGCAAGGCAATTAATGCAATCATACAAAACAAGATTGAATAAAATAGTGACACATAACCCTATTAGGTGTCCATGTGTAGAAACATCTTAAGACACCTAAGTAGACATGTGTCAACACTCTAAAGCTTGTGCAAAAGAAAAGTAATATAAAATCACTTCAGCCTCCAAACTTAGAAAATATCTCTGATTAATATTTGTACAAAACAAATATATGTATCCTTGATGTACAAACAAAATTATAACACCCTGTAAACTTTCTTTCCTTTATATATCAACTTCTCATTTTCAGTTCGTTTCTTCAAGTGACAAAACTGAAGTAATATCAGTCAAAACTTAAATAAAATTCAAACAAACAAATAACTTGAATCAATTCAACCTGAAGACTTAAAAGCTTCATCAAGCAAAGAACTCAAGCCTGTTCAACATTATCAAGCTCTGTTCTTTTTTCTGAAACATGTGAGAACAACTATTTAAATTTCTAGTATTCATGTTATTCTTGAAGAGATGATAGTTGTAAGTAAAAGTGGCTCGTTTCTATCAAAAACGCAGCGTAGTAATTCGACCATAACTTTATCAATTCTTAATGAAATTTCAATTTCTTGGATGTTCTGGAAAGCTTGAAGAGAGTATGATAACTTTCATATTAAACACTTTCGAAAATTTTGATCATAGAGGGTCGAAAAACCGAATACAAACTCACTGCCCTATCATTGTAAAACTGTGCTTAATATTGTTCGTAATTTGAGTATATCTTCCATGTTTCTTGTCGGATTTGGTTGATTTTTGAAGTTCTGGAAAGATAAAGGAAAGGTCTATAACTTTCATTTGTATCGCTTTCTGAAATTCGTTGTTTAAAATATTGAAAAATCTCTTGCAACCTCGCTGTCCTGTTGTTGTAGAGTACTCAGTGTTTTGTGCAAACCTGAGCTAGTATTTTGTGCATAAGTTTTTCGTTTCTTGTCCAAATCTTATAATTTTTAAAGTTTTGAAAACTGAAGAAAGAGTGTGACAACTATTATTTGTATCACTTTTTAAAATTCGGCAATCTATATATATGAATTTGAGGTGCAATTAACCATGATCCATGACTCATCTGATTTAAATTAATCAGATAATTTATTGAGTTCACTTATGGATGTTTGAATCCTATTGATTGTTGAACTGTTTGATATTTCTGAGATACTATGCTTTGTGCTATGAATTGTTTTTAGTGTGATCTGTGATGAATGTAATTTTATTTATTTATAATGCATTCATATTTTCTATCTGTGAATCTGTGTATATAGATAAGCGTTATTGGGATATACCGCTTATCGATATTGGGTGATTGTGAATCTGTGATGGTGAATGATGTTGCACTATTGTGTTGAACCCATGGACCACGCTTACACACACACAAATGTGGATTTCACGAGGAAATCGATTAAGTCACATATTTTGAAATGATTTTCAAAGTTGAATATTTAAATTCAAATGTTTTGGAAATGGATTGGGTTTAAAGTGGAAGGCTTTTGAAATGGAATTTCAAAGATGAAATTTATTTTGAATAACTTGATTTTGATTTGTGGAACTTAAATAATTTGATTTAAATTTGAAGTCAATATTCGAAATTGAATTCTATGATCTAGGAACTAGGGACTAAAGATGTTAAACCAGTTTATATAGGTTAAACTATTTTAAAGATATTGATTGGGAATTTGAATTTAAATTCAAAGGCTTTAACTCGTGTAAATAGAATTGGATATTTCTAACACGAAAACTATTTGTTTTCAAATAATAAAAGCTTCCATATAGGAAGTGAACTTCCAAATTGTGTTAAAGGGATTTCAAGTTAAAAATGAAAATTATTTTCCAAGTTATGGAAACGATTTGAAAGCTATAAGTTAAATCGTTAATTTAAAGATATTAAACGAGTTAATCCAATTGAAATGGAGATTGATTTGAAATCCATAAATGGATCTTTAGGAATGGGGTGAACTTTTTGAATTAAATCTTTTGTTTAAAAGATTAAAGTGTGGAAATTATTTAAACCATTGATGGTTTTTGAAATAAATCTTTTGTTTAAAATATTTGGAAATGGTAATTAGTTTAAAACCATTTGAAAGAAAGTTTTGAACCATTAAGTTGTGACTTAATTGAAATCCCATATCCATATGTTTTAAATGTTGCGCTCACTATTCGGTTTAGCCGGGAGAGGACCTTTGTGTCGTATAACCCATTCTAAATATGTGATTCGACGTATTTGCTTAGCATTTGAAGACCGGTGTTGAAGACCGGGTATTTGTGAGAACGATAGGATAACCTATCGATTGTCTCTGCACCGAGTAGCTACGGTATAGAGATTTCCTAAGTGATGGGAAGTTCGATCGGGAATGTGAATACCCGGATTGCAAGGACTTCTTTGGAAGTGCCTTCGGTTCTGTTCGAACCCGGAACAGACTTGTATGGTTGTATGTCTGACACTACACTTTGAGATATAAAGCAAATTTCTTTCAAATACATTTCTGTTGGTGGTGGAGAATTTATTCTCTTAGCTTAACACCCTTCTCTGAGACGTACGAGCTCAGAGGTTATGTAGTTGATGGTTATCAGCGATATACTCCCAATTTGGTAGTGTGGCATGCTGAGTGCTGCTGTATGTTGATGATCATTTGTTGATCATTTGTGATCAGAGCATGGCTTTTGTATAAAGCGTAGCTTTGTGGACGAGACTGCATCAGGACCCTCACACCCCAGAAATGGTCGAAACAGGAAAGATGCGGCAAGGTCATGAGGGTCGCGCCCTTTAGGGTGTGTCATTCCCTTCTGGTAAAGGGTGGTATCATGGTATGGAGCCCAGATATTTACCTATGTTGTAGCTCCAATCTCATTTACTGTGTGGTTGTTGCTTAGAGGCGCCTCAGATAAAGGTCCCAAAGGATCGGGGAGTGGCATGCTCGAGTAGTAGTTACCTAGTTACAGAGGTAACCCGGCCTTGTGTTGGCAGAGATCCGGTTAGGTTCTCGGGACGTCCCGCCAGCGGCGCTCCCATGTGGCAGTAGGAAGTTCCTTAGCCTGACCATTTGTTGGAAAATCCAAAGAACCAATACGCGCCTTGTACGGTTTTAGTTGTATTACCTGCCATCTACTTATGGTGGTGCCCCACTGTTTAGATGGTAGCTATAGTAGGCATAGTTCGGAATGTCTATGTTGGCTAAGATTTATATTCTACTTTCGCAATGTTTTCTGCACTTTGCACTTATAATAATAATATCAATGAATTCGCGTATCAAGCATGTTTGACTATCATAAGAAGAAATCTCCTCCAATTCTGCGTTTGCATTGTGTGTGTGGCGGGAGGTCTTATGGTAGTTTCACTTTCTAAAAGCATTGCGAATTTACTTTAAAATTCTCTTGCTGTTTATGTTTAAAGATAAACTATTTTTGTTACTCACACCAGTCCCATGACTGACCCGGAGTTTATTGTTCCTTTCCTAAACTCTGGGTGCTCACTATTTTCCACACGAGCAGTCTAGAGTTGGGTTTTTCAGATAGTTAGGTTTGGTGGATTATCTGGAGCTAGTTCAATCTTTGGATATGACTGACCTTGTTTAGCTTAGTGCATTGTTATTGGGAGTTCGAGCTATTTCTGGATTGGTTCTTGGAGATGGAGCTGCAGTTTTGGAGTTCTCTCTTGAAGACTACCTTAGAGTTATTTGTTCCGCTGCTAGGGTTATCTATTTTTCCTTTCCGCTGCTATTATGTTGTATCATATCTCTGATGTATATCGATATCTATTGTATCATCTGTTGTATCAGGAGGTTGTATCAGATGTTGTATATTGATATTCATTATTTCTTCCGCTGTGTTATTTACTTAATTGTGTTATAAGCTCCGGCGACTCGGATTCGAACGGTCGAATTTGCGGCATTCGAATATGATGTAAAGTATGGATGTCGATTTTCGAACGCGAAAAATCCGGTTCGTTACAGTTAATTACTGATTGATATTAATCAAGGGCGATTAATAATTGAATTATATTAAAGAGGAATCATTTAATGTGGTTATTTAAATCAAAGTAATTTAATTTAAATCTAAATTAAAGATCATTAATTAATAATTAAAGAGGCAATTAAGAATTGATTAATTAAGAATAATTGATAATGTGGTGATTAATAAATATAATTAATTAACAATAAATATGATTATTTATATTTAAATCAATTAAAAGGGTAATTAAATGCTAATTACTATGGATGATGTAGAATAATTAATTTGTGAAATTAATTAAAGACTAATTACTTATTGTAATTAGAAATGATTAATCAAAGGTGTTTAATCAAGATGCATATCTAGAGAGTAATCAATTTATTTAATTTATAATTGATTAATGGTTGTATAAGGAGGATTTATAGATGAAGTAATTAATTTAATTTACTTTAAATTAATTGGAGATAGAAGTAGTTAATTTAATTCATTTTAAATTAATTACAAAAGGTATGATTATAAATCATTGCTTATGGATGAATGAAATTAATATTTCATTTGATGATTGTGAACTCAGATATGAGATGAATAATATCTAGGTGACTTGGATGTTTGTTTAAGTATGATAGTATATTATTATCTAATTGGATTGATAATTTTGATTATCTGTTTATGATGATGATATGATTATCTACTTTGATATTATGAATTATCTATCTGTGTGTATAATGATAACGTGGGATTAAACTGTTAAGACTAAATAGACAACTTGGCCATAAAAGACATGTTTTGGATTTCGATGAGAACGGGATCGGTTTTCCACATTTGGAACATCTGAAAACCACATCGATTCCAAATTAACGATAGGTCGTGAATCTGAAGTGAAGATGAAGGTTCAGAATGCAAGGGTTATCGTCGTTAACTCTGAGGGTGATTCCAAAATGAGTGTAACGAGATAATGCCTTCGGTTTCGTTCGAACCCAGAACGAACTTGTATGGATTGAATGCTTTCAACACATCGTCAGGTGGGCGATGAGCATTCTAAGAAATGTTTTCTATAAAGGTAATCGTAGCCTCAAGCCTCATCAACCGGGAATGGCTAAAACAGGGGAGGTGCAGCAAGGTTAGGTGGGTCATGCCCAAGCATGACAAGATTTTCCCCTGTCTAGATGTCCCTTTTTATTCGGCTGTGTGGGCGGTTGGATGTACACCAACTGCGGGGTTATCTTGTTCGGGACTGTTCAGTAAGGAATGGTTCCGGCCTTATGTTGCAGGGGGTCAGGAGTGATCCTCGGTACGTTGATCTAGGCCACGTACTGTGACGGGCGGTACCCCAGTAGCCCTGCTATTGTATGGAATCCACAATCCAATAAGTGCCACCGGTTTTGATTGTATTACCCACTTTTGTGGCTAGTAGCTGGAATTTAATCATGTAACAATTTCGGCTATTTTCTATTTACTTGAAAACCCTAGACCTATTATAATATCACAGAATTTCCTATCAAACGTTTTGGTTAGCGTAAGGTAAAAACTTACTGTAACGACCCAGAATTTTAATTAATTTAAATTTGAATATTTAATTAATTTTAAATATTAATAAGTGAAATTTATAAGTCGAATAAATTTTATTTGAATAATTGGATTTAATTGGATAATTAAATCGATAATTTAATATGTTAAATTATGAAAATAATTGAAAATTGAGTTAAATATGATTGAAAATGATTTGTAAAATTTTATTATATCATATTGGAGTTAGAATGATGTTATAGAACTTTTAAAATCGAATTAAAAGTTTATTTGTGAAAATTGAATATTTTAATATTAAATCAACTAGTGAAAATAGTCAATTTTTGAACAGTCTCAGAATTGAACGAAACCAGTTCCATTGGATCCGTAATAGTTAGTTATTACCGGATTTCAATTTTCGTGTCAATCGGAGTTATCGTTTGATCGGGGTAGAGATCATCGTGGTGGTCGCGAAATTTGGAAAGGGGGGTGGCGGCTATGGGTTGCTCGACCTGGAGCATGTACGTGAGAGGGAGAAGCATGTGGACGGTTCTGATGCGAGGGGTTTAGATCCAAGGGCCCAAATTCTCTTAGGTTTAAAATTTTAAAAATTATGTTGTAATTATTTATATAAAATTCGTATAAAACTTGTAAAATGCATATCTTTTTCATACGAGGTCGAAAACGCGCGAAACCAGTTGCGTTGGAATCGTATGGACGAGCACTACGCGATGGAATTGGATTGGAGTCGTTTGGAGTTAGTGAGAATTTTGGGTAAAATTAAACGTCTGTTTAATTTTATTTGAAATAAATCGCTAAAACGAAATTGAAATCAAGGTGAGAACTTCTCACTCAATCGAATCAGTTTCGATTTTATTTTAAATAGTTAGATTTAAAATATTTGAATGCATGTTTGAATGATGATTGTTATCTATTGATTGTTAAAATAGACATTATGCGCTGTTAGTAAGCGGATGTTATTTATTAAAAACATATACCGCGAATATTTCATAAACAGTGAAATTGGTATTATATATGATAGCAATATATATATATATTGGCATATGTATATATTGGAGTTGTTGATTTCCCGCATTTGTATAGCGGATGAGACCCTATTGCGCCGTCTATTAAGCGGATAATATTTTAAATCCCATATACCGCGATAATTCCATACTGGAGCGGAATTGGTATTGTGCTAATGTTTGTGGATGCAGGAAAACAGGTTGGAGGGATCCAACTGGATTCCTCAACAGTATTTATTTGATTTCAGATATTTTGATATTTGATTGATTATCATATCGATATATGATATCGTTGTTGTCGTGATTGACTATTTGGTATGTAGCATCATTGGACCAAGTTTTGGAATTTTAAAATGATTTTTAAAGTGATTTTTGAAAATATACTATATGTTTGGAATTGATTCATTTTAAATAAATAAACGATATAATTTTTAATGTTATAAAAATTATATTTTTGAGAAATATAGTTAAAAACTGATTTTTGAAAATATGGGGTTAATGATTTTATAAAATAGTTAAATTGGGATTTTGAATTTATTATAAAAGTTTAAATATAGGATTTATAAAATTTGATTATTTTATAAATCAAAATGGTGAAATTATAAAGGAGATTAAAGATGTTTTAAAATAATAGTATAAATTGATTTATATAAAAGAATTTATAAATTAAAAATATTTGAATTATAAAACGAGTTTTTATAAGTGTTAGAATGAATTATGAATGAAATTCGAAAATGAATGAAATTTATAGAATTATAAACGGTGAAGTTATAAATGGAATTTTATAAGCAGTAGGTTTATAAAATCTGTAAAGTTATTAAAATAATGGTTTTGGATAAATAAATGAATCTTATAAGTTATAAGATTTATAATTGTGAAGTTTAAAAGAACAATTTTGTAAACAAATAAATTATAAGTATTTGACTTATAATATGAACCTTTAGTTTATAATTGAGTTATAAATCGAATAGGTTAATAAAGGAATTTATAAAAGGAAGTTGTTATAAAATAAATAGAAATGGAATTTATAAACGTTGTTTTATAAATTCGCAAACGACTTATTTTGATAAGTAAATTGTTGAAACCTATTAATGGAGTTATATTCACGTTTTAGACGGTGAATAATCCTTTAAAATAAAATGAATAGAAATGATGAAATTTGTTAACAAAGTATATTCACGTTTTTGAATAGTGAATAATATGTTAAAGAAATTGTTTAGGATGTGATGTTTTAAATAGAATTAAAACGATCTAACGATGTTTTAAATGTGTTGAGATTCAAAACCATAGATTTCAACATTTATTGTTGAAATAGATGTTTTCGAGAAATAAAAGGAAATGGTGGACTATAACACTATTGTTATAGTAAATGATCTCCGAAAGGAAATGTTTTGTATAGTATTGGGATTTATATATATCTATTTTAATTTCGAATCCCTATACTAGTGATTTTGGGTTGTCGTAACGATGTTTTACGTAACATTCGTTTTGGCCCAAATAAATATGGTTAAGAGAATGATTTCCTTAAAGAATGAAATATATACTTAATTTCGATTTAAGTATATTGAATATTTTTCAAGTGTTGAAAATAAATAGATTTGTGAATTACTTATTAAATAAGTATGGAAATGTTTTTCCAATATAAAGTGAATATTAGAGAATTTATCTTTTTGAAGATAAATTGAAATGAATAATTGAAATCGTATATGCATGGATATTGTGAAATATAAATTCACTATGGAATTTATAAAAGGAAGTGGAATTTGTTTAAAAATAAATATTGATTTATTTTTGAGTATTGAAATTATATATCTAGTAAAGATATTTTTGGGAAATAAATAATTTGGAAAATTATTTGGAATCTGGTGATGTTGTGCATACCCATTGATAGTTCAATAACCGACTATCAATATTTACCTTTGAAAGGTATTTGTTGTGATTTGTTGAATTTGAATGCTACACTTATTTTTAAATTATTGCGCTCGTTATTCGGATTACCCATTCCGAATAGTGATACGATGTAATGGATAGCATTGAAGATCGGTGTTGAAGACTCGGTATTTGCGAGAGCGATAGGATGACCTGTCGATTGACTCTGCACCGAGTAGCTACGGTATTGAGTTCTCCATATGTGATGGGAAATCCGATCAGGATTGTGAATATCCGGATTGCAAGGACTTCTTTGTAAGTTCCTTCGGTTCTGTTCGAGCCCGGAACAGACTTGTATGGATTGTATGTCTGACATTACAAATTAAGATATAAAGCCGATTTCTTTCAAATATATTTCTGTTGGTGGCGGAGAATTTATTCTCTTAGCTTAACACCCTTCTCTGAGACGTACGAGCTCAGAGGTTATGTAGTTGAAGGTTATCAGCGATATATTCCCAATTTGGTAATGTGACATGCTGAGTGTTGCTGTGAAATGATCATTGTGTTGACTATTTGTGATAGGATCATTTGTTTGATCGTCTATCTTGGTGATCATTTCTATGATCATTTGTTGACCCAAAGCATGGCTTTTGTATAAAGTATGTTTTTGTGGACGTGACTTCGTCGAGCCTCACACCTCGGGAATGGTCAAAACAGGAAAGATGCAGCAAGGTTATGAGGGGTAGCGCCCTTTAGGGTATGTGCATTTCCTTCTGGAAAAGGGTGGTATCATGGTATGGAGCCCAGATACTTACTCATGTTGAAAACACTTTATGATTGTGTGAATTGATTACGAGCGCTCGGATAAAGGTCCCAAAGGACCGGGGGATGGCATACTCGGTCAGTTGTTACTCAGTTAGGGGTAACCCGGCCTTGTGTTGGTAGAGATCCGGTTTGGTTCTCGGGGATGTCCATCCAGAGGCATTCTCATGTGGCAATGGGAAGTTCCTTGGCCTGATCATTCGTTGGAAATCCAAAGAAACAATACGAGACTTGTACGGTTTTAGTTGTAGAACCTGCCATCTAATATGGTAGCTATAGTAAGCATACTATAATGGTACCTATGCTGGCTAAGATTTATATCCTACTTTCGAAATACTTTTCTTACACTATGCACTAATAATAATATCAAATGTTTCTTTTTAATGCGTATCAAGCATCTTTGACTATCATAAGGAGAAATCTCCTCCAAGTCTGCGTTTGCATTGTGTGTGAGGCGGGAGGTCTTATGGTAGTCTCATTTTTAAAAGCATTGCGAATTGACTTTAAAAATATTTCTCTATTTTGATTTTAAAGATAAATAAACTGCTTTGAGTTCCCACACCAGTCACATGACTGACTCGGAGTTTATTGTTTTCCTTCCTAAACTCTGGGTGCCCACCAATTTCCACACGGGCAGTCAAGAATTAGGTTTATCAGGATATTCTGGAATTCAGGAGTTGCTGGAGGCAAGCTAGATGGCATGGCGTATTACTAGTATATAGTATTTCTTTTTCCGCTGTTTGATGTTGTATGATGTTGTACACTCTGATGATGATGTAATGAAATGTGATGTAATGTAATAACTGATATAGTTCTTTGTTTAAAGATTATTCATTTATTTATTATATGTTGTTCCGCTGTGAATTGTGAGATTCTGTTGTTGTTCTGTTGTTTTCTTCTGTTCCGTCTTATTTTCTATCTTCTTCTCCCTCTATTTTCTACCTTATCTCTCTTCTTCTGTCTCTTTCCTTTTCTTAAACCATAACATTTCGAGTTTCCGGCCTTCGATTTCTCGGCAGTCGATAAAGTGAGTATCGATTTCCGCTGCGAATTGTGAGATTCTGTTGTTGTTCTGCTGTCTTCTGTTCCGTTCTATTTCCTTTTTCTTTCAGTTCTATTTTCTATCTTTCTCTCTTCTTCTACCTCTTTCTTCTTTCTTAAACCCTAACATTTCGGTTTTTCGGCGACGAAAAATCGATATCGTTACATTTGGTATCAGAGCATATGGTTAAGCGACAATCATGGTTCTGTTGGGTATTACTCATTAGAGATAGAGTCAGTAGTGCTCTAGAATGAGTTTGAGTGTAATAATAGCTATGAGAGCGTATTTGTTAGTGAATATATAAAATTGTTTTATATTGTGATGATTGGTTTATTGAGTGGCATATGAACCTTCGTCAGCACGGTCTCGACAACTATGCCGAAGGGGTTTATAAACATTTGAATAGAACAATTCGACATAATATTGTTTTAAATTAGGTAAATGAAATAATTTTACCTTGATTATATTTTATATATAAAGTAATAATTTTTAAGAATTATTAAAGTGGATATAAGTTGATTGTTTAGTTGTTTGAATAATCTAAATAAAAGAATAATTGTATAAGCAAAAGAATTATAAGAATTGAATTATAATTAAAGTGATTACAATTGTGAAATAAACTTATATATATGAGAAGTGAAACTATATGAATATATTTATGAATATGAGTTGTAAAATAAAAATGAATTTAAAGTTAAATGGAAATTTACCTTAGAATTGGAAGCTGAATTGATTTATAAGTAGGAATTTAAGTTAAGTAAAACAAAGTAATGTTTGTAAAATGAAATATAACTTAAGAAATGTTGAATTAAATTGGTATGGAAATAATGAATGTAAGTGTCAATTCATTAAATTCTAATGTTATTGGAAGTTGAATAATTGAATGAAATGAATATAAGCAAAGGAATTTGGTTGCAATTGATATACATTGGTTGTTATATGATTGTTAGTTGGTTGATTGTTTATAATTCATTAAGGGTTAATGAAATTGAAAGCTAAAGTAATTGAATAAATTCAATTGGAAGTTAAGTGAATCTTAAATAAAATTGAATTTGATGTGGAAGTGAACCAACTTGAATATGGGTTAGTGAATATAAACTAATTAAGAATGAATGTTATTAAAAACATCCACTGTTAAATGAATCAAATGTGATTAAATTGAAAACCTATTTCATTGAATATTAATGAGAATATGAATGAATATTTATTGGTTATGAATGCTAGTTGGTTGATGGTTGAATATATTGCTTTTACTACTTTGGCTATGTTGACATATATAGTTATTATGTTGCTATATGATGTATATTAAGATTATTTTCATATATGCATGTTCTCATGTTGTTTGTTGAGTGTTTAGTAGGTGCGGATCGCGTTTGCTTCGCATTTGGAGCTCGCTTTCGCGCTATATTAGCCGTATATGCTTGCTAATAAAATATAAGGTACATATCTCGGATTACATACCGTACTTTTATACTTTTTTCCCTTCGGGATGCCACATTATTTGATGAGATGTATATTTGTGATATATATACTATCATTTTTTTTCGGATCGAGCCGCGCAAAGGAGACTATGGCGAATTTTTCCGGAAATTTAAGGCGTTAGAAAAATTTAAGAAAATTTAGGAAAATTTTGAAAACTTTAACTTTGATTTGGAATTGAAAGTTAAACGATAGTAGTTGTTTTTGAAAAGATAACTAGGTATGATTGGAAAACTTAGTAAGTTATTATAAGAAGTTTGGCTATGAATTATGGAAAGTCAATAGATTCTATAATTTTCCTTACTTGATAATTTCGAGAACGAAATTCTTTTAAGGGGTGAAGATTGTAACGACCTAGAATTTTAATTAATTTAAATTTGAATATTTAATTAATTTTAAATATTAATAAGTGAAATTTATAGGTCGAATAAATTTTATTTGAATAATTGGATTTAATTGGATAATTAAATCGATAATTTAATATGTTAAATTATGGAAATAATTGAAAATTGAGTTAAATATGATTGAAAATGATTTGTAAAATTTTATTATATCATATTGGAGTTAGAATGATGTTATAAAACTTTTAAAATCGAATTAAAAGTTTATTTGTGAAAATTGAATATTTTAATATTAAATCGACTAGCGAAAATAGTCAATTTTTGAACAGTCTCAGAATTGAACGAAACCAGTTCCATTGGATTTCAATTTTCGTGTCAATCGGAGTTATCGTTTGATCGGGGTAGAGATCATCGTGGTGGTCGCGAAATTTGGAAAGGGGGGTGGCGGCTATGGGTTGCTCGACCTGGAGCATGTACGTGAGAGGGAGAAGCATGTGGACGGTTCTGATGCGAGGGGTTTAGATCCAAGGGCCCAGATTCTCTTAGGTTTAAAAATTTAAAAATTATGTTGTAATTATTTATATAAAATTCGTATAAAACTTGTAAAATGCATATCTTTTTCATACGAGGTCGAAAACGCGCGAAACCAGTTGCGTTGGAATCGTATGGACGAGCACTACGCGATGGAATTGGATTGGAGTCGTTTGGAGTTAGTGAGAATTTTGGGTAAAATTAAACGTCCGTTTAATTTTATTCGAAATAAATCGCTAAAGCGAAATTGAAATCAAGGTGAGAACTTCTCACTCAATCGAATCAGTTTCGATTTTATTTTAAATAGTTAGATTTAAAATATTTGAATGCATGTTTGAATGATGATTGTTATCTATTGATTGTTAAAATAGACATTATGCGCCGTTAGTAAGCGGATGTTATTTATTAAAAACATATACCGCGAATATTTCATAAACAGTGAAATTGGTATTATATATGATAGCAATATATATATATATTGGCATATGTATATATTGGAGTTGTTGATTTCCCGCATTTGTATAGCGGATGAGACCCTATTGCGCCGTCTATTAAGCGGATAATATTTTAAATCCCATATACCGCGATAATTTCGTACTGGAGCGGAATTGGTATTGTGCTAATGTTTGTGGATGCAGAAAAACAGGTTGGAGGGATCCAACTGGATTCCTCAACAGTATTTATTTGATTTCAGATATTTTGATATTTGATTGATTATCATATCGATATATGATATCGTTGTTGTCGTGATTGACTATTTGGTATGTAGCATCATTGGACCAAGTTTTGGAATTTTAAAATGATTTTTAAATAAACGATATAATTTTTAATGTTATAAAAATTATATTTTTGAGAAATATAGTTAAAAACTGATTTTTGAAAATATGGGGTTAATGATTTTATAAAATAGTTAAATCGGGATTTTTAAATTTATTATAAAAGTTTAAATATAGGATTTATAAAATTTGATTATTTTATAAATCAAAATGGTGAAATTATAAAGGAGATTAAAGATGTTTTAAAATAATAGTATAAATTGATTTATATAAAAGAATTTATAAATTAAAAATATTTGAATTATAAAACGAGTTTTTATAAGTGTTAGAATGAATTATGAATGAAATTCGAAAATGAATGAAATTTATAGAATTATAAACGGTGAAGTTATAAATGGAATTTTATAAGAAGTAGGTTTATAAAATTTGTAAAGTTATTAAAATAATGGTTTTGGATAAATAAATGAATCTTATAAGTTATAAGATTTATAATTGTGAAGGTTAAAAGAACAATTTTGTAAACAAATAAATTATAAGTATTTGACTTATAATATGAACCTTTAGTTTATAATTGAGTTATAAATCGAATAGGTTAATAAAGGAATTTATAAAAGGAAGTTGTTATAAAATAAATAGAAATGGAATTTATAAACGTTGTTTTATAAATTCGCAAACGACTTATTTTGATAAGTAAATTGTTGAAACCTATTAATGGAGTTATATTCACGTTTTAGACGGTGAATAATCCTTTAAAATAAAATGAATAGAAATGATGAAATTTGTTAACAAAGTATATTCACGTTTTTGAATAGTGAATAATATGTTAAAGAAATTGTTTAGGATGTGATGTTTTAAATAGAATTAAAACGATCTAACGATGTTTTAAATGTGTTGAGATTCAAAACCATAGATTTCAACATTTATTGTTGAAATAGATGTTTTCGAGAAATAAAAGGAAATGGTGGACTATAACACTATTGTTATAGTAAATGATCTCCGAAAGGAAATGTTTTGTATAGTATTGGGATTTATATATATCTATTTTAATTTCGAATCCCTATACTAGTGATTTTGGGTTGTCGTAACGATGTTTTACGTAACATTCGTTTTGGCCCAAATAAATATGGTTAAGAGAATGATTTCCTTAAAGAATGAAATATATACTTAATTTCGATTTAAGTATATTGAATATTTTTCAAGTGTTGAAAATAAATAGATTTGTGAATTACTTATTAAATAAGTATGGAAATGTTTTTCCAATATAAAGTGAATATTAGAGAATTTATCTTTTTGAAGATAAATTGAAATGAATAATTGAAATCGTATATGCATGGATATTGTGAAATATAAATTCACTATGGAATTTATAAAAGGAAGTGGAATTTGTTTAAAAATAAATATTGATTTATTTTTGAGTATTGAAATTATATATCTAGTAAAGATATTTTTGGGAAATAAATAATTTGGAATCTGGTGATGTTGTGCATATCCATTGATAGTTCAATAACCGACTATCAATATTTACCTTTGAAAGGTATTTGTTGTGATTTGTTGAATTTGAATGCTACACTTATTTTTAAATTATTGCGCTCGTTATTCGGATTACCCATTCCGAATAGTGATACGACGTAATGGATAGCATTGAAGATCGGTGTTGAAGACCCGGTGCGAGAGCGATAGGATGACCTGTCGATTGACTCTGCACCGAGTAGCTACGGTATTGAGTTCTCCATATGTGATGGGAAATCCGATCAGGATTGTTAATATCTGGATTGCAAGGACTTCTTTATAAGTGCCTTCGGTTCTGTTCGAGCCCGGAACAGACTTGTATGGATTATATGTCTGACATTACAAATTGAGATATAAAGCTGATTTCTTTCAAATATATTTCTGTTGGTGGCGGAGAATTTATTCTCTTAGCTTAACACCCTTCTCTGAGACGTACGAGCTCAGAGGTTATGTAGTTGAAGGTTATCAGCGATATATTCCCAATTTGGTAATGTGACATGCTGAGTGTTGCTGTGAAATGATCATTGTGTTGATTATTTGTGATAGGATCATTTGTTTGATCGTCTATCTTGGTGATCATTTCTATGATCATTTGTTGACCCAAAGCATGGCTTTTGTATAAAGTATGTTTTTGTGGACGTGTCTTCGTCGAGCCTCACACCTCGGGAATGGTCAAAACAGGAAAGATGCAGCAAGGTTATGAGGGGTAGCGCCCTTTAGGGTATGTGCATTTCCTCTGGAAAAGGGTGGTATCATGGTATGGAGCCCAGATACTTACTCATGTTGAAAACACTTTATGATTGTGTGAATTGATTACGAGCGCTCGGATAAAGGTCCCAAAGGACCGGGGGATGGCATACTCGGTCAGTTGTTACTCAGTTAGGAGTAACCCGGCCTTGTGTTGGTAGAGATCCGGTTTGGTTCTCGGGGATGTCCATCCAGAGGCATTCTCATGTGGCAATGGGAAGTTCCTTGGCCTGATCATTCGTTGGAAATCCAAAGAAACAATACGAGACTTGTACGGTTTTAGTTGTAGAACCTGCCATTTAATATGGTAGCTATAGTAAGCATACTATAATGGTACCTATGCTGGCTAAGATTTATATCCTACTTTCGAAATACTTTTCTTACACTATGCACTAATAATAATATCAAATGTTTCTTTTTAATGCGTATCAAGCATCTTTGACTATCATAAGGAGAAATCTCCTCCAGGTCTGCGTTTGCATTGTGTGTGTGGCGGGAGGTCTTATGTTAGTCTCATTTTTAAAAGCATTGCGAATTGACTTTAAAAATATTTCTCTATTTTGATTTTAAAGATAAATAAACTGCTTTGAGTTCCCACACCAGTCACATGACTGACTCGGAGTTTATTGTTTTCCTTCCTAAACTCTTCTGACCCGGAGTTTATTTTTGTTTTTCATAAACTCTCGGGTACCCAAATTTTTACGGGTAGCCAAGGGATTCAGGTGAGCTTTGACGAATTCTGAAGAAGCAATGGAGCAGGTGGCTTCAGCGTTGTAGATATATATAGTTCCGCTGTGTTGGTATCTCTGAGTCGTTTTGTTTGAATTGTTTTATGTATTGAGTTGTATAACTAGACAGGTGTTTATAACTGTCTAGTATGTGATGTATTAGCTGTATAACTCTGATTGATGTTGTATATTATGTAAATACTTATGTGATAATTATAATTTATTCGTTCCGCTGTGAGATTCTGATGTTGTTGTTCTTTCTTCTCTATCTTTTCTATTTTCTCATCCCTTTCTTTCTTTAAGAACGATACGTCTTCCTGGGCGTAGGAAGTCGGGTCGTTACAATAATATAAGTTAAGTTTGATGTAAATTGGATAGCATAGTTCATTTCTGTTGGGTATAAATATCAATAGTGTGGGTAATAAATTTACGGTCTCCTTTTGCTTTTCAGCAAGGTGTGTAAATTTTAAGTATATTGAGTACGTTCCATATATATTTATTTTGGAAAACCACTGTAAATGTATGATGGTCTAATTGAAGTGTATATATAGTAAAGCATATTTATACCGAGTTTTTTTATATTTATATGTGTTATAATAGCTATATATATGTATGTATGTATATATATATATATATATATATATATATATTTGTTAGTCTTGATACTAGTATATAGTTTTACTGAAGTTTGATTTCTAGTCATGTTAAATATATATATATATATATATATATATATATATATATTATTTTGGGTTTTTTTGTCACCATTTCCAGTTTATTTTACTGCATATTTAGTATATCTATACATATGTCATCAGCTATAAATACGATAGTTAAGGGTTTCATATATCATATGAACCAAAGAAGAAGAGAAGTATATACTATATTTAACTACATATATGAAGTATATGTTTTATGGGTTGATTTAAGGTCTGCATTAAAATTGGTAGTCTGCATGTTTTTTATGTACAAAGATAAGCATATATGAATTCACTCATACGTAGCCTTTACATTTTGAAAAAATATACACAATATTAAATGAATATTGATTTTTTCTTTTAATATTATATATAAGGTTACCTTCATCTTCATTTGTCTCATTTTCATTTATTTGTGTACGTTTTCGTTTTAATTATTGTACACATCATGGTTCCTTTTACAAATTCATCGCCCATAAATAGTTTATTTTTTTCCCCCTTCATCTTCATTTGTCTCATATTCATTTATTTATGTACGTTTTCGTTTCAATTATTGTACACATCATGGTTATCCATCGTTTCAATTTATTTTATGGTCCGTTACTCTGCCTTTTCAAATTTGAACGTGCAGCTGGTGGCATTAAAAAGTTGCTTTAATTATCCATTGAATTATCGTGACCATCCAACAACTCTATATTTATTCCTGTACGTTTTATCTTCGCTTAAATTTCTCTGTCCATTCCTTTTCCATTTTTATATCCTTGCCTTTCCATACTCACGTGCTTTCCAATCAAGCAATAAATTGTTTAAATATCCACCTTATCAACTTGACCATTATCAAACCAGTATATAATTCAAATCTATCATTATTCTATCGTTTCTTCTTTAATAAATTATATGTAACAGTATATCATAAATGGACAGCTCATTCTCCACCCATTCATTTCTCCTATTCAATTAATAATGGAATATAAATTTATATATTTGGTATACAATTCAAACAACCGTTACCATTCATACCTCCTAAATTCTAGTGATTGACCCCTCTATTTCCGTGGTTCCAATTTTAGTTGCTGGATTACTCATTCCTACCGTTCAACTATATTAAATATTTATAACGTGTAGTCTCTGAGCCTATTTAGCATCATTTTTTCTTCCTCTCCGTTGCTTAAAAAAAAGAGATTTTTCCCATTACAATGCTAAAACACATATGATGAAAAAATGAAAAAGGACCAGTTCTCCTTCCTATAGCTTCGTTAAGTCTACGCCACCACAGCTCGAACCACCTGTCAAGAGCCACAACCCACTCCATGCCTCCTCCCCTCGTCATCTATATTTTATAAAAGGTATGCGTATCATATTGCAATATATGTTTCGTTTTTAAATGTTTACATATAGCATGAATATGTACTAGTACTATATATAGTCTATTTGTTTAATGGATATGTTATACAAACTGTGTTTTCTTTTGTCTAATGGATTTCGAAACTTATAATAAATATTATTGCATTAGTTGTTGTTTTCAACTTCCTGCAACACTTTGTTTTTTTTATTATAAATTTTAGCTTGCTGCAATTCTCTTTTCATCTATATTATTGTATTCTATTATCTAATATATACATTTTATCTAGTTATAATATACTATAAGGTGTGCATATATAAGTTTTCATAACCTTTTATAATATGTAGCTATGTATATAAGATTGGACCTGTTATATATGAAAGCATTGGTTATAGCAATTAAAAATATGCAAAGGAATTTATGGTGATATTTACTTATGAATAGACCAAGATACGTACCACCATCTGTATCTTCGTCTCTCTCCCCATGTTTTATTATTATTATATATATATATATATATATATATATATATATATTTCTTTTTTCTCTTTTCACTCCTTTCATTCTATAGCTTTTAAATAAATTGACAAACGCTTTGGAAGTATTTACATCGGTACACGACAAATTTAATAAGCAGTGGTCTTTTACGTCATTTATAGCCAAAAAAAAATTGATAAGTTCACACATTTCTAGACCGAAAATAATAAATATATTATGCGAT
Organism: Allium cepa; assembly: GCA_030765085.1. Classification (NCBI taxonomy): domain Eukaryota; kingdom Viridiplantae; phylum Streptophyta; class Magnoliopsida; order Asparagales; family Amaryllidaceae; genus Allium; species Allium cepa. The sequence continues at coordinate 891,674,840 of CM060943.1, forward strand.
GGAATTTGAATTTTCATACGCCGTGCCATGAGCTAATCTTAAATTTAAAAGAGGTATGATATATCAATCGCTTACAAATAAGATGAAGGTAACGTCCTAAATTAACTTTTATCAAATTGAATGTTACTGTCGTTATTAAGAAACCAACGTATTGTGTCATTTGATTATTTGGGTACTAATAATACACTACTTTATTCATTCCATCAATTCATTTCACACCACATTATTTTAAATAAATTGCTACTCTTCTACTGAAATTTATCCAAAAATTTAATAAGAATGATCCGACGGTGTATTAGCCTTCAGGACTAATCCCTGAATTCCAAACGTTGGATCCACTTTGCATTCTGTTTTTTTTTCTCTTTTTTCATAAAACATATATAAAGTATAAAGTTTATATTTGTTTTCTGATGTTAGTTGAAATGTAAATATTGACTTTTAAACAGTATATCTATATATATAAGCTACTTTTGTTATTCGTATATAAATGGTATTGTATGTGCATTTTTATGAAATAGCGCCCAATGTATATTATTTTATAAAAGAATTCATTTGTTATGTCAACTAAATATATGTTACATTTGGTTTATATAAATATATTATAACTGATGTTGACTTCTTTCATTATACTCTTTCTTACAGCTAAAATATGTCAGTATTGTAACCTAGCACATGATTAATATTAGTCTGTTTATATAAATATTTATTTCAAATTCCATATTGTATATATGCTTGATTCTAATTTATGTGTTTTAAATAAAAAAACAATGATTTTGAAAAATATAAATACATATATATTTAATATAATTTAATATATGTTGAATTTAGAATATGACTTTATATATATATATAGTTATATATATATGAGTCCACTCATATCATTATCTTCGCCGATCCCGTTCTGACTTGTTCCATCAATTCTTGTTATCAGCTTTGATCGTTGAATTCGTGCCGATTTTGCATTACTTCGATTCATAATTCAAATTTCAGTGTCTGTAGCAGTAAGCATATCCGTGTCATATTCTGTATTCTCTAGGCTCGAGAGGTGAGAAATCACTCATGATTAACATATTTTTATTCATTAAATTTGATTTCAATTGAAATGACAATTGAAATATGCTGCTGTAGTTATTTAAATTTGTTATATATGCTATTATCTGAAGCTGTTCACCTATGGGATATGACACCATATCCTGTTGTTTATATTATATTGTTCTTGATGATATATGCTTGTTATTTTATTGTATTTTCTGTTATCACTTTGCAAGTTCCCTGTAGTTTAGAAATCACTATGGGTTGAAATGATACATACCCGAACAGACTTTAGATAGGAGAAAATCGTTATGGGTTGAAATGATAAACCCAAGCGATTTTCATTTAATTGAATATGGGATTGCGGGTTGAAATGATATCCACCCGTATATATTTAGTATACGGATTGAAATGATAAATATCCGTAGCACTTGACTATATGATTGGAAATATATACAGACACCGTTGGTCCATATAAATATTTTGAAAATAATTTCTATAATTTTGGAAAGAAATATATGGTTTAATAAATTTGATTCTTAAGATATTATATAAATGGAAATTGTATATATAGATTTAGTAGTAATATTTGATTTAAATTGAGTTGAATTTAAATTGATAAATTGAGATTGAATTTAATTTGAATGGGAAGGTCGGGTTGATGTGGAACGTTTTGTTAAGTTGAGGAACTTGAAAATACTTTACCGTATAAATTATTTAATATATATAAATACTATTTTGGGAAATATAGAGATATTTGAAGTGAAAATGAAATTTGGTTTTGAAGTATAAATTAAGCTGAAATGACCACGGTGTTATAGTGTATATTTCTACCTTGTAGAAAGTTCCATGGAACCTTAGAGGATGGTTATCCTAAACATCCTTTAAGTTATTTGTATTTCAGTTGATATTTCACTTGAGTTGGATTTATTGATATAAGAATGTTAATCCTGACTCGAGTGTTTTGTGTTTGGTCAGACTGAGTGACACAGCATTTGAGACTCGCCTTTGGAGTTCGGAGCTTCGTTTGAAAATCCAACTATCGATTCAGATTCTAGCCTTTCCAATTGATTGGTTCAGAGAAGACATCTGTTGCATTGGAGACTTCACTGCATTGTATTTTTCAAACTCTGATATATATATATATATATATATATATATATATATATATATATATATATATATAGTGCTTCATGAAATACGATTCTTTATCTATTCCGCTGCACTATATTACTCTGTGATCTGTGATTGATTTATTTAATGTATATTTTAAGTTTTTCCAAATTTAAATTAACAATTCGGTATTTTGAATTATTCAAGTCGGATATGTATGGTTTTATTGTCGATTTGAATGGTCTAAAATAGCGGGTCGTTACAGTTGGTATCAGAGCTTTGGCTCTAGGAAAAACTTAGCATATATAGTAAATTTATTTACAGAATCACTTTCGCTCGAGTTGAATCTCTTCCTTTTGACTCGATTTCCTTTGAATTTTGGAATGTCCCTCGGTTCCGAAATTCATTTTGTCTCTCCCTATTTATATTCGTTTGTTTCCGGAGTATCACATAACTCCACTGAATGATTTGTAAAGGGGGTGAAAACTTCATTTCAAATTGGCATTGACTTACCGCAGATTTCTGTATCCTCGGTTTACGATGCTGCTATATCTTGTTATGCCGAATTCTATATCTCTGGCGATCGAATGTTGAATTACCTCAGAATTCTACACCGATCTAATTTTGCAATCACGGTTGACTGGTAAAGGTCGCCCGCGATTTATAGAAGTATATCCATCTTCTATTTTGTAATTTAATTATCTCATCTTCGATCGATTCTATCTTCGAATCAGGATTCTATTGATTGGAGTTCCTCTAAATTAAATCGCTATCTTTGTTTTGAAATCCATTCTTGAATCATCCTTTGAAAATCGGGTTTTGTTTGTATTTTTGAAATTGTTTATACCGAAATTTTATTTTGATAAGTATGATTTTATTCTATATATAAAAGTGAAAATGTTACCCTATATATAAAGGTTTTGAAAGGATTTGAAATTTTGAAAAATTATAAGAAATTGATTTATATAAAAATGATTTATAACTGTAGAGTTAAATTTGAAATTCGAGAATTGAATTCCGGTATTTTGAAATTGGTTTTAAGATTTTGGAAAATATATAAAAATAAAATGATTTAAAAGTATTTTTCCGAATAAGAAATGTTTCAAATGAGTTCAAATGAATTCCAATAATTTTGAAGAAATTTCAAAGAAGTTTTCAAGAAAATAGAAGTCCAGAACTCACTCATGTCGCTGGAAAATAATTTCGGTGATGAGTGCACGCATCATCGACATTGATTTTCGAGTTTCAGAGTAGGGGAGAGGCCACTTTAATAGCTTCGCTATGCAAGTGATTTTGTAAAACCGTTTTTGATTTCAAATTCCGAAGTATAATTTGAAATTTTAGAAAGATATAAGTATATGTTTGAAACAATTTAAAATGAGACCGGTGTACAGTCCTCGAGTTTCGGATTTAATAATTGATTTATTGTTGAGTTTCAAATTTGAATTTGGAATTTGATTTCCATAACTATTTTGAATGTTCGAACACTTTCAAATCACGATTAAATTTTCAAAGCTAAGAATTTCGAAGAGTATAAAATGTTTGATAAAGAATATAAATTTGGTTTTGAAATGTTTTGAAAACAAAAAATAGTTTTGAATAATGGTTTTCAAAAAAGTAAATTGGATATTTCAAATAAAAATAGATAGTTTAAAATTTAAAAAAAAAAGGATAATTATAAATTTGGAAACCATTTTGAGTATAATTGATTTTGGGAAAATATTTGGTTTTGAAATTAAATTGGAATTAAAAACCAGTACTTATATGGTGATTTTGGAAATAAATTTGTTTGACTTGAATTATTTTAATTTGGAAAATGGGATAATTTTATAAACCTACTATTTTGGGACTTTGAAATTTAGATATTTAATTTGGAAGAAAATTTGGTGAAATCATATATGATTTTGAAACTGAATTGATATTGAAATGATTTGAAATTTGATGTGACGACCCGGAATTTTGAGCAATATCAATTTAATAATCTTTGTTAATAATTAAATTGATTTGATCATTTTATATTATAAATTGACAAGTTAAATTTATTTTAAAGGTTTATGATAATAAATTGTTAATATCTATTCATATTTTTCTTAACAATATGAATTGGCAAATTTAAATTCTTTTGAAAGCTAATAATAAATTGATTTAGAAATATTTATTTTGATAAATAAGAAGTTTTTAATGTAATAAAACTTTGTATTCAAATTATAATATATATGAATGTATATATTGTGATTTGATATTTGTTTTAAAATTTAATTTGGAAATTAATAAATTTAATATTAGAATGTTTTTCTATTTGAAATGTGTATATATATTTGTATATATATATTTGAAATAGGAATTGTATTAATTTGAATTTAATAATAGTTTTCAAATTTGAATATATTTAGTTTTGAATTTAAAATGATAATTTGATTTAAATGACTTTAAATTGATAATTGAGATTTAAATTTAAAATATCAAAGTTAGTTCCTTATTTATGATAAATATGTACTTTAAGTTTTTAAATAAGATTTAAATTAAAATAGATGTTTCAAAACATATAAACATGATTGAATTAAAAATATAAGCTACTTGATTTCATATGAATATTTATTAGGATAAGTATGTACATTTTATATTACATAAATACATGTATATAAGGATTTAATAAATTGTTAAAATAAAAATAACATTTAAAAGAAAAACATTTATAAAAACAATATTATAACACATATAAAACACTTGTAAACATTTTAGTATGGGTTAGAGACAAATGTAAATTAAGTTGCTTAGGTGTAGATTAATCAAAGCATAAGAGGTGACAAATGTCATTCTCTTTAAAAATTAAAATTAAAATCTAATGGTGAATAAAAGATGATTTTATTCTTCAGCAAAACATTTTTTTCAAACTCTAAACTGAATACAAAAGCAAAATACAAATTGGAATCAAAAGAAGAAATCACTTTCTTCTTTCAAACAAAGATAAAATGCTTGCAGATCAAAAAGGAAATAGAAATCTGTAAACTCTAAAAAGAAAAGAAAAGGAAGAAACTGTAAAATCTGAACCTGGAACTCAATCAAATGCAAGCTCTTCATCAATACAAACATGCAATCTGGAAATCAAATAAGCATCAGGATGTACAACATCAACATGCAGCAACAATTAATCAACATGCAACTAATGATTAATCAAGCAACAAGTTCAGGAAAGAATGCAGAAAATTTCAACAAAGCCTGGAAAGAAGAAAAAAAAAAATTGCAGTTCTGTTTCCTGGAAAATTTACAGGTGAGTGAATGGAACTTTTAAAAACAGTTTAATTCTTGAATTCACCTATTTTTATGAGTAAATAACTTGATGATAGCTGCAATGTTTGAATTTAAATTTGATGCATGTGTGGATATGATGATCTGTTCTCTGTTCTCTGTTTTCTGCTTTTATGTCAAAATGAGTAAATCCTTAAATTAAAATCTTAAGTATAAAAGTTGTATGATGAATGTTAGTAATGAATGCTTGCATGTTAATTGATTTGTGAGATAATGTTTACAGTTTAAATTATTTGACTGTGCATGTTGATGGAATTTTGATCCTCTGTTGCCTCATGATCAAGCAGATTTTCTTAGCAACTTTAAATTAAAATATAGGATGGTGATGTTTGATATATATATTTTCAAATATATATAAGTTAGAGATAATGTGTTATAAGTAATAAATATTTATATTGATAAACTGTAAACTGCAAAACAAACATATGCAGTAAACAAAAGGAAATCATGGCTTGTAGATTAAGTTAATTTTTGATAAACCAAATATTTATGTTGAATCTAGATTGCATGCAATGAATTTTAAAATTTGAATCAGAATTTATAACATGCTATCGAATTCGAATTCTAAAGTTTTCTGTTTTTGGGGCTTTTGTAAAATTCTCGAGCCTAGATTAATTTTAGCTTTTGAAATTTAAATGGAAGCATGGTTAGATGTTATCTAACACCAGAAAAATACGAATCAAAATTGTTATTCAACATAGAATTTGAAAATTGGGTTTGTAGGGTTTTGGAACTGTTTTGTTGAAGCTTGAAGTTTTTGATCGCGCGAAGTATTGGAATGACCGAGCTTCAATCGGTTTGGAGTGAAGGAGCGTGAGGGTCTTGGGGAGATGTGGCAGAGGTTTGGTAGCGTTTGGCGGTCGGCTCGCCGTGAACGAGGGGGTTTTTCGGTGATGCAGTTTTGGGTATTTGGGTTTGAGCATTCGATTTTTGTTTGAGATCGAATTGATGATTTCTGGGTTGAGTAGTTGGATAAGTGATCGAAGTGTGGTGTGCGCGTGATGCCGGCGGTGGCGATGGTGGCGCGGTGGCGTTGTGCAGGTGCACGTCGAGACGAGTGTGCGTGTCTGTGTGTTTTGAGCGTGCGTGAGTGGAAGACTCGAAGATGGCATCGGGTTTTTGGCGTGTTGTCTCGAAGCATGAAGGAAGCAGGGGAGACTCGGGGAAGTCATCGGGTTCTGGAGTAGTTTACTCGGGTGTGGCAAGTGTAGCTGGGTTACTCGAGTATTTAAGTATTCAGGAAGAAGAGCGAGTTGTTTTAGTTGATTAATTCAAAGAAATTTGGTTTTAAGAAATAAAGTTTTTAAAACAGAGGTTGAATAAGTTTTCAAATTGAATCTGTTTTCAAAGTTATGTTTTAAAACAAATATATATATCTTAGAATATGGAGGTTTTAAAATATGTGGATTTGAAATAGAATTTATATTATACTTTATTAAATAAATTTGGGAAAGTTTTTAAAGATTTCGAAGTTCAATTTATAATATGTTTAAATTATGTTTGATTTCTAAATCATTGTATTTTATTTAAATAAAGTTAATGATTTAGAATTTGATAATCAATTGTAATAAAAACTATCTTTAGTTATCTTGAATTGGATTTATTTAAAGATAATTAAATTTGTAAAGATAATTGAGATAATTAAATTATTTTTAATTATCAAGTTTTAAGTATGAATAAATGATTTAATTAAGATAATGGTTTCTAAATTAAGAATCTTTTAATATAATAAGTTAAGAATCATTTAATAAATTTTAAATGATTAAGTTAAATAGTTAATTAAGTAATTAATTTGTGATTAATTAAGATAATCACTTTGGATTAATCTAATTACTTGGGAAAGTAATTAAAGTAATTAAGTGATTAATTAATTAAGGTAATTATGTAAAGGATAATTACCTTATTAAAAGTAATTAAGTAAATGAGATTAATAGTTAATCATTTTGTTATTAAATTAAAGACTTAATTAATAATTAGTTAAAGGTTTAAATTATTTGATTTATGATTAATTAATTAAAGAATTAAGAGTTATTAATTACTTGTAAAAGTAATTAATTAAGAGGAAATTTAATTAATGAGGTAATCATTAATTAATGAAAATAATTAATTAATTGTTAATTAATAATTTAAAAATAATTAATTTGTAATTAAGTTTTAAATTACTAAATGTAATTAAAGTAATTAATCAAAGGTGATTAATTAAAAGTAATTAATTAAGTATGATTAATTAAAAGTAATTAATCAATGTGATTAATTAAAAATGATTAATCAAGTGTAATTGATTAAAGGTAATTAAGGAATAATTACCAGAATAATTAGAGAATAATTAATCAAGGTTGATTAATTTAGAAAGTAATTAAGAGGTAATTACTTAGTATAATTTGGAAGTAATTAATCAGGATGATTAATTAATTTGGTAATTAAGTAATAATTACTTAAAGTAATTAAGTGATAATTAATCAGGAAAGATTAATTGAAATGGATAATTAAGTGATGTTAATTAATTAATTTGTAATTAATTAATAAATAGTATTGGATTAGGGATAATCCAAGTATTTAATTAAGGATTAATTTAATTTAAGGATTAATTAAATTAATCAAGGTTGAATCAAATTTGTTTATGAATGGTTAATGATTGGATGATTTATATATCATTGGATGAGTTAATGATATTGATTGTTGTTGGATGATATTGATAGATGTGATGATGTGATTATGCTATATGTAATTGTGACATATATGCTGCTTTGTGATATGTATAGATGCATGTTATAATAGATGCTTATCTATCTGTGTTGTGAATACATCCATTTATGTTAAGTGATATTTCTGAATATCTATTGTTTAAATCCCTTAAGTACAACTTGGACATTAAAATGGCGTTTGGTTTCGATGAGACCGGGATCGGGTTTCCATATTTTGAATCCGAAAACCACATCGATTCCAATTAAACGTTAGGTCGTTAATCCAAGTGGAGCAAGTGAAGACTCGAAGTGTAAGGGCTATACGTCAGTATAACTCTGTGGGTGGTTCCGTAATGAGTTTGACGGAATAGTGCTTATAGATTCGAGATGGTGAATCAGAGTGCAAGGGCTATGGTCGTTGACTCTGAGGGTGATTCCAAAATGAGTGCAACGAGATAGTGCCTTCGGTTTCGTTCGAACCCGGAACGAACTTGTATGGATTGAATGCTTTCAGAACATCGTCAGGCGGACGATGAGCATTCTAAGATGATTGGTCCTATAAAGGTAATCGAAGCCTCAAGCCTCATCAACCGGGAATGGCTAAAACAGGGGAGGTGCAGCAAGGCTTCGTGGGTCGCGCCCACTGGAGGGCAAGATTCATCCCTGTCTAGAGGTCCCTTTATATTTCGGCTGTGTGGGCAGTTGGAACTGCAGCCAACTGCGGGGTGGTCTTGTTCGGGGCTGTTCAGTAAGGAATGGTCCCGGTCTTGTGTTGCAGGGGAGTTAGGGTGGCTCCTCGGTACGGTGATCTAGGCCACGTACTGTGACGGGCGGTACCCCAGTAGCCCTGCCATTGATGGAAACCCATTTTCCCTACGAGACCCTACGGTTTTGTTTGTATACCTATGTAGCTAGAATTTAATAAATGTAACAATTTCAGCTATTTCTGTATTTTACTTGAAAACCCTAGACACTATTATAATATCACTGGATTTCCTATCAAATGTTTTGGTTAGCGTAAGGCAAAAACTTTTCCATGTTTATGTGTGGGAAGTCTTACGTGATACCTTTTGTTTTCAAAGGATTTTCTAAAGTTAAGCAACTTTTAAACTATTTACTCACACCAGACCCCTGTCTGACCCGAGTGTTTATTTTCTGTTTTATTAAACTCTTGGGTACTCATATTATGTATGAGTAGTCAAGTGATTCAGGATTGCTTTGACGAGTTATGGAGGAGCAAATGGAGCAGGAGGCTTCTGCGTTGTAGTTATCTATTTTCCGCTGTGTTGGTATCTCTGAGTCATCTCTCTGAGTTGTATCTTGTACTGTTTAGAGATGTATAACTAGACAGGTGTTTATAACTGTCTAGTATGTGTTGTATTGGCTGTAAAACTCTGATGTATATGATACTATGTAAAGTATTATGTGATATATTATATTTTATTCGTTCCGCTGTGAGATTCTGATGTGTTGTTTTCTCTTTCTTCTCTTTCTTTTCTTCTTCTATCCCTTTCTTTCTTCTTAGCGATGCGATTTTCCTGGTAGTGGAAGTTGGGTCGCTACAGCTGGTATCAGAGCGTTAGGTTGAGTGAATACCTAGGCTCTGAAGTTTGTCTTTCTTTAGGAAGCGTTAGGTTGAGTGAATACCTAGGCTCTGGAGTGGTGTCTATCTTGAGAGAGCGTACTTGTAATTTTTATATAAATATCTATTTATATAACTACCTGATCTGTTGGGTTATCTGTTCGGATTTTCCAACATAGGTTATAAAGGTAGATAAGGTAGGAGTGTATGGAACACGACTACCACTATTGGTTGAGGTTTATATGTTGTAGTTGGAGGTGTTTATCGAGATTGTAGACCTAATACTATCTCGAATAAGTTTTGTGCTTTGTAGAAAGGATTTCTTTGAGTCCAGAGGAAGTCTTTTTCCAAGAATTGGAGTATATTCTTGAAGTGTGAGGTTGATTTGCTCTCGAGTGAGCGGGATTTCCTTGAGTTGAGTTGTCCGCTGAGCAGAAGCAAGTGGTGGTATCTTGATGACTTCAAGAGGGAATAGCTGTGTGGTGAGATGAGATGCAGTATCCATAGATGGTTCTGAAGATGTTTCTTTTAGAGCCGAGTTTCTTGAGGAGATGTCTACTCGTCTCAAGGATGTTTTAGAGGAATTGGATGTTAATTTTGAGTTTCAAGGAGACTAAGGTCGATGAGTTACCTCATTTCGGACATGGTCTCATTTGTTTTTCTTAAGAAGATAAGTAGCTGGTGTTTCTTTTAGCGCCGAGTTTCTTGAGGAGATGTCGACCCGTCTCAAGAATTTTTAGTGGAATTGAGTGATAGTTTTGTGTTTCAAGGAGCTTCTGAGTTAAGGAAGATCTTGTGGCTTAGCTGTATCATTGAAGTGAAGTTGGAAGCAGTATGGATCTGTTTCTTCGATGATTCAGTAATCTTTGGGATTCTACTATCAGCAGACTAGGCAGATGGTGAAGGCTTATTCATTTCTTTGGAAGGCTCAGCAAAGCGAGATATTTGTTGGAAGGGATCTATCAGTTTCTAATAGGTGAGCCATTCTGGAAAGATTGATCTTGATGGGAAAAGCTGTTCTAGTTGGGGAGACAGTTCTTTGAAATCAGAACTGAGTAGGATCGCAAAAGTGACTTGCGATTAGCTTGGGAAGCTTGGAGTATTCTTGGTTTGAGATTGAGATATCTCATATGAAGGTATAGACTGCTTTAGTAGTCAGGGGATTCTCTAGATACTTTTTTGAGGAATTCAGAAGTCTACCTGAATCGGAGATTGAGATTTCTTATCAACTTGGATTTCTAGGAGCAGTATTGATGGTCTAACCTTATAGTAGGATGACTCTTAGAGCGAGAAGAGTTTGGTGAGACAGCTCAGGATTCTTTGGAATTGATCATCTTATTCTAAGTTAAGATTCTGTTATGATGTTTTGACCAAGTGGAATGGTCGTTGAGATTTTTATGAGTCAGATGAACTATGTATGGAGATAGAGTGTGCTTGTGTTCTTCGATAGCGTTCTTTTCTGCTCTAGATCAGAGTTGCGCAGCGGAAGCGAGTTGGGAATTATTCTGGTATGGGAACAACCGGATGTTGCAGTAGAGGATTTCTACAGGAAATTCAAGTATGAAGGAATTTTCTGGATTTGGTAGGTAGGTTGTCAAGTACAACTGTTTGGCTATTCAAATTTGAGATGCAGGTTTGAAGTCCATTGATGTTTGTGGTATAGAGTTGTATTTTGGATTTCAGCAAATTATTTTTGGGTAAGCCATTTTGTTGAGTAGGACCTGGAGATTTGATTTGAGTTGGTGCTGTTGTTTCATGGAGCAATCAGCAAGGGTTAGGCTGATCAGGAATATTGGAGGTGATTAGAGCATCTGAAGAGTTGTGCAGTTAAGAATTGTGAAGTTTTGGAATGTGCAATTAGATTTTGAATATTGATTGGGTTTTATCCAATCAAAGGAGATACAAGGTTTGGTAAAACTGGAGAGTTGGCTCCGGAGGTATTTGGAGTTTATCTGTGATCTCTAGGGATTTGATTTTGATCTACAGGATTGAATTGCCAGTTTGGATAGCTGGAATTCATTGTATTTCACATATCTCAGAAGAATATGTGTATGATTCTTTGAGTGATAGAATCAACAGTTCAGAAGGAATCTGGTAGTTGAGTTGGTTTTGAGTTTAGTCTGATATCTTGTTCAGATTTGAAGAATCAGGTAAGGGAGTTCTTGGTTTTAGTAGAGTAGTTAGCTAAGATTCTGTAGAGTGAGTGTTCCAGTATAGGTATCTGGAAACTCTAGATATTAGGAAGTTCTATTCAGAATTTTGTCTGATAGATGAAATTATTTGTTTGTTTGTTTGAATTGGTTGCTTTGATTGATAATGTATGATTGTTTGTGTGATTGTTGATAGGAATTTAAATTCTTTAGCTGGGTTATTAAATTATCTTTGCTTTTAAATTTCGGGGACGAAATTCTTTTAAGGGGGGAGGAATGTGACGACCCGGAATTTTGAGCAATATCAATTTAATAATCTTTGTTAATAATTAAATTGATTTGATCATTTTATATTATAAATTGACAAGTTAAATTTATTTTAAAGGTTTATGATAATAAATTGTTAATATCTATTCATATTTTTCTTAACAATATGAATTGGCAAATTTAAATTCTTTTGAAAGCTAATAATAAATTGATTTAGAAATATTTATTTTGATAAATAAGAAGTTTTTAATGTAATAAAACTTTGTATTCAAATTATAATATATATGAATGTATATATTGTGATTTGATATTTGTTTTAAAATTTAATTTGGAAATTAATAAATTTAATATTAGAATGTTTTTCTATTTGAAATGTGTATATATATTTGTATATATATATTTGAAATAGGAATTGTATTAATTTGAATTTAATAATAGTTTTCAAATTTGAATATATTTAGTTTTGAATTTAAAATGATAATTTGATTTAAATGACTTTAAATTGATAATTGAGATTTAAATTTAAAATATCAAAGTTAATTCCTTATTTATGATAAATATGTACTTTAAGTTTTTAAATAAGATTTAAATTAAAATAGATGTTTCAAAACATATAAACATGATTGAATTAAAAATATAAGCTACTTGATTTCATATGAATATTTATTAGGATAAGTATGTACATTTTATATTACATAAATACATGTATATAAGGATTTAATAAATTGTTAAAATAAAAATAACATTTAAAAGAAAAACATTTATAAAAACAATATTATAACACATATAAAACACTTGTAAACATTTTAGTATGGGTTAGAGACAAATGTAAATTAAGTTGCTTAGGTGTAGATTAATCAAAGCATAAGAGGTGACAAATGTCATTCTCTTTAAAAATTAAAATTAAAATCTAATGGTGAATAAAAGATGATTTTATTCTTCAGCAAAACATTTTTTTCAAACTCTAAACTGAATACAAAAGCAAAATACAAATTGGAATCAAAAGAAGAAATCACTTTCTTCTTTCAAACAAAGATAAAATGCTTGCAGATCAAAAAGGAAATAGAAATCTGTAAACTCTAAAAAGAAAAGAAAAGGAAGAAACTGTAAAATCTGAACCTGGAACTCAATCAAATGCAAGCTCTTCATCAATACAAACATGCAATCTGGAAATCAAATAAGCATCAGGATGTACAACATCAACATGCAGCAACAATTAATCAACATGCAACTAATGATTAATCAAGCAACAAGTTCAGGAAAGAATGCAGAAAATTTCAACAAAGCCTGGAAAGAAGAAAAAAAAAATTGCAGTTCTGTTTCCTGGAAAATTTACAGGTGAGTGAATGGAACTTTTAAAAACAGTTTAATTCTTGAATTCACCTATTTTTATGAGTAAATAACTTGATGATAGCTGCAATGTTTGAATTTAAATTTGATGCATGTGTGGATATGATGATCTGTTCTCTGTTCTCTGTTTTCTGCTTTTATGTCAAAATGAGTAAATCCTTAAATTAAAATCTTAAGTATAAAAGTTGTATGATGAATGTTAGTAATGAATGCTTGCATGTTAATTGATTTGTGAGATAATGTTTACAGTTTAAATTATTTGACTGTGCATGTTGATGGAATTTTGATCCTCTGTTGCCTCATGATCAAGCAGATTTTCTTAGCAACTTTAAATTAAAATATAGGATGGTGATGTTTGATATATATATTTTCAAATATATATAAGTTAGAGATAATGTGTTATAAGTAATAAATATTTATATTGATAAACTGTAAACTGCAAAACAAACATATGCAGTAAACAAAAGGAAATCATGGCTTGTAGATTAAGTTAATTTTTGATAAACCAAATATTTATGTTGAATCTAGATTGCATGCAATGAATTTTAAAATTTGAATCAGAATTTATAACATGCTATCGAATTCGAATTCTAAAGTTTTCTGTTTTTGGGGCTTTTGTAAAATTCTCGAGCCTAGATTAATTTTAGCTTTTGAAATTTAAATGGAAGCATGGTTAGATGTTATCTAACACCAGAAAAATACGAATCAAAATTGTTATTCAACATAGAATTTGAAAATTGGGTTTGTAGGGTTTTGGAACTGTTTTGTTGAAGCTTGAAGTTTTTGATCGCGCGAAGTATTGGAATGACCGAGCTTCAATCGGTTTGGAGTGAAGGAGCGTGAGGGTCTTGGGGAGATGTGGCAGAGGTTTGGTAGCGTTTGGCGGTCGGCTCGCCGTGAACGAGGGGGTTTTTCGGTGATGCAGTTTTGGGTATTTGGGTTTGAGCATTCGATTTTTGTTTGAGATCGAATTGATGATTTCTGGGTTGAGTAGTTGGATAAGTGATCGAAGTGTGGTGTGCGCGTGATGCCGGCGGTGGCGATGGTGGCGCGGTGGCGTTGTGCAGGTGCACGTCGAGACGAGTGTGCGTGTCTGTGTGTTTTGAGCGTGCGTGAGTGGAAGACTCGAAGATGGCATCGGGTTTTTGGCGTGTTGTCTCGAAGCATGAAGGAAGCAGGGGAGACTCGGGGAAGTCATCGGGTTCTGGAGTAGTTTACTCGGGTGTGGCAAGTGTAGCTGGGTTACTCGAGTATTTAAGTATTCAGGAAGAAGAGCGAGTTGTTTTAGTTGATTAATTCAAAGAAATTTGGTTTTAAGAAATAAAGTTTTTAAAACAGAGGTTGAATAAGTTTTCAAATTGAATCTGTTTTCAAAGTTATGTTTTAAAACAAATATATATATCTTAGAATATGGAGGTTTTAAAATATGTGGATTTGAAATAGAATTTATATTATACTTTATTAAATAAATTTGGGAAAGTTTTTAAAGATTTCGAAGTTCAATTTATAATATGTTTAAATTATGTTTGATTTCTAAATCATTGTATTTTATTTAAATAAAGTTAATGATTTAGAATTTGATAATCAATTGTAATAAAAACTATCTTTAGTTATCTTGAATTGGATTTATTTAAAGATAATTAAATTTGTAAAGATAATTGAGATAATTAAATTATTTTTAATTATCAAGTTTTAAGTATGAATAAATGATTTAATTAAGATAATGGTTTCTAAATTAAGAATCTTTTAATATAATAAGTTAAGAATCATTTAATTAATTTTAAATGATTAAGTTAAATAGTTAATTAAGTAATTAATTTGTGATTAATTAAGATAATCACTTTGGATTAATCTAATTACTTGGGAAAGTAATTAAAGTAATTAAGTGATTAATTAATTAAGGTAATTATGTAAAGGATAATTACCTTATTAAAAGTAATTAAGTAAATGAGATTAATAGTTAATCATTTTGTTATTAAATTAAAGACTTAATTAATAATTAGTTAAAGGTTTAAATTATTTGATTTATGATTAATTAATTAAAGAATTAAGAGTTATTAATTACTTGTAAAAGTAATTAATTAAGAGGAAATTTAATTAATGAGGTAATCATTAATTAATGAAAATAATTAATTAATTGTTAATTAATAATTTAAAAATAATTAATTTGTAATTAAGTTTTAAATTACTAAATGTAATTAAAGTAATTAATCAAAGGTGATTAATTAAAAGTAATTAATTAAGTATGATTAATTAAAAGTAATTAATCAATGTGATTAATTAAAAATGATTAATCAAGTGTAATTGATTAAAGGTAATTAAGGAATAATTACCAGAATAATTAGAGAATAATTAATCAAGGTTGATTAATTTAGAAAGTAATTAAGAGGTAATTACTTAGTATAATTTGGAAGTAATTAATCAGGATGATTAATTAATTTGGTAATTAAGTAATAATTACTTAAAGTAATTAAGTGATAATTAATCAGGAAAGATTAATTGAAATGGATAATTAAGTGATGTTAATTAATTAATTTGTAATTAATTAATAAATAGTATTGGATTAGGGATAATCCAAGTATTTAATTAAGGATTAATTTAATTTAAGGATTAATTAAATTAATCAAGGTTGAATCAAATTTGTTTATGAATGGTTAATGATTGGATGATTTATATATCATTGGATGAGTTAATGATATTGATTGTTGTTGGATGATATTGATAGATGTGATGATGTGATTATGCTATATGTAATTGTGACATATATGCTGCTTTGTGATATGTATAGATGCATGTTATAATAGATGCTTATCTATCTGTGTTGTGAATACATCCATTTATGTTAAGTGATATTTCTGAATATCTATTGTTTAAATCCCTTAAGTACAACTTGGACATTAAAATGGCGTTTGGTTTCGATGAGACCGGGATCGGGTTTCCATATTTGGAATCCGAAAACCACATCGATTCCAATTAAACGTTAGGTCGTTAATCCAAGTGGAGCAAGTGAAGACTCGAAGTGTAAGGGCTATACGTCAGTATAACTCTGTGGGTGGTTCCGTAATGAGTTTGACGGAATAGTGCTTATAGATTCGAGATGGTGAATCAGAGTGCAAGGGCTATGGTCGTTGACTCTGAGGGTGATTCCAAAATGAGTGCAACGAGATAGTGCCTTCGGTTTCGTTCGAACCCGGAACGAACTTGTATGGATTGAATGCTTTCAGAACATCGTCAGGCGGACGATGAGCATTCTAAGATGATTGGTCCTATAAAGGTAATCGAAGCCTCAAGCCTCATCAACCGGGAATGGCTAAAACAGGGGAGGTGCAGCAAGGCTTCGTGGGTCGCGCCCACTGGAGGGCAAGATTCATCCCTGTCTAGAGGTCCCTTTATATTTCGGCTGTGTGGGCAGTTGGAACTGCAGCCAACTGCGGGGTGGTCTTGTTCGGGGCTGTTCAGTAAGGAATGGTCCCGGTCTTGTGTTGCAGGGGAGTTAGGGTGGCTCCTCGGTACGGTGATCTAGGCCACGTACTGTGACGGGCGGTACCCCAGTAGCCCTGCCATTGATGGAAACCCATTTTCCCTACGAGACCCTACGGTTTTGTTTGTATACCTATGTAGCTAGAATTTAATAAATGTAACAATTTCAGCTATTTCTGTATTTTACTTGAAAACCCTAGACACTATTATAATATCACTGGATTTCCTATCAAATGTTTTGGTTAGCGTAAGGCAAAAACTTTTCCATGTTTATGTGTGGGAAGTCTTACGTGATACCTTTTGTTTTCAAAGGATTTTCTAAAGTTAAGCAACTTTTAAACTATTTACTCACACCAGACCCCTGTCTGACCCGAGTGTTTATTTTCTGTTTTATTAAACTCTTGGGTACTCATATTATGTATGAGTAGTCAAGTGATTCAGGATTGCTTTGACGAGTTATGGAGGAGCAAATGGAGCAGGAGGCTTCTGCGTTGTAGTTATCTATTTTCCGCTGTGTTGGTATCTCTGAGTCATCTCTCTGAGTTGTATCTTGTACTGTTTAGAGATGTATAACTAGACAGGTGTTTATAACTGTCTAGTATGTGTTGTATTGGCTGTAAAACTCTGATGTATATGATACTATGTAAAGTATTATGTGATATATTATATTTTATTCGTTCCGCTGTGAGATTCTGATGTGTTGTTTTCTCTTTCTTCTCTTTCTTTTCTTCTTCTATCCCTTTCTTTCTTCTTAGCGATGCGATTTTCCTGGTAGTGGAAGTTGGGTCGCTACATTTGAGAACCTTATATTATTAAGCACTTGATTTGGGAGTGATCGAACATGTATAAAATGGATTGTATAAGTATGAAGTTGATTTGAAATCTATTGATTTGAAAGGTACTCAATTTGGAAAGAGATTTTATATAATCGAAGTATATATAAGTATGATTTTATCTACTATTGATTTGGAAAGTATTCGATTTGGGAAAAATGGAATCCTATATATATGGACTTTATATAAGTACGATATTTGAAAGTGATTTGAAAAGGTACTATATGATATATATTTTCGAAGTAAAGATATGGAAAGTGCCTTCTGCTTGATATCCGCTTTGTGGCCACATCGTGGATTCATTCTATCGATATTATTCTCTCTGATTTTTGGTTTTCCGGATGTAATACTCGAGTGTTCCCACCGTGGCGTAACCCATGGTTTTTTCTCTCGCAACTGCATAGCGCAATTGCCTGGCTGAGTCTGGCCTAGGGGTACGGATTGTTTCCTGGGGGATCCAGGCGTAACCATTGTGTATCCTGCAATCTGTGTAGGTCGCGAATAGTAGCGAAACTGCCTGGCTGAGATAGCCTAGGGGTACGGATTGTTTCCTGGGGGACCCAGGCGTAACCATTGTGTATCCTGCACTCTACTAGTCATCATGGCATAACTCGCAGGGCTGAGAAAGCTTACGGATACAGATTGTTTCCTGGGGGATCCAGGCGTAACCATTATGTATCTGCGAACCATGGTCGGACAAAGGTTTTGGTTTGGTTGTTTCGTTTGGATTGTACTTTCCATATCTGTTTTAAAGGTTTTTCAAGTATTTTCACTGGGTGTTGAAACAAGTCTACTAAGTACTTGAAGAATTCTAGCTTTGCGCTTGATCAACGCATGGCCAGAGTCTGCAAGAAAGAGGATAAACTTGTTGAAACATCGAGTTATAAAAGTATTTTCGAAAGGAAAATTGGTTTCAATATAAAAGTATTTTATTATAAAGGTATTTCCAACAAATAAAATTCTTAATTTAATATCATTTCAACTAAATCCCAATTTATCTTCCTAACCTTAATGTATCCAAATTATTTGAAATATAAATTTTGTATTAATATTTGAAATTGAACTTTTTTTTTGGTTTGAAATTAACTATTCGAGCCCGATACTATTCTTTTGAATCTACCTTATCTGTCCTGCTTTATTTATTCACCTATATTCTCTTTTCCGAATCTATCTTCTTTCCTTCTTTCCTTCTTTTGAATATATCCTTTAAAATATTGTTTATTTGTATTCTACCTGGTTTAATAGTAAAAAAAATTAGTGTTTGATAAATAATTGATTTCATAATTAATTGAATGGATTTAATAAAATGAGTAATCTATTAAATACTAATTAATTTAAATAATAAAAAAAAGTATATGGTTTTAAATAAATTGTTTAATTTGTTTTTCATAGTCTAAATTTTTCATCTGGTTGTTTCTATTCTCCTACTTTATTCCTTTTCGGGGACGAAAAGTTTTGAGTGGGGGAGAGTGTAACGACCCATAAATTTTTAGCAATTTTTAATTGGTATTTAACGTATTGAATTGGATTTTGAGAAATTATTAATAATAAAATTTTGAAAAAGAAAAAGAAAATATGTTATGTATATTAATGATTTATAGTGCGAGCTGTGTACATATATTCTAAAGTTTGGTTGTGGTTATACCTATAAGATCTAGTACAAAAACTTTATAAACTATTATTTATACTATAATATAAGTTAAGTTTGATGTAAATTGGATAGCATTGTTCATTTCTGTTGGATATAAATATCAATAGCGTGGGTAATAAATTTACGGTCTCTTTTTTCTTATCAGCAAGGTGTGTAAATTTTAAGTATATTGAGTACGTTCCATATATATTTATTTTGGAAAACCACTGTATATGTATGATGGTCTATTTGAAGTGTATATATAGTAAAGCATATTTATACCGAGTTTTTTATATTTATATGTGTTAAAATAGCTATATATATATATATGTATATGTTAGTCTTGATGCTAGTATATAGTTTTACTGAAGTTTGATTTCTAGTCATGTTAAATATATATATATATATATATATATATATATATATATATATATATATATATATATATATATATATATATATTATTTTGGGTTTTTGTGTCACCATTTCCAGTTTATTTTAGTGCATATTTAGTATATATACGATAGTTAAGGGTTTCATATATCATACAAATCGAAGAAAAAGAGAAGTATATACTATATTTAACTACATATATGAAGTATATGTTTTATGGGTTGATTTAAGGTCTGCATTAAAATTGGTAGTCTGCATGTTTGTTATGTACAAAGATAAGCATATATGAATTCATTCATACGTAGCCTTTACATTTTGAAAGAATATACATAATATTAAATGAATATTGATTTTTTCTTTTAATATTATATATAAGGTTACCTTCATCTTCATTTGTCTCATTTTCATTTATTTGTGTACGTTTTCGTTTTAATTATTGTACACATCATGGTTCCTTTTATAAATTCATCGCCCATAAATAGTTTATTTTTTTCCCCCTTCATCTTCATTTGTCTCATATTCATTTATTTATGTACGTTTTCGTTTCAATTATTGTACACATCATGGTTATCCATCGTTTCAATTTATTTTATGGTCCGTTACTCTGCCTTTCAAATTTGAACGTGCAGCTGGTGGCATTAAAAAGTTGCTTTAATTATCCACTTAATTATCGTGACCATCCCACTACTCTATATCTATTCCTGTACGTTTTATCTTCGCTTAAATTTCTCTGTCCATTCCTTTTTCCATTTTTATATCCTTGCCTTTCCATACTCACGTGCTTTCCAATCAAGCAATAAATTGTTTAAATATCCACCTTATCAACTTGACCGTTATCAAACCAGTATATAATTCAAATCTATCATTATTCTACCGTTTCTTCTTTAATAAATTATATGTAACAGTATATCATAAATGAACAGCTCATTCTCCACCCATTCATTTCTCTTATTCAATTAATAATGGAATATAAAGTTATATATTTGGTAGACAATTCAAACAACTGTTACCATTCATACCTCCTAAATTCTAGCGATTGACCTCTCTATTTCCATGGTTCCAATTTTAGTTGCTGGATTACTCATTCCTACCTTCAACTATATTAAATATTTATAATGTGTAGTCTCTGAGCCTATTTGTAACGACCCCGAATTTATATTAATTAAAAATTGTATATTTAATTAATTTTCATTATTAATAAGTCGAATAAATTTTATTGCAAATAATTAGATTTAATTGGATAATTAAATCGATAATTTTATATGTTAAATTACAGAAAAAATTGAAAATTGGGTAAAATATGATTGAAAATGATTTTTAAAATTTTATTTTATCATGTCAGAGTTATAACGATATTTTAGAACTTTTAAAATCGAATTAAGAGTTTATTTGTGAAAATTGAATATTTTAATATTTAAATCGACTAGTGAAATTAGCCATTTTTCGAACAGTTTCAGAATTGGACGAAACAAGTTCCATTGGATCCGTAATAGTTTGTTATTATTGGATTTCAATTTTCGTAGCAATTGGAGTTTTCGTTTGACCGTGGCAGCTCGAAACGCACCGAAATTGTTTTAATATTAATTTGGCGAGTTAAACTAGTCAATTTTCAAAAAGTCTCGGATTTCGACGAAACCAGTTTCATCGGATCCGTAATGTGATATTATTGTAAGATTTCAAATTTCAAGTCAATCGGATTTAACGTTTGTCCGGGGCAGGCCAAAACGCATAGAAAATCGTTTAATCGGTTTAATTTTAAATCGATCGTTTACTGCCGTAACTCACGCAGATGATCGAATTCGCTTCTGAAACCTGTTCCATTGTGTCCTGAACGCGGGATAAACCCTAGAAACGCCGGTCACCGCGCGTAAATCGGAGGTCGAAAATTCCGGGTGAATAGTAAATTGGAAAATTTTCTATAAAAGCCCTTGCTTTCTTCACTTTTGCAAAGAGAAATCAAACCCTAGGGTCTCTGCAGCCTAGCCGCCACCCTCTTCAACGAATGGCCAGAAATCATCTTCTTTTCTTCCTCAATTACTCTCAATCCACAAGCAATTAGAGAAAGTGTTCAACAGCAAAGTTGAAGAGCGTGAAGAGAGCTTCGAATATGTACGGAGTTGATCGAAATTGGAGCGACAGAGGGGGAGCTAGGGGGGCCGACAGCCTGTAGTTGCGCACGCAAATCGAGGTGCTGGAGCGGGCCGAGCTCCATGCCCTTGCAGCCGATGGTAGAGAAGAAGATGCTCGTTCATATGGAAGCTTCTGATCGTGTTCGTGTTCGTCGTGATGGTCGCAAAATCAAACCCTAGTTTGCGTTCATGTTCGTCGTGAAGGTCGCAAAATCAAACCCTAGTTTGTCGTGAATCTGTACGGAGTTGAATGGGCTCATGTTCGGCTATAACCTGTAGAAGACGCATGCGTGAGGAGAAGATACAGGGGAGCGGCCTGATGTGCTTGAAGTTGGAATGCACGGCTGTGATTTTAGTGAGGGTTAGAAAATGAAATAAAATTTGTAAATTTAGTTTATATAAAGTCGTGTAACTTCTAAAATTCATATCTTTTTCATACGAGGTCGAAAACACGCGAAACTAGTTGCATTAGAATCGTATGGACGAGCATTACACTATGGAATTGGATTGGAGTCGTTTGGAGTTAGTGAGAATTTCGGGTAAAATTAAA
The DNA here is from genome assembly GCA_030765085.1 of Allium cepa. Taxonomy (NCBI): domain Eukaryota; kingdom Viridiplantae; phylum Streptophyta; class Magnoliopsida; order Asparagales; family Amaryllidaceae; genus Allium; species Allium cepa. The sequence goes on from CM060943.1 coordinate 891,697,342, forward strand.
CGTCCGTTTAATTTTATTCGAAATAAATCGCTAAAACGAAATTGAAATCAAGGTGAGAACTCCTCACTCAATCGAATCGGTTTCGATTTATATTTTAAATAGTTAGATTTAAAATTGCTTGAATGTATGTTGAATGATAATTGCAGTTATTGATTGCTGTTTGGTTGTAATATTAGATATAATAGGATATATCTATATATATATATATATATATATATTGGCATATGTATATATTGGAATTGATTTCCCGCATTGTATAGCGGATGAGACCCCATTGCGCCGTCTATTAAGCGGATAATATTTTATAAATCCCACATACCGCGATAATTCCGTACTGAAACGGAATTGGTATTGTGCTAATGTTTGTGGATGCGGGGAAACAGGTTGGATGGATCCAGATGGATCCTCAACTGTATTGATTTATTTAGAGATATTGTGACATTTGTTGATTATCATATTGATATATGATATTTGGATGTCGTGATTGACTATTTGGTGCAGTTGCATCATCGGATCCATTTTTGAAGTTTTAAAGTAATGCTTTTGATTTTAAAAGGTTTTTTTAAAGTGATTTTTTTTAAAAGTATACGTTTTATTAAATTTTTGAATTGATTCATTTCAAATAATTAAAACATTATAAATATTTTTATGTTATAAAAATTAAGATTTTTGAGAAATATAACTGAAATGAGATTTTTGGAAATAAATAGTTAATTAATTTATGAAGTGGTTTAAATTGGAATTTTTTTAAATTATTATAAACGATTTATATAGAAGATTTATAAAGTTGATATTTATAAATTAAAAATACTGGAATTATAAAATGAGTTTTTATAAGTAATAAAGTGAAATAGAAATGGATTTCATAAGTGAATTGAAATTTATAAATTTATGAAATATGAAGATATAAAATGGATAGATTTTGTAAAATATAAGATTTATAAGTAATCAACTTATAAATCGGATTTGGCATTTAAAATTAGATATAAAAAGGATTTTTATAAATAGAAGTTTATAAAAATATAAATGGAGTTTATAAACGTTGTTTATAAATTGGAAATCAATTGAATTTGATAAATTGAATATAGAAGTTTTATAAAAGGAAATATATTCGCGATTTTGGATACCGGATAAATTCTTGAAATAAAACGTGTAGTAAACATTGAAATTGGGTAAATAAGGAAGTATATTCACGATTTTGGACAGTGAATATATTATCAAATAAAATGGATATGCTTGGGAAACTGAATATTATAAAATGAAGTTAATCGTTTTAACGATGTTTTAAAATGTATTATGAATCGAATACATAGATTTCAACATCATTGTTGAAATAGACATTTTCGAGAAATAAGGAAATGATGGACAATAACACTGTTGTTATAGTAAATGATTTCCGAAAGGAAATGTTTTTGTATAGTATTGGGATTTATATATCGATTTAAACTTTGAATCCCTACACTAGTGATTTTGGGTCGTCGTAACGATGTTTTACGCAACATTCGTTTTGACCCAAATAAATGTGTTAAGTGAATGTTTTCCTTAAAGAATGAAATATATACTTAATTTCGATATTAAGTGTGAAGACCCGCAAATCCGTACTCCTTGAATATACACTAATCTCCATAGATTAACTCAAGATGAACAGAAATACGAATTATCAATGTTTAAGAAAAAGAAAAAGTAGAAGAAGAGAGGAGAAGAAATAGAAAAATAGAGAGGAAAGAAAATAGAAAATAGAATGGAACAGAAAACAACAGAACAATAACAGAATCTCACAATTCGCAGCGGAACAACATATAATAGATAAATGAATAATCTTTAAACAAAGAACTATATCAGTTATTACATTACATCATATCATCAGAGTGTACAACAAACAAACAACAACAAACAGTGCAGCGGAAAAAGAAATACTATATACTAGTAATACGCCATGCCATCCAGCTTGCCTCCAGCAACTCCAGAATATCCTGATAAACCTTTACTCTTAACTGCCCGTGTGGAAATTGGTGGGCACCCAGAGTTTAGGAAGGAAAACAATAAACTCCGAGTCAGTCATGTGACTGGTGTGGGAACTCAAAACAGTTTATTTATCTTTAAAATCAAAATAGAGGAATATTTTTTTAAAGTCAATTCGCAATGCTTTTAAAAATGAGACTACCATAAGGCCTCTCGCACACACACACAATGCAAACGCAGAATCGGAGGAGATTTCTCCTTATGATAGTCAAAGATGCTTGATACGTATTAAAAAGAACATTTGATATTATTATTAGCGCATAGTGTAGGAAATATTTCGAAAGTAGAATATAAATCTTAGCCAGCATAGACATTCCGAACTATGCCTACTATAGCTACCATCCAAACAGTGGGGCGCCACCATAAGTGAATGATAGGTTCTACAACTAATACCGTACAAGATCGTATTGTTTCTTTGGATTTCCAACGAATGATCAGGCCAAGGAACTTCCCATTGCCACATGAGAATGCCTCTAGATGGACATCCCCGGGAACCAAACCGGATCTCTACCAACACAAGGCCGGGTTACCCCTAACTGAGTAACAACTGACCGAATATGCCATCCCCCGGTCCTTTGGGACCTTTCACCGAGCGCTCGCAATCAATTCACACAATCATAAAGCGTTTTCAACACGAGTAAGTATCTGGGCTCCATACCATGATACCACCCTTTTCCAGAAGGAAATGCACATATTCTAAAGGGCGCTACCCCTCATAACCTTGCCGCATCTTTCCTGTTTTGACCATTTCCGGGATGTGAGGCTCGACGAAGTCACGTCCACAAAAACATACTTTATACAAAAGCCATGCTTTGGGCCAACAAATGATCATAGAAATGATCACCAAGATAGACGATCAAATAAATGATCCTATCACAAATAATCAACACAATGATCATTTCACAGCAACACTCAGCATGTCACATTACCAAATTGGGAATATATCGCTGATAACCTTCAACTACATAACCTCTGAGCTCGTACGTCTCAGAGAAGGGTGTTAAGCTAAAGAATAAATTCTCCGCCACCAACAGAAATATATTTGAAAGAAATCTGTTTTATATCTCAATTTGTAATGTCAGACATACAATCCATACAAGTCTGTTCCGGGCTCGAACAAAACCGAAGGCACTTACAAAGAAGTCCTTGCAATCCGGATATCCACAATCCTGATCGGATTTCCCATCACATATGGGGAACTCATTACCGAGCAACTCGGTGCAGAGTCAATCGACAAGTCATCCTATCGCTCTCGCAAATACCGGGTCTTCAACACCGATCTTCAAATGCAATTCATATCGACGTATCACATATTCGGAATGGGTTATACGACCCCATGGTCCTTTCCCGGTTAACCCGAATAGTGAACGCTTATTCAAAAATAAGTGTGGCATTCAAATTCAAACAAATCACATCAATTACCCATTCAAAGGGAAATATTGATAGTCGGTTATTGAACTATCAATGGATATGCACACATCACCAGTTTCCAAATAATTTTCCAAATTATTTATTTTCCAAAAATATCTTTACTAGATATATAATTTCACACTTCAAAAATAAATCAATATTTATCTTTAAACAAGTTCCCCTTTCTTTTATAAATTCCATAGTGAATTTTCATTCTAAAATATTCATGAATATACGATTTCAATTATTCATTTCAATTTATCTTTAAAAAGATAAATTCTCAAAATATTCACTTTATATTGGAAAACATTTCCATACTTATTTAATAAGTAATTCACAAATCTTTTATTTTCAACCTTTGGAAAATATTTTATATACTTAAATCGAGATTAAGTATATATTTCATTCTTTAAGGAAATCATTCTCTTAAACATATTTATTTGGGCCAAAACGAATGTTGCGTAAAACATCGTTACGACAACCCAAAATCACTAGTATAGGGATTCAAAATTAAAATAGATATATAAATCCCAATACTAAACAAAACATTTTCTTTCGGAAATCATTTACTATAACAACAGTGTTATAGTCCACCATTTCCTTTTATTTCTCGAAAACGTCTATTTCAACAATAAATGTTGAAATCTATGGTTTCGAATCTCAACACATTTTAAAACATCGTTAGATCGTTTTAATTCAATTTAAAACATCACATTCAAAACAATTTCTTTAACATATTATTCACTATTCAAAAACATGAATATACTACGTTAACAAATTTTATCCTTTTATTCATTTTATTTTAAAGGATTATTCACAGTTCAAAAACATGAATATAACTCCATAAATAAGTTATAACAATTTACTTATTAAAATAAGTCGTTTGCGAATTTTATAAAACAACGTTTATAAATTATATTTCTATTTGTTTTATAACTACTTCCTTTTATAAATTCCTTTATTAACCTATTTCAAATTATAACTCAATTATAAACCAAAGGTTCATATTATAAGTGAAATACTTATAATTTATTTGTTTGCAAAATCGTTCCTTTAAACTTCCCAAATTATAAATTCTATAACTTATAAGATTCATTTATTTCCCAAAACCATTCTTTAATAACTTCACGAAATTTATAAATCTTATTATTTATACATTTCACTTATAACTTCACCATTTATAATTTTATAAATTCCATTCACTTATGCAATCCATTTTCACTTCATTCAAACTATTATAAAAACTCGTTTTATAATTCAAATGTTTTAATTTATAAATATCAATTTATAAATCCTTTATAAAGTCAATTTATACTATTATTTTAAAACATCTTTAGTCTCCTTTATAATTTCACCATTCTCTTGATTTATAAAATAATCAAATTTATAAATCCTATATTTAAACTTTTATAATAAATTCAAAAATCCAATTTAATTATTTTATAAAAACATTAACCCATATTTCTCAAAAATCAATCTTTAACCGTATTTCTCAAAATCATAATTTTTATAACTTTAAAAATTATAACGTTTATTTATTTAAAATGGATGAGTTCCAAAAATATTTTATAAACGTATACTTTCAAAAATCACTTTAAAAAAAATCATTTTAAAATCCCAAATTTGGTCCAATGATGCTACATACCAAATAGCCAATCACGACAACAACGATATCATATATCGATATGATAATCCATCAAATATTAAAATATCCATAATCAAATAAATACTGTTGAGGAATCCAGTTGGATCCCCCCAACCTGTTTCCTGCATCCAAAAACATTAGCACAATACCAATTTCGCTCCAGTACGGAATTATCGCGGTATATGGGATTTAAAATATTATTCGCTTAATAGACGGCGCAATAGGGTCTCATCCGCTAAACAAATGCGGGGAATCAACACTCCAATATATACATATGCCAATATATATATATATTGCTATTATATATATAATACCAATTTCACTGTTTATGAAATATTCGCGGTATATGTTTTTAATAAATAACATCCGCTTACTAACGGCGCATAATGTCTATTTTAACAATCAATGGATAACAATCATCATTCAAACATGCATTCAAATATTTTAAATATAACTATTAAAAATAAAATCGAAACTGATTCGATTGAGTGAGAAGTTCTCACCTTGATTTCAATTTCGTTTTAGCGATTTATTTCGAATAAAATTAAACGGACGTTTAATTTTACCCGAAATTCTCACTAACTCCAAACGACTCCAATCCAATTCCATCGCGTAGTGCTCGTCCATACGATTCCAACGCAACTGGTTTCGCGCGTTTTCGACCTCGTATGAAAAAGTTATGATTTTATGAAGTTTATACGAATTTTTATAACTAAATTTACAACAAAACTATATAATTTTAAACCTCACACATCACTACCGTAGATCTCAACCTGGAGACATCAGGGCCATTCGCCCTTCCTTCTCACGCGCGTGGAAACCCCTTTCCCCCTCCTTCGTTCGTTCGAACTGAGTAACCCATAGCCGCCATTAGCCCTAAATTAACGTGACCTCTCCGATCAACTAGCCGACGATCGAGCACCACATCGAGATGCGCCGCCCCATGCTCCACCTGCGGCCCAAGTGCGGCCCCACTCGGTCGCGCCTATGGCGCGAAATTCAAGAACGAACGCGCGACCTTCACGAATGATTTCTGGTCCATCCACAGCTCCAAACACGATCTTGACCGTTGAATAGCTAGTTCGTGTTGTGCTCTACAAGATTGTAGTTGAGAGTTTCTTGCAATAATGCTTAGATTTGAAGAAAATTGGAGGAGAACGAATTGAATTTTCGGCCGTTCATAGATGTGGGTGGCGGCCGGCTAGGGTTTTAGTTATATATATTTTTTTTATTTGTGAGGGGTATTTATAGGAAATTATTCAAAACACTATTCATTCCGGAAATTCCGAACTCCGATTCACGCGCCATAACCAGCGTTTCTAGGGTTTACCCCGCGTTTCGGACACAATGAAACAGGTTTCGGAAGCTAATTCGGACATCTGTGCGAGTTATGGCAACAAACGATCGATTTAAATTAAACCGATTTAAACGATTTTCTAGGCGTTTGAATTTGTACCGGACAAACGATAAATCCAATCGACATGAAATTTGAAACCTTATAATAATATCACATTACGGATCCGATGAAACTAGTTTCGTCGAAATCCGAGACTTTTTGAAAAATGGCTATTTTAACTCGCCAAATTAATATTAAAAATAATTCGATGCGTTTCGAGCTGCCACGATCAAACGGTAGCTCCAATTACTACGAAAATTGAAATCCGGTAATAACTAACTATTACGGATCCAATGGAATTGGTTTCGTTCAATTCTGAGACTGTTCAAAAGTTGACTAATTTCACTAGTCGATTTTAATATTAAAATATTCAATTTTCACAATAAACTTTTAATTCGATTTTAAAAGTTCTAAAATATCATTCTAACTTCAATATGATAAAATAAAATTTTAAAAATCATTTTCAATCATATTTAACCCAATTTTCAATTATTTCCATAATTTAACATATTAAATTATCGATTTAATTATTCAATTAAATCCAATTATTCAAAATAAAATTTATTCGACTAATAAATTTCACTTATTAATATTTAAAATTAATTAAATATTCAAATTTTAATTGAATAAAATTCCTGGGTCGTTACATTAAGTATATTGAATATTTTCTAAGTATTGAAAATAAATGGGTTTGCGAATTACTTATTATTAAATAAGTATGGAAATGTTTTCCAATATGAAGTGAATGTTTTGAGATTTTATCTTTTAAAGATAAATTGAAAATGAATATTAGAAGTCGATTAGAAAATTGTATATTCATAGATATTTTAGAATTGTAAATTCACTATGGAATTTATAAAAGAAAGGGGAATTTGTTAAAAAAAATAAACGTTGATTTATTTTTGAAGTGTGGGAATCAATTTACGGATTTGGAACGTAAATATAAAGTAAATCGTTAAGGATTTATTTAATTGGTTTAAATGGACCATGTTGAAATGAAAGTATTTCGCATAAGGAAAATGATTGAAATTTGTTTTCAAAAGTGATAAAGGTGAAAAGTGATTTGAAAATTTGTTTTCAAATGGTTGAAGTGTGGAAAATATATATCTAGTAAAGATATTTTGGAAAGTAAATAATTTGGGAATTTTTTTGGAATTTGGTGATGTTGAACACGCCTATTGATAGTTAAATAATCCGACTATCAATATTTACCTTTAAATAGGTATTTGTTGTGATTGTTTGAAATTGAATACCACACTTATTTTTAAAATAAGCGCTCACTATTCGGGTTAGCCGGGAAAGGACCTTGGGGTCGTATAACCCATTCCGAGTATGTGATACGTCGTTATGGATTGCATTTGATGACTGGTGTTGAAGACCGGATATTTGTGAAAACGGAAGGATTACCGTCGAGTTACTCTACATCGGCTGATCTCCGATATAGAGGTTTTATCACCCTTAGTGACGGGAAGTCCGGTCGTGATTAGTGAATATCCGGATTGCAAGGACTTCTTTGGAAGTGCCTTCGGTTCTATTCGAGCCCGGAAAAGACTTGTATGGATTTTATGTCTGACATTACAAATTGAGATATAAAGCTGATTTCTTTCAAATATATTTCTGTTGGTGGGGGAGAATTTATTCTCTTAGCTTAACACCCTTATCTTAGACATACGAGCTCAGAGGTTATATAGTTGAAGGTTATTAGTGATATACTCCCAATTTGGTAGTGTGGCATGCTGAATGTTGATGTGAAATGATTATTGTTTGATCATTTGTGATATGATCATTTGTTTGATCATTTTTCTTTATGATCATTTCTTTGATCATTTGTTGACCCAAAGCACAGCTTTTGTATAAAGTGTGGCTTTGTGGACGAGACTTCGTCGGACCTCACACCCCGGAAATGGTCAAAACTGGAAGGATGCAGCAAGGTTATTAGGGGGAAGCGCCCCTTTAGTGTGTGTCATACCTTCTGGATAGAGGTGGTATCATGGAATGGAGCCCAGATACTTAGCCTATGTGGTTACTGCATTATTATTCTTATGTGGTTGTTGGAAATCGAGGATCCTCGGATAGATCGGTTACGATCGGGGGATGACATATTCGTATCAGTAGTTACCCAGTTAGGGGTAACCCGGCCTTGTGTTGGCAGAGATCCGGTTTGGTTCTCGGGACGTCATTCCAGAGGCGTTTCCATGTGGCAATGGGAAGTTCCTTGGCCTGACCATTTGTTGGAAATCCAATGAAACAATACAATCTTGTACGGTTTTAGTTGTAGAACCTATCATTCACTTATGGTGGTCACCACTGCTTGGATGGTAGCTATAGTAGGCATAAGTGCGAAATGCCTATGCTGGCTAAGATTTATATCTTTACTTTCGAAATGATTTTTCCTACACTATGCACTAGTAGTAATATCAAATGTTTCTTTTTAATGCGTATCAAGCATCTTTGACTATCATAAGGAGAAATCTCCTCCGATTCTGCGTTTGCATTGTGTGTGTGTGCGGGAGGCCTTATGGTAGTCTCATTTTTTAAAAAACATTGCGAATTGACTTTAAAAATATTTCTCTATTTTTACTTTAAAGAAAAATAACTGTTTTAGTTCTCACACCAGTCACATGACTGACTCGGAGTTTATTGTTTTCCTTCCTAAACTCTGGGTGCCCACCAATTTCCACACGGGCAGTCTAGAGTTTGGTTATCAGGTTATTCTGGATTTAGGAGTGCTATGGAGATCAGGAGGCGAGCTATATATCAAGACGTACCACTTGTATATGATATTATCTATGTATTATTCCGATGTGTATTCTGTATGAGGACAAGTTTAAATAACTGTCCATTGATGTATTGACTCTGTTGTCTATTGTTGTTGTAAACTCTAATAATGATGTAATGTATAAAATGTATAGTTCTTTGTTTTAATGATATTCAGATATTTATTATATGTTGTTCCGCTGCGAATTGTGAGATTCTGATATTCTGTTGTTTCTTTTCTATTTTTCTTCTATCCTTTTCTCTCTTCTTCTACCTCTTTCTTCTTCTTAACCCTAACATTTCGGTTTTTCGGTGACGAAAAATCTCGTTATCGTTACATTTGGTATCAGAACTTATGGTTAAGCGACAACCATGGCTCTGTTGGGTATTTCTCATTAGAGATAGAGTCAGTAGTCTCTAGAATGAATATGAGTGTAATAATAAATATGAGCGCGTATTTGTTAGTGAATATAAATTGTTTTATCTTGTGTTTGCTTATCCGTTGAGCTGTTGATGAATTCTGGTCGGTGCAGGGTGTACAACCGTAATTGATAGGGGTTTCTAAACTCTTAAACGAGGCAAGTCGACATAATATCATTTTAAATTGGGTAAATGAAATAATTTTACCTTGATTATATTTTATATATAAAGGAATAATTTTCCAGAATTATTAAAGTATATAATTGATTGTTTGGTTATTGAATAAGTTAAAAAAAAACAACAGCTGTAAAAGAATAAGTTGTATAGGCAATTGAAATTATAAGTATGGAACTATAATTAAAATGATTTACAATTGTGAAATTATCTTATATATAAGAAGTGAAATTATATAAGTAAAAGATTTATAAATGTGATTTATATTCTGAAAATAAAATTCCAAAGTGTTTTGAAAGGATCTGATATTTTGGGAAAATTATTTTGAAGAATTTAAAGCTCTAAACTCTTTTTGGTCGCTGGAAAATAATTCCGATGATGATTGCAACATCATTGGTGTTCATTTTCGGGTTTCCAAAAGAGGGATTACTGCCAAATGGTTTTAAATGGAAGTTGTTTGGAAAATTTGAGTTTGGGTTTTGAAATTCAAAGGATAATTGAATTGGTTTCAAAAATGGTTTTGAAAGTTTGAAAAGACTCTGGAATCCTATTTAAAATATATTATGGGAATGATAATTGAGTTGATAACTTATACAATTTGGTTGTGTTGAAAATACATTGGCTGTTATATGGACGTTAATTGATTGTATGTAAATTCATTAAGTGTTAGTGAAATTGAAAGCTATGTAATTAAATTCAAATTGAAAGTAAATAAATTTGAATAGAATTGAATGTGAATTGGATTTAAATTAGTGAATGTAAACTAATTGGAAATGAATGTTGATAAAATCCAATGTAAATGAATCAAATGTGATTTAAATTGAAAACCAATTCATTGAATATTAATGAGAATATGAATGAATATTGATTTGGTTATGGATGATAGTTGGTTGATGTTTGCATTTGTTGCTTTAGTTGCATTTGTTATATTATGTAGTTGTTATGTTGCTATATGATGTATATTGATATTATTTTCATATATGCATGGTTCTCATGTTGTTTGTTGAGTGTTTAGTAGGTGCGGATCGCGTTTGCTTTGCATTTGGAGCTCGCTTTCGCGCTATATTAGCCGTATATGCTCGCTAATAAAAAAATAAGGTACATATCACGGATTAAATATCGTACTTTTACACTTTTTTCCCTGCGGGATGCCTCATCACTTGATGAGATGTATATTTGTGATATATAGACTGTCATTTTTTTTTTCGGATCGAGCCGCGCAAAGGAGACTATGGCGAATTTTTCCGAAAATTCAAGGCGTTAAAAAAAATTTGAGAAAATTTGAAATTTTTTGAAAACTAAAGTTTGGATTTGGAAACTTAGTAAAGATATTGTTAGATGTAACGACTCGGATTTTGCCCGCTCGAAAATCGACATCCATACTTCATATCGTATTCGAATGCCATAGATTCGACCGTTCAAATCCGATTCGCCGGAGCTTATAACAACATTAAGTAAATAACAGCGGAAAAAAAGAATAATACATTGATATACAGCTTTTGATACAATATCTGATACAACAGATGATCCAATAGATATCAATATACATCAGAGATATGATACAATAAAACAGCAGCGGAAAGAAAATAGATAACATCTAGCAGCGGAACAAATAACTCTAAAATAGTCTTCAAAAGAGAACTCCGAGAACTGCCACTCCATCTCCAAGAACTAATCCAGCAATAGCTCGAACTCCCCATAACAATGCACCAAGCTTAGCAAGACTGGTGCGAACCAAAGACTGAACTAACTCCAGATAATCTACTAATCTGACTATCTGAAAAACCCAACTCTAGACTGCTCGTGTAGAAAATAATGAGCACCCAGACTTTAGGAAAGAAACAATAAACTCCGGATCAGTCGTGGGACTGGTGTGAGCAACAAAAACAGTTTATCTTTTAAAACATTCAAAGAAATATTTTTAAATTCAATTCGCAATGCTTTTAAAAATGAGACTACCATAAGGCCTCCCGCACGCACACACATGCAAACGCAGAATCGGAGGAGATTTCTCCTTATGATAGTCAAAGATGTTTGATACGCATTAAAATCAAATCAATTTTGATATTATTATTAGTGCATAGTGTAGAAAATATTTCGAAAGTAGAATATAAATCTTAGCCAGCATAGGTACCATTATATTATGCCTACTATAGCTACCATTTTAAATGGCAGGTTCTACAACTAAAACCGTACAAGTTTCGTATTGTTTCTTTGGATTTCCAACGAATGGTCAGGCCAAGGAACTTCCCATTGCCACATGAGAATGCCTCTGGAAGGACATTCCCGAGAACCAAACCGGAACTCTGCCAACACAAGGCCGGGTTACCCCTAACTGGGTAACTACTGACACGAGCACGCCATTCCCCGATCGTAAACGACCTTTCTCACGGGATCCCGATAACCAACAACCACAAAGTAATAAATTCGCAGTAACCACATAGGTTAAATATCTGGGCTCCATACCATGATACCACCTCTATCCAGAAGGAAATGCACATACCCTAAAGGGAGCTACCCCTCATAACCTTGCCGCATCTTTCCCGTTTTGACCATTCCGGGGTGTGAGGCTCGACGAAGTCACGTCCACAAAAACATACTTTATACAAAAGCCATGCTTTGGGTCAACAAATGATCATAGAAATGATCACCAAGATAGACGATCAAACAAATGATCCTATCATAAATAATCAACACAATGATCATTTCACAGCAACACTCAGCATGTCACATTACCAAATTGGGAATATATCGCTGATAACCTTCAACTATATAACCTCTGAGCTCGTACGTCTCAGAGAAGGTGTTAAGCTAAAAGAATAAATTCTCCGCCACCAACAGAAATATATTTGAAAGAAATCGGCTTTATATCTCAACTTGTAATGTCAGACATACTATCCATACAAGTCTGTTCCGAGATCGAACAGAACCGAAGGCACTTCCAAAGAAGTCCTTGCAATCCGGATATTCACAATCTCGATCGGATTTCCCATCACTTAGGGAATCTCTATACCAGGAGTTACCCAGTGCAGAGACAATCGATAGGTCATCCTATCACTCTCGCAAATACCCGGTCTTCAACACCAGTCTTTAAATGCTATCCATAACGTCGAATCACTTATTCGGAATGGGTTATACGACACAAAGGTCCTTTCCCGGCTAAACCGAATAGTGAGCACGATATTTCAAAAACAAATGGATAATGGGATTTCAATTAAGTCACAACTTAATAATTCAAAACTTTTCTTCAAATGGCTTAACAAATTACCATTTTCAATCTTTAAACAAAAAGATTCATTTTCACAACCTTTAACGGTTTAAACAATTTTCACATTTTAATCTTTTAAACAAAAGATTCATTCACAGATTTTCCAAATCAATTTTCATTTCAATTTGATTAACTCGTTAAATCTTTAAATCAAAGATTTAACTTATAGCCTTCGAAACAATTTCATTTCAATTTGATTTAAACAAATCATCAATTTAAATCTGTTAAAAATAAACAGATTTAATTCATAGCTTTCAAAAAGAATTCATTCATAACTTAGGAAATTCATTTCTCTATTCAATCTTGAAATTCCCCTAATTATCTGGAATCTCAGTTCTTATCTAAAAGTGTTTATCATTTCAAAACAACAGATTTCATTTTGGAAATCTGATTCATTTATACGAGTTGAAGTCCTTGGGTTAAATTCAAATTCCCAAAAACAATACTTAAAAGTGGTTTAATCCTTATATAACCAATATAACATCTTTAATCCCAAATTTCAAATCATAGAATTCAATTTCAAGTATTGAATTTAAATTTAAATCAAATTATTTAAATTCCAAAACTTAATCAAGTAATTTAAAAATAATAAATTTTATTTTGAAATTTCATTCTTAAAGCTTTTCACATTTATTCCGATTCCATTTCCAAAACATTTGAATTTAAAAATTCAAATATAACTATTTCAAAAATCTGCGACTTAATCGATTTCCTCGTGAAATCCATATTTGTGTGTGTATGGTGTGGTCCAGGGGTTATACACAGTAGTGCAACATCATACAATTATCACAGATCAGAATACAGGAATATAATTGATAAGCGATATAAACTATAACGCTTATCTGTCATATACAGATCACAAATATATATACCACGGCTAGTAAATTACATCACAGATAATTTATCGCAGACCACAACATAAATCTGGATATATACAAAGCATCATAAATCAGGAATATCAAACAATCAAGTCATCCAATAGAATCCAAATATCCATAGGTAAGATCAATAAATTATCTGATTAATTTAAATCGAATTTATTTCTTATGAATTACCAATCCTGGTTAACTAACATTAATAATTTACAAATCATTTTGATTAATTATTCTTTAATCATTTATTAATTATCCATTAATAATAAATCAATTAACCTTTAATTATTAACCTTTAATTATTAAATAATAAAGCTTTAATTATTTAATTCACTATTTTATTAATTATTTTTAATTAATTACTTTGATTAATAATCATTCCTTAATCACCTTCATTTATTAATTAACCTTTAAATTTATTTAATTATCCTCAATTTACTTACCTTAATAAATTAATCTCATTAATTAATTATCCTTTAAATGAATTAACTTTTTAAACATTAATTCATAAATCTTAATTAATAATCAATCGATCTTTAATTATTAAATAATTATCCTTTAATGTAATTACACTAAGTAATTATCCTTTAATTCCATTAAGTAAAAACCCTTTTATCAATTACATTAAGTAATTATATGCTTAAGTAGTCATCCTTTAATTTTTCATTATTAATAAATTAACCCTTAACAAATTAATTAATTTGTAATCAGTACTTAATTAACCTTTAAATTATTAAATAATAAATCTTTAATTAATCACATTAATTTATTCAATCACATAAATTAAATCTTTAATTAATTAATCCTTTTAATTAAATCTTTAAGTAAAACTTAATTAAATTGAAATAATTTACTTTTAAACCTTAAACCAATCCCATACTTAAATAAAACAATTATTTAAAAGAATGAGTTAAAAATGCTTAAAACTTGAATTTTGTTTTAAAGTTTCAAAAACTGTTTTTATACCTACCCGAGTCAAACCCGAGAAAATCCACGTTCTACCCAAGCCCTGCTTCGAGTCTTTCCCCAAACCAACCCGAGACTCGTAAATTTCAAAAATTTTGTTTAAGTGTAAAAATTGACCCGGATACAACTTAAAACTACCCGAGCTCAAACTCGAGCCAGCCCTACGTTTCCCCGAAGACAACTTCGAGTCACGATGCTTCTTCCCCAAAACTTCGAATGCACAGATATATACATATGCACGTACACATACACCAACACCACGACCAGCTCCGATCATCGCCATTGCATTGGGCAAAACATCAATCAACTCTAGACCAATCTCCAATCAACTAAAGTTCCCCCATCATCTCAAAAACGAATTCGAGTTTATTCTCGAAACCTGGAAACGAAAATACTCAAACCTGGAACACGCTCCTCACTATCCCTCAAACCTGGCATCGCCTCCCCTTCGCTCCTCCGTCCATCAGAAAAACAGCGGCTCCGTCAATCACTTCGACCATGTCAAAGCTTCAAATTCCCGAGCCCTCGTTGAACTCGATGCACCAGAGACCACGGGGTGATCTCATTCCTCCAGCCTTGCCAAACTAGGGTTAGAACCTAAAAAGAACCACCACTGCCGCCACCGAGCTCAGACCATCCACCTACCATTTTCCCCTAGTCACCGGTCCTAATACCATCACCAGAAGAATTCTCAACATCCCAGACACTCGAGATCAACATAGACACCCAATTTTCTGTTTCCTGGTTAAACCAAGAATACTCTCCAATCCCTTAATTAAAAATAATGATTTTTGTTTCAAAAATCAAATTTTGATTTCAGTATTTGATTCTTAAACCTGAATCCATCAAACATGATAATTGATTTTTAACTTTGTTTAAGTTTCACTGTTATTTTATATTTTTCCAAAGGCAAAACAATTTAGTTTAACCCAACAAATTTTTAAACCTAAAACTATGATGTAACTAACATATTTTGTTCAACATTTCGATCTTAACAAAACTTGGATTAAGAGCAAGTAATTTTTGATTTACTTTTGAGCCTAGAATTAAGCATCAGAGAAACAGAGACCAAACACATCTCATTCCTACAGTACACATACATATAGAAACAGGCACTTATATATATATTCACATCACAAACTCAATCCAGATAAAATCAAGCAACTTGATTGAACTTATATATGTTGTTACTCACCTTTTAGAAACAGAGCAGTTATTTGATTGTAACAGTTTTGAAAATGAAAATTGTAATGCCTTTGCTTATTTATTTATTTTTCTTTGAAAATGATTTGTAGTCTTGCTTAAAAGAAAAATGAGTTACAGGCATTATCGCAGATATACACCCAATTTAAACTTCATTCTGTCAAACTAGCATGCAACCCTAAATGAATATACTTAGGCATTTTAGAAAAGGAGTTACTCACAGATTCACAGCATTGAATTCAAGAACTGGTTTTAAAACTTAAAGTTGCTCACCTGTGGGATGAAGGCAGAGGACGAGCTTTCAAACTGGAGCTTGTATTTTTGCTTACTGAGATCTTCTCTGGTTTTCATTAATTAATGTTTAAACTGAGTTGAGCCTTATTTGCTTGGAGTTCCAGGTTGCCTTGTTTCACCTTAAAACTAAATCTTGAATCTTTGCATTGCTGAGTTGATTTGTATTGTTATGTTTTGTTTTAGTTTTGTTTACTTCATTCATTTTTTCTTTCTTTTTGCATATGGGGCTGATATATGGAAGCAAGTTACAGGGTGTAACTATTTGGAATGACTTGTGTATGGCTGAGGTGCATTAGTTATGGCTAGAGATATTACATTATGTACTTGTTTGCTTTTACTTTATGTTTATATACTTAAACATATACTTGCTGTCCTTTGTTTCAGTACTTGAAGATATAGGCTGCCTATTTTTTTTTTTATTTGCTTTTGCTTTGTTATATTGACTTGTTTCATATTTGACATTGTATCTAGTTACTTTATTTAGTTTGTTCTTTTTTTTTTGCATATGTTTATTTAGTTAGCTTTGTAACCTGCTTTATATTCTATTTGATTTCTTTCTTTTGCAAGCTACATACTAAAACTATTTATATTTGTTTGTATTTATTATGTTTGATTTTGTACTCGTATTTATTTGTTTGAAAACTTTATTTTTACTTTGTTTCGTTTACTTTGCTTATTTATTTGTTTATAAAATTTACTCAAGTATAAACACACTTTTATACTTAAACAAAGTTTTAAAATCTTACCTTTCCTTTATTTTTAAACTTATATTATTAAATACTTAATTTACTTAAAATTATTTCAAACTTATGCACATTTTTATAAGATTTATTTTATATTTACAATCATAGTTTCCCAAAGTACATACATATATTATTTTATTTTTATACTAATGTTTTACTTGTATATGAACATATATTTCTATTGTCAATATATTGTTTAAATTTTTAACTAATTTGTTTCATGTGTATATTTTACATTTTATAGTTTACATAACCAATTTTATTTTCTGAAATGACTTTTTAACTTGCCTAATTTATCTCTATTTATAACTCAAATATTTATTTTACTCCTATTTTTAGTTTAAATATTTATCATAAATTTTGCTTTAAAAATTATTGTTTTACATTTCTCTTTGTACACATATATTTTATATAACTCAAATTATCATCATTTATATATTTTTAAATCAATTTATTTATTTATTTATTTTTATACTTGTGTCCAAAGTATATTATTTATTTTTCAAAAATCATTTATTTAAGAATTTATTTAAAATCCAATATATACATATATATTCACATATATACAAAATTTCAAACCCATATGACTTAATATATTTTCTATTTGAATCGAGTAAACTCGCTTCCATTTATATTTAATTTTATAATTTTTATTCAAAATTTCTTTTAATTATCAATTTAAATTAAATTAAAATCTAGGGTCGTTACAAACTTCCCCCCTTAAAAGAATTTCGTCCTCGAAATTTGCAGGCACGAAAACAACATAGAGATAGATGAAAGATAGAGAAATATCTTTCCAGATTAAATTGGATATCAATTCTGCATTTGGCTTACCAAATCAGAATATCAACAATAGATACAAGAAATTATAATAGAATTTCAAATTTAGTTTTAAACAAAATCATTTTATCGATACAATTCTAATCATTCTTCATATTTTATTAATCAATTTTCAAATTTCCAATTCATTTAAAATTTTCAATTTCAAATTCATTAAGGTTTAAATCAAAAACTGATAAGAAATTAGATGAAGATACGAATTAAAAATTTCCTACAACGATTCGAAGAGCATCACCACCCCAAACTTCTTCTTGTAGCTGGTACGAAGCAATCAAAAGAATTTGGAAACGAATCAAAGGAAATTTGATAAGAAAGTTATTTCCACTGTTGTTACAGAGTTTTGACTAATTATAGTCGTATTTCCCTGTCCCCTATCTCGTTTTCTTCTTGCACTCATACTCACTATCAGTGGATAGTAAAAGAATTTACTAAGGCATTCAAATGGATATCTTAAGGATTACTCATTCTAGGATTTACTTCACCCTATCTCTAATGAGTTACTTAATGTGTTACACTCCTGAGCTAAAGTTCAACCCTTAGCTCTGATACCAAATGTAACGACTCGGATTTTGCCCGCTCGAAAATCGACATCCATACTTCATATCGTATTCGAATGCCATAGATTCGACCGTTCAAATCCGATTCGCCGGAGCTTATAACAACATTAAGTAAATAACACAGCGGAAAAAAAGAATAATACATTGATATACAGCTTTTGATACAATATCTGATACAACAGATGATCCAATAGATATCATATACATCAGAGATATGATACAATAAAATAGCAGCGGAAAGAAAATAGATAACATCTGGCAGCGGAACAAATAACTCTAAAATAGTCTTCAAAAGAGAACTCCGAGAACTGCCACTCCATCTCCAAGAACTAATCCAGCAATAGCTCGAACTCCCCATAACAATGCACCAAGCTTAGCAAGACTGGTGCGAACCAAAGACTGAACTAACTCCAGATAATCTACTAATCTGACTATCTGAAAAACCCAACTCTAGACTGCTCGTGTAGAAAATAATGAGCACCCAGAGTTTAGGAAAGAAACAATAAACTCCGGATCAGTCGTGGGACTGGTGTGAGCAAAAAAAACAGTTTATCTTTTAAAACATTCAAAGAAATATTTTTAAATTCAATTCGCAATGCTTTTAAAAATGAGACTACCATAAGGCCTCCCGCACACACACACATGCAAACGCAGAATCGGAGGAGATTTCTCCTTATGATAGTCAAAGATGCTTGATACGCATTAAAATCAAATCAATTTTGATATTATTATTAGTGCATAGTGTAGAAGATATTTCGAAAGTAGAATATAAACCTTAGCCAGCATAGGTACCATTATATTATGCCTACTATAGCTACCATTTTAAATGGTAGGTTCTATAACTAAAACCGTACAAGTCTCGTATTGTTTCTTTGGATTTCCAACGAATGGTCAGGCCAAGGAACTTTCCATTGCCACATGAGAATGCCTCTGGAAGGACATTCCCGAGAACCAAACCGGAACTCTGCCAACACAAGGCCGGGTTACCCCTAACTGGGTAACTACTGACATGCGCACGCCATTCCCCGATCGTAAACGACCTTTCTCACGGGATCCCGATAACCAACAACCACAAAGTAATAAATTTGCAGTAACCACATAGGTTAAATATCTGGGCTCCATACCATGATACCACCTCTATCCAGAAGCAAATGCACATACCCTAAAGGGAGCTACCCCTCATAACCTTGCCGCATCTTTCCTGTTTTGACCATTCCGGGGTGTGAGGCTCGACGAAGTCACGTCCACAAAAACATACTTTATACAAAAGCCATGCTTTGGGTCAACAAATGATCATAGAAATGATCACCAAGATAGACGATCAAACAAATGATCCTATCATAAATAATCAACACAATGATCATTTCACAACAACACTCAGCATGTCACATTACCAAGTTGGGAATATATCGCTGATAACCTTCAACTATATAGCCTCTGAGCTCGTACGTCTCAGAGAAGGGTGTTAAGCTAAAAGAATAAATTCTCCGCCACCAACAAAAATATATTTGAAAGAAATCGGCTTTATATCTCAACTTGTAATGTCAGACATACTATCCATACAAGTCTGTTCCGGGATCGAACAGAACCGAAGGCAATTCCAAAGAAGTCCTTGCAATCCGGATATTCACAATCCCGATCGGATTTCCCATCACTTAGGGAATCTTTATACCAGGAGCTACCCAGTGCAGAGACAATCGATAGGTCATCCTATCACTCTCGCAAATACCCGGTCTTCAACACCAGTCTTTAAATGCTATCCATAACGTCGAATCACTTATTCGGAATGGGTTATACGACACAAAGGTCCTTTCCCGGCTAAACCGAATAGTGAGCACGATATTTCAAAAACAAATGGATAATGGGATTTCAATTAAGTCACAACTTAATAATTCAAAACTTTTCTTCAAATGGCTTAACAAATTACCATTTTCAATCTTTAAACAAAAAGATTCATTTTCACAACCTTTAACGTTTTAAACAATTTTCACATTTTAATCTTTTAAACAAAAGATTCATTCACAGATTTTCCAAATCAATTTTCATTTCAATTTGATTAACTCGTTAAATATTTAAATCAAAGATTTAACTTATAGCCTTCGAAACAATTTCATTTCAATTTGATTTAAACAAATCATCAATTTAAATCTGTTAAAAATAAACAGATTTAATTCATAGCTTTCAAAAAGAATTCATTCATAACTTAGGAAAATCATTTCTCTATTCAATCTTGAAATTCCCCTAATTAACTGGAATCTCAGTTCTTATCTAAAAGTGTTTATCATTTGAAAACAACAGTTTTCATTTTGGAAATCTGATTCATTTATACGAGTTGAAGTCCTTGGGTTAAATTCAAATTCCCAAAAATAATACTTAAAAGTGGTTTAATCCTTATATAACCAATATAACATCTTTAATCCCTAATTTCAAATCATAGAATTCAATTTCAAGTATTGAATTTAAATTTAAATCAAATTATTTAAATTCCAAAACTTAATCAAGTAATTTAAAAATAATAAATTTTATTTTGAAATTTCATTCTAAAAGCTTTTCACATTTATTCCGATTCCATTTCCAAAACATTTGAATTTAAAAATTCAAATATAACTATTCCAAAAATCTGCGACTTAATCGATTTCCTCGTGAAATCCATATTTGTGTGTATATGGTGTGGTCCAGGGGTTATACACAGTAGTGCAACATCATACAATTATCACAGATCAGAATACAGGAATATAATTGATAAGCGATATAAACTATAACGCTTATCTATCATATACAGATCACAAATATATATACCACGGCTAGTAAATTACATCACAGATAATTTATCGCAGATCACAACATAAATCAGGATATATACAAAGCATCATAAATCAGGAATATCAAACAATCAAGTCATCCAATAGAATCCAAATATCCATAGGTAAGATCAATAAATTATCTGATTAATTTAAATCGAATTTATTTCTTATGAATTACTAATCCTGGTTAACTAACATTAATAATTTACAAGTCATTTTGATTAATTATTCTTTAATCATTTATTAATTATCCATTAATAATAAATCAATTAACCTTTAATTATTAACCTTTAATTATTAAATAATAAAGCTTTAATTATTTAATTCACTATTTTATTAATTATTTTTAATTAATTACTTTGATTAATAATCATTCCTTAATCACCTTCATTTATTAATTAACCTTTAAATTTATTTAATTATCCTCAATTTACTTACCTTAATAAATTAATCTCATTAATTAATTATCCTTTAAATGAATTAACTTTTTAAACATTAATTCATAGATCTTAATTAATAATCAATCGATCTTTAATTATTAAATAATTATCCTTTAATGTAATTACACTAAGTAATTATCCTTTAATTCCATTAAGTAAAAACCCTTTTATCAATTACATTAAGTAATTATATGCTTAAGTAGTCATCCTTTAATTTTTCATTATTAATAAATTAACCCTTAACAAATTAATTAATCTGTAATCAGTACTTAATTAACCTTTAAATTATTAAATAATAAATCTTTAATTAATCACATTAATTTATTCAATCACATAAATTAAATCTTTAATTAATTAATCCTTTTAATTAAATCTTTAAGTAAAACTTAACTAAATTGAAATAATTTACTTTTAAACCTTAAACCAATCCCATACTTAAATAAAACAATTATTTAAAAGAATGAGTTAAAAATGTTTAAAACTTGAATTTTGTTTTAAAGTTTCAAAAACTGTTTTTATACCTACCCGAGTCAAACCCGAGAAAATCCACGTTCTACCCAAGCCCTGCTTCGAGTCTTTCCCCAAACCAACCCGAGACTCGTAAATTTCAAAATTTTTGTTTAAGTGTAAAAATTGACCCGGATACAACTTAAAACTACCCGAGCTCAAACTCGAGCCATCCCTACGTTTCCCCGAAGACAACTTCGAGTCACGATGCTTCTTCCCAAAACTTCGAATGCACAGATATATACATATGCACGTACACATGCACCAACACCACGACCAGCTCCGATCATCGCCATTGCATTGGGCAAAACATCGATCAACTCTAGACCAATCTCCAATCAACTAAAGTTCACCCATCATCTCAAAAACGAATTCGAGTTTATTCTCGAAACCTGGAAACAAAAATACTCAAACCTGGAACACGCTCCTCACTATCCCTCAAACCTGGCATCGCCTCCCCTTCGCTCCTCCGTCCATCAGAAAAACAGCGGCTCCGTCAATCACTTCGACCATGTCAAAGCTTCAAATTCCCGAGCCCTCGTTGAACTCGATGCACCAGAGACCACGGGGTGATCTCATTCCTCCAGCCTTGCCAAACTAGGGTTAGAACCTAAAAAGAACCACCACTGCCGCCACCGAGCTCAGACCATCCACCTACCATTTTTCCCCTAGTCACCGGTCCTAATACCATCACCAGAAGAATTCTCAACATCCCAGACACTCGAGATCAACATAGACACCCAATTTTCTGTTTCCTGGTTAAACCAAGAATACTCTCCAATCCCTTAATTAAAAATAATGATTTTTGTTTCAAAAATCAAATTTTGATTTCAGTATTTGATTCTTAAACCTGAATCCATCAAACATGATAATTGATTTTTAACTTTGTTTAAGTTTCACTGTTATTTTATATTTTTCCAAAGGCAAAACAATTTAGTTTAACCCAACAAATTTTTAAACCTAAAACTATGATGTAACTAACATATTTTGTTCAACATTTCGATCTTAACAAAACTTGGATTAAGAGCAAGTAATTTTTGATTTACTTTTGAGCCTAGAATTAAGCATCAGAGAAACAGAGACCAAACACATCTCATTCCTACAGTACACATACATATAGAAACAGGCACTTATATATATATTCACATCACAAACTCAATCCAGATAAAATCAAGCAACTTGATTGAACTTATATATGTTGTTACTCACCTTTTAGAAACAGAGCAGTTATTTGATTGTAACAGTTTTGAAAATGAAAATTGTAATGCCTTTGCTTATTTATTTATTTTTCTTTGAAAATGATTTGTAGTCTTGCTTAAAAGAAAAATGAGTTACAGGCATTATCACAGATATACACCCAATTTAAACTTCATTCTGTCAAACTAGCATGCAACCCTAAATGAATATACTTAGGCATTTTAGAAAAGGAGTTACTCACAGATTCACAGCATTGAATTCAAGAACTGGTTTTAAAACTTAAAGTTGCTCACCTGTGGGATGAAGGCAGAGGACGAGCTTTCAAACTAGAGCTTGTATTTTTGCTTACTGAGATCTTCTCTGGTTTTCATTAATTAATGTTTAAACTGAGTTGAGCCTTATTTGCTTGGAGTTCCAGGTTGCCTTGTTTCACCTTAAAACTAAATCTTGAATCTTTGCATTGCTGAGTTGATTTGTATTGTTATGTTTTGTTTTAGTTTTGTTTACTTCATTCATTTTTTTTTCTTTTTGCATATGGGGCTGATATATGGAAGCAAGTTACAGGGTGTAACTATTTGGAATGACTTGTGTATGGCTGAGGTGCATTAGTTATGGCTAGAGATATAACATTATGTACTTGTTTGCTTTTACTTTATGTTTATATACTTAAACATATACTTGCTGTCCTTTGTTTCAGTACTTGAAGATATAGGCTGCCTATTTTTTTTTTATTTGCTTTTGCTTTGTTATATTGACTTGTTTCATATTTTACATTGTATCTAGTTACTTTATTTAGTTTGTTCTTTTTTTTTTTTGCATATGTTTATTTAGTTAGCTTTGTAACCTGCTTTGTATTCTGTTTGATTTCTTTCTTTTGCAAGCTACATACTAAAACTATTTATATTTGTTTGTATTTATTATGTTTGATTTTGTACTCGTATTTATTTGTTTGAAAACTTTATTTTTACTTTGTTTCGTTTACTTTGCTTATTTATTTGTTTATAAAATTTACACAAGTATAAACACACTTTTATACTTAAACAAAGTTTTAAAATCTTACCTTTCCTTTATTTTTAAACTTATATTATGAAATACTTAATTTACTTAAAATTATTTCAAACTTATGCACATTTTTATAAGATTTATTTTATATTTACAATCATAGTTTCCCAAAGTACATACATATATTATTTTATTTTTATACTAATGTTTTACTTGTATATGAACATAAATTTCTATTGTCAATATATTGTTTAAATTTTTAACTAATTTGTTTCATGTGTATATTTTACATTTTATAGTCTACATAACCAATTTTATTTTCTGAAATGACTTTTTAACTTGCCTAATTTATCTCTATTTATAACTCAAATATTTATTTTACTCCTATTTTTAGTTTAAATATTTATCATAAATTTTACTTTAAAAATTATTGTTTTACATTTCTCTTTGTACACATATATTTTATATAACTCAAATTATCATCATTTATATATTTTTAAATCAATTTATTTATTTATTTATTTTTATACTTGTGTCCAAAGTATATTATTTATTTTTCAAAAATCATTTATTTAAGAATTTATTTAAAATCCAATATATACATATATATTCACATATATACAAAATTTCAAACCCATATGACTTAATATATTTTCTATTTGAATCGAGGAAACTCGCTTCCATTTATATTTAATTTTATAATTTTTATTCAAAATTTCTTTTAATTATCAATTTAAATTAAATTAAAATCTAGGGTCGTTACATTAGAAGTTTAACTATGAATTTTTTAGAAAGTTAAACACTTGAGAGATTTGAAAAATCTAAATTGAATGGTTGGTTTTGGAAAGTTAATGGATTCTGTAAATTTTTCTTACTTGGTAATTTCGAGGACGAAATTCTTTTAAGGGAGGAAGTTTGTAACGACCCAGAATTTATATTAATTAAAAATTGTATATTTAATTAATTTTAATTATTAATAAGTGGAATTTATAAGTCGAATAAATTTTATTGCGAATAATTAGATTTAATTGGATAATTAAATCGATAATTTTATATGTTAAATTATAGAAAAAATTGAAAATTGGGTAAAATATGATTGAAAATGATTTGTAAAATTTTATTTTATCATATTGGAGTTATAACGATATTTTAGAACTTTTAAAATCGAATTAAGAGTTTATTCGTGAAAATTGAATATTTTAGTATTTAAATCGACTAGTGAAATTAGCCATTTTTCGAACAGTCTCAGAATTGGACGAAACTAGTTCCATTGGATCCGTAATAGTTTGTTATTATCGGAGTTCAATTTTGTAGCAATCGGATTTTTCGTTTGACCGTGGCAGCTCAAAACGCACCGATATTGTTTTAATATTAATTTGGCGAGTTAAAATAGTCAATTTTCAAAAAGTCTCGGATTTTGACGAAACCAGATTCATCGGATCCGTAATGTCATATTATTGTAAGATTTCAAATTTTAAGTCAATCGGATTTATCGTTTGTCCGGGGCAAGCCAAAACGCATAGAAAATCGTTTAATCGGTTTAATTTTAAATCGATCGTTTATTGCTGTAACTCACACAGATGATCGAATTAGCTTCCGAAACCTGTTCCATTGTGTCCGGAACGCAGGATAAACCCTAGAAACGATGGTCACCGCGCGTAAATCGGAGTTCGGAAATTCCGGGTGAATAGTAAATTGGAAAATTTTCTATAAAAGCCCTTGCTTTCTTCACTTTTGCAAAGAGAAATCAAACCCTATGGTCTCTGCAGCCTAGCCGCCACCCTCTTCAACGAATGGCCAGAAATCATCTTCTTTTCTTCCTCAATTACTCTCAATCCACAAGCAATTAGAGAAAGTGTTCAACAGCAAAGTTGAAGAGCGTGAAGAGAGCTTCGAATCTGTCGGAGTTGATCGAAATTGGAGCGACAGAGGGGGAACTAGGGGGGCCGACGACCTGTAGTTGCGCATGCAAATCGAGGTGCTAGAGGGGGCTTACCTCCATGCCCTTGCAGCCGATGGTAGAGAAGAAGATGCTCGTTCATATGGAAGCTTCTGATCGTGTTCATGTTCGTCGTGATGGTCGCAAAATCAAACCCTAGTTTGCTTTGAATGGGTTCATATTCGACTATAACCTGTAGAAGTCGCGTGCGTGAGGAGAAGATACAGCGGAGCGGCCTGATGTCCTTGAAGTTGGAATGCACGGCTGTGATTTTAGTGAGGGTTAGAAAATGAAATAAAATTTGTAAATTTAGTTTATATAAAGTCGTGTAACTTCTAAAATTCATATCTTTTTCATACGAGGTCGAAAATGCACGAAACCAGTTGCGTTGGAATCGTATGGACGAGCACTACGCTATGGAATTGGATTGGAGTCGTTTGGAGTTAGTGAGAATTTCGGGTAAAATTAAACGTCCGTTTAATTTTTTTTGAAATAAATCGCTAAAACGAAATTGAAATCAAGGTGAGAACTCCTCACTCAATCGAATCGGTTTCGATTTATATTTTAAATAGTTAGATTTAAAATTGCTTGAATGTATGTTGAATGATAATTGCAGTTATTGATTGCTATTTGGTTGTAGAATTAGATATAATAGGATATATCTATATATAGCAATTTATATATATTGGCATATGTATATATTGGAATTGATTTCCCGCATTGTATAGCGGATGAGACCCCATTGCGCCGTCTATTAAGTGGATAATATTTTATAAATCCCACATACCGCGATAATTCCGTACTGGAACGGAATTGGTATTGTGCTAATGTTTGTGGATGCAGGAAAACAGGTTGGAGGGATCCAACTGGATTCCTCAACTGTATTGATTTATTTAGAGATATTGTGACATTTGTTGATTATCATATTGATATATGATATTTGGATGTCGTGATTGACTATTTGGTGCAGTTGCATCATCGGATCCATTTTTGAAGTTTTAAAGTAATGCTTTAGATTTTAAAAGGTTTTTTTAAAGTGATTTTTTTAAAAAGTATACGTTTTATTAAATTTTTGAATTGATTCATTTCAAATAATTAAAACTTTATAAATATTTTTATGTTATAAAAATTAAGATTTTTGAGAAATATAACTAAAATGAGATTTTTGGAAATAAATAGTTAATTAATTTATGAAGTGGTTTAAATTGGGATTTTTTTTTTAAAATTATTATAAACGATTTATATAGAAGATTTATAAAGTTGATATTTATAAATTAAAAATACTGGAATTATAAAACGAGTTTTTATAAGTAATAAAGTGAAAAAGAAATGGATTTCATAAGTGAATTGAAATTTATAAATTTATGAAATATGAAGATATAAAATGGATAGATTTTGTAAAATATAAGATTTATAAGTAATCAACTTATAAATCGGATTTGGCATTTAAAATGAGATATAAAAAGGATTTTTATAAATAGAAGTTTATAAAAATATAAATGGAGTTTATAAACGTTGTTTATAAATTGGAAATCAATTGAATTTGATAAATTGAATATAGAAGTTTTATAAAAGGAAATATATTCGCGATTTTGGATAGCGGATAAATTCTTGAAATAAAACGTGTAGTAAACATTGAAATTGGGTAAATAAGGAAGTATATTCACGATTTTGGACAGTGAATATATTATCAAATAAAATGGATATGCTTGGGAAAATGAATATTATAAAGTGAAGTAAATCGTTTTAACGATTTAAAATGTATTATGAATCGAATACATAGATTTCAACATTCATTGTTGAAATAGACGTTTTCAAGAAATAAGGAAATGATGGACTATAACACTGTTGTTATAGTAAATGATTTCCGAAAGGAAATGTTTTTGTATAGTATTGGGATTTATTTATCTGTTTAAACTTTGAATCCCTATCCTAGTGATTTTGGGTCGTCGTAACGATGTTTTACGCAACATTCGTTTTGACCCAAATAAATGTGTTAAGTGAATGTTTTCCTTAAAGAATGAAATATATACTTAATTTCGATATTAAGTATATTGAATATTTTCTAAGTATTGAAAATAAATGGGTTTGTGAATTACTTATTATTAAATAAGTATGGAAATGTTTTCCAATATGAAGTGAATGTTTTGAGATTTTATCTTTTAAAGATAAATTGAAAATGAATATTAGAAGTCGATTAGAAAATCGTATATTCATAGATATTTTAGAATTGTAAATTCACTAGGGAATTTATAAAAGAAAGGGGAATATGTTAAAAAAATAAACGTTGGTTTATTTTTGAAGTGTGGGAATTAATTTACGGATTTGGAACGTAAATATAAAGTAAATCGTTAAGGATTTATTTAATTGGTTTAAATGAACCATGTTGAAATGAAAGTATTTCGCATAAGAAAAATGATTGAAATTTGTTTTCAAAAGTGATAAAGGTGAAAAGTGATTTGAAAATTTGTTTTCAAATTGTTGAAGTGTGTAAAATAAATATCTAGTAAAAATATTTTGGATAGTAAATAATTTGGGAAATTATTTGGAATTTGGTGATGTTGAACACGCCTATTGATAGTTAAATAATCCGACTACCAATATTTACCTTTAAATAGGTATTTGTTGTGATTGTTTGAAATTGAATGCCACACTTATTTTTAAAATAAGCGCTCACTATTCGGGTTAGCCGGGAAAGGACCTTGTGGTCCTATAACCCATTCGGAGTATGTGATACGTCGTTATGGATTACATTTGATGACCGGTGTTGAAGACTGGATATTTGTGAAAACGGATGGATTGCCATCGAGTTACTCTACATCGGCTGATCTCCGATATAGAGTTTTTATCACCCTTAGTGACGGGAAGTCCGGTCGTGATTAGTGAATATCCGGATTGCAAGGACTTCTTTGGAAGTGCCTTCGGTTCTGTTCGAGCCCGGAACAGACTTGTATGGATTGTATGTCTGACATTACAAATTGAGATATAAAGTTGATTTCTTTCAAATATATTTCTGTTGGTGGCGGAGAATTTATTCTCTTAGCTAAATACCCTTCTCTGAGACATACGAGCTCAGAGGTTATATAGTTGAAGTTTATTAGTGATATACTCCCAATTTGGTAGTGTGGCATGCTGAGTGTTGCTGTGAAATGATCATTGTTTGATCATTTGTGATATGATCATTTCTTTGATCATTTGTTGACCCAAAGCACAGCTTTTGTATAAAGTGTGGCTTTGTGGACGAGAATTCGTCGGACCTCACACCCCGGAAATGGTCAAAACAGGAAGGATGCAGCAAGGTTATTAAGGGGTAGCGCCCCTTTAGTGTATGTCATTCCTTCTGGATAGAGGTGGTATCATGGAATGGAGCCCAGATACTTAGCCTATGTGGTTACTGCATTATTATTCTTATGTGGTTGTTGGAAACGAGGATCCTCGGATAGATCGGTTACGATCGGGGGATGACATATTCGTGTCAGTAGTTACCCAGTTAGGGGTAACCCGGCCTTGTGTTGGCAGAGATCCGGTTTGGTTCTCGGGACGTCATTCCAGAGGCGTTTCCATGTGGCAATGGGAAGTTCCTTGGCCTGACCATTTGTTGGAAATCCAAAGAAACAATACGATCTTGTACGGTTTTAGTTGTAGAACCTATCATTCACTTATGGTGGTCACCACTGTTTGGATGGTAGATATAGTAGGCATAAGTGCGAAATGCCTA
Source organism: Allium cepa (assembly GCA_030765085.1). Taxonomy (NCBI): domain Eukaryota; kingdom Viridiplantae; phylum Streptophyta; class Magnoliopsida; order Asparagales; family Amaryllidaceae; genus Allium; species Allium cepa. The sequence goes on from CM060943.1 coordinate 891,727,516, forward strand.
TGCTGGCTAAGATTTATATCTTTACTTTCGAAATGATTTTTCCTACACTATGCACTAGTAATAATATCAAATGTTTCTTTTTAATGCGTATCAAGCATCTTTGACTATCATAAGGAGAAATCTCCTCCGATTCTGCGTTTGCATTATGTGTGTGTGCGGGAGGCCTTATGGTAGTCTCATTTTTTAAAAAACATTGCGAATTGGCTTTAAAAATATTCCTCTATTTTTACTTTAAAGAAAAATAAACTGTTTTAGTTCTCACACCAGTCACATGACTGACTCAGAGTTTATTGTTTTCCTTCCTAAACTCTGGGTGCCCACCAATTTCCACACGGGCAGTTTAGAGTCTGGTTATCAGGTTATTCTGGATTTAGGAGTGCTATGGAGCTCAGGAGGCGAGCAATATATCGAGACGTACCACTTGTATATGATATTATCTATGTATTATTCCGCTATGTATTCTGTATGAGGACAATTTTATATAACTGTCCATTGATGTATTGACTCTGTTGTCTATTGTTGTTGTAAACTCTGATAATGATGTAATGTATAAAATGTATAGTTCTTTGTTTTAATGATATTCATATATTTATTATATGTTGTTCCGCTGCGAATTGTGAGATTCTGATATTCTGTTGTTTCTTTTCTGTTCTTCTTCTATCCTTTTCTCTCTTCTTCTACCTCTTTCTTCTTCTTTAACCCTAACATTTCGGTTTTTCGACGACGAAAAATCTCGTTATCGTTACACTATTTTGCATCATTTTTTCTTCCTCTCTGTTGCTTAAAAAAAGGACATTTTTCCCATTACAATGCTAAAACACATATGATGGAAAAATGAAAAAGGACCAGTTCTCCTTCCTATAGCTTCGTCAAGCGTCCGCCACCACAGCTCGAACTACCTGTCAAGAGCCACAACCCACTCCATGCCTCCTCCCCTCGTCATCCATATTTTATAAACGGTATGCAAATCATATTGCAATATATGTTTCGATTTTAAATGTTTACATATAGCATGAATATGTACTAGTACTATATATAGTCTGTTTTGTTTAATGGATATGTTATACAAACTGTGTTTTCTTTTGTCTAATGGATTTCGAAACTTATAATAAATATTATTGCATTAGTTGTTGTTTTCAACTTCCTGCAACACTTTGTTTTTTTATTATAAATTTTAGCTTGCTGCAATTCTCTTTTCATCTATATTATTGTATTCTATTATCTAATATATACATTTTATCTAGTTATATATTATACTATAAGGTGTATATATATAAGTTTTCATAACCCTTTATAATATGTAGCTATGTATATAAGATTGGACCTGTTATATATGAAAGCATTGGTTATAGCAATTAAAAATATGCAAAGGTATTTATGGTGATATTTACTTATGAATAGACCAAGGTACGTACCACCATCTGTATCTTCGTCTCTCTCCCCATGTTTTATTATTATTATTATTATATATATATATATATATATATATTCTTTCTTTCTTTTTTCTCTTTTCACTCCTTTCATTTTATAGCTTTTAAATAAATTGACAAAGGCTTTGCAAGTATTTAAACGCAGTACACGACAAATTTAATAAGCAGTGGTGTTTTACGTCACTTATAGCCAAAATAAAAATTGATAAGTTCATACATTTCAAAACTGAAAATAATAAATATATTATGCGATGGAATTTGAATTTTCATACGCCGTGCCATGAGCTAATCTTAAATTTAAAAGAGGTATGATATATCAATCGCTTGCAAATAAGACGAAGATAACGTCCTAAATTAACTTTTAGCAAATTGAACGTTACTGTCGTTGTTAAGAAACCAACGTATTGTGTCATTTGATTATTTGGGTACTAATAATACGTTACTTTATTCATTCCATCAATTCATTTCACACCACATTATTTTAAATAAATTGCTACTCTTCTACTGAAATTTATCCAAAAATTTAATAAAAATGATCCGACAGTGTATTAGCCTTCAGGACTAATCCCTAAATTCCAAACGTTGGATCCACTTTGCGTTCTGTTTTTTTTCTCTTTTTCCATAAAACATATATAAAGTATAAAGTTTATATTTGTTTCTGATGTTAGTTGAAATGTAAATATTGATTTTTAAATAGTATATCTATATATATAAGCTACTTTTATTATTCGTATATAAATGGTATTGTATGTGCATTTTTATGAAATAGCGCCCAATGTATATTATTTTATAAAAGAATTCATTTGTTATGTCAACTAAATATATGTTACATTTGGTTTATATAAATATATTATAACTGATGTTGACTTCTTTCATTATACTCTTTCTTACAGCTAAAATATGTCAGTATTGTAACCTAGCACATGATTAATATTAGTCTATTTATATAAATATTTATTTCAAATTCCATATTGTATATATGCTTGATTCTAATTTATGTGTTTTAAATAAAAAACAATGATTTTGGAAAATATAAATCATGTGCTAGGAATATAAGATTGGACCTGTTATATATGAAAGCATTGGTTATAGCAATTAAAAATATGCAAAGGAATTTATGGTGATATTTACTTATGAATAGACCAAGATACGTACCACCATCTGTATCTTCGTCTCTCTCCCCATGTTTTATTATTATTATATATATATATATATATATATATATATATATATATTTCTTTCTTTTTTCTCTTTTCACTCCTTTCATTCTATAGCTTTTAAATAAATTGACAAACGCTTTGGAAGTATTTACATGCGGTACACGACAAATTTAATAAGCAGTGGTCTTTTACGTCATTTATAGCCAAAAAAATTTGATAAGTTCACACTTTTCTAAACTGAAAATAATAAATATATTATGCGATGGAATTTGAATTTTCAGACGCCGTGCCATGAGCTAATCTTAAATTTAAAAGAGGTATGATATATCAATCGCTTACAAATAAGACGAAGATAACGTCCTAAATTAATTTTTATCAAATTGAATGTTACTGTCGTTATTAAGAAACCAACGTATTGTGTCATTTGATTATTTGGGTACTAATAATACACTACTTTATTCATTCCATCAATTCATTTCACACCACATTATTTTAAATAAATTGCTACTCTTCTACCGGCGTATTAGCCTTCAGGACTAATCCCTGAATTCCAAACGTTGGATCCACTTTGCATTCTGTTTTTTTTTTCTCTTTTTTCATAAAACATATATAAAGTATAAAGTTTATATTTGTTTTATGATGTTAGTTGAAATGTAAATATTGATTTTTAAATAGTATATCTATATATATAAGCTACTTTTGTTATTCGTATATAAATAGTATTGTATGTGCATTTTTATGAAATAGCGCCCAATGTATATTATTTTATAAAAGAATTCATTTGTTATGTCAACTAAATATATTTTACATTTGGTTTATATAAATATATTATAACTGATGTTGACTTCTTTCATTATACTCTTTCTTACAGCTAAAATATGTCAGTGTTGTAACCTAGCACATGATTAATATTATTCTGTTTATATAAGTATTTATTTCAAATTCCATATTGTATATATGCTTGATTCTAATTTATGTGTTTTAAATAAAAAAAACAATGATTTTGGAAAATATAAATACATATATATTTAATTTAATTTAATATGTATTGAATTTAGAATATGACTTTATATATATAGTTATATATATATATATGAGCCCACTCATACCATTATCTTCGCCGATCCCGTTCTGACTTGTTCCGTCATTCTTGTTATCAGCTTTGATCGTTGAATTCGTGCCGATTTTGCTTTGCTTCGATTCATAATTCAAATTTCAGTGTCTGTAGCAGTATGCATATCTGTGTCATCTTCTGTATTCTCTAGGCTCGAGAGGTGAGAAATCACTCACGATTAACATATTTTTATTCATTAAATTTGATTTCAATTGAAACGACAATTGAATATGCTACTGTAGTTATTTAAATTTGTTATATATGCTATTATCTGTAACTGTTCACCTGCGGGATATGACACCATATCCTGTTGTATATATTATATTGTTATTGATGATATATGCCTGTTATTTTATTGTATTTTCTGTTATCACTCTGCAAGTTCCCTGTAGTTTAGAAATCACTATGGGTTGAAATGATACATACCCGAACAGACTTTAGAATAGGAGAAAATCGTTATTCGTTGAAATGATGAACCCGAGCGATTTTCATTCAATTGAATTTGGTATTACGGGTTGAAATGATATCCACCCGTATATATTTAGTATACGGATTGAAATGATAAATATCCTAGCACTTGACTGTATGATAGGAAATATATGCAGACACCGTTGGTCCATATAAATATTTTGAAAATAATTTCTATAATTTTGGAAAGAAATATATGGTTTAATAAATTTGATTCTTAAGATATTATATAAATGGAAATTGTATATATAGATTTAGTAGTAATATTTGATTTAAATTGAGTTGAATTTAAATTGATAAATTGAGATTGAATTTAACTTGAATGGGAAGGTCGGGTAGATGTTGGAACATTTTGTTAAGTTGAGGAAATTGAAAATACTTTACTGTATAAATTATTTAATATATATAAGTACTATTTTGGGAAATATAGAGATATTTGAAGTGAAAATGAAATTTGGTTTTGAAGTATAAATTAAGCTGAAATGACCACGGTGTTATAGTGTGTATTTCTACCTTGTAGAAAGTTCCATGGACCCTTAAAGATGGTTATCCTAAACATCCTTTAAGTTATTTATATTTCAGTTGATATTTCACTTGAGTTGGATTTATTGATATAAGAATGCTAGTCCTGACTCGAGTGTTTTGTGTTTTGCTTTACGCTCGGGTCAGACTGAGTGATACAGCATTTGAGACTCACCTTTGGAGTTCGGAGCTTCGTTTGGAAATCGAACTATCGATTCAGATTCTAGCCTTTCTTGTTGATTGGTTCAGAGAAGTCATCTGTTGCATTAGAGACTTCACTGCATTTGAACTATTTGGTTGTATATTTCTAACTCTGATATATATATAGTAGCTTCATGAACTACGATTCTTTATTTATTCCACTGCACTATATTACTCCATGATCTGTGATTGATTTATTTAATGTATATTTTAAGTTTTGCCAAATTTAAATTAATAATTCGGTATTTTGAATTATTCAAGACGGATATGTATGCTTTTATAGTATTCCGTGGGTCGTTACAAAGACGAAGAATTACTACTACTATTATCTATTATAGTATTCCGCTGCATTCATACTTTTCCACTGCATAATTATTATTCTATGGTATGTGTAACTCTGATATGTATTGTAAATATAATAGAATATTTTGTAAAACAGCTTTATGAACTGTATATTGGATTATTATATTTTATCATTCCGCTACAAGATTCTATTTTGTTTCTTCTTCTTTCTCTGCTTTTTCTTATTTACCCCATAACAATCCGCCCTTCTGTATGTTTTAAGTCTGACATGTGTGGTTTATCGTTGATTTAAAGCGTACAAAAAAGCGGGACGTTACCGATTTGAAAAACGAAACATACAAGAAGATTACGCTCTTCAAGATCTTTAGATTGGTATAAATTTTGATAGTATTTGAGGAGTTTGAAATTTTGGCTTTGAATTTGATTTTCGAATTGCAATTGGATTTGAAATTGTCTACCATTGAGATGAGGAGGTGATGAGGAATTTTACGTACAGACAAATGACAATGAGGAACAATTAGGGTTTATAACAGGGTATATATAGATAAGGCTGAAAATAGAAACGAATGGGCCTGATTGGTTTGGAAAATTAAAAGATAATGGCCCAAAAGCCCGTTCTGACTTCGGAACGAAATTGGGTCAACCTATATATCAAAATAAATGTTTTAAAATATTTTAAATGCAATGGAATAGGTTTCAAGTTCAAATTCCATCGTATGAAGAAGTTATGCCAAAATCAAGTTATTTCAAATTGATTTCAATTTAATTGATTTCCAGGCGTTCGAGTCTATACGATCAAACGACAAGTCCGATCGTTACGAAACATTAAATCCTATATTAATTCGCCGTTACGGAACTGATGAAACTGGTTTCGTCGAAATCCGAGTCAGTGGCCAAAATGGCTATATTTACATTAAATAAATAAATTAATAATTGATTAATTAAATTAAGTTTTCAATTTCGACTCTATAATTACAATTTCATCATATTAAATTTCTCAATCATTTACAATGATTTAACCAAATTTAAATGTCAATTTAGAGTTGATTAATTTATCAGTTTCATTATTAACCACAATTTCGTTAAATTAAAAAAACATAAATTAAATTCCTAATAATTCCATATAATTGACTTTTCATTCTATTATTCAATCTATTAGTATAAAATAGATGAAATTAACATCGGATTCGTACTTTATTACATAAATATTTTCAATTTCATCTAAATAAATATTTACGTAATATTTATTAATTTCATTTAATTGCAATTACTCCAATTATAATAGTTCAAATCCCAATAAATTGATAAATCTTTATTCTTATTTCTATAATTCAACAAATTGTCCAATTATTTCCTTAATTTATACTAACATAACTTTTAATTTAGATTTATTGCAATTGATTACCAGTTTTAATTTAATATACTAAATAAATGGTTAACTTATAATAGTTGTTACCATTAACGTTTAATTTCACTTATAAGCTATTATTAACAACAAATGTTGGAATTGATTTAGATCTAATTCAATAAATTAAATGAATAGGTAAACAATTAATAATTATCACTATTGCCAAATTTACTTACATACATACTTAATTATCAACCAACAATTATATAATTACTTGTTTAGCATTGATTCTATCAAATTACAACTTATTACGTATTAGTCCATCAATTAACATAATTTTGAATATATTTCCCAATTTACTAATTTCAATCAATCATAGCCTTACAATTGTTTCGGTTAATTGGTATTGCACTAAATTAGTTATTTATCAACTTGCATTAACCTTATTACCTTAATATATATTCAGTTACTATTAATCCATATTTTATTTCATTGATTAATTCAATAATTACTCTTATTTACTTTTTAAAATTTATGACTAAGTGCAACAATTCACACTAATTCATTGTTGGGATTTCACTTCAACTATCAATGATTAGTTTTTAATAATCATTGCTAAAATTCATTCTTAACATTTACTTCAATATAAATTATAAATTTTTTATTTCTTTCTAAATTCAATTATAAAAATCTTATCAAATTAACTAATTTATTTATCAAAATTTACGGGTCGTTGCACAATATTTGATTTTATTTCAAAAATCACTTTTACTATTTCACTTGCGTTCAATCTGTTTTATAATTCAAGTTTGGATTTTTATTTCATTTTCCAAAATATAAAACAATCATTACTTTGGTTTTTCTATTCCACTTTTCCATTTTTATAAGTCACAGCTTATATTTCATTTTTCCATCGAGATAAAATCAAGCACATTCACATTTCGTTACTAATTAAAGACTATACATTTATTTATAGCCCAAGCATATCTTTATTTAATCCATCTTTTACGAGCTATTCCAATTCATTTATTGCAATCCAATTCTTATTCAACTTACTTTTATTTATTTAAGTAAGAATTTAATTTCATTCAATTTCACCTACAACTCAACTGAATTTTATTTTAATTTAATTCTATTTCAACTCAACTTCATTTAGTTTTAATTAAATTTCAATTCAATTCTTATTTCTTAAATCCAACTTAATTTTTATTTTCTAATTCAATCATCTAGCATCCCGCCTTTTTAAACGCTTTAAATCGACGATAAACCATACACGTCAGACTTAAACCATACAAAAGGGCGGATTGTTATGGGGTAATTAAGAAAAAGCAGGGAAAGGAAAAAAACAAATAGGATCTTGCAGCGGAACGATAAAATATAATAATCAAATATATAGTTCATGAAGCTGTTTACAAAATATTCGATTATACTTATACAATACGTATCAGAGTACACATACTAGGGGATAATAATTAATGCAGCGGAATTAAATGGTGTAGTGGAATAATATAGAGGATAATAGTAATATAAATCTTCGTCCTCGTCCTCCAGAGCTAAAGTCTTCGATTCCTGAAATGCTCAGGCTGACCCGAGCGAATTGAAAAGACGAAACACTTAAGTAAGAACTAAAATATCTTATGTGAGTTAAATTAACAGAAATAAATATGAGTGCAATAACTTAAGAGATGCTCAAGATTCACATCTCCTAAGGATCCGTTAAACTACTTACGATGTAGTAATATTTCGCTATTATAATAATGTTTAATAGTAAAATAAACTTACTTTTTTCTTAGCATTAAGTGGTTACCCATATAGCCCTTAACACGTAATAGTCCCAGTAGTCCATCTAATATCATGGTCCCTCCTGATCGGTAAGCCACCAGAGGATACCACACGGGCTATGGGTCCACGTACTTACCTCAAAGGAAACGTCGTCGCCATCCTACTTCATTCTGGAATCTCCACCGTGTACATGGTTGCTAAAGTGGTTTTCGTGGTTGGCAGAGAGTATGACAACTTTCGATCGCGGCCTCTTTAACAACCAAATATTATTATAACACCACGGTCATTTTAAAATAAATATACTTCAAAACTAGAATATATTATCCATTTCAAAACCATATAAATACGATATCATTTCTATTTCAAAACCCAAACAATATGATATTATTTTTATTTCAAATATATCCTTTTTCCAAAATCATAACATTTTCAAAGTTATAATATTTCGAAACCAACGCTCGAAATATAGCCTTCCAAAACATAAAACTTCGAATTACATAACTTTGAAATATAACCACACCACTTAAATGGTTAAAATATAAATTAATTAACAAAAAAATAGTTTCTTCACCTTCACAAATCAATTCCAAATATAGAATTAAATCGCAAATAAACATTTCAATTTCCATATTTTTCAAAGCTTTAAATATTCCACCATTTCAAAACTAATTCTTTGATAATTCCATATATATCAAATTCAATTTCTATTATTTAGATTTGAGACGTACTTAATAAATTCAATATAATTTAAGAAAACCTTTAACTCCCAAACACCGGATATTTTTCAATTTAATTTACTCGATAAATTCTGTAACGACCCAGAATTTCTTTCAATTAAAATTTGAATATTCAATTAATTTTAAATATTTATAAGCAAAATTTATAAGTCGAATAAATTTTATTTCGAATAATTGGATTTAATTGGATAATTAAATCGATAATTTAATATGTGAAAATACAGAAATAATTGAAAATTGAGTTAAATATGATTTAAAATGATTTGTAAAATTTTATTTTATCATATTGGAGTTAGAATGATGTTTTAGAACTTTTAAAATCAAATTAAAAGTTAATTTGTGGAAATTGAATATTTTAATATTAAATCGACTAGTGAAATTAGCCAATTTCCGAACAGTCTCAGAATTGGACGAAACTAGTTCCATTGGATCCGTAATAGTTTGTTATTATCGGATTTCAATTTTCGTAGCAATCGGAGTTTTCGTTTGACCGTGGCAGCTCGAAACGCATCGAAATTGTTTTAATATTAATTTGGCGAGTTAAAATAGCCATTTTTCAAACAGTCTCGGATTTCGACGAAACCAGTTTTATCGGATCCATAATGTGATATTATTGTAAGTTTTCAATTTTCATGTCAATCGGATTTACCGTTTGTCCGGTGCCAGCTAAAACGCCTAGAAATTTGATTTATCGATTTAATTTTAGATCGAACGTTTATAGCCATAACTCGCACAGATGACCGAATTAGCTCCCGAAACACGTTCCATTGTATTCGGAACGCGGGGTAAACCTTAGGAACGCCAACCGGCACACTTCGTTTGGAGTTCGGAAAATCCGGGATGAATAGTGTTTGCAAAATTTTCTATATAAACCCCTTCACTCTTCATTTTTGCAAATAACCTAAAACCCTAACCCTAACTATTCAGAGCCCCCACTATTGTTCTGAACGGCCAGAAAACATTCTCGTTTCTCCTCGATTATCTCCTCATCCACTCCCCTATAGACTTCGACTTCAACTAGGAAATTGTAGAGGACAAGGAGACGAACCATTCCAATGGTGGAGATCGAGTTTAGGCGTACGAATTGATGGGAATTTATGTTCGAATGAGTGTGTTTGGGCACGGGTTTTTAGGAGCCTGGGGCCTCCGAGCGTCGTCGGTCTCTGGCCAAGGGTGACTCATGCGAAGGCGCGCGACATCGAAGTCTCTGATCGTCTCCACGTTGTTCGTAGTAGCGGTGATAATTAAACAAAGGACGGCTTCATGGTTTCGGCTCTTTTCCTGTAGACGCGGGTGTTGGAGAAGAAAGAAAGGGACGGTGGTGATTGCAGGGTTCTGGAATCTACGGCTTGGATCTGTTAGGTTTAAGAAAATTTGTAACGACTCGGTATTTTCAACCATTTGCATCCATCATAAGTGCATAGGCAGACACTCATGCCGGAATTGAATTGCTCAAAATACCGTGTTGTAAATAAAATTTTGGCAAACCTCAGAATATACAGTAACTAAAATTAACAGATCACAGACACAGAGTATATAAAAATGCAGCGGAAGAAAAAGAGATTGTAGTTCATGAAGCTACTATATAAATATGAGATACATCAGAGTTAAATAAGATACAACAGAAGAGTAACTGGATACATCAGGTACAAATCAGATACATCACTGAACCACTGGATATTGAAACAAAATAGATGGCTGGATCTTCAAGGAAAGCTCCAACGCCGAAGGTGAATCTTGAATGCTAACTCAATCAATCTGACCCGAGCGTAAAGCAAAACACAAAACCCTCGAGTCAGGACATAAATACTCATAAACTGTAAATCAACTCAAGTGAACAGTAACAGAATGCATCAGTGACTTAAAGGATGCTTGGGACCGCCCATCCTCTAAGGATCCGTTAAACTATTTACTATGTAGTAATATACGCTATATACGGTAGTGTCTAATCAGTAAAGTATAATCATATAGAAAATAGTGTTAAGGGGATGGTGAACCTTAACGCGGTCGGATCTTTAAAACCAAAATCGTAGTGGGCTTGATATAAGGATATGACACGGCACGCGAGGCAATGCCAGGGTGGATACACCGTTTGCACTCCCGGACCGGTGGTGACGGCAAGCCAGCAGCTTCCGCCCACCTCGAACAATACCCCCGAATCAAAGTGGCGCCACCGAATCGAATCACAACAGTAATAGAATGGTTTCCGATGGAGCATGCTTGATGAAAGGGTGCGACCCTTTGTGTAGCCCGGTATAGCTCCTGTTTTAGTCATATATGCCAACTCACGGGAGTTGGGTCCACGTAATATACCTCGAGAACGTCGCCACCATCCTACTTCATTCTCGAATCTCCATCGCGTACACAGTTGTTAAAGTGGTTTTCGGTATTGGCCGGCTACAAGACAATATCCGATCCTGGTCTCTTTAACAACCAATCGTTATTATAACCCGTAGTTATAACTTTAAAACAATATTTACTTCAAAATAAAATATCCTTTTCAATCCAAATCTTTATCAAAATAAAGATTAAATCATTTCCAAAACCATTTCAATATATCATCGTAACATATCTTTCAATTCAAAAATTTATCAAAATAAATATCAAGTCATTTCTAACCATTTCAATATATTAAATTTTCATACCCTTTCAACACTACCTTTCAAATCATTTTAATATATCAAAATATCATAACCTTTCAAAGTTTCAGTTCCAAAATATCATAGCTTTCAGAACTTCTTTTTAAATCATGTTAATATCAAAATGTCCTATCTTTCAAACTCCATTTTCAAATCATTTAGTATCAAAAATATCATATCTTTCAAAACTTAGTTTCAAATCATTTTAATATATCAAAATATCATATCCTTTCAAAACTTCGTTTCAAATCATTATTCATTTTATTCAATCTAAAATACCATTTCAATTCATATTTCAAAACAGTTTATATTCCAAAAATTCTTTTTTATCATTTCAATGAAGTTATTATGTTTAATAATTAAATTATTAAATTTCCAAAAATTTCAACTTCCAAAGTTTATTTATTCACTTAAGTTTATCAAAACCGTGAAAATTCACTTTTCGCATTATTTAGAAAACTTATACGGAAAGTTACATTCAAAACAGTTCAATTTAACAAAAGACAGCATTTTAAAATGTTATACTAGGTTTACTTAAATTTCGAATAACTTAGTTAAATTCAAAAATTATAGCACTTACAAAGATTTCTATAATAGCTTTTAATTCAATTTAGCTTTTTAGTTCATTATCATCAACTACAGCGTTTACAAATGTTGTAATATCATTTACATTGTAATTAATAGCATTTCAAAAATGCATTCAATTAACTTCAAATATTCAATAAAATTTCTCAACCAATTATATTTTTATTAAAAACATTTTTAACTTATAAAATCATACATTTTCACATTTATAAACATCATTTAATTTTCCTCAAGTTCATGATTTTATAAAGTTAAATTTCCATTCAAAAATCAAGATTTAATAATAATTCACTTATTAAAATGCAATGCTGAATTTTTAAAATCCATTACATTAAATTTCAACTTAACACTTAAGTTCAAATTCTCAAATATAACTTAGTTTTATTTTTATTTGCTTAACTAAAAGTTCACCTTACGTCAATTTCATAATTTCCAATTCTAGTTATATTTCAAAGTTTCGACTTAAAATATTCATTCATTTCACATTTCAACTTTGTTAAAAAATCATTAATATGATATAAAATCACTTTTAATTCATTTAAATTCAAATTATCATAAATTTATCATAATTTCATATTCAATTTAATTTCCAATTATAATTAAATCAAATTTTCCAAAATAACTTACGTTCAAAATTTTCATTAATTCATTTCACTTACAATTGTTCAGAAAATCAATAATATTTTTCAAAAATCATTTTTTATTAAATCTCAAATCAAAATATTATATTAATTAAATTTCTAAAATATTTTAAAATTTTTAGAAAAACATATTTTAACTACGGGCCTGTATAAAATTTTCTACGCTAGGTAAAGTGATATGGGTAATATATCATTTCAACCCGTAATTTACAAAGAAAAATCCGGGTTTTATCATTTCAAACCCGCAATCCCAAGTCAGAATGAAAATTTTAAAACCATTCAGGCCTATCATTTCAGCCCATAACATTTTTTTCTAACAGGGAACTTGCAGTGTGATCATATACAGAAATAATATAAACAAGGTCAATATCACAATATACAGTCATATATCAGATGTCAGGTGAAAATTAACAGTTTTAACACGGTAATAATATGGTAATAACATGGCATAGCATATCATATGATCATCATTAACTTGCATAAACATTTTATATTACTAAACACTTGTCATCGATTCACTTTTCATAAGTATAAATGTTAGGGTGAGAAAGACTCACTTTTTTTTCAAGTTGAAGACCAAAACAACTAACACAAGTGCGATTCCAAAAGCATGACAAGCACGATGACAAGACTACGGACATGAGTGGAGAACGAATCCAATCTACAACTCTGGTGAACAACCCAAAACAAACAATCAAAACAACAAAATTCAATACGACTTTAAAATGCAATAACATTGAAATAAAAGGAGATACGACTACGCAGTCTTTTGCTTTGCCTTCTCTATTGTTTGGTATGGCTTTTGGGTCTGATGTGATTCAGATGTGGTCAAGTTTTGGGTCAGGTTTGGGCTAACATAGCTCGGGTTCAAGGCAAGACAAGCTGGAGTTTGTACATGAGGAGGTGATGTGGTTTTGAAGGCAATTAGGTGGTTTTTGGTCAAAACAAGGGCTCGGCCTTGGGGATTGGGCTCGGCCTGTGATGTGTCATGACTGGACAGAGGTGAGGAGGGGTGTGTTGTGGTCAGGTCTGGGGAGTGGTGGCGGCTATGGTGGTGGTTTGGGTGGTGGTTGAAGTGGATGAGCATGTAGAGGTCAAATAAGCATGGATCTAGGCATCTAGGTTGTAGTTTGAGGGGTTTGACCATCAAAAGGGGTTCGGCCATGGTCATATCTGATGGGGTAGAAGGTTGGGAAGAGATGTAGGATGTGGGGGCCGTGGCTATGGAGGAGAGGCCAAGCAATACACATGAGAAAACAAGGCAAATTATTAGAAAACAATGGAAAAAGAAGAGCAAAAAGAAGAGGAAAAGAGGAGCCATTACCAAACCTTTCTAGCCATGAAAAATGAAGTGGAGAGGAATGTTTTCACGTGAAAATGAGGTAAGAAATGCACAGCTACAATAAAGAAAGGAACAGTCAAAGGAAATTAAATCTATTAATTGGAAAAGAAACGGAAGAAGAAACGTTAAAACGGTTTTACGTTTCTTTGCTTTCAAACCTTTTAAACTTCCTATATATATTCATATACATCTTAAATAACTGAAAACACTTATAATTTTCAGTTAGAATTCGAGAATATAACAGATAAACAAAATATTAATAATTAATTATTTAATTAGATATGATTAAAATAAGAAAAATGGCACAGAAAATGAAAACTAGACTTAGGAATTAGAAATAACTTCAATACACTTTGGAAAAAATTTCTTAAATTTAAATACATGTAAAATGAATAAAATAAAGTAAAACACAGCAATAAAAGTGAATGTATAAAATAAATCAATAAATTTTAATTATATATAATCAAATTAAGAAAATGGCTTAAAATTGCACACTAGGCTTTAAAAATTAGAAATAATTTCAAATGAACTTTAGAAAATCTTCATGGACTTGTAAAAATATTTATAACAAATAAAATAAAATGCATTCACAAAATAAAAAAATAAAAAATTAATTAAGTAAAATTTATATGAAGAAAATAGCAGAAAATTATAAAACAGCCTTTAAAAATAGGAAATAAATACAGTAAATTTTGGAAAAATTCTATTATCATTTTAAAATATTTAAAAGTAAAAATATACATAATAAAACATATTATTACATATTAATATAAAATATAACAAAGAATAAGTAATTTATTCAATTTAAAATAGTCATTGTTAAATAACCCTATATATGCACAATATTGTAAAGGGTATAACTTTCACAATTTACATCCAAATTCAACGAAACGAAAAGTGGTGTTCTTAGAATTTTATGTACTTTCATAATAAATGAAAAAAATTAAAATTTTAAACTTTTAAAATTTTAAGTTGAAAGTCACAGTTTGACTATTTTGACCAAAATCAGCATTTCAAGCAAATATTCAACTTACACAAGTTTGGAATTATAACTCATAAAAAAATCAAGATTATATTTAAATAATAAATTTAATCATTTCAAATAAGTAAAATAAGTTTTTTTTTAAATCAAAATCTTACATTAAAAATAATTAAAATATACAATAAAATAATTACAAAATACAGGGTTGTTACACTCTCCCCCACTCAAAACTTTTCATCCCCGAAAAGGAATGAGGTATGGAAGGGCACAGAAAAGATAGAGTGAAATAGGATTAAGATAAGATGACAAGAAGATTGAAGTTATACCTGATGACTGTTGTTATACGTAAGTTTAACAAGGTGGAGGTGATCTTTCCAAGATCCTCCAGAATCAAGAACAAAAGCACGAAAAAGGTGGATTCAAAATGATTACCAAAGGTCTATCAAAGATTATAGAAAGATTTCAAAATAGAAAGATTATAGAAAGATACTTATACCGGTCTATAGCAAGATAAGGATGATAAGGACAACCAAAAGATAGTTTGAAAAACAAAATAAGGAAATGAATTTGAAAGCATGGAGATTTCAACTTAAACAGAGAATAAATCTTTACACAAGTTAAATAAATCTTAACTTTCTCAAATTTCATTATCTTATTATCCAATCATCTAAAATTAACCATTTTTAAAACCATGGGTTTGAAAAATAATCATTTATTACACTCACAATGTACTTAATAAATTTTATTCTTCTTTATTCCTAATGAAAATTAAATTTATTCCTCTCAATATATTTATCACTCATGTTAAATATATTTACACTTTTTTTTATAACTACTCAAATTTTATTTATAAAATCTTTTTATATCGTATATTATCCAATTACATTTTTAACTTCTGAAATTTTGGTAAGATATATTTGAATGCAATTGTATTATACAAATAAAATTTCCAATTCAATCATTTCAAGCTTAAATCATTTATTCAAATTTTTTTATTATTTTCTTTTTATAATTGAAATTATTCTTTAAAAATAGAATTTAAGAATTAAATTTCCGATTTCTTCAGACCATTAAGTAATAATATATGTCAAATCAAATTTCAATCATATATATATATATATGTTATAAATCAAGTCATATTTAGAAATTCAAATCAATTTAATTTCCCAAAACAAAGCTTTAGCAAGACTACAGAACAGTCTCCTAACTTCGAAACTCGAAAATGAACGTCGATGATGTCGCGATCATCACCGAAGTTATTTTCCAGCGACAAAGAGAAGAGCATTAATTTTAAACCTTTAAAATTCTTTGAAAACAAATTCATTCAAAATACTTTAAATAATATAACCTTTTAAAACTTTAAACCAAAGTTCGAAATAATCGGAATTTAAATCCTCAAATTCTTGTTTTAAATTCATTTCAATTCCCAAATAAATTTATAAACAGATATTTATAGATCTATTTGTAGAACAATAAATGATAAATCAAGTATTATCATTTCAAATTATCAATTTAAATCATTTCATTAAGTTCCATAAATTTACTTATATATCAAAATTTATTTCATTAACCAAATTTTTAAAAATATATATATATATATTGTGTCCGTTTGTTCTGTCAAAGTGTTTTGGAAATCTTATCGATAGCGCTGATCAGACGTATCGATCAGAAACCCAACTCAACATCAACAACTCAAACAACACAATATATAAAACATTTTAATTTTAAATACTAGTTTACAAATACACTATACATGAATAGATTTTCAAAGAAGGGTAGAGATTCAAATTTCTGATTAACACAAATCAAAGGAGATTATGATTTAAAAATAAGTTGGAAACAAGGATGACATGATTAAATAACAGAATAGGAAGATGGATAAGCTTATATAAATCACGGGCAACCTTAACCGGGTCAACCGTGACTTAAAGAATAAGATCAATGTTGATTTTTCTAGGGTAAATCTACATTCGATCTCAAGAGTTAGAGTTTGAAATAACAAAAGATATTAGCATCTAAACCAAGGATAGATAAGAATCTCTGGTGAATCGATGCTAACTGCAAAGGTGTTTTCCCCCTTTTTCAATTAAATTTGAAATTGGCGTGACCGCCGACTCACTAGAAAGATCATTCGAAGCGGAGTTATGGGTTACCCCAGAATCAAAAGAAGATGAATAGTGAGGGATACGAATGGATTTTGGAACCGTAGGGAATGTTTCAAAATTCAAAGGAATCGAGTCAAAAGGGAGAGATTCAAACTCGAATGAAAGTGATTCTGTAAATACATTCACTCCATATGCTGAGTTTTGCCTAGAGCTACCAAAGCTCTGATACCAACTAACGACTCGGTATTTTCAACCATTTGCATCCATTATAAGTGCATAGGCAGACACTCATGCCGGAATTGAATTGCTCAAAATACCGTGTTGTAAATAAAATTTTGGCAAACCTCAGAATATACAGTAAATAAAAATCACAGATCACAGACACAGAGTATATAAAAATGCAGCAGAAGAAAAAGAGATAGTAGTTCATGAAGCTACTATATAAATATGAGATACATCAGAGTTAAATAAGATACAACAGAAGAGTAACTGGATACATCAGGTACAAATCAGATACATCACTGAACCACTGGATACTGAAACAAAATAGATGGCTGGATCTTCAAGGAAAGCTCCAACGTCGAAGGTGAATCTTGAATGCTAACTCAATCAATCTGACCCGAGCGTAAAGCAAAACACAAAACACTCGAGTCAGTACATAAATACTTATGTAAATCAACTCCATTGAACGGTAACAAAATGCATCAGTAACTTAAAGGATGCTTGGGACCGCCCATCCTCTAAGGATCCGTTAAACTATTTACTATGTAGTAATATACGCTATATACGGTAGTGTCTAATCAGTAAAG
Organism: Allium cepa; assembly: GCA_030765085.1. Lineage (NCBI taxonomy): Eukaryota > Viridiplantae > Streptophyta > Magnoliopsida > Asparagales > Amaryllidaceae > Allium > Allium cepa. Next base: position 891,745,684 of record CM060943.1, read on the forward strand.
TATAATCATATAGAAAATAGCATTAAGGGGATGGTGAACCTTAACGCAGTCGGATCTTTAAAACCAAAATCGTAGTGGGCTCGATATAAGGATATGACACGGCACGCGAGGCAATGCCAGGGTGGATACACCGTTTGCACTCCCGGATCGGTGGTGACGGCAAGCCAGCAGCTTCCGCCCACCTCGAACAATACCCCCGAATCAAAGTGGCGCCACCGAATCGAATCACAACAGTAATAGAATGGTTTCCGATGGAGCATGCTCGATGAAAGGGTGCGACCCTTTGTGTAGCCCGGTATAGCTCCTGTTTTAGTCATATATGCCAACTCACGGGAGTTGGGTCCACGTAATATACCTCGAGAACGTCGCCACCATCCTACTTCATTCTGGAATCTCCACCGCGTACACAGTTGTTAAAGTGGTTTTCGGTGTTGGCCGGCTATAAGACAATATCCGATCCCGGTCTCTTTAACAACCAATCGTTATTATAACCCGTAGTTATAACTTTAAAACAATATTTTATACTTCAAAATAAAATATCCTTTTCAATCCAAATCTTTATCAAAATAAAGATTAAATCATTTCCAAAACCATTTCAATATATCATCGTAAAATATCTTTCAATTCAAATATTTATCAAAATAAATATCAAGTCATTTCTAACCATTTCAATATATTAAATTTTCATACCCTTTCAACACTACCTTTCCAATCATTTTAATATATCAAAATATCATAACCTTTCAAAGTTTCAGTTCCAAAATATCATAGCTTTCAGAACTTCTTTTTAAATCATGTTAATATCAAAATGTCCTATCTTTCAAACTCCGTTTTCAAATCATTTAATATCAAAAATATCATATCTTTCAAAACTTAGTTTCAAATCATTTTAATATATCAAAATATCATATCCTTTCAAAACTTCGTTTCAAATCATTATTCATTTTATTCAATCTAAAATACCATTTCAATTCATACTTCAAAACAGTTTATATTCCAAAAATTCTTTTTTATCATTTCAATGAAGTTATTATGTTTAATAATTAAATTATTAAATTTCCAAAAATTTCAACTTCCAAAGTTTATTTATTCACTTAAGTTTATCAAAACCGTGAAAATTCACTTTTCGCATTATTTAGAAAACTTATACGGAAAGTTACATTCAAAACAGTTCAATTTAACAAAAGACAGCATTTTAAAATGTTATACTAGGTTTACTTAAATTTCGAATAACTTAGTTAAATTCAAAAATTATAGCACTTACAAAGATTGCTATAATAGCTTTTAATTCAATTTAGCTTTTTAGTTCATTATCATCAACTACAGCCTTTACGAATGATGTAATATCATTTACATTGTAATTAATAGCATTTCAAAAATGCATTCAATTAACTTCAAATATTCAATAAAATTTCTCAACCAATTATATTTTTATTAAAAACATTTTTAACTTATAAAATCATACATTTTCACATTTATAAACATCATTTAATTTTCCTCAAGTTCATGATTTTATAAAGTTAAATTTCCATTCAAAAATCAAGATTTAATAATAATTCACTTATTAAAATGCAATTTTGAATTTTTAAAATCCATTACATTAAATTTCAACTTAACACTTAAGTTCAAATTCTCAAATATAACATAGTTTTATTTTTATTTGCTTAACTAAAAGTTCACTCTACGTCAATTTCATAATTTCCAATTCTAGTTATATTTCAAAGTTTCGACTTAAAATATTCATTCATTTCACATTTCAACTTTGTTAAAAAATCATTAATATGATATCAAATCACTTTTAATTCATTAAAATTCAAATTATCATAAATTTATCATAATTTCATATTCAATTTAATTTCCAATTATAATTAAATCAAATTTTCCAAAATAACTTACGTTCAAAATTTTCATTAATTCATTTCACTTACAATTGTTCAGAAAATCAATAATATTTTTCGAAAATCATTTTTTATTAAATCTCAAATCAAAATATTATATTAATTAAATTTCTAAAATATTTTAAAATTTTTAGAAAAACATATTTTAACTACGGGCCTGTATAAAATTTTCTACGCTAGGTAAAGTGATACGGGTAATATATCATTTCAACCCGTAATTTACAAAGAAAAATCCGGGTTTTATCATTTCAAACCCGCAATCCCAAGTCAGAATGAAAATTTTAAAACCATTCAGGCCTATCATTTCAGCCCATAACATTTTTTTCTAACAGGGAACTTGCAGTGTGATCATATACAGAAATAATATAAACAAGGTCAATATTACAATATACAGTCATATATCAGATGTCAGGTGAAAATTAACAGTTTTAACATGGTAATAATATGGTAATAACATGGCATAGCATATCATATGATCATCATTAACTTGCATAAACATTTTATATTACTAAACACTTGTCATCAATTCACTTTTCATAAGTATAAATGTCAGCTTGAGAAAGACTCACTTTTTTTTCAAGTTGAAGACCAAAACAACTAACACAAGTGCGATTCCAAAAGCACGACAAGCACGATGACAAGACTACGGACATGAGTGGAGAACGAATCCAATCTACAACTCTTGTGTACAACCCAAAACAAACAATCAAAACAACAAAATTCAATACGACTTTAAAATGCAATAACATTGAAATAAAAGGAGATACGACTACGCAGTCTTTTGCTTTGCCTTCTCTATTGTTTGGTATGGCTTTGGGGTCTGATGTGGTTCAGATGTGGTCAAGTTTTGGGTCAGGTTTGGGCTAACATAGCTCGGGTTCAAGGCAAGACAAGGTGGAGTTTGTACATGAGGAGGTGATGTGGTTTTGAAGGCAATTAGGTGGCTTTTGGTCAAAACAAGGGCTCGGCCTTGGGGATTGGGCTCGGCCTGTGATGTGTCATGACTGGACAGAGGTGAGGAGGGGTGTGTTGTGGTCAGGTCTGGGGAGTGGCGGCGGCTATGGTGGTGGTTTGGGTGGTGGTTGAAATGGATGAGCATGTAGAGGTCAAATAAGCATGGATCTAGGCATCTAGGTTGTAGTTTGAGGGGTTTGACCATCAAAAGGGGTTCGACCATGGTCAGATCTGATTGGGTAGATGGTGGTGATGGTTGGGAAGAGATGTAGAAGGTGGTGGCCGTGGCTATGGAGGAGAGGCCAAGCAATGCACATGAGAAAACAAGGCAAAATATAAGAAAACAATGGAAAAAGAAGAGCAAAAAGAAGAGGAAAAGAGGAGCCATTACCAAACCTTTCTAGCCGTGAAAAATGAAGTGGAGAGGAATGTTTTTACGTGAAAATGAGGTAAAAAATGCACAGTTACCATAAAGAAAGGAACAGTCAAAGGAAATTAAATGTATTAATTGGAAAAGAAACGGAAGAAGAAACGTTAAAACGGTTTTACGTTTCTTTGCTTTCAAACCTTTTAAACTTCCTATATATATTCATATACATCTTAAATAACTGAAAACATTTATAAATTTCAGTTAGAATTCGAAAATATAACAGATAAACAAAATATTAATAATTAATTATTAATTAGATATGATTAAAATAAGAAAAATGGCACAGAAAATGAAAACTAGACTTAGGAATTAGAAATAGCTTCAATACACTTTGGAAAAAATTTCTTAAATTTAAATACATGTAAAATGAATAAAATAAAGTAAAACACAGCAATAAAAGTGAATGTATAAAATAAATCAATAAATTTTAATTATATATAATTAAATTAAGAAAATGGATTAAAATTGCAGACTAGGCTTTAAAAATTAGAAATAATTTCAAATGAACTTTAGAAAATCTTCATGGACTTGTAAAAATATTTATAACAAATAAAATAAAATGCATTCACAAAATAAAAAATAAAATTAATTAAGTAAAATTTATATGAAGAAAATAACAGAAAATTATAAAACAGCCTTTAAAAATAGGAAATAAATATAGTAAATTTTGGAAAAATTCTATTATCATTTAAAAATATTTAAAAGTCAAAATATACATAAGAAAACATATTATTACATATTAAAATAAAATATAACAAAGAAGAAGTAATTTATTCAATTAAAAATAGTCATTGTTGAATAACCCTATATATGCACAATATTGTAAAGGGTATAACTTTCACAATTTACATCCAAATTCAACGAAACGAAAAGTGGTGTTCTTAGAATTTTATGTACTTTCATAATAAATGAAAAAAAAATTAAAATTTTAAACTTTTAAAATTTTAAGTTGAAAGTCACAGTTTGACTATTTTGACCAAAATCAGCATTTCAAGCAAATATTCAACTTACACAAGTTTGGAATTATAACTCATAAAAAAATCAAGATTATATTTAAATAATAAATTTAATCATTTCAAATAAGTAAAATAAGTTTTTTTTTAAATCAAAATCTTACATTAAAAATAATTAAAATATACAATAAAATAATTACAAAATACAGGGTTGTTACAAAATTAAAATAAAAGTTGTAAATTTTATATTAAAAAATTCGTGTAAACTTTGTAACGCGATATCTTTTTCGTACGAGGTCGAAAACGTGCGAAACTAGTTGCGTTGGAATCGTATGGACGAACACTACGCTATGGAATTAGATTGGAGTCGTTTGGAGTTAGTGAGAATTTCGGGTAAAATTAAACGTCCGTTTAATTTTATTCGAAATAAAAGCTGAAAACGAAATTGAAATCAAGGTGAGAACTTCTCACTCAATCGAATCGGTTTCGATTTTTAATTTTAAATAGTTAGATTTAAAATTCTTGAATGCATGTTTGAATGATGATTGTTATCTATTGATTGTTAAAATAGACATTATGCGCCGTTAGTGAGCGGATGTTATTTATTAAAAACATATACCGCGAATATTTCATGAACAGTGAAATTAGTATTATTTATGTATTTGGAATCCAATGTAAATGAATCAAATGTGATTTAAATTGAAAACCAATTCATTGAATATTAATGAGAATATGAATGAATATTGATTTGGTTATGGATGATAGTTGGTTGATGTTTGCATTTGTTGCTTTAGTTGCATTTGCTATATTATGTAGTTGTTATGTTTCTATATGATGTATATTGATATTATTTTCATATATGCATGGTTCTCATGTTGTTTGTTGAGTGTTTAGTAGGTGCGGATCGCGTTTGCTTCGCATTTGGAGCTCGCTTTCGCGCTATATTAGCCGTATATGTTCGCTAATAAAAAAAATAAGGTACATATCTCGGATTAAATATCGTACTTTTACACTTTTTTCCCTGCGGGATGCCTCATCACTTGATGAGATGTATATTTGTGATATATATACTGTCATTTTTTTTTCGGATCGAGCCGCGCAAAGGAGACTATGGCGAATTTTTTCGAAAATTTAAGGCGTTAGAAAAATTTTGAGAAAATTTGGAAATTTTTGAAAACTAAAGTTTGGATTTGGAAACTTAGTAAAGATATTGTTAGAAGTTTAACTATGAATTTTTTAGAAAGTTAAACACTTAAGAGATTTGAAAAATCTAAATTGAATGGTTGGTTTTGGAAAGTTAATGGATTCTGTAAATTTTTCTTACTTGGTAATTTCGAGGACGAAATTCTTTTAAGGGGGGAAGTTTGTAACGACCCAGAATTTATATTAATTAAAAATTGTATATTTAATTAATTTTAATTATTAATAAGTGGAATTTATAAGTCGAATAAATTTTATTGCGAATAATTAGATTTAATTGGATAATTAAATCGATAATTTTATATGTTAAATTACAGAAAAAATTGAAAATTGGGTAAAATATTATTGAAAATGATTTGTAAAATTTTATTTTATCATATTGGAGTTATAACGATATTTTAGAACTTTTAAAATCGAATTAAGAGTTTATTCGTGAAAATTGAATATTTTAGTATTTAAATCGACTAGTGAAATTAGCCATTTTTCGAACAGTCTCAAAATTGGACGAAACTAGTTCCATTGGATCCGTAATAGTTTGTTATTATCGGATTTCAATTTTGCAGCAATCGGAGTTTTCGTTTGACCGTGGCAGCTCGAAACGCACCGATATTGTTTTAATATTAATTTGGCGAGTTAAAATAGTCAATTTTCAAAAAGTCTCGGATTTCGACGAAACCAGTTTCATCAGATCCGTAATGTGATATTATTGTAAGATTTCAAATTTCAAGTCAATCGGATTTATCGTTTGTCCAGGGCAAGCCAAAACGCATAGAAAATCGTTTAATCGGTTTAATTTTAAATCGATCGTTTATTGCCGTAACTCACACAGATGATCGAATTAGCTTCTGAAACCTGTTCCATTGTGTCTGGAACGCGGGATAAAACCGAGAAACGCCGGTCACTGCGCGTAAATCATAGTTCGGAAATTCCGGGTGAATAGTAAATTGGAAAATTTTCTATAAAAGCCCTTGCTTTCTTCACTTTTGCAAAGAGAAATCAAACCCTAGGGTTTTTGCAGCCTAGCCGCCACCCTCTTCAACGAATGGCCAGAAATCATTTTCTTTTCTTCCTCAATTACTCTCAATCCACAAGCAATTAGAGAAAGTGTTCAACAACAAAGTTGAAGGGCGTGAAGAGAGCTTCGAATCTATATGGAGTTGATCGAAATTGGAGCGACAGAGGGGCAGCTAGGGGGGCCAACGACCTGTAGTTGCACACGCAAATCGAGGTGCTGGAGGGGGCCGAGCTCCATGCCCTTACAGCCGATGGTAGAGAAGAAGATGCTCGTTCATATGGAAGCTTCTGATCGTGTTCATGTTCGTCGTGAAGGTCGCAAAATCAAACCCTAGTTTCCTTTGAATGGGTTCATGTTCGGCTATAACCTGTAGAAGTCGCGTGCGTGAGGAGAAGATACAGGGGAGCGGCCTGATTTTCTTGAAGTTGGAATGCATGGCTGTGATTTTAGTGAGGGTTAGAAAATGAAATAAAATTTGTAAATTTAGTTTATATAAATCGTGTAACTTCTAAAATTCATATATTTTTCATACGAGGTCGAAAACGCGCGAAACTAGTTGCGTTGGAATCGTATGGATGAGCACTAAGTTATAGTATTGGATTGGAGTCGTTTGGAGTTAGTGAGAATTTCGGGTAAAATTAAACGTCCGTTTAATTTTATTCGAAATAAATCGCTAAAACGAAATTTAAATCAAGGTGAGAACTCCTCACTCAATCGAATCGGTTTCGATTTATATTTTAAATAGTTAGATTTAAAATTGCTTGAATGTATGTTGAATGATAATTGCAGTTATTGATTGCTATTTGGTTGTAATATTAGTTATAATAGGATATATCTATATATAGCAATTTATATATATTGGCATATGTATATATTGGAATTGATTTCCCGCATTGTATAGCGGATGAGACCCTATTGCGCCGTCTATTAAGCGGATAATATTTTATAAATCTCATATACCGTGATAATTCTGTACTGGAACGGAATTGGTATTGTGCTAATGTTTGTGGATGTAGGGAAACAGGTTGGAGGGATCCAACTGGATTCCTCAACTGTATTGATTTATTTACAGATATTGTGACATTTGTTGATTATCATATTGATATATGATATTTGGATGTCATGATTGACTATTTGGTGTTGTTGCATCATCAGATCCACTTTTGAAGTTTTAAAGTAATGCTTTAGATTTTAAAAGGTTTTTTAAAGTGATTTTTTTTAAAAGTATACGTTTTATTAAATTTTTGAATTGATTCATTTCAAATAACTAAAACGTTATAAATATTTTTATGTTATAAAAATTAAGATTTTTGAGAAATATAACTAAAATGAGATTTTTGGAAATAAATAGTTAATTAATTTATGAAGTGGTTTAAATTGGGATTTTTTTAAAATTATTATAAACGATTTATAAAGAAGATTTATAAAGTTGATATTTATAAATTAAAAATACTGGAATTATAAAACGAGTTTTTATAAGTAATAAAGTGAAATAGAAATGGATTTCATCAGTGAATTGAAATTTATAAATTTATGAAATATAAAGATATAAAATGGATAGATTTTGTAAAATATAAGATTTATAAGTAATCAACTTATAAATCGGATTTGGCATTTAAAATGAGATATAAAAAGGATTTTTATAAATAGAAGTTTATAAAAAAATAAATGGAGTTTATAAACGTTGTTTATAAATTCGAAATCAATTGAATTTGATAAATTGAATATAGAAGTTTTATAAAAGGAAATATATTCGCGATTTTGGATAGCGGATAAATTCTTGAAATAAAACGTGTAGTAAACATTGAAATTGGGTAAATAAGGAAGTATATTCACGATTTTGGACAGTGAATATATTATCAAATAAAATGGATATGCTTGGGAAAATGAATATTATAAAATGATGTTAATCGTTTTAACGATGTTTTAAAATGTATTATGAATCGAATACATAGATTTCAACATTCATTGTTGAAATAGACGTTTTCGAGAAATAAGGAAATGATGGACTATAACACTGTTGTTATAGTAAATGATTTCCGAAAGGAAATGTTTTTGTATAGTATTGGGATTTATATATCTGTTTAAACGTTGAATCCCTATACCAGTGATTTTGGGTCGTCGTAACAATGTTTTTCGCAACATTCGTTTTGACCCAAATAAATGTGTTAAGTGAATGTTTTCCTTAAAGAATGAAATATATACTTAATTTCGATATTAAGTATATTGAATATTTTCTAAGTATTGAAAATAAATGGGTTATTGAATTACTTATTATTAAATAAGTATGGAAATGTTTTCCAATATGAAGTGAATGTTTTGAGATTTTATATTTTAAAGATAAATTGAAAATGAATATTAGAAGTCGATAAGAAAATCGTATATTCATAGATATTTTAGAATTGTAAATTCACTATGGAATTTATAAAAGAAAGGTGAATTTGTTAAAAAAATAAACGTTGATTTATTTTTGAAGTGTGGGAATTAATTTACGGATTTGGAACGTAAATATAAAGTAAATCGTTAAGGATTTATTTAATTGGTTTAAATGAACCATGTTGAAATGAAAGTATTTCGCATAAGGAAAATGATTGAAATTTGTTTTGAAAAGTGATAAAGATGAAAAGTGATTTGAAAATTTGTTTTCAAATGGTTGAAGTGTGGAAAATAAATATCTAGTAAAGATATTTTGGAAAGTAAATAATTTGAGAAATTATTTGGAATTTGGTGATGTTGAACACGCCTATTGATAGTTAAATAATCCGACTATCAATATTTACCTTTAAATAGGTATTTGTTGTGATTGTTTGAAACTGAATGCCACACATATTTTTAAAATAAGCGCTCACTATTCGGGTTAGTCGGGAAAGGACCTTGGGGTCGTATAACCCATTCCGAGTATGTGATACGTCGTTATGGATTGCATTTGATGACCGGTGATGAAGACCGGATATTTGTGAAAACGGAAGGATTACCGTCGAGTTACTCTACATCGGCTGATCTCCGATATAGAGGTTTTATCACCCTTAGTGACGGGAAGTCCGGTTGTGATTAGTGAATATCCGGATTGCAAGGACTTCTTTGGAAGTGCCTTCGGTTCTGTTCGAGCCCGGAACAGACTTGTATGGATTGTATGTATGACATTACAAATTGAGATATAAAGTTGATTTCTTTCAAAATATTTCTCTTGGTGGCGGAGAATTTATTCTCTTAGCTTAACACCCTTCTCTGAGACATACGAGCTCAGAGGTTATATAGTTGAAGGTTATTAGTGATATGCTCCCAATTTGGTAGTGTGGCATGCTGAGTGTTGCTGTGAAATGATCATTGTTTGATCATTTGTGATATGATTGTTTGTTTGATCATTTATCTTTGTGATCATTTCTTTGATCATTTGTTGACCCAAAGCACAGCTTTTGTATAAAGTGTGGTTTTGTGGACGAGACTTCGTCGGACCTCACACCCCGGAAATGGTCAAAACAAGAAGGATGCAGCAAGGTTATTAGGGGGTAGCGCCCCTTTAGTGTATGTCATTCCTTCTGGATAGAGGTGGTATCATGGAATAGAGCCCAGATACTTAGCCTATGTGGTTACTGAATTATTATTCTTATGTGGTTGTTGGAAACAAGGATCCTCGGATAGATCGGTTACGATCGGGGGATGACATATTCGTGTCAGTAGTTACCCAGTTAGGGGTAACCCGGCCTTGTGTTGGCAGAGATCCGGTTTGGTTCTCGGGACGTCATTCTAGAGGCGTTTCCATGTGGCAATGGGAAGTTCCTTGGCCTGACCATTTGTTGGAAATCCAAAGAAACAATACGATCTTGTACAGTTTTAGTTGTAGAACCTATCATTCACTTATGGTGGTCACCACTGTTTGGATGGTAGCTATAGTAGGCATAAGTGCGAAATGCCTATGCTGGCTAAGATTTATATCTTTACTTTCGAAATGATTTTTCCTACACTATGCACTAGTAATAATTTCAAATGTTTCTTTTTAATGCGTATCAAGCATCTTTGACTATCATAAGGAGAAATCTCCTCCGATTCTGCGTTTGCATTGTGTGTGTGTGGGAGGCCTTATGAGTCTCATTTTTTAAAAAACATTGCGAATTGACTTTAAAAATATTCCTCTATTTTTACTTTAAAGAAAAATAAACTGTTTTAGTTCTCACACCAGTTACATGACTGACTCGGAGTTTATTGTTTTCCTTCCTAAACTCTGGGTGCCCACCAATTTCCACACGGGCAGTTTAGAGTTTGGTTATCAGGTTATTCTGGATTTAGGAGTGCTATGGAGCTCAGGAGGCGAGCTACATATCGAGACGTACCACTTGTATATGATATTATCTATGTATTATTCCGCTATGTATTCTGTATGAGGACAAGTTTATATAACTGTCCATTGATGTATTGACTCTGCTGTCTATTGTTGTTGTAAACTCCGATAATGATGTAATGTATAAAATGTATAGTTCTTTGTTTTAATGATATTCAGAAATTTATTATGTGTTTTTCCGCTGCGAATTATGAGATTCTGATATTCTGTTGTTTCTTTTCTGTTCTTCTTCTATCCTTTTCTCTCTTCTTCTACCTCTTTCTTCTTCTTTAACCCTAACATTTCGATTTTTCGGCGACGAAAAATCTCATTATCGTTACACTATTTAGCATCATTTTTTCTTCCTCTCTGTTGCTTAAAAAAAAGGACATTTTTCCCATTACAATGCTAAAACACATATGATGGAAAAATGAAAAAGGACCAGTTCTCCTTCCTATAGCTTCGTCAAGCCTCCGCCACCACAGCTCGAACCACCTGTCAAGAGCCACAACCCACTCCATGCCTCCTCCCCTCGTCATCCATATTTTATAAACGGTATGCATATCATGTTACAATATATGTTTGGTTTTTAAATGTTTACATATAGCATGAATATGTACTAGTACTATGTATAGTCTATTTTGTTTAATGGATATGTTATACAAACTGTGTTTTCTTTTGTCTAATGGATTTCGAAACTTATAATAAATATTATTGCATTAGTTGTTGTTTTCAACTTCCTGCAACACTTTGTTTTTTTATTATAAATTTTAGCTTGCTGCAATTCTCTTTTCATCTATATTATTGTATTCTATTATCTAATATATACATTTTATCTAGTTATATATTATACTATAAGGTGTATATATATAAGTTTTCATAACCCTTTATAATATGTAGCTATGTATATAAGATTGGACCTGTTATATATGAAAGCATTGGTTATAGCAATTAAAAATATGCAAAGGAATTTATGGTGATATATACTTATGAATAGAACAAGATACGTACCACCATCTGTATCTTCGTCTCTCTCCCCGTGTTTTTATTATTATTATTATTATTATTATTATTATTATTATATATATATATATATTTTCTTTCTTTCTTTTTTCTATTTTCACTCCTTTCATTTTATAGCTTTTAAATAAATTGACAAAGGCTTTGCAAGTATTTAAACGCAGTACACGACAAATTTAATAAGAAGTGGTGTTTTACGTCACTTATAGCCAAAAAAAAATTGATAAGTTCATACATTTCTAAACTGAAAATAATAAATATATTATGCGATGGAATTTGAATTTTCATACGCCGTTCCATGAGCTAATCTTAAATTTAAAAGAGGTATGATATATCAATCTCTTGCAAATAAGACGAAGATAACGTCCTAAATTAACTTTTAGCAAATTGAACGTTACTGTCGTTGTTAAGAAACCAACGTATTGTGTCATTTGATTATTTGGGTACTAATAATACGTTACTTTATTCATTCCATCAATTCATTTCACACCACATTATTTTAAATAAATTGCTACTCTTCTACTGAAATTTATCAAAAAATTTAATAAAAATGATCCGACGGTGTATTAGCCTTCAGGACTAATCCCTGAATTCCAAACGTTGGATCCACTTTGCGTTCTGTTTTTTTCTCTTTTTCCATAAAACATATATAAAGTATAAAGTTTATATTTGTTTTCTGATGTTAGTTGAAATGTAAATATTGGTTTTTAAATAGTATATCTATATATATAAGCTACTTTTATTATTCGTATATAAATGATATTGTATGTGCATTTTTATGAAATAGCGCCTAATGTATATTATTTTATAAAAGAATTCATTTGTTATGTCAACTAAATATATGTTACATTTGGTTTATATAAATATATTATAACTGATGTTGACTTCTTTCATTATACTCTTTCTTACAGCTAAAATATGTCAGTGTTGTAACCTAGCACATGATTAATATTAGTCTGTTTATATAAGTATTTATTTCAAATTCCATATTGTATATATGCTTGATTCTAATTTATGTGTTTTAAATAAAAAACAATGATTTTGGAAAATATAAATACATATATATTTAATTTAATTTAATATGTGTTGAATTTAGAATATGACTTTATATATATAATTATATATATATGAGTCCACTCATACCATTATCTTCGCCGATCCCGTTCTGACTTGTTCCGCCATTCTTGTTATCAGCTTTGATCGTTGAATTCGTGCCGATTTTGCTTTGCTTCGATTCATAATTCAAATTTCAGTGTCTGTAGCAGTATGCATATCCGTGTCATCTTCTGTATTCTCTAGGCTCGAGAGGTGAGAAATCACTCACGATTAACATATTTTTATTCATTAAATTTGATTTCAATTGAAACGACAATTGAATATGCTACTGTAGTTATTTAAATTTGTTGTATATGCTATTATCTGTAACTGTTCACCTGCGGGATATGACACCACATCCTGTTGTTTATATTATATTGTTATTGATGATATATGCCTGTTATTTTATTGTATTTTCTGTTATCACTCTGCAAGTTCCCTGTAGTTTAAAAATCACTATGGGTTGAAATGATACATACCCGAACAGACTTTAGAATAGGAGAAAATCATTATGGGTTGAAATGATGAACCCAAGCGATTTTCATTCAATTGAATTTGGTATTACTGGTTGAAATGATATCCACCCGTATATATTTAGTATACGGATTGAAATGATAAATATCCGTAGCACTTGACTGTATGATAGGAAATATATACAGACACCGTTGGTCCATATAAATATTTTGAAAATAATTTCTATAATTTTGGGAAGAAATATATGATTTAATAAATTTGATTCTTAAGATATTATATAAATGGAAATTGTATATATAGATTTAGTAGTAATATTTGATTTAAATTGAGTTAAATTTAAATTGATAAATTGAGATTGAAGTTAACTTGAATGGGAAGGTCGGGTAGATGTTGGAACGTTTTGTTAAGTTGAGGAAATTGAAAATACTTTACTGTATAAATTATTTAATATATATAAGTACTATTTTGGGAAATATAGAGATATCTGAAGTGAAAATGAAATTTGGTTTTGAAGTATAAATTAAGCTGAAATGACCACGGTGTTATAGTGTATATTTCTACCTTGTAGAAAGTTCCATGGACCCTTAGAGGATGGTTATCCTAAACATCCTTTAAGTTATTTGTATTTCAGTTGATATTTCACTTGAGTTGGATTTATCGATATAAGAATGTTAATCCTGACTCGAGTGTTTTGTGTTTTGCTTTACGCTCGGGTCAGACTGAGTGATACAGCATTTGAGACTCACCTTTGGAGTTCGGAGCTTCGTTTGGAAATCCAACTATCGATTCAGATTCTAGCCTTTTTGTTGATTAGTTCAGAGAAGTCATCTGTTGCATTAGAGACTTCACTGCATTTGAACTATTCGGTTGTATTTTTCTAACTCTGATATATATATAGTAGCTTCATGAACTACGATTCTTTATTTATTCCGCTGCACTATATTACTCCATGATCTGTGATTGATTTATTTAATGTATATTTTAAGTTTTGCCAAATTTAAATTAACAATTCGGTATTTTGAATTATTCAAGACGGATATGTATGGTTTTATAGTATTCCGCGGGTCGTTACAAAGACGAAGAATTACTACTACTATTATCTATTATAGTATTCCGCTGCATTCATACTTTTCCACTGCATAATTATTATTCTATGGTATGTGTAACTCTGATATGTATTGTAAATATAATAGAATATTTTGTAAAACAACTTTATGAACTGTATATTGGATTATTATATTTTATCATTCCGCTACAAGATTCTATTTTGTTTCTTCTTCTTTCTCTGCTTTTTCTTATTTACCCCATAACAATCCGCCCTTCTGTATGTTTTAAGTCTGACATGTGTGGTTTATCGTTGATTTAAAGCGTACAAAAAGGCGGGACGTTACCGATTTGAAAAACGAAACATACAAGAAGATTACGCTCTTCAAGATCTTCAGATTGGTATAAACTTTTTTCGATAGTATTTGAGGAGTTTGAAATTTTGGCTTTGAATTTGATTTTCGAATTGCAATTGGATTTGAAATTGTCTACCATTGAGATGAGGAGGTGATGAGGAATTTTGCGTACAGACAAATGACAATGAGGAACAATTAGGGTTTATAACAGGGTATATATAGATAAGGCTGAAAATAGAAATGAATGGGCCTGATTGGTTGGGAAAATTAAACGATAATGGCCCAAAAGCCCGTTCTGACTTCGGAACGAAATTGGGTCAACCCATACATCAAAATAGATGTTTTAAAATATTCTAAATGCAATGGAATAGGTTTCAAGTCCAAATTCCATCGTATGAAGAAGTTATGCCAAAATGAAGTTATTTCAAATTGATTTCAATTGATTTCAATTTAATTGATTTCTGGGCGTTCGAGTCCGTACGATCAAACGACAAGTCCGATCGTTACGAAACATTAAATCCTATATTAATTCATCGTTACGGAACTGATGAAACTGGTTTCGTCAAAATCCGAGTCAATGGCCAAAATGGCTATATTTACATTAAATAAATAAATTAGTAATTGATTAATTAAATCAAGTTTTCAATTTCGACTCTATAATTACAATTTCATCATATTAAATTTCTCAATCATTTACAATGATTTAACCAAGTTTAAATGTCAATTTAGAGTTGATTAATTTATCAGTTTCATTATTAACCATAATTTCATTAAATTAAAAAATCATAAATTAAATTCGTAATAATTCCATATAATTGACTTTTCATTCTATTATTCAATGTATTAGTATCAAATAGATGAAATTAACATCGGATTCATACTTTATTACATAAATATTTTCAATTTCAACTAAATTAATATTTACGTAATATTTATTAATTTCATTTAATTGCAATTACTCCAATTATAATAGTTCAAATCCCAATAAATTGATAAATCTTTATTCCTATTTCTATAATTCAACAAATTGTCCAATTATTTCCTTAATTTATACTAATATAACTTTTAATTTAGATTTATTGCAATTGATTATGTAACGACCTATAAAATTTGAATGGTTTATTTACTTATTTAATTGAATTTTAGAGAAATTTTAAATAATAAATTTTGAAATAAAAAAAATTATATTTGGAATACGTATATTTAAATATGGCAGATGGTAAATTTTCATCTGGTTTTGTGTAAGTTTACTCATTGTGAAATTCCATCAATTTCAGGTCAGTTAATAATTGTTGATAATAAAACATTTTCCAAACATGAATATTTTTACATACAAAAATTCTAAATCCTCTTTCGAGTGAGACGTTATTTTTCGTTTTTCCAAATTTGGACTTCTATAGCTTCGTCGATCTTATTATCCTGCATTTTTACCGCACTTTCCGCTAGCTGTAATTCGAATTTTTTTTATTCAATCATACCACTAATATCTGTATACCGTTGTGATCGTCTCGTCGTGCTGATCTCAACAGTATATTTATTTTTGTATTTTGGGATCTGGTGTACAACGGAAGCAATAAATTTGTTCGTTGTAACGACACCATAAATTGTGCCTTCTTAACTTTTCCTATTACGTTTCAAATTTGAAATGTGCTATTCAATCAAACCATTTAATTTCATTTATTTTTAGCTCAAAAGATGGGTGACTTGCCGTTTCTTTCGCTCTATATTTAATTGCCCATTTTATATTTTAGACAGTGGATACAATTTATTTTAGAATTTCTCTTCATAGACCATTCATCCCTAAATTCAGATCTATTCCTTCTCTCCTTCCTTATTCTTTTCCTTTTAGCCGTTACTATTGTTTCGAAAATCAAGCATCCATCTATTAATTTTCATTTATTTTATATTTATTTCCAACCTTATAAATTCGTAAGATCACTTGCTTCCTTTGATTTCACGTCTCTGTGCCTATCATTTTGAGTTTCTTACTTACATATTCTATTATTTTCTACACGTGCATTTTGACTGTTGCCATCAGTTTTGGGATTTTTTTTTGAGATACGTTACTTTTATTATTCCATAATAATTTAAGGGGCGGTCACTATTCCAAATTAAATGCTAACGTTCTATTCCTTATTTCAAACGGCTCAAATTTGAAAGCTTTGAATATTGATTGGTCCTTGCCTTTTTAATCACCTTAATCTATTGCCGGTATATTAATTTACCTTTTTCATTGTTAACCTTAGGCACTACGCATCCTCTTATAGCCTATTATATAAATGTAGTACTGTCTTTTCTTGTTGGTTGCTTTCTCTCCTCTTATCAATTTCCTCTACCCTTGCTCCATCTCTACCCGCTACCTTCGCCTTCCTTATATCCATTACATGTAGCTTCTCCGATAACAACCGCATGTAGCTGCCTGCTCCTTCTTCATTTTCGTTTGTATGAAGCCAACTCCTCCACCCTCATTTTTTTTCCTTTCCTTCTGTTGCTTTGCTCAGCAACGCATGCAAGCGACCTCACCTCTGCACTTATCGGCCTCTTCCACCTCCAGCCTTGCGTGAAACCCACCTCCTCTCCTAACCCTGCTCCTTGCTGAGATCTCCTGCAAGCCGCCACGTCAGCCAACCTGGCCCTCAAACCCCACACCTCTCCGTCGGGCCTCCCTACCTCCGACTAACCTATCACCAACACCGCCTCCGCCTCCCTACCGAGTCTCACCTTCGGCCTAGGCTTCTATCTCGAATTCACCATCAGCGTCGAGCCTTAGGGCAGTAGCACCCTTGTTTTCATAAGGTATATATTGGGATTTTATTCGTATATAGTAGTTTCTATATTATTTGTATTATATTTGTAAGTTGGTAGTGTCTGCATTTTTATTAGTAATATAAAGTTATGTAAAGTTAGGTGTTGTTTCATTTGAAAGCATGGGAGTATTTATTTTATATATGTAGTTTGCATATACTTTACGTATAATAAATCTTGCTTCTCTGATTTGGAAAGCATAGTGGTTTGTGGAAAAAAAAATTATTTATGAAAACTGATTTCATACGTTGTTTACAAGTATTGTTAGAGTACTTACAACAGGTTCGGGTTTCCTGTTAACTATACATTTACTGTATATTAGCTTTGACATATATTAAATTATTAGTTTACACAGCAACTGGGATTCAATATGTGTGGTTGCTCATGTAGTTGTACTTTAGGAATAGCAAGCTATATATATAGGTAAGGTATATATATGCTGCAGGCATTTAATTTTATTGAGGGCGTAGTATTAAATTTTATTATGTATGTTTACAGTTACAAGTTTATAAACTTATATAAGTTATAAATGTTCACCTAGACTAAATTTTGATTTAATTTAAAGGGTGGTTTATATAAGTTGTTTTTTT
Source organism: Allium cepa (assembly GCA_030765085.1). NCBI lineage: Eukaryota > Viridiplantae > Streptophyta > Magnoliopsida > Asparagales > Amaryllidaceae > Allium > Allium cepa. Next base: position 891,763,836 of record CM060943.1, read on the forward strand.
CCTGCTTTGTGTTAAAAGTATGAAAATCTTTAAACGTATTATTTTAAAATTTTGTATAAATGCATTTTTGATTTAAAGTTAAAACTAAGAATTTTATTTTATTGAATCCATTTGAAACTTATTTGATTTAAAAACTTCTAATACATATAATATGTTACTAATTTATATAAATCTTTTGGGTTTCGGTATATATTGTTTTGCATTGGCAGTACATATAGTCAAGTCTGCATATGTAGATATATTAGTCTGGGTCCATTTAACCTCATTTTTAAAGTACATATTATTAAACTTAGTCTATATATATATTAGTATATTAAAGCATACGACTATACATTTCATTGAATATATTTTTGAGTTCACTTATGCCCGTCTATCGTCATCGATCCAATTCTGATTTGACTTCATCAAATCTTTGTCATCAGCTTGTCCATCGAATGCGTGTCAATCTTGCTTCGTTTTGAATGTGTGTGCCTGGATTTGTAACTCAATTTCTTTGTCAAATCTATCTGGCCTCGAAAGGTGAGCAATCACTCACGATTAACATTCTTTTATTCATTAAATTTGATTTCAATTGAAACGACAATTGAAACATGTTGCTGTAGTTATTTAAATTTGTTATATATGCTATTATCTGTAACTGTTCACCTGCGGGATATGACATCATATCCTGTTGTTTATATTATATTGTTATTGATGATATATGCCTGTTATTTTATTGTATTTTCTGTTATCACTCTGCAAGTTTCCTGTAGTTTAGAAATCACTATGGGTTGAAATGATACATACCCGAGCAGGCTTTAGAATAGGAGAAAATCATTATGGGTTGAAATGATAAACCCAAGCGATTTTCATTTAATTGAATTTGGGATTACAGGTTGAAATGATATCCACCCGTATATATCTAGTATATGGATTGAAATGATAAATATCCGTAGCACTTGACTATATGATAGGAAATATATACAGACACCGCTGGTCCATATAAATATTTTGAAAATAATTTCTATAAATTTGGGAAGAAATACATGGTTTAATAAATTTGATGCTTAAGATATTATATAAATGAAAATTTTGTATACAGATTTAGTAGTAATACTTAATTTAAATTAGATTGATTTAATGCATAAAATATGGTTAAGTATTTATGTAGATCTTTATTTCAAATAAATTTTATGGTGATAAACTGAATAATTAAGATTTGGAGATGATTTTCGGGTTTATTTGGAGTATTATTTAAGTAAGGATTTTATTTTAAATAAATCAATTTGAAATATATTGAATAGGAAAATATAAAGGTATGATTTTGTAACTGGATTTTTGATTTAAGTGATTTAATGAATATTTCACGATTAAATAAATTAAAGAAAATATTGAGTAAATTGTACTTTCAGGTTACTTAAATGATATTGAATCAAGGAAATATTTCAAGGCTAAATAATAATTTGGTTAAATAAAGATCTTTATGAAACTGTTAAATTAAACTTTGAAATGTAGAATATTAAAGCTTTGAACTATACTAGAATTTAATTCGTTTATTGTGTTTCAGATCTGTATTTGAATCAATATAAGTTTAATCTATTATTTAGAAAACTGAATTGAAATAAAATTTAGTTTGAAACGTTTAATATTTAAAGGTTTTAAATATTGAAATGTAAAAAGGGTATTTTGTGATTTCAAATCCGGAATTTGAAATCGAAAAATGTGAAATAGTTATTTAGAAATTAAGTTGAATTTAAATTGATTTAAATTGAGATTTGACTAGGTTTGAATTTGGAAATTTAGTAAATTGAATCGTAACTTTGAAAGTGAAAAAGTTAGAAATAATTATATACCCAATGAAAATGATATTTTGGTTTTGAAGTATAAATAAATGGGAATGACCACGGTGTTATAGTGTATATTTCTACCGTGTAGATAGTTCTACAGATCCTTAGAGGATGGTTATCCCACACATCCTTTAAGTTATTTGTATTTAAGTTGATATTTCACTTGAGTTGGATTTATTGATATAAGGATGTTAATCCTGACTCGAGTGTTTTTGTGTTTTTCTTTACGCTCGGGTCAGAATGAGTGATACAGCATTTGAGACTCACCTTCGAAGTTGGAGCTTTGCTTGAAGATCCAGTTATCTATCCCTTCAGTCAGATGGTTGATTGGTCCAGAGAAGTCATCTGTTGCATTGGAGACTTCACTGCATTTAAACTATTCGGTTGTCTTTTATTTCTAACTCTGATGTATATAGTAGCTTCATGAACTACTATCCTTTATCTATTCCGCTGCATTATATTACTCTGTGTCTGTGATCTGTGATTGATTTATTTACCGTATATTTTAAGTTTTGCCAAATTTTAAATTGACAATTCGGTATTTTGAATTATTCAAGTCGGATATGTATGGTTTTATTGACGATTTGAATGGTCCAAATTAGCGGGTCGTTACAGTTGGTATCAGAGCTTTGGCTCTAGGCAAAACTTAGCATATATGGTAAATTTATTTACAGAATCACTTTCGCTCGAGTTGAATCTTTTCCTTTCTGACTCGATTTCCTTTGAATTTTGGTATGGCCCTCGGTTCCAAAATTCATTCTTGTCTCTCTCTATTTATATTCTTTTGATTCTGGAGTATCCAATAACTCCACTAAATGATTTGTAAAGGGGGATGAAAACTCCTTTACAATTGACATTGATTCACCGAAGATTTCTGTATCCTCGGTTTACTATGCTGATATATCTTGATATGTCGATTTGTTTTGGAATTCCGCATCGATTATATTCCTGTAGTCACGGTTGACCCAGTTAAGGTCGCCCGCGATTTAATCGTCTATTTTGAATTTGCATTTCCTCATTTTCGTTCGACCTTTTCTACTTTGTTTGAAAACTTCCTTTGGTCAAGTTTCCCTTTTTATATTTTTGAACCTCTATCTTGTTCGATTTTGGACTCCTTGAATGATAGGAAACTATTTTGTAGATGGCAAAATCGGAAGAGCAGAAAGCAGCTCGTCGAGCACGAAGAGCACTCGCCCGTAAGGAAAAGGAGTAAGCAATGGAGAAGTGGGAAAAGCTATGGAGGGAAAGGGCAGGACCTGGACCTTATGACCATGTCATTTGTTATCGGTGTCAGGAGAAAGGACATTATGCAGCCATGTGCGGGAAGAGAGATGAAGGAAAGAAGAAAGAGGGCAAGCGTTATCGATCCAAGATCTTCTGTTTTAAATGTCGTAGTACGGGGCACTTTCCCAGTCGCTGCCAGAAGGTGAAGAAAGTAAAAGCTGCATCCACTGCATCAGTCGACCAATCAACCATTTGCTATCACTGCAGGATGCCTGGGCATATAGCCAGGAATTGTCCTGTGAGGAAGTACGGAAGGAAGGTTGCGTTTCCGCAGTTCGTTAGGAAGGATGGGCGTGTCGTGCATTTATGCAAGAAATGCAGAAGTTGGGGCCATATTGAGGGGGAGTGTGCTGGACCCGTTGAAGTCCCACCCGGTAGAATTAATACTGATGCTTTGTTTATGTAGGGGGGTATTCTGTGGATCTATTTGTTTTCAGCAGTTGTTATGTTACTTTCGGTAAACTCTATTGTATCTTTTGCGTAATTGAAGTTCTCAAATAAGATATTCATGTTCCTGTTTTCGTTGATATGAAATTTGAATCGCTGTTTGTTTCGAAATCTAGCCTTGAATCATCCTTTGAAAGATCGGGTATGTTTGTATTTTTTTGAAATTGTTTTATACATCGAAATTATTATTTTAATAACTATGATTCTAATTATTCTATATATAAAAAAGAAAATGTTTTCTATAAGGATTATATACCTATATATAAAACAAATAAGAAATGTTATCCTATATATAAAAGTTTGAAAGGATTTGAAATTTTGAAAATTTATAACGAATTGATTTATATACAAATGATTTATAACTGTAAAGTTAAATTTGAAATTCAAGAATTGAATTCCGGTATTTTGAAATTGGTTTTAAGATTTTGGAAAATATATAAAAATAGTACGATTTAAAAGTATTTTTCCGAATAAGAAATGTTTCAAATGAGTTCAAAGGAATTCCAATAATTTTGAAGAAAAAAAAATTTCAAAGAGTTTTCAAGAAAATAAAAGTCCAGAACTCACTTATGTCATTGGAAAATAATTTCGGTGATGAGTGCACGCATCATCGACATTGATTTTTGAGTTTCAGAGTGGGGGAGAGGCCACTTTAATAGCTTCGCTATGCAAGTGATTTTGTAAAACCGTTTTTGATTTCAAATTCCGAAGTATAATTTGATATTTTCGAAAGATATATGTATATATTTGAAACAATTTAAAGTGAGACCGGTGTTCAGTCCTCGAGTTTCGAATTTGTTTTGGTATAACCCTATATATTGAAATTGATTTATTATTGATTTTCAACTCTTGAATTGAAAATGTGATTTCCCCTTATCATTTTGAATGTTCGAACACTTCCAAATCGAGAATAAATTTTCAAAGCTAAGAAATTTTGAAGAGTATAAAATGTTTGATAAAGAATATAAATTTAGCTTAAAATGTTTTGAGAAAAAAAATAGTTGAATAATGGTTTTCAGAAAGGTAAATTGGATCTTTCAAATAGAAATAGATAGTTTAAAAGTTCTAAAGGGATAATTATAAATATGGAAACCATTTTAAGTATAATTGATTTTTGAGAAAATATTTGGTTTTGAAATTAAATTGGAATTAAAAACCAGTACTTATATGGTGATTTTGAAAATGAATTTGTTTGACTTGAATTATTTTAATTTGGAAAATGGGGTAATTTTCTAAGCCTATTATTTTGGGAACTTTGAAATTTAGATACTTAATTTGGAAGAAAATTTGATGAAATCATATATGATTTTGAAACTGAATTGATATTGAAATGATTTGAAATTTGAGAACCTTATATTATTAAGTATTCGATTTGGGAAAAATGGAATCCTATATATATGGACTTTATATAAGTACGATATTTGAAAATGATTTGAAAATGTACTATATGATATATATTTTCGAAGTAAAGATATGGAAAGTGCCTTCTGCTTGATATCCGCTTTGTGGCCACATCGTGGATTCATTCTATCGATATTATTCTCTCTGATTTTTGGTTTTTCGGATGTAATACTCGAGTGTTCCCACCGTGGCGTAACCCATGGTTTTTTTTCTCGTGAATGCATAGCGCAATTGCCTGGCTGAGTCTTGCCTAGGGGTACGGATTGTTTCCTGGGGGATCCAGGCGTAACCATTGTGTATCCTGCAATCTGTGTAGGTCGCGAATAGTAGCGCAAGTGGCTGGCTGAGTCTTTCCTAGGGGTACGGATTGTTTCCTGGTGGATCCAGGCGTAACCATTGTGTATCCTGCACTCTACTAGTCATCATGGCGTAACTCGCAGGGCTGAGAAAGCTTACGGATATGGATTGTTTCTTGGGGGATCCAGGCGTAACCATTGTGTATCTGCGAACCATGGTCGGACAAAGGTTTTGGTTTGGTTGTTTTGTTTGGATTGTACTTTCCATATATGTTTTAAAGGTTTTTCAAGTATTTTCACTAGGTGTTGAAACGGGTCTACTAAGTACTTGAAGAATTCTAGCTTTGCGCCTGATCAACGCATGGCCAGAGTCTGCAAGAACGAGGATAAACTTGTTAAAACATCGAGTTATAAAAGTATTTTCGAAAGGAAAGTTTGTTTTGATATAAAAGTATTTATTATAAAGGTATTTTAGTATAAAATATTTGCAACAAATTAATTTGTATTAATATTCGAAAGTGAAATTCTTTTGGTTCTAAATCCGTACCTGATTCTATTCTGTTGAATCTACCTTATCTGCTTAGCTCCCATGATGTTGTTTTCCGAATCTACCCTCTTTCCTTTTTGAATATATCCGTTTACATATGGTTTATTCATATACTGCATGATTTAATCATAAATTTTTAGTGGTATAAATATTTTTAAAGTTCTTATTAAAATAAAACATATTTAAAGTAAATGAATTATTAATAATGTTTGAAAAGCATCTAAAGACAGATTTATAAATTTTTAAATTATGGATTTAATGTTTTCAAATAGCTTCTTTAAATATAACTAATGATGTAAATAATGGTTTTCAAAAGGTTTTCATATATTTTTATTTAAACATATAAATGGTATTTATAAAAGAAAAAAAAAATTTACAAATGGGTTTTTGAAAGGTTTTAAAGTAATAAAGATAATTGAACCGCAAATGAAGTTTTCAAATAAATATTTCATGAAAAATTTATATAGTCTTAAATTAATTTTTCAACCTTACCTTTCAATCTACCTTTCTTTCTGGTTGTTTCTATTCTCCTACCTCCTTCCTTTTCGGGGACGAAAAGTTTTAAGTGGGGGAGAGTGTAACGACCTATAAAATTTGAATGGTTTATTTACTTATTTAATTGAATTTTAGAGAAATTCTAAATAATAAAATTTGAAAAAAAAATATATTTGGAATACGTATATTTAAATATGGCAGATGGTAAATTTTCATCTGGTTTTATGTAAGTTTACTCATTGTGAAATTCCATCAATTTCAGGTCAGTTAATAATTGTTGATAATAAAACATTTTCCAAACAAGAATATTTTTACATACAAAAATTCTAAATCCTCTTCCGAGTGAGACGTTATTTTTCGTTTTTTCAAATTTGGACTTTTATAGCTCCGTCGATCTTATTTTCCTGCATTTTTACTACACTTTCCGCTAGCTGAAATTCGAATTTTTTTTATTCAATCATACCACTAATATGTGTATACCGTTGTGATCGTCTCGTCGTGCTGATCTCAACAGTATATTTATTTTTGTATTTTGGGATCCGGTGTACAACGGAAGCAATAAATTTGTTCGTTGTAACGACACCATAAATTGTGCCTTCTTAACTTTTCCTATTACGTTTCAAATTCGAAACGTGCTATTCAATCAAACCATTTAATTTCATTTATTTTTAGCTCAAAAGATGGGTGACTTGCCGTTTCTTTCGCTCTACATTTAATTGCCCACTTTATATTTTAGACAGTGGATACAATTTATTTTAGAATTTCTCTTCATAGACCATTCATCCCTAAATTCAGATCTATTCCTTCTCTCCTTCCTTATTCTTTTCCTTTTAGCCGTTACTATTGTTTCGAAAATCAAGCATCCATCTATTAATTTTAATTTATTTTATATTTATTTCCAAACTTATAAATTCGTAAGATCACTTGCTTCCTTTGATTTCACGTCTATGTGCCTATCATTTTGAGTTTCTTACTTACATATTCTATTATTTCCTAAACATGCATTTTGACCGTTGCCATCAGTTTTGGAATTTTTTTTTCTTGAGATACGTTACTTTTATTATTCCATAATAACTTAAGGGGCGGTCACTATTCCAAATTAAATGCTAACGTTCTATTCCTTATTTCAAACGGCTCAAATTTGAAAGCTTTGACTATTGATTGGTCCTTGCCTTTTTAATAACCTTAATCTATTGCTGGTATATTAATTTACCTTTTTCATTGTTAACCTTAGGCACTACGCATCCTCTTATAGCCTATTATATAAATGTAGTACTGTCTTTTCTTGTTGGTTGCTTTCTCTCCTCTTATCAATTTCCTCTACCCTTGCTCCATCTCTACCCGCTACCTTCGCCTTCCTTATATCCATTACCTGTAGCTTCTCCGATAACAACCGCATGTAGGTGCCTGCTCCTTCTTCATTTTCGTTGGTCTGAAGCCAACTCCTCCACCCTCATTTTTTTTTCCTTTCCCTCTGTTGCTTTGCTCAGCAACGCATGCAAGCGACCTCACCTCTGCACTTATCGGCCTCTTCCACCTCCAGCCTTGCGTGAAACCCACCTCCTCTCCTAACCCTGCTCCTTGCTGAGATCTCCTGCAAGCCGCCACGTCAGCCAACCTGGCCCTCAAACCCCACACCTCTCCGTCGGGCCTCCCTACCTCCGACTAACCTATCACCAACACCGCCTCCGCCTCCCTACCGAGTCTCACCTTTGGCCTAGGCTTCTATCTCGAATTCACCATCAGCGTCGAGCCTTGGGGCAGTAGCACCCTTGTTTTCATAAGGTATATATTGGGATTTTATTCGTATATAGTAGTTTCTATATTATTTGTTTTATATTTGTAAGTTGGCAGTGTCTGCATTTTTATTAGTAAAATAAAGTTATGCAAAGTTAGGTGTTGTTTCATTTGAAAGCATGGGAGTATTTATTTTATATATGTAGTTTGCATATACTTTACGTATAATAAATCTTGCTTCTCTGATTTGGAAAACATAGTGGTTTGTGAAAAAAAAAAATTATTTATGAAAACTGATTTCATACGTTGTTTACAAGTATTGTTAGAGTACTTATAACAGGGTCGGGTTTCCTGTTAACTATACATTTACTGTATATTAGCTTTGACATATATTAAATTATTAGTTTACACAGCAACTGGGATTCAATATGTGTGGTTGTTAATGTAGTTGTACTTTAGGAATAGCAAGCTATATATATAGGTAAGGTATATATGCGCGGGCATTTAATTTTATTGAGGGCGTAGTATTAAATTTTATTATGTATGTTTACAGTTACAAGTTTATAAACTTATATAAGTTATAAATGTTCACCTAGACTAAATTTTGATTTAATTTAAAGGGTGGTTTATATAAGTTGTTTTTTTCCTGCTTTGTGTTAAAAGTATGAAAATCTTTAAACGTATTATTTTAAAATTTTGTATAAATGCATTTTTGATTTAAAGTTAAAACTAAGAATTTTACTTTATTGAATCCATTCGAAACTTATTTGATTTAAAAACTTCTAATACATATAATATGTTACTAATTTATATAAACCTTTTGGGTTTCGGTATATATTGTTTTGCATTGGCAGTACATATAGTCAAGTCTGCATATGTAGATATATTAGTCTGGGTCCATTTAACCTCATTTTTAAAGTACATATTATTAAACTTAGTCTATATATATATATATATTAGTATATTAAGGCATACGACTATACATTTCATTGAATATATTTTTGAGTTCACTTATGCCCGTCTATCGTCATCGATCCAATTCTGATTTGACTTCATCAAATCTTTGTCATCAGCTTGTCCATCGAATGCGTGTCAATCTTGCTTCGTTTTGAATGTGTGTGCCTGGATTTGTAACTCAATTTCATTGTCAAATCTATCTGGCCTCGAAAGGTGAGCAATCACTCACGATTAACATTCTTTTATTCATTAAATTTGATTTCAATTGAAACGACAATTGAAACATGCTGCTGTAGTTATTTAAATTTGTTATATATGCTATTATCTGTAACTGTTCACCTGCGGGATATGACATCATATCATGTTGTTTATATTATATTGTTATTGATGATATATGCCTGTTATTTTATTGTATTTTTTGTTATCACTCTGCAAGTTTCCTGTAGTTTAGAAATCACTATGGGTTGAAATGATACATACCCGAGCAGACTTTAGAATAGGAGAAAATCGTTATGGGTTGAAATGATAAACCCAAGCGATTTTCATTTAATTGAATTTGGGATTACGGGTTGAAATGATATCCACCCGTATATATCTAGTATATGGATTGAAATGATAAATATCCGTGGCACTTGACTATATGATAGGAAATATATACAGACACCGTTGGTCCATATAAATATTTTGAAAATAATTTCTATAAATTTGGGAAGAAATACATGGTTTAATAAATTTGATGCTTAAGATATTATATAAATGAAAATTTTGTATATAGATTTAGTAGTAATATTTAATTTAAATTAGATTGATTTAATGCATAAAATATGGTTAAGTATTTATGTAGATCTTTATTTCAAATAAATTTTCTGGTGATAAACTGAATAATTAAGATTTGGAGATGAATTTCGGGTTTATTTGGAGTAGTATTTAAGTAAGGATTTTATTTTAAATAAATCAATTTGAAATCTATTGAATAGGAAAATATAAAGGTATGATTTTGTAACTGGATTTCTGATTTAAGTGATTTAATGAATATTTCACGATTAAATAAATTAAATAAAATATTGAGTAAATTGTACTTTCAGGTTACTTAAATGATATTGAATCTAAGAAGGAAATATTTCAAGGCTAAATAATAATTTGGTTAAATCAAGATCTTTATGAAACTGTTAAATTAAACTTTGAAATGTAGAATATTAAAGCTTTGAACTATACTAGAATTTAATTCGTTTATTGTGTTTCAGATCTGTATTTGAATCAATATAAGTTGAATCTATTATTTAGAAAACTAAATTGAAATAAAATTTAGTTTGAAACGTTTAATATTTAAAGGTTTGAAATATTGAAATGTAAAAAGGGTATTTTGTGATTTCAAATCCGGAATTTGAAATCGAAAAATGTGAAATAGTTATTTAGAAATTAAGCTGAATTTAAATTGAGATTTGACTAGGTTTGAATTTGGAAATTTAGTAAATTGAATCGTAACTTTGAAAGTGAAAAAGTTAGAAATAATTATATACCCAATGAAAATGATATTTTGGTTTTGAAGTATAAATAAATGGGAATGACCACGGTGTTATAGTGTATATTTCTACCGTGTAGATAGTTCTACAGATCCTTAGAGGATGGTTATCCCAAACATCCTTTAAGTTATTTGTATTTCAGTTGATATTTCACTTGAGTTGGATTTATTGATATAAGGATGTTAATCCTGACTCGAGTGTTTTTGTGTTTTGCTTTACGCTCGGGTCAGACTGAGTGATACAGCATTTGAGACTCACCTTCAAAGTTGGAGCTTTGCTTGAAGATCCAGCTATCTATCCCTTTAATCATATGGTTGATTGGTCCAGAGAAGTCATCTGTTGCATTGGAGACTTCACTGCATTTAAACTATTCGATTGTATTTTATTTCTAACCCTGATGTATATAATAGCTTCATGAACTACTATCCTTTATCTATTCCGCTGCATTATATTACTCTGTGTCTGTGATCTGTGATTGATTTATTTACCGTATATTTTAAGTTTTGCCAAATTTTAAATTAACAATTCGGTATTTTGAATTATTCAAGTCGGATATGTATGGTTTTATTGACGATTTGAATGGTCCAAATTATCGGGTCGTTACAGATTACCAGTTTTAATTTAATATACTAAATAAATAGTTAACTTATAATAGTTGTTACCATTAACGTTTAATTTCACTTATAAGTTATTATTAACAACAAATGTTGAAATTGATTTAGATCTAATTCAATAAATTAAATGAATGGGTAAACAATTAATAATTATCACTATTGCCAAATTTACTCACATACATACTTAATTATCAACCAACAATTATTATAATTACTTATTTAGCATTGATTCTATCAAATTACAACTTATTACGTATTATTCCATCAATTAACATAATTTTGAATATATTTCCCAATTTACTAATTTCAATCAATTACAGCCTTACAATTGTTTCGGTTAATTGGTATTGCACTAAATTAGTTATTTATCAACTTGCATTAACCTTATTACCTTAATATACATTCAGTTACTATTAATCCATATTTTATTTCATTGATTAATTCAATAATTACTCTTATTTACTTTTTTAAAATTTATGACTAAGTGCAACAATTCACACTAATTCATTGTTGGGATTTCACTTCAATTATCAATGATTAGTTTTTAATAATCATTGCTACAATTCATTCTTAACATTTACTTCAATATAAATTATAAATTTTTTATTTCTTTCTAAATTCAATTATAAAAATCTTATCAAATTAACTAATTTAATTATCAAAATTTACGGGTCGTTGCACAATATTTGATTTTATTTCAAAAATCACTTTTACTATTTTACTTGAGTTCAATCTATTTTATAATTCAAGTTTGGATTTTTATTTCATTTTCCAAAATATAAAACAATCATTACTTTGGTTTTTCTATTCCACTTTTCCATTTTTATAAGTCACAGCTTATATTTCATTTTTCCATCGAGATAAAATCAAGCACATTCACATTTCGTTACTAATTAAAGACTATACATTTATTTATAGCCCAAGCATATCTTTATTTAATCCATCTTTTACGAGCTATTCCAATTCATTTATTACAATCCAATTCTTATTCAACTTACTTTTATTTATTTAAGTAAGAATTTAATTTCATTCAATTTCACCTACAACTCAACTGAATTTTATTTTAATTTAATTCTATTTCAACTCAACTTCATTTAGTTTTAATTAAATTTCAATTCAATTCTTATTTCTTAAATCCAACTTAATTTTTATTTTCTAATTCAATCATCTAACATCCCGTCTTTTTAAACGCTTTAAATCGACGATAAACCATACACGTCAGATTTAAACCATACAAAAGGGCGGATTGTTATGGGTAATTAAGAAAAAGCAGGGAAAGGAAAAAAAAATAGGATCTTGCAGCGGAACGATAAAATATAATAATCAAGTATATAGTTCATGAAGCTGTTTACAAAATATTCGATTATACTTATACAATACGTATCAGAGTACACATACTAGAGGATAATAATTAATGCAGCAGAATTAAATGGTGTAGTGGAATAATATAGAGGATAATAGTAATATAAATCTTCGTCCTCCTCCTCCAGAGCTAAAGTCTTCGATTCCTGAAATGCTTAGGCTGTCCCGAGCGAATTGAAAAGACGAAACACTCAAGTAAGAACTAAAATATCTTATGTGGGTTAAATTAACAGAAATAAATATGAGTGCAATAACTTAAGAGATGCTCGAGATTCACATCTCCTAAGGATCCGTTAAACTATTTACGATGTAGTAATATTTCGCTATTATAATAATGTCTAATAGTAAAATAAACTTACCTTTTTCTTAGCATTAAGTGGTTACCCATATAGCCCTTAACACGTAATAGTCCCAGTAGTCCATGTAATATCATGGTCCCTCCTGATCGGGAAGCCACCAGAGGATACCACACGGGCTATGGGCCCACGTATTTACCTCAAAGGAAACGCCGCCGCCATCCTACTTCATTCTGGAATCTCCACCGCGTACATGGTTGCTAAAGTGGTTTTCGTTGTTGGCAGAGAGTATGACAACTTCCGATCCCGGCCTCTTTAACAACCAAATATTATTATAACACCGCGGTCATTTTAAAATAAATATACTTCAAAACCAGAATATAATATCCATTTCAAAACCATATAAATACGATATCATTTCTATTTCAAAACCCAAACAATATGATATCATTTTTATTTCAAATATATCCTTTTTCCAAAATCATAACATTTTCAAAGTTATAATATTTCGAAACCAACGCTTGAAATATAGCCTTCCAAAACATAAAACTTCGAATTACATAACTTTGAAATCTAACCACACCACTTAAATGGTTAAAATATAAATTAATTAACAAAAAAATAGTTTCTTCACCTTCACAAATCAATTCCAAATATAGAATTAAATCGCAAATAAACATTTCAATTTCCATATTTTTCAAAGCTTTAAATATTCCACCATTTCAAAACTAATTCTTTGATAATTCCATATATATCAAATTCAATTTCTATTATTTAGATTTGAGACGTACTTAATAAATTCAATATAATTTAAGAAAACCTTTAACTCCCAAACACCAGATATTTTTCAATTTAATTTACTCGATAAATTCTGTAACGACCCAGAATTTCTTTCAATTAAAATTTGAATATTCAATTAATTTTAAATATTTATAAGCGAAATTTATAAGTCGAATAAATTTTATTTCGAATAATTGGATTTAATTGGATAATTAAATCGATAATTTAATATGTGAAAATACAGAAATAATTGAAAATTGAGTTAAATATGATTTAAAATGATTTGTAAAATTTTATTTTATCATATTGGAGTTAGAATGATGTTTTAGAACTTTTAAAATCAAATTAAAAGTTAATTTGTGAAAATTGAATATTTTAATATTAAATCGACTAGTGAAATTAGCCAATTTTCGAACAGTCTCAGAATTGGACGAAAGTAGTTCCATTGGATCCGTAATAGTTTGTTATTATCGGATTTCAATTTTCATAGCAATCGGAGTTTTCGTTTGACCGTGGCAGCTCGAAACGCATCGAAATTGTTTTAATATTAATTTGGCGAGTTAAAATCGCCATTTTTCAAACAATATCGGATTTCGACGAAATCAGTTTCATCAGATCCGTAATGTGATATTTTTGTAAGTTTTCAAATTTCATGTCAATCGGATTTACCGTTTGTCCGGTGCAAGCTAAAACGCCTAGAAATTTGATTTACCGATTTAATTTTAAATCGAACGTTTATTGCCATAACTCACACAGATGACCGAATTAGCTCCCGAAACATGTTCCATTGTGTTCGAAACATGGGGTAAACCTTAGGACCGCAAACCGGCACGCTTCGTTTGGAGTTCGGAAAATCCGGGATGAATGGCGTTTGCAAAATTTTCTATATAAACCCCTTCACTCTTCATTTTTGCAAATAACCTAAAACCCTAACCCTAACTATTCAGAGCCCCCACTATTGTTCTGAACGGCCAGAAAACATTCTCGTTTCTCCTCGATTATCTCCTCATCCACTCCCCTATAGACTTCGACTTCAACTAGGAAATCGTAGAGGACAACGAGATGAACCATTCCAACGGTGGAGATCGAGTTTAGGCGTACGAATTGATGGGAATTTATGTTCGAATGAGTGCGTTTGGGCACGGTTTTTGAGGAGCCTGGGGCCATCGAGCGTCGCCGGTCTCTGGCCAAGGGTGACTCATGCGAAGGCGCGCGACATCGAAGTCTCTGATCGTCTCCACGTTGTTCGTAGTAGCAGTCATAATTCAACAAAGGACGGCTTCATGGGTTCGGCTCTTTTCCTGTAGACGCGCGTGTTGGAGAAGAAAGAAAGGGATGGTGGTGATTGCAGGGTTCTGGAATCTATGGTTTGGATCTGTTAGGTTTAAGAAAATTAAAATAAAAGTTGTAAATTTTATATTAAAAAATTCGTGTAATCTTTGTAACGCGATATCTTTTTCATACGAGGTCGAAAACACGCGAAACCAGTTGCGTTGGAATCGTATGGACGAGCACTACGCTATGGAATTGGATTGGAGTCATTTGGAGTTAGTGAGAATTTTGGGTAAAATTAAATGTCCGTTTAATTTTATTCGAAATAAAAGCTGAAAACGAAATTGAAATCAAGGTGAGAACTTCTCACTCAATCGAATCGGTTTCGATTTTTAATTTTAAATAGTTAGATTTAAAATTCTTGAATGCATGTTTGAATTATGATTGTTATCTGTTGATTGTTAAAATAGACATTATGCGCCGTTAGTAAGCGGATGTTATTTATTAAACACATATACCGCGAATATTTCATAAACAGTGAAATTGGTATTATTTATGTATTTGGAATTGATTTCCCGCAGTATATAGCGGATGAGACCATATTGCGCCGCCTGTTAAGTGGATAATATTTTAAATCCTATATACCGCGATAATTCCGTACTGGAACGGAATCGGTATTGTGCTAACATCTTTGGATGCAGTGAAACAGGTTGGAGGGATCCAACTGGATTCCTCAACAGTATTTATTTGATTTCAGATATTTTGATATTTGATTGATTATCATATCGATATATGATGTCGTTGTTGTCGTGATTGACTATTTGGTGTGTAGCATCATTGGGCCAATTTTGGAATTTTAAAAGGCTTTTAAAATTGATTCTTTTAAAAGTATAAGTTATAAAATATTTTTGGAATTGATCCATTATAAATAAATAAACGTATAATTTTAATGTCATAAAATTTTGATTTTTGAGAAACATAGTTAAAAGTTGATTTTTGAAAATATGGGGTTAATGATTTTATAAAATAGTTTAAATCGGGATTTTTGAATTTATTGGAAAAAGTTTAAAATATAGGATTTATAAAATTTGATTATTTTATAAATCAAAGAGAATGATGAAATTATAAAGGAGTTTAAAGACGTTTTTAAAATAATAATACAAATTGATTTGTATAAAAGAATTATAAGACGGATATTTATAAATTAAAATATTTGAATTATAAAAATGAGTTTTTATAAGTGTTAAAATGAATTGTAAATGAATTTCATAAATGAATGAAATTTATAGAATTATAAACGGTGAAGTTATAAATGGAATTTTATAAGCAGTAGGTTTATAAAATTTGTAAAGTTATTTGAAGAATAGATATGGGTAAATAAATGAATCTTATAAGTTATAAGATTTATAATTTGGAAAGTTAAAGGAACGATTTTGGCAAACAAATAAATTATAAGCATTTAACTTATAATATGAAACTTTGGTTTATAATTGAGTTATAAATTAAATAGGTTAATAAAGGAGATTTATAAAAGGAAGTTGTTATAAAATAAATAGAAATGGAATTTATAAACATTGTTTTATAAATCCGCAAAACGACTTATTTTGATAAGTAAATTGCTGTAGCATATTTAAAGGAGTTATATTCGCGTTTTAGACAGTGAATAATCCTTTAAGATAAAATGTATAAAAGTGATGAAATTGGTTAACGTAGTATATTCTAGTTTTTGAATTGTGAATAATATGTTAAAGAAAATGTTTTGGATGTGATGTTTTAAATAAAATTAAAATGATCTAACGATGTTTTCAAAATGTGTTAAGATTCGAAACCATAGATTTCAACATTCATTGTTGAAATAGAAGTTTTCGAGAAATAGAAGGAAATAGTGGACTATAACACTGTTGTTATAGTAAATGATTTCCGAAAGGAAATGTTTTATTTAGTATTGGGATTTATATATCTATCTTAAATTCAAATCCCTATACTAGTGATTTTGGGTTGTCGTAACGATGTTTTACGCAACATTCGTTTTGGCCCATATAAATATGGTTATGAAAATGATATTCTTAAAGAATGAAATATATACTTAATTTCGATTTAAGTATATTGAATATTTTCCAAAGGTTGAAAATAAATGTATTTGTGAATTACTTATTAATAAATAAGTATGGAAATTTTTTTCAATGTGAAATGAAACGTTTTGAGAAATTATCTTTTTTGAAGATAAATTGAAAATGAATAATTGAAATCGTGTATTCATAAATATTTTGGACTGTAAATTCACTATGGAATTTATAATAAAAAGGGGAATTTGTTTAAAAATAAACGTTGATTTATTTTTGAAGAGTGGGAAATTTTTTTACGGATTTGGAACGTAAATATAAAGTAAATCGTTAAGGATTTATTTAATTGGTTTAAATGAACCATGTTGAAATGAAAGTATTTCCGCGTAAGGAAAAGGTTTGAAATTTGTTTTCAAAAGTGGTAAAGATGAAAAGTGATTTGAAAATTGTTTTTCAAATGGTTGAAGTGTGAAAATTATATATCTAGTAAAGATATTTTTGGAAAATAAATAATTTGGAAAATTATTTGGAATCTGGTGATGTTGTGCATTTCCATTGATAGTTCAATAACCGACTATCAGTATTTACCTTTGAATGGGTATTTGTTGTGATTTGCTTGAATTTCAATGCCACACTTATTTTTAAATTATTGCGCTCGTATTCGGATTACCCATTCCGAATAGTGATACGACGTAATGGATAGCATTGAAGACCGGTGTTGAAAACCAGATATTTTTGAAAACGGAAGGATTACCGTCGAATGTTTCTGCACCGAATGGCCCCGGTATAGAAATTCCATATGTGATGGGAAGTCCGGACGTGATTAGTGAATATCCGGATTGCAAGGACTTTGTTGTAAGTGCCTTCGGTTATGTTCGATCCCGGAACAGACTTGTATGGATAGTATGTCTGACATTACAAATTGAGATATAAAGCAGATTTCATTCAAATACATTTCTGTTGGTGGCGGAGAATTTATTCTCTTAGCTTAACACCCTTCTCTGAGATATACGAGCTCAGAGGTTATGTAGTTGATGGTTATCAGCGATATATTCCCAATTTGGTAATGTGGCATGCTGAGTGTTGCTGTGAAATGATCATTGTTTGATCATTTGTGATATGATCATTCATTTGATCACTTATCTTCGTGATCATTTCTTTGATCATTTGTTGACCCAAAGCATGGCTTTGTACCAAAGCGTGGCTTTGTGGACGAGACTTCGTCGAACCTCACACCCCGGAATGGTCAAAACAGGAAAGATGCAGCAAGGTTATTAGGGGTAGCGCCCCTTAGGGTACGTGCATTTCCTTCTGGAAAGGGGTGGTATCATGGTATGGAGCCCAGATACTTACTCATGTTGAAACACTTTATTTATCATTGTGTGATGTTGGTTATCGAGCGCTCGGATAAAGGTCCTAAAGGACCGGGGGATGGCATACTCATGTCAGTAGTTACCCAGTTAGGGGTAACCCGGCCTTGTGTTGGCTGAGATCCGGTTAGGTTCTCGGGGACGTCCTTCCAGAGGCGTTTCCATGTGGCAATGGGAAGTTCGTTGGCCTGACCATTTGTTGGAAATGCAAAGAAACAATACGATCCTCATACGGTTTTAGTTGTATAAACTGCTATGGAATGTGGCGGTAACCTGCAATTGAACATAGTAGCTATAGTAGGCATACGATAATGGTCGTATGTTGGCTAAGATTTATATTGTACTTTCGAAATTGTTTTATACACTATGCACTAGTAATAATATCAAATATTTCTTTTTAATGCGTATTAAGCATCTTTGACTATCATAAGGAGAAATCTCCTCTGATTCTGCGTTTGCATTGTGTGTGTGTGCGGGAGGCCTTATGGTAGTCTCATTTTTAAAAGCATTGCGAATTGACATTAAAAATATTCCTCTATTTTGATTTTAAAGATAAATAAACTGTTTTGAGTTCTCACACCAGTCACATGACTGACTCGGAGTTTATTGTTTTCCTTCCTAAACTCTGGGTGTCCACCAATTTCCACATGGGCAGTCAATAGTTAAGGTTTATCAGGATATTCTGGAATTCAGGATATTCTAGAATTCAGGATTTGCTGGAGGCAAGCTGGATGGCATGGCGTATTACTAGTACATAGTATTTCTTTTTCCGCTGTTTGTTGTTGTTGTTGTACACTCTGATGTAATGAAATGTAATGTAATGTAATAACTGATATAGATCTTTGTTTAAAGCTTATTCATTTATTTATTATATATTGTTCCGCTGCGATTGTGAGATTCTGATGTTGTTCTGTTGTTGTTTTCTTTCTGTTCTATTCTATCTTTTTCTCTCTTCTTCTACCTCTTTCTTTTTTTCTAAAACCCTGAGAATACGTATTTCCGTTCATCTTGAGTTAATCACTGGAGATTAGTGTTTATTCAAGGAGTACGGATTTTCGGGTCCTCCTCTTTCTTTCTTCTTTAAAACGCTAAGTGTTCGGTTTTCCGGCATTCGAGTGCTCGGTAGTTGATACAGTGAACGTATTGATGTCGGTTTTCGGAAGTCGAAGAATCGGGTCCTTACAAATTCATTTATCTCAACTTTATATTCATTTAAATTACTTTATACCAAATCAAGTTATAAAAATCATACCCTTTAAAATCTCCATTTTTATTAAATTTCAAATCAAATTTATTCAAGTACAATTCTTAAATAATTCAATTTAAACCAATTCCATATTTGTATTCCAACTTAAATTTCATTTAAGTCATTTAAAAACTGTATATATACAGTATCTTAAATAGGTACTAAACCATATAATATAACACAATCAACTCCATTATTAAGCTCATTTTTTTTATTAAATAATTTTATACCTAGCTTAAATCCAAGAATTTAACTATATACGTATATAAGAATAATATTTATATAACACCACAAATTAATATTTATTAAACCGTATATTACTTTCCAAAGCATAGAAATCATTTTCAAAATATTTTTATATAGACCGCGGTGCCTGTACAAAATTTTCTATCCTATGGTTTGATACGGATATTTATCATTTCAATCCGCAATTTAAAATAAAAATGCGGTTGTATATCATTTCAAACCGCAATCCCGAATCAAAACAAATGCATAACAACTTGCAGATTATGATAATATAAATAAAACATCCATTCATCCATCAACAGATCACACATCCATCATAATCATCATCCGAAACAAATAATCTGTATCAATATATAACTGATAATATGTATAACAGGAAATTAACTGGCAGTTATATTCAATAATAAATTAAATAACGATTTAATTTCAATAAATGCAATTAACTAAGATGATGATTAAAATATACGAAAAATTCATAAATAAATGCACAATCACAACAAAAATTAATTTTACAAACACAAAATTTTTTAGAAGTTGTGAGTGGGTTAAAACACTCACCTTTTGAATTTAAATTGAATTTAAATCAATTTAAACCCAAAAAATTGACCAGTCTTAGAATTCATCCACACCAACGCCAAAATGTCCAAAATTCAAATACGATCCTAACAAAAGAAACCGCGCGTAAAATGGATATCGTATGCAAAAGTTATGACAATTAATGCGATTGAAATCAAATATAAAAATAAAAGAAAATAGAACACATTTCACCTTAGCCACATCATCATCTTCCAAGCACTCGCGCCACTATAGGAACATGCACGCACGCCTTTCCAGAACCCTAACCGCCTCGTACAACCCAACGCACGCATCGCATGATCAACTCGAACCACCGCCGCCTCAAGGAACCTCAGCCACCGCCGCTCCTAGCTAGCAACGCCGCCGACCCCCACGCTCCGTCTCCCCCACGCTAACAAGTCGCGTTCACTAGCAGCCGCCGAAATAAAATGATTCCCTAACCAAATTTTGTCGTATATCTAATCGTCGAAATGCCACGAAACCCACACGGATGCGACCCCCTCAGTCCTCTCTTCAAAACCCAGAAGGGATTTTTCGATCAGACGAAGTTCATCGTCGAGCGATGAACGACCGAAAATTCTTTGATTTGACTGATCAGATGATGAACCAAAACGAAAAACAAATCACAGTAGAAGATTACGCTCTTCGAGATCTTCGATATACATATTTTCTAAAATTTTCTAAAGAGTTTGAATTTTTTGCTTTGATTGAAAATTGATTTGTGTTTGGATCTAGAATTTGTTTGTCTGCCATTGAGGAGGAGAGATAGTTGAAATCTACGTACAGGCAAATGAGAAATAGGGGTAGGCTAGGGTTTATAACCGGGCATTTATAGGTAGGGTTGAAATAGAATAGATGGATCAGGTTGAATATACGTGCTAACGACAAACTGGCCCAAAAAGCCCGTTCTGACTCCGGACGAAATTGGGTCAACCCGTACATTAAAATAGATGTTTTAAAATATTGTAAACGCAATGGAACAAGTTTCAAGTCCAAATTCCATCGTATGAAGAAGCTATGCTCAAATCAATATTTTTCAAATTGATTTCAATTGATTTCGATTTCATTGATTTCAAGGCGTTTCGAATCCGTACGATCAAACGACAAGTCCGATCGCTACGAAACTTGAAATCTTATAATAATTCACTGTTACGGATCCAATGAAACTGATTTCATCGAAATCCGAGTCAGTGGCCAAAATGGCTATTTTTCCATTAATTAAATAGTTTAATAATTAATTAATAAAATCCAATTTTTAATTTCAATCTTAAAATTGACCAATTTTATCACTTTTATATTTCTCAATCAATTATAATGTTTTAAACAAATTAAAAGTCAATTTAAAGTTGATTAACTTATCTATTTCAGTATTTTCCTCAATTCCATTCAAATTCAGAAATTATAAATTTAATTTCCAAAATTTCTATTAAATTAAAATAACAATCATTATTCCATTCATTATTGTCAAATAGATGGATTTAACATTGGATTCAAATCTATTACATAAATTTCCTCATATTCCATCTTCATTTCAAATAATGTATTATTTAGCTATTTCAATTTCATTTGATTGCAATTAATCCAATTATTGAATTTTTCATTTCAATTAAATAAAATAAAGTTTTGATTTCCATTCTTATCCAACTAATTGCTTTAATTAATTGGTATTGCACTAATTAATTCAATTACTACAATTGCTAGCAAAATTACACTTAATATAATTTGGATTTCAATGGAGTGATTTGTTTCAATCCAAAACTTTTATTAAGTTCATTACTATTCTATAAACTTAGTTACCTTGTTTTCTTTTCATTCATTACATTTAAATTTGTTTCCTTCAAACAAATATTATAATTACTTACATAACATTCATTATATTCAATGGCCATTTATTATAATTTAAATTCATTAATTTAATTCAATGCTTACATTTGTTTTCATATATTCAATTTGTAGCTAAGTATATATTTACATTACTTCCATTGAATTGAAATTCATTCAATTTATTAATAATTACCTTAGTTTACCAAATTTGACACCCCTAACCATTTGTATTACATTTCACATTAATGTAATAATCATTAAAATTTATTTCCAATTAACGTACTACTTAATTTTCCTTAATTGAAATCTGATTTCCAAATTTTTATTTAACATACTAAATGAATAAATAACGTATATAAATGGTCACCTATTTTCTTTTCTTTCATTTAAGTTTATTACTTATTAACCCATGTTATAATTCCATATATAGCACTAATCAATTACCATTAACACCGCATTAGTACGTTTACAGACAGATTATAATATTTCCACCCACTTACCTTATATTGAATTCATAACCAAGTTGTAACATATAAAATTTCCAATTAACCATTGGAATCCATTCAATTTGTTACCAATTTACTTACATTGACACTATTTCACTTATTTTGGTCATTATTCCAAACATTGGTCGCAAGTTTTCAATTCTTTATATTATCTTATGGAAACAATATACATTCCAAATACTTTATTACATTTACTGAAATTTATTTTCCAAATTTACTGAATACACGAAATTATGACCTTATAGTTATTTCAATTAATTAGGGTTGTGCTAAATTAATTAATTTATTAGCTTACATCCAATTACAATTAATATCCTTAATGAGTTTACCTATTCAGTCCCATGCTTTCTATTACATCAATTAATACCTTATAATAAATCTATGTTTCTATTTTAAATTTACATTCACACATAAATTCGATAATTCCATTATAACTTTACAAATTTAAATAAATTCATTAATTGTCATTTCATCCATCCTATTAATTATTAACCATAATTAGCATTGTTACGTTTTAATTTACTTATTATTTCATTAATAAGTTACACGAAATTATTTTTCCAATTATTAAATCACAAAGTTTATTTAATTTACCATAGCTACATTACCTTTTTAACGTTTGCTTCAATATAAATTATAATTTTTTTGTTTTTTCTAAATTTATTACTCAATTTTAATTAATTAACCAAACTTAATTATTGAAAATTTACGGGTCGTTACCACTCCCCCACTCAAAACTTTTCTTCCCCGAAAAGGAAAAGGAAGGGAAAAAAAGAACTTATAAATCAATATAAATTATTCAAAACATTATATTCATAACAATAAGTTTACAGAATAGGATAATTTAAATAAAATATATAGATTTATAAACAATTAAATCCTTATATATTCAAATTAATAAGGATTGGAAAACAATTTCAAAATATTTTCTATGTCCAAAATTTACGGAAAATTTCGGCGGAGTCTCCTTTGTATGGGGTGGCTGGGGAGAAAATATAATATCAATTATAGTAATATACAACAAATATTTTCCAAAATAATATAAATCCCAACACGGGAAAAATATAATAACGCTATAAACCATAATCCAAAAACGTACCTATTTGTCGGGCAATTTACGCTTAATTATGAAACCAAAAGCAGTAGCAATTGCTTTCATAACCTGTATTTCACTTATATAATCCAAAAGGTTAACAATTATATAAAATGAAATATTTAAGGTTGTTTCAACCCCAAACAACAATCAATACAACAATAATTAATTGCAACAAACAGCATACAACCATCATATAGAATCAACACAATTCAACTATCCATCCATATCAAACAAAACATGTAGTTGTTCGGGTTCAAAACTTTAAATTGTACAGAATGAAGAATAAACTACTAAGTGCATATTTTACTCAACAGTCTTAGATGAAACGAAATAGATTATTCATACATCTAACAATCTTAAAGTATCCTTGCCCAAACAACCATAAACCAAACAAACAGCATTTCCGAACAATAAATCAAGTTAATTTTCAATTTCATAGCATTTATTGTTTGCTTTCCTTTAATTTATATTTATTTCTTACAAATTATCATTTATTGCTTGCAATTATTCATTTTCATTCATTCAGGTCATGTAAGTTTCTCTTTTTTCTGCATTATACTTATTCATTTCCAAATTCCACTTATTAATTTAGTGCTTACCTTACTATTCATTTATTTCTATCCGCTACTAACAAATTCTTTTTTTTTTATCCATATACTACAAATTTTTTTATTTACGTTACATTCATTTATTCATAATACTTACACTTCCATTAAACTAGTAGCATTTTAGTTATACTTAAGTACATAACACTACAGATCAAATTCTTATTTATTAAGGTGATTCATTGAACCTTTTCACTATATAAATTTTTCTTGTACAATTTTCCATTACATTTTCTTATTAAACATTTCAACTTTTAATATTTGGTAAGTTATATATATGCCTTTAAGAATGTAATTGAAAGTTATACAAGTTTTTTCTTAATTCTTTTAATTAATTTACTATTCAACAATAATCCTTCGTTTTATATGTTACAAATTTAAATTTTCTTCTAATTTCATTCATAACCTATCACTAAACTTCTTATTTTAATTAAAGGTTCTAATTATTAATTAGTTACATTCAATTTCCCTATAATAATTGAAATTATTAATTAACTGAAACTTAAGAACTAAATACCAGGTTTAATTTCAAATTATTTTAAAATAATAGATAAATGTATATTTACAGTTTATATATCCAATTATACTTAAAACAACTTTATAATTTATAATTGTTTATCAAAACAAATCTGCAGTAACTACTACAGTGGCCTTCCCACTTCGAAGCTCGAAAATGAATGTCGATGATGCGTGCACTCATCACCGAAATTATTTTCCAGCGACAGAGAGGGGGTACAACTTATTTCTTTTCCAAAATTTCTTTAAAACAATTCTTTCAAATTATATTGAAATATTTACATCGGTGAATACTTCTAAATAATATTATTATTATATTCCAAAATCATTCGAAAGAAGGTTTCAAAGCCCCAGAACTTGAGTTCTAAACTCCAAATTTTCATTTATTTTATTTTCAATCTTATTTCAACCGTTATTTATAAATTTCATTACCTAACAACCAAAATAACTTTTATAAAAAATTATTTTATATATATAGAAAATAATAGGCAAAATAATTTCATTCACCTATATTCAAAAACAAATATTGTGTCGGTCTGTCCTATTAAGTGTTTAGAAATCCCTATTGATGTCATAGCGTCCCATGCACCAACTAGAATTTATAAATACAAAACGGAACAAAATAACAAAATATTAAAACCTTTTATAACTCTAACAAGTACACTCTGTCATATATACACTTAGCGACTCATCATAGGGTACTACTACCCTATTAATAAAGAGTCAAACCCCACAAAGCTAAGGTTTATCGCTGAACCAAAGCTCTGATACCAGATGTAACATCCCACCTTTTAAACGCTTTGAATCGACGATAAACCACACACGTCATACTTAAACCATACAAAAGGGCGGATTGTTATGTGGTAATTAAGAAAAAGCAGGGAAAGGGAAAAAACGAATAGAATCTTGCAGCGGAATGATAAAATATAATAATCAAATACACAGTTTATGAAGCTGTTTACAAAATATTCGATTATACTTATGCAATACATATCAGAGTACACATACCAGAGGATAATAATTAATGCAGCGGAATCAAATGGTGTAGTAGGATAGTAGAGGATAATAATAATATAAATCTTCATCCTCGTCCTCCAGAGCTAAAGTCTTCGAATCCTGAAATGCTCAGGCTGGCCCGAGCGAATTGAAAAGACAAAACACTAGAGTCAGAACTAAAATATCTTATGTGAGTTAAATTAACAGAAATAAATATGAGTGCAGTAACTTAAGAGATGCTCGGGATTCACATCTCCTAAGGATCCGTTAAACTATTTACTATGTAGTAATATTTCGCTATTATAATAATGTCTAATAGTAAAATAAACTTACTTTTTTCTTAGCATTAGGGGTTACCCATATAGCCCTTAACATGAAATAGTCCCAGTAGTCCATCCAATATCATGGTCCCTCCCGATCGGGAAGCCACCGGAGGATACCACACGGGCTACGGGTGAAATCCAAACTCGTACAAGGTGCGAAAGGGTAGGCGACACGGCACAACTACGCAATGCTAGGGTAGATATACAAATTGCCATCCGGGCTGGTGGTAATGTGTAACGACCGATAATATTTTAATAATTTTGAATGGTTTTATTTACGTATTTAATTGAATTTTGAGAAAATTTTAAATAATTGAATTTTGAAATAATTTTTTTTTGGAATACGTATATGAAGATATATCAGATAGTAAATTTCACTTAATTATATGGGAGTTTATTTTTTGGTATAATTCTATTTCAATCTATATCGGTTAAATATTGCTGATAATAAATTTATTTCCAAGCCTGAATATTTTTACATAAGAAAATTCTAAATCATCTTCTGACGGAGACGTCATTTTTCATTTTTCTAAATTCGGACTTCTTTAGCTCCGTCGATCTTTTTTATGTGTTTTGCTGCACTTTCCCTTAGTAGAAAATTCGAATTTTATAATTCAATCGTACCACTGATATCTGTATACCGTTTTGATCGTCTCGTCATGCTGATCTCAGCGGTATATTTATTTCTGTATTTTGAAATCCGATGCACAACGGAAGCAATAAAATTGCTCGTAACGACGCCATAAATTGTGCCTTCTTAACTTTTCTTTGTTTTCAAATTTGAAATGCACTGTCCAATCAGAAAATAAATTGCTTTAATTGTCTTCTCGTCAATCTAGGGTACTGCTGTTACTTTTGAAATGAATTCCAGCCTTTATTATTCCAAACGTTGAAATTTATTTTAGCAAAATTAGAGCACGCGCACTCCTCTCCTTCTTTATTTTTCCCTATAGCCGTTACTTCTCCTATCCTTTTTATTCCTGACTCCATCTTCCTCTCCTTTATTTATTTCTTTCCTTCTCCTCTCCATAATTTAACTACGGCAAAGCATTCTTCTCTCCACCAAGATTCCATTCTCCCCGACCTCTTTCGCCTCTCTCTGCCTCCTCTCCCCTACCAAAACCCTTTCGCCGCCCGCACCACAGCCCACCAAAGTTTCAGCCACCCTCGCACGACCCTTGCTCCAGCCCACACCAGCGTCGCCGACTACTCTCCACCCACCTCCGCCGCACTAACTTTGGCCGAACCCACTCACAACCTCCACCCAACCTCACGTGAGCAAGCCCACCGCCTGCAACCGTGCCATCCCTCCTCCTCGTGTAACATGCACCAGCCATCCTCCGACACCCGCCTTGCCTCCATTTTTCCATCCCTCTTTCCTTCCGCCACAGGCGCAACAAATTCGTCCTCCATGGCCACGCTTCTCATCCGTTGTGCATTGATCAGTGAGTGTATATATCTATGATTTCATACTTTTCTTCCGTCCTATATTCTACAATATAATTATTTTACTGAATGGTTAGCTATAGGCCTGCGTAAATATTTTATTATTTTGTTAATTATATTATTTGCTGAGCAAAAAAAATAGTTATATAAGTTTGGAGTTATAGGATGTAAGTTTTATAATTCTGTTAGCCGTCATATGTAAGTTAAAGTTAATATGGTATAAAGTTAGATTAATTTACTTTAAAAACATTGATTTGAAGAGATATAGATGTTAGTTACAAGTAAGTTGTGTT
The DNA here is from genome assembly GCA_030765085.1 of Allium cepa. Lineage (NCBI taxonomy): Eukaryota > Viridiplantae > Streptophyta > Magnoliopsida > Asparagales > Amaryllidaceae > Allium > Allium cepa. Next base: position 891,791,779 of record CM060943.1, read on the forward strand.
TCTCTTTGGGCTTGCCTTGTTATTATATAATAGGATGTTATTATTTATATATGTTGGATCAGTTGGTGTATACATAGGATTATATTAGTACATAATAATTAGTTATGTTACAGGCTAGAGTGTGTATATATTGTCTATTTTGGTCTGTCACATTTATACGTACACTATTTTTGTCTGTCACATTTATATATCATATTAAGTCTGCATCTACATTTATTATACGGTCTGCACATATTTCAAGTAGCAAGAACATTTGTTTACACGTAAAGTTTTTTTTGTTACAGTGGAAATTTTTAAGATATATAGGTTATTATATATAGTTGTGTCAGAGGATTTGTGAAATTATAATTATATCTAGCTTATACAAATTTTATACGTAAATTTTAATATACTATGGTGATTATATATTAACTTCTTACGTTGTTTATTTATGTTTTGAAATACATATATATTTAAGTTTAAAATGTGTTTGAATTTAGAATATGATTTTAATATATATATATATATATATATAGGTCCACTCATGACCATTTTATTCATCGTTCCGGTTCTAATTTGATCCCGTCGATTCCTGTTATCAGCTTTGTCCGTCGTGCCCATTTTTTCCATCAAATCGTAATCATCTAGCGTCGCTTGAAATTCGTAGCTCGTTTCCTTGTCAAATCTGTTTAGCCTCGAAAGATGAGCAATCACTCACGATTAACATTTTTTTATTTATTAAATTTGATTTCAATTGAAACGACAATTGAAATATGCTGTTGTAGTTATTTAAATTTGTTACATATGCTATTATCTGTAACTGTTCACCTGCGGGATATGACACCATATCCTGTTGTTTATATTATATTGTCATTGATGATATATGCCTGTTATTTTATTGTATTTTCTGTTATCACTCTGCAAGTTGCCTGTAGTTTAGAAATCACTATGGGTTGAAATGATACATACCTGAACAGATTTTAGAATAGGAGAAAATCGTTATGGGTTGAAATGATAATCCCAAGCAATTTTCATTTAATTGAATTTGGAATTACGGGTTGAAATGATATCCACCCGTATATATATTTAGTATATGCATTGAAATGATAAATATCTGTAGCACTTGACTATATGATAGGAAATATATACAGACACCGTTGGTCCATATAAATATTTTCAAAATAATTTCTATAATTTTGGAAAGAAATATATGGTTTAATAAATTTGACTCTTAAGATATTATATAAATGAAAATTGCATATATAGATTTAGTAGTAATATTTGATTTAAATTAGATTGATTTAATACATATAATGTGGTTAAGTATTTATGTAAATCAATATTTCAAATAGATTCTCTTGTAATAAATTGAATAATTAAGATTGGGAGATAAATTTGGGTTTATAAAAATGGTATTTAAATAAGGATTTATTTAATTAAATCGATTTGAAATTTTTTAATGGGAAATTTAAAGGGTATGATTTTATAACTGTATTTTTGATTTAAGTGATTTAATGAATATTTCACATTTAAATAAATTAAAGAAAATATTGAGTAAAATGTAATTTAAGGTTACTTAAATGATATTGAATCTAATAAGAGAGTATTTCAAGACTAAATAATAATGAGGTTAATTCGAGATCTATATGAAACTGTTATATAGAACATTTAAATACTAAAGCTTTGAACTATATTGGAATTTAAATGGTTTATGTTGAGATTCGGATCTGTATTTGAAATCAACGTAGTTGAATTTGTTATTTAGCAACTAAATTGAATTAAAATGAAAATTTAGGTTGAACTAAATTTGAATTTATTATTTAGAAAACTAAATTGAATGAAAATTTAGATGAAACGTTGAATACTTAAAGTTTTGAAATATATGGAATGTAACGACCCGTAAAATTCGATGATGTTTAAATGAGTTAATTAATCAGGATTTCTAATTTAATTTAGAAAGTAGTAAAAGTCTTAAAATTTATATGGGAGTGAATATAGAAAATTAGATGAAGCAATTAATTTAAGGTTAACAATTTAATATTTATATAGCAGTAAATTGAAATAATGTAAATTTGGCATACTTGGGTATAAGTTTAATATAAGAAACTAATAGAAATGTTGAATTTGTGAATTTTTAATAAAAATATTAACTAAAATGGAATTCATTAATATAATAATGAATAGTGAAATTTGTTATATTTGGTTTATTATATGAAAGGAGTATATAAAAGTAACTGATGAATAGTGAATAGCAACTGTATAAAATTTAAGAAATTGTAAACAAGCGGCTGTAATTATTGAATTAATTAATAGGAACAAATGCCAACATTAAATTGTAATAAATGAAATTAAATATTACAAGTGTGTGAAGCGTAAAGATAAGGGTTAAGAGTTGTTAGAATGGGTATATTAAAATAATGATAAAGTGTAAATGTAAGTATTAATAGAAACATGAATTTATTTGAAGGGAAATAATTGGTAAAAAGGGGAAAGTATTAATTGTTTTGAAACCTTAATTAATATGGGTAATTAATATAATCAAAACCAATGCAAATATTGAATTAATCATTAAGCAATAATAATAAATAGTAATCAATTCAAAATTGGTAAAAAAAAATTTCAATTAAGGATGACAGTGTTGGCATAAGCTAATAAGTTTAAAGGTCAATGCAATATAAATTAACGGATTGGAAGTGATTGCGAGATTGGATTTCGATAAATGTAGTAACGGATGTAGTGCATAAATTTAGGGAACCAATGTAAGATTTTAACTGATAGTAATTTAAAAATTGGAGATAACGTAAATTCCATATGACTATTGGTTAATGTAAAGATTTAAAAGATTTATTTATTTAATGATAAATTTAATTGATTGTAAATAAATGAAATTCAACGTTTAATATTACGTTATTGTAAGTAAGATAATATGTGTAAGTATTGTTATGGTTATTCATATTTGACAAATTTATTGAGTTATAAGGATCGGGAATAAAGCTTTATTAAATTCTTGGAATTTTAAAATTTAATAAGAAGGGTTAACTGCAATTAAATGAGTTAAATATTCAAACGGGAATCAAGCTTTATTTATTTATTTGGATTTAAAATGTGATAATTTGGAATTCAATATTCAATCCATCTGTTTGACAGGAATGAATGGAATACTAATTAATTTATTTAACTAAACGAAATATTAGGATATTATTTATAATTTGGAAATTTAATTAAATTAAGGATTCATATTGAAATTTATAAATTTACCTTCTTTAATTTGACATCTAAACTTGTTGGAATTTTGATTTAAGAAATTGTAAATATGATAAAAGTGTCAAATTTAGAATTTAAATTATAAAATAGGATTTAATCAATTTATTTAATTAATTTAAAAATAGCCATTTTGGCCACTGATTCGGATTTCGACGAAACAAGTTTCATCGGATCCGTATCGGTGAATTATTGTAGGGTTTCAAGTTTCGTAGCGATCGGACTTGTCGTTTGATCGGACGAACGCAAAACGCCTTGAAATCGATTTAATTGAAATCAATTTGAAATCTATTTGAAAATATTGATTTCAACATAACTTCTTCATACGATGGAATTTGGACGTGGAACTTTTTCCATCGCGCTCAGAATATTTTAAAATACCTATTTCGATATATGGGTTTACCCAATTTCGTTCCGGGGTCAGAACGGGCTTTTTGGGCCACGTTAGCGGTAACACGTTTGTTTATCCGATCCATCTATTCAAATCTCTAACCTACCTATATAAACCCAATTATAAAACCCTAGCCTCCATCTATCTTAATTTCTTTGCACGTTCATTTCCCTCAACCCCTCCTATCCAATGGCTGCAAGCCCTAGATCCAGTTTCAATCCAAACCAAAAGTCAAAAATTCAAAATCCCCAGAAAATTCCGGAAAAATTATATGTTGAAGCCCTCAATGAACAAAATCTTCTGGTGTTGTTCGTTTTTCCATTCGACGCACCGTTTATCCAGAGAAAAATTGAAACAGTTCCAGCCGTTCATTGCTGTTTGATGATCTTCGTCGGATCGCCGAATCAGAGGTACAGTCGTGTGGAGGGGGACGGGTGGAGTGCATCGGAAGTGTTCGTTTGGGAAATCAACGGTGGGATCCTGCTAAACAATTGGATTAGGGTTTCGTCTATAGGGTGCAAAGTGGCGGCCGACCGTGACAAGGGAGGGCCGGACCTGGGGGGTTGCGCGCGCCTCGGCTAGGCGAGGAGCATGGTGGTGGTCGGCCTGGAGGGTGATGGCCGTAGGTGGCGTATTCGAGCGGTCAAAGGAGGGTCAACGGCTATAAAATTGTGTTCGGTTTCGTGTTTTTCCCTGGAAGATCGGTCAAAACGCGTGAGGGAGATGTTCAGGTAATGGTGACGTGGCATCATTTGTGTGGTTCATTTTTTTCTTGTTTCTTTTATTCTAATTTAAATGTCAACTCGTTCTAACATCGACAACTCTCGCGTACGAACTCCGTTTCGCACGAATATTTTTTTTTTGGATCGTAATAAAATTCCAAAGATTTTGACACTGGTTTGGACAGATTTTGAGACCGACGAATTTTTGGGTTTAAATTGGATTTAAATTCGATTTGAATTCAAAAGGTGAGTGTTTTAACCCACTCACAACTTCTAAAATTTCTTATGTTTATTAAATTGACTTAAGATATGAGTAGAAATTTATTTATGACTGTTTGGCATGTTTTATTCATCTTCTCAGTTAAATCGCATTTATTTAATTTAACTGTTAATTAATTTTATTATTGCATATAATTTGACGGCTAGAATTTATTTATTTGCATATAAACTGATAGTTAAACAGTTAATAAATTTATTTTGAATATAAATAGTTAGTTAATAACTGTTATTTATTACCTGTTATATTTTATATGTTATATATCGATGATTGGTTAAAGTGATGATGATTGCAATTAATTGGTTGATGATTGATATTGGGTGAATGGATGATGTGTTCTACATTTTATAAACTGCAAGTTATTATGCATTTTCATTTCATTCGGGATTGCGGTTTGAAATGATATATAACCGTAATTTTTAGTTTTAAATTACAGATTAAAATGATAAATATCCGTATCACCTGACCATAGGATAGAAAATTTTATACAGGCACCGCGGTATATATATATATATAAAATTATTTTTGAAATGATTTTTCTATGATTTGGATAGGATATGGTTAATAAATATAAATTTGGATATTTTATAAAATTTTGTTTTATTTATACATCTATAATTAAAGTATTGAATTTAAGCTATGTATGGATTTGTTAAATCATATAAATAAGTTGAATAAATGGAGTTTGATTATTTTATATGGTTAAGTACATGTTAAGATATTGAAAATATATAGAATTTTAAATGATTTAAATCAATTAAGATTGGGGATTAAATTGGAGAATTTATTTGGAATTGAGCTTAATTAAGAATTTAACTTCATAAGTTGATGTAAAATTTATTAACTTGAAATACTAAAAGAGGTATGATATTTATAACTGGATTTAATGAATAATTCTAGTATAAATAAATGGAAGGAAATATTTAGTGTTAATAAATTTAGTTTTATTTTAAATGGTTATGGATTTATCCTGTAAACCTTTCAAACTAAATAATAGGAAAATGAATTGTTGATTTGAAACCCCAACCTTAGTTTTGAAATTCATTAAATACTCAAAGTTGAAATATTGAAAATTGAAGTGTTTTATTTAAGCTGAAAGAGGATATAAAGGTTATGGGATTAGACTGTATTTTAAGTGAATAAAAATTGTGAAGGCGTGGAAATTATTTACTTTTAAAGAAATTTTAATTTAACTGTTTTATTTTATATGCTGTTGAATATCCAAGCCATTTAAGTTTTGAAAGTTATGGTTTTAAACTATGGATTTCGAAGTATTATGTTGAAAGTTAAAATTCAAATATTTGGTTTCGAGGTATTATAAATTTTAAAGTGGCATGATTTTGGAAAATAAATATATTTGAAAAAAAATGATATCATATTTATTTGGGTTTTAAAAGGAAATGATATCGTATTTATGTGTTTTGAAATGGATAATTATTCCTAGTTTTAAAGTATAAACTATTTTAAAGACCGGCGGTGTTATAATAACGCTTGGTTGTTGAAGAGACCGGTATTGGAAGTTGTCATACTCTCTGCCAACCCCGAAAACCACTTTAAGAACCGAGTTAGCGGTGGAGATTCCAGAATGAAGTAGGATGGTGGCGGCGTTTCCTTTAAGGCAAATACGTGGACCCAACTCCTGTGAGTTGGCATAAGGTTGCTAAAACAGGAGCGATCGATGGGTTAATAAGGTAGAACCTTTGATCGGACACATCCCTTCGATATTATACTTTGACTCTTGGATTGATTCGGTGGCCACTTTTGATTTTTATTTGGGGGTGTGGCTCGAGGTGGGCGGTAGCTGCGGCTACGCGTTACCACCGACCCGGAAGCATAATTGGTATATCTACCCTGGCATTGCCTAGTTGTGCCGTGTCGCCTACCCTAGCGCGCCTTATACGATTTTGGTTTTGTACCATACCTATGGAGTGCCCTCTGACGACGCCCAGTACGGGGGGAGATTACGGTACTGTATAGACTATGAGAATATATAAATGTGTTAAGGTGGAAAATGTAAAGCCTTAACGCTATTTAAAAGTAAGTTTATTTTACAATTAGGCACTATTATAATAGAGAAATATACTATATAGTAAATAGTTTAACGGATCCTTAGGAGATGTAAATCTCGAGCATCTCTTGAGTTATTGCACTCATATTTACATCTGTTGATTTAACTTACATAAGATCTTTTAGTCCTGATTCAAGTGTTTTGTCTTTTCAATTCGCTCGGGTCAGTCCGAGCATTCCAGGATTTGAAGTTTAGCTCTGGAGGACGAAGACGAAGATTTGTATTACTATCATCTACTATTATTCAACTACACTATTTAATTCCGCTGCATTGATATTTATTGGTATGTGAACTCTGATATTTATTGTATAAAAAAAAGAATCAATTGTTTTGTAAACAGTTTTATGAACTATATATTTATTACTATATTTTATCCTTCCGCTGTGAGATTCTGTTTTATTTTATTTCTTCTCTGTTTTTCTTATTTACCCCATAACAATCCGCCCTTCCATATGCTTTGAATTGGCACGTGTGTCGATTTGAAGCGTGCGAAAAGGCGGGACGTTACATCTGGTATCAGAGCCAGGTTTAAGGATAAACCTTAGCTTTGTGGGGTTTGACTCTTTATTAATAGGGTAGTAATACCCTATGGGAGTCACTGAGTGTATATATGACAGAGCGTATTTGTTAGTGTTATAAAAAGGTTTTTATATTGTGTTAATCTGTTCCGTTTGTATTTATAAATTCTGGTTGGTGCATGGGACGCTGGGACATCAATAGGGATTTCTAAACACTTAATAGGACAGACGGACATAATATTTGATTTATATAGGTGAATGAAATAATTTTTCCTATTATATTTTCTATATATAAAATAATTTTTTTCAAAGGATATCTATATTTGGTTGCAATAGATTGGTTGTTAGGTAATAAAGTGTATAAATAATAATAGAAATACGATTGAAAAATAAAATAAAAGAAATTTGGAAATTTAGAACTTAAGATCCTGGGTTTTGAAATTTTTCCGAATAAATTTTGGAATATAATAATACTGTTTGTAAGTATTTTCTGATATAAATATTTTAATATAATTCGGAAGAATTATTTTAAAGAAGATTTTGGAGAAAATAAGTTTTGTACTTTCCTCTGTCGCTGGAAAATAATTTCGGTGATGGCGGCCACATCATCGACTTTCATTTTCGAGTTTCGAAGTGGGAAGGCCACTGTAGCAGTTTTACTGCAGATTCGATTTGAAAATATATATATATAATTTGAATTGTTTTAAATATAATTAGAGGTATATAAGTTGTGAGAATATATTTATCTATTATTTTAAAATAAATTGAAATTTTAACCCGGTATCAAATTCTTAAATTTCCATTAATTAATTATTTCAATTATTGCAGTGAAAAGAAAGGTAAGTAATTAATAATTGAAACTACTAATTTAGGTAAGAGATTTAAGGCTAAGTTATAAAATAAATAAAAAGGGAAGTTGAAATTGTAACTTATAAGGAAAAGGTAAAAATTTATTGAACAATGAATTGATTAAAAGAAATGGGAAAACTTGTATAACTTTCGAATTACACCCTTAAATAACATATATATAACTGACCAAATATTAAAAGTTGAAATGTTTAATAAGAGATTGTAATAGAATATTATACAAGTAGAAATTTGAAAAATATGAAAATATTCAATGAAATCGCTATTAAATGAGAATTTAATGTTATAAACTTAAGTTATAATTAAAATTTGACTAAGTAAATGTAATTAAAGGTAAGTATGACAAATAGATGATTATAAACTTAAGTAATTAAAGTGTAAACAGATGAGGTCATGCAATTATAAATGAATGTAATATAATAAAGAGAAACTGTAAACCTAAGTAAAAGAGTTGAAGTTATTTCTAAAAAAATTGAAAGAAATAAATGAAAATAAAAAGATAAACCGTTATATAAATGAAAAAAAATCACTGAAATGAATGAAAGAAAGGAAATTAAACAACTAATGAATGAAATAAAATTAATAATGAAGTAAATTTGATTTGAATTGTGTTGTTTGGTTTATGGTTGTTGGGGTAAGGATACTTTAGATTTGTATGGATGTGTGAATAACTTATTTAGATTTATCTAAGACTGTTGAGTAAGTGATACCTTGTAGTTTATTCTTCATTCCATATAATTTAAAAGTTTTGAACCCGAACAACTATTTGTTGTTTGTTTGAATGGTTACTTTGTATTTGTTGTGTATGCTGTTGTTGAAATGGACGGTTGTTGTATTGATTTGTTGTTAGTGATTGGAACCACATAAATATTTCACTTTATATAAATTGTTAACCCTTTGGATACATAAGTAAAATGCAGATTATGGAAGCAATTGCTACAGCTTTTGGTTCCATAAATTAAGCATAAATTGCCCAACAAATAGGTACGTTTCGGATTACGGTTTATAGCGCTATTTTATATTTTCCCCGTGTTGGGATTTATATTATACTGTAAAATGTTTGTCGTATATTGTTATATTTATATTTTATTTTTCTCCCGAGCCTCCCCATACAAAGGAGACTCTGTCGAAATTTTCCGTAAATTTTTGTATTTAGAAATTATTTTGAAAATGTTTTTCCAAACTTTATTTATTTAAGTATAAAAAGATTTAATGATTATATAATGGGTATATTTTATTCAAAAGAATAAATTTGGTAATTTATTGTTTATAAAGTTAATATTTTGAATAAGATGTATTGTTTATTAAATTCTTCCTTCACCCTTCTTTTTCCTTTTCGGGGACGAAAAGTTTTGAGTGGGGGAGAGTGTAACGACCCGTAAAATTCGATGATGTTAAAATGAGTTAATTAATCAGGATTTCTAATTTAATTTAGAAAGTAATAAAAGTCTTAAAATTTATATGGGAGTGAATATAGAAAATTAGATGAAGCAATTAATTTAAGGTTAACAATTTAATATTTATATGGCAATAAATTGAAATAATGTAAATTTGGCATACTTGGGTATAAGTTTAATATGAGAAACTAATAGAAATGTTGAATTTGTGAATTATTAATAAAAATATTACCTAAAATGGAATTCACTAATATAATAATGAATAGTGAAATTTGTTATTGTAACGACCCAGAATTTTATTCAATTTAAATTTGAATATTTAATTAATTTTAAATATTAATAAGTGAAATTTATAAGTCGAATAAATTTTATTTCGAATAATTGGATTTAACTGAATAATTAAATTGATAATTTGATAGTGAAAATACAGAAATAATTGAAAATTGGGTTTAATATGATTGAAATTGATTTGTAAAATTCTATTTTATCATGTTGGAGTTAGAATGATGTTATAGAACTTTTAAAAATTGAATTTAGAGTTAATCTGTGAAAATTGAATATTTTAATATTTAATTATCGACTGTAAATTAGCCAATTTTTAAACAGTCTCATAATTGGACGAAACTAGTTCCATTGGATCCGTAATAGTTAGTTATTATCGGATTTCAAATTTCGTAGCAAACGGAGTTGTCGTTTGACCGTGGCAGCTCGAAACGCATCGATATCGTTTTAATTTTAATTCGGCGAGTTAAAATAGTCATTATTCAAAAAGTCTCGGATTTCGACGAAACCAGTTTCATCGGATCCGTAATGTGATATTATTGTATGGTTTCAAATTTCGCGTCAATTGGATTTACCGTTTGTCCGGGGCAAGCCAAAACGCCTCGAAATCGGTTTAAATCGGTTTAATTTAAATTGATCGTTTAATTTCATAACTCGCATAGATGATCGAATTAGCTTCCGAAACCTGTTCCATTGTGTCCGGAACGTGGGATAAACCCCAGAAACGTCAGTTATCACGTGAAATTCGGAGTTTGGAAATTCCGGAATGAATAGTGTTCGTTTATTTTCTATAGATAGACCATTTTTGTCACAAAATTAAAAAAAAATGAAACCCTAAGTTACAAAGCCAGCCGCCACCTCCTTCATCAATGGCCGAGAATCACGATTCTTTCTCCCTCAAATTCACTCAATCCATTAACAATTACGAGAAATTATCAACTACAAACTCGTAGAGGGCAGTGAGATTGACAAGTTCAACGGTCAAGATCGTCTGAAGTTCATTAGATTGACGGCAAACGAGGCGCGTCTATGGTGCGTTCGAGCGTGATTTGTGGCATTAATGGGCGACCGAGCTCGTTCGAATTCCTACAGTAGGTGCGTAAGGCTATGGACCAGAAGAGGATGGTGATGGATCGTCGTAGAGTTCATCGTTTAGGCCGCAATAATTCGTTGATAGGGGCGGCGCATTGGGTTTGTTTTTCGCGTGGATTACCTGGGAGAAGAAGGAAGCACGAGCGGCCGAGATGGGGGGTAGCAGATCGAACGGCCTGATATGTTTGGATATAAAATATAATAAAAAGTTGTAAATTATTTGTATTTAAATTGTGTAAACTTCTAAATATCATTACTCTTTCATACGAGGTCCGTTTTGAACGAAACTTTTTGCGTTGGCTTCGTTTCGACGAGCTCTACGCGATGCAATTGGTTTGGAGTCGATTGGAGTTAATGGAAATTTCGGGTAAAATTAAACATCCGTTTAATTTTATTCGAAATAAAAGCTGAAACGAAATTGAAATCAAGGTGAGAACTTCTCACTCAATCGAATCGGTTTCGATTTTTATTTTAAATAGTTAGATTTAAAATTGTGGATTGAATGTTGAATGAAGATTGTTATCTATTGATTGTTAAAATAGACATTATGCGCCGTTATTAAGCGGATGTTATTTATTAAAAACATATACCGCGAATATTTCATAAACAGTGAAATGGGTATTATATATGTACTTGGAGTTGATTTCCCGCATTATATAGCGGATGAGACCCTATTGCGCCGTCTATTAAGCGGATAATATTTTATAAATCCCATATACCGCGATAATTCCGTACTTGAGCGAAATTGGTATTGTACTAATGTTTTTGGATGCAGGGAAACAGGTTGGAGGAATCCAACTGGATTCCTCAACTGTAGTGATTTATATTACAGATATTGAGATATTTGTTGATTATCATATCGATATATGATATTTGGATGTCGTGATTGCCTATTAGGTGCTGCTGCATCATCGGATCCATTTTTAAAGTTTAAAAATAATGATTTTGGTTTTTAAAAGGATTTTTAAAGTGATTTTTCAAAGTATATGTTTTTATTAAATTTTGAATTGATTCATTTTAAGTAATTAAAACGTTATAAATTTTTATGTTATAAAAATTTAGATTTTTGTAAAATATAACCAAATTGAGATTTTTTCGAAATAAATAGTGATTAATTTATAAAATGGTTTAATTGGAATTTTGAATCATTATAAAAGATTTTTAAATTTATTTTTATAAGTTAAAAATGTTGGAATTATAAAACGAGCTTTTATAAGTGTTAAAATAAAGTTGTACCTAGATTTATAAGTAAATAAGAATTTAGATTTATAAATTGATGTTGATATAAAAGAATGGATTTGTGAATAAATGGTTTATAAGTAATTTACTTATAAACCGAATTTCGACATGTAAATGAAATTTATAAACATTGTTTATAAATTCGAAATCAATTGAATTTGATAAATTGAATATAAAAGTTTATGAAAAGTAATTTATTCGCGATTTTGGATAGCGAATAAATTCTTGAAAATAAAACGTGTTGTAAATATTGAAATTGGGTTAGTGAAGTATATTCACGATTTTGGATAGTGAATATATTATTAAGTAAAATGGATATATTTTGGGAAAGCGATATTATTAAAAGAAGTTGATTATTTTAACGACGTTTTAAAATGTGTTAAATATCGAAATCATAGATTTCAACATTCATTGTTGAAATAGACGTTTTCGAGAAAAAAGGAAATGGTGGACTATAACACAGTTGTTATAGTAAATGATTTCCGAAAGAAAATGTTTTTGTATAGTATTGGGATTTATATATCTATCTAAATTTCGAATCCCTATACTAGTGATTTTGGGTCGTCGCAACGATGTTTTGCGCAACATTCGTTTTGGCCTAAATAAATATGTTTAAGAGAATGATTTCCTTAAAGAATGAAATATATACTTAATTTCGATATTAAGTATATGGAATATTTTCTAAGTATTGAAAATAAATGGATTTGTGAATTATTTATTAATAAATAAGTATGGAAATGTTTTTCCAATGTAAAATGAAATGTTTTGAGAATTTATCTTTTTGAAGATAAATTGAAAATGAATAATTGAAATCGTATATTCATAAATATTTTGGAATGTAAATTCACTATGGAATTTATAAATGAAAAGGGGAATTTTTTTAAAAATAAATGTTGATTTATTTTTGAAGTGTGGGAATTAATTTACGTATTTTGTAACGACCCAGAATTTTTATTAATTAAAATTTGAATATTTAATTAATTTTAAATATTTAATAAGTGAATTTATAAGTCGAATAAATTTTTATTTGAATTATTGAATTTAATTGAATAATTAAATCGATAATTTAATACGTTAAATTATGGAAATAATTGTAAATTGAGTTAAATATGATTGAAAATGATTTGTAAAATTTTATTTTATCATATTGGAGTTAGAATGATATTTTAGAACTTTTAAAATCGAATTAAAAGTTAATTTGTGAAAATTGAATATTTTAATATTTAATAATCGACTGTAAAATAGTCAATTTTTGGACAGTCTCAGAATTGAACGAAACCAGTTTCATTGGATCCGTAATAGTTAGTTATTACCGGATTTCAATTTTCGTGTCAATCGGAGTTATCGTTTGAGTGTGGCAGCTCGAAACGCATCGATATATTTTTAATTTTAATTTAGCGAGTTAAAATAGCCATTTTTCAAAAAGTCTCGGATTTCGACGAAACCAGTTTCATCGGATCCGTAATGTGATATTATTGTAAGGTTTCAAATTTCAAGTCGATTGGATTTACCGTTTGTCCGGTACAAATTAAAACGCCTAGAAATCGACTTAAATCGGTTTAATTCAAATTGAGCATTTGTAGCCATAACTCGCACATACTTCCGAATTAGCTTCCGAAACCTGTTCCGTTGTGTCCGGAACGCGGGATAAACCCTAGGAACGTCAGTTTCGGCACGTAAATCGGAGTTTGGAAAATCGAAATGAATAGTGTTCAAAAAAATTTCTATAAATAGGCTCATAAATCAAAAAAAAAAAAAAAAAAAAACACTAAACCCTAATTTCATAACCCTAGCCGCCTCTAACATAACCTAAGGCCAGAATTGTCCCAAAATCATCCCTCAATCTCTCTCAATCTACAAAGATTTAGCCAAGGTGTTCAACACGAAAGTCGTAGAGCACATCAAGTGCTCCATATCCAACGGTGGAGATCGCGAATGGAGTTGTGATTTGTGAGAAAATTGCCCGCGTTTGTCATAGGTTGCACACGTAATTGCTGATGAAGGGGGGGACCGAGCTCAATGGGGAGGCAGGCGTGGGTAGAGGAGGTGTTGAGCTTCGCGATGGTGGTTGTATGATGAAGTATTGTCGAGTATTGATGTTGCAATGTTTAACCCTAATCGAGCTTATGGGTTCGGCCTCTATGCTGTAGCATGCGTGAAAGATGAAGAAGAAAGGGGGGTGGGGACGTGCGGACCTGATGGGGTTTGGGGTTTGTTTGGACGGTAGTGATTTGGTTTGATTTAAAATTATAAAGTTATGTTGAAATTATTATATAAAAATTTGTGTAATGTTCAAATATTCGTAACTTTTTCATACGAGGTCGAAAACGCGCGAAACCAGTTGCGTTGGAATCGTATGGACGAGCACTACGCGATGGATTTGGATTGGAGTCGTTTGGAGTTAGTGAGAATTTTGGGTAAAATTAAACGCACGTTTAATTTTATTCGAAATAAATCGCTAAAACGGAATTTAAAACCAAGGTGAGAACTTCTCACTCAATCGAATTAGTTTCGATTTTATTTTAAATAGTTAGATTTAAAATATTTGAATGCATGTTTGAATGATGATTGTTATGTATTGATTGTTAAAATAGACATTATACGCCGTTAGTAAGCGGATGTTATTTAATAAAAACATATACCGCGAATATTTCATAAACAGTGAAATTGGTATTATAAATAATATCAATATATATATATATTGGAATATGTATATATTGGAGTTGTTGATTCCCCGCATTTTTTTAGCGGATGAGACCCTATTGCGCCGTTATTAAGCGGATAATATTTAATAAGAACATATACCGCGATAATTTCGTACTGGAGCGAAATTGGTATTGTGCTAATGTTTGTGGATGCAGGAAAACAGGTTGGAGGGATCCAACTGGATTCCTCAACAGTATTTATTTGATTTTAGATATTTTGATATTTGATGGATTATCATATCGATATATGATATCGTTGTTGTCGTGATTGACTATTTGGTATGTAGCATCATTGGACCAAGTTTTGGAATTTTAAAATGATTTATAAAGTGATTTTTGAAAATATACTATATGTTTGGAATTTGATCCATTTTAAATAAATAAACGTTATAATTTTTAATGTTGTAAAAATTATGATTTTTGAGAAATATAGTTAAAAAACTGATTTTTGAGAATACGATGCTGTTGAGTTTATAAAATAGTTTAATCGAGATATTTTAGAATTAATTGTGAAAAGTTTAAATATAGGATTTATAAAATTTGATTATTTTATAAATCAAAATGATGAAATTATAAAGGAGTTTAAAGACGTTTTTAAAATATTAATATGAATTGATTTATATAAGAGATTTGTAAATGGATATTTATAAATTGAGATATTGAAATTATAAAACGAGTTTTTATAAGTGTTTGAATGAAGTGAAAATGAATTTCATAATTGAATGGAATTTATAGAATTTTATACGGTGAAGTTATAAATGGAATTTTATAAGCAGTAGGTTTATAAAATTTATTAAGTTATTAAAATAATGATTTTGGGTAAATGAATGAATCTTATAAGTTATAAGATTTATGGTTTGGAAAGTCTTTAGAGGAACGATTTTGTAAAATAATCGTTTTATAAGTATTTAACTTATAATATGAACTTTTAGTTTATAATTGAGTTATAAACTGGAATAGGTTAATAAAAGAATTTATAAAAAGGAAGTTTTTATAAATAAATAGAAATGGAATTTATAAACGTTGTTTATAAATTCGCAAACAACTTATTTTGATAAGTTAATTGTTGAAACTTATTAATGGAGTTATATTCACATTTTTGACTGTGAATAATCCTTTGAAATAAAAGGCATAGAATTGATGAAATTTGTTAACGTAGAATATTCGCGTTTTTGAATAGTGAATAATATGTTAAAGAAATTGTTTTGAATGTGATATTTGAAATAGAATTAAAACGATCTAACGAAGTTTTAATTGTGTTGAGATTCGAAACCATAGATTTCAACATTTATTGTTGAAAATAAACGTTTTCGAGAAATAAAAGGAAATAGTGGACTATAACACTGTTGTTATAGTAAATGATTTCCGAAAGGAAGTGTTTTGTATAGTATTGGGATTTATATATCTATTTTAATTTCGAATCCCTATACTAGTGATTTTGGGACGTCGTAACGATGTTTTACGTAACATTCGTTTTGGGCCCAAATAAATATGTTTAAGAGAATGATTTCCTTAAAGAATGAAATATATACTTATTTTGATTTAGGTATATTGAATATTTTCCAAGTGTTGAAAATAAATAAAATTTGTGAATTACTTATCAAATAAGTATGGAATTGTTTTCCAATATGAAGTGATATTTAGAATTTATCTTTTTGAAGATAAATTGAAAATGGATAATTGAAAACATATATCAATGGATATTGTGAAATATAAATTCATTAGCGAATTTATAAATGAAAAGAAGAATTTGTTTAAAAATAAATATTGATTTATTTTTGAAGTGTGAAATTATATATCTAGTAAAGATATTTTGGAAAATAAATAATTTGGAAAATTATTTGAAAACTGGTGATGTGTGCATATCCATTGATAGTTCAATAACCGACTATCAATATTTCCCTTTTGAATGGGTAATTGATGTGATTTGTTTGAATGTGAATGCTACACTTATTTTTGAATAAGCGCTCACTATTCGGGTTAACCGGGAAAGGACCATGGGGTCGTATAACCCATTCCGAATATGTGATACGTCGTTGTGAATTGCATTGAAGATCGGTGTTGAAGACCCGGTATTTGCGAGAGCGATAGGATGACCTGTCGATTGTCTCTGCACTGAGTTGCAGCGGTATAGACTCCCTAAGTGATGGGAAATCCGATCAGGATTGTGAATATCCGGATTGCAAGGACTTCTTTGTAAGTGCCTTCGGTTTTGTTCGATCCCGGAACAAACTTGTATGGATTGTGTGTCTGACATTACAAGTTGAGATATAAAGCCGATTTCTTTCAAATATATTTCTGTTGGTGGCGAAGAATTTATTCTTTTAGCTTAACACCCTTCTCTGAGACGTACGAGCTTAGAGGTTATATAGTTGAAGTTATCAGCGATATATTCCCAATTTGGTAATGTGACATGCTGAGTGTTGCTGTAAATGATCATTGTGTTGATTATTGTGATAGGATCGTTTATTTGATCGTCTATCTTAGTGATCATTGTGTTGATCATTTGTTGACCCAAAGCATGGCTTTTGTATAAAGTATGTTTTTGTGGACGTGACTTCGTCGAGCCTCACACCCCGGAAATGGTTAAAACAGGAAAGATGCGGCAAGGTTATGAGGGGTAGCACCCTTTAGGGTATGTACATTTCCTTCTGGATAGAGGTGGTATCATGGTATGGAGCCCAGATATTTAACCTATGTGGTTACTACGAATTTATTACTTTGTGGTTGTTGGTTATCGGGATCCCGTGAGAAAGGTCGTTTACGATCGGGGAATGGCGTGCTCGTGTCAGTAGTTACCCAGTTAGGGGTAACCCGGCCTTGTGTTGGCAGAGTTCCGGTTTGGTTCTCGGGGATGTCTTTCCAGAGGCATTCTCATGTGGCAATGGGAAGTTCCTTGGCCTGACCATTTGTGTGGAATCCAAAGAAACAATACGTGACTTGTACGGTTTTAGTTGTATAACCTGCTATGGAATGTGGCGGTAACCTGCTATTGAACATAGTTAGCTATAGTAGGCATAGTTCGAAATGTCTATGCTGGCTAAGATTTATATTCTACTTTCGAAATAAATTTTTCCTACACTATGCACTAGTAATAATATCAAATGTTCTTTTAAATGCGTATCAAGCATCTTTGACTATCATAAGGAGAAATCTCCTCCGATTCTGCGTTTGCATGTGTGTGTGTGCGGGAGGCCTTATGGTAGTCTCATTTTTTAAAAGCATTGCGAATTGAATTTAAAAATATTCCTTTATTTTGATTTTAAAGATAAATAAACTGTTTTGAGTTCTCACACCAGTCACATGACTAACTTGGAGTTTATTGTTTTCCTTCCTAAACTCTGGGTGCCCACCAATTTCCACACGGGCAGTCAAGAGTTAAGTTTATCAGGATATTCTGGATATTCTGGAGTTGCTGGAGGCAAGCTGGATGACATGGCGTATTACTAGCTATATAGTATTTCTTTTTCCGCTGCACTGTTTGTTGTTGTTGTTGTTATACACTCTGATGATATGATGTAATGTAATGTGATGTAATGTAATAACTGATATAGTTCTTTGTTTAAAGATTATTCATTTATTATTATATGTTGTTCCGCTGCGAATTGTGAGATTCTGATGTTGTTCTGTTGTTTTCTGTTCCGTTCTATTTTAAAATTCTGTTCTATTCTCCTTTTTCTTCTATTTTAAAATTTTCTATCTTCTTTTCCCTATCCCTATTTTCTTTTCTCTCTTTTTCTTTTTCTTTTCTTTTTCTTAAACCCATAACTATTCGGTTTTTCGGCAACGAAAAATCGAAGCGTTACATTTGGTATCAGAGCAACTCGGTTAAGCGACGACCATGGTTCTGTTGGGTATTATTCATTAGAGATAGAGTCAGTAGTACTCTAGATTGAGTTTGAGTGTAATAATAGCTATGAGAGCGTATTTGTTAGTGAATATAAAATTGTTTTATATTGTGATGATTGGTTTGTTGAGTGGTATATAGATTCTGGTTAATACGAGTAATTAACGTTGTTGATAGGGATCTCTAAACACTTGTATAGAACAATTCGAAATAATATTGTTTTGAATTGGGTAAATGAAATAATTTTTGCCTTGATTATATTTTTAGATATAAAGGAATAATTTTTCAGAATTATTAAAGTGTATATAAGTTGATTGTTTAGTTGTTTGAATAATCTAAATAAAGGAATTGTATAAACAAAAAGAATTATAAGAATTGAATTATAATTAAAGTGATTTACAATTGTGAAATAAACTTATATATATAAGAAGTGAAACTATATGAATATGAGTTGTAAGTAATCAAGTGGATTAAATGAATTAGTGAATATAAACTAATTGAGAATGAATGTTAGTAAGAACATCCACTGTATATGAATCAAATGTGATTAAATTGAAAACCCAATTCATTGAATATTAATAAGAATATGAATGAATATTTATTGGTTATGAATGCTAGTTGGATGTTAGTTGGTTGATGTTTGCATTTGTTGCTTTTACTTCATTTGATATGTTGACATGTATAGTTAGTATGTTGCTATATGTTGTATATTGATACTATTGTCTATATGCATGTTCTCATGTTGTTTGTTGAGTAATTAGTAGGTGCGGATCGCGTTTGCTTCGCATTTGGAGCTCGCTTTTGCGCTATATTAGCCGTATATGCTTGCTAATAAAATATAAGGTACATATCTCGGATTAAATACCGTACTTTTACATTTTTTCCCTGCGGGATGCCTCATTACTTGATGAGCTGTATATTTGTGATATATATACTGTCATTTTTTTTTTGGATCGAGCCGCGCAAAGGAGACTATGGCGAATTTTTCCGAAAATTTAAGGCGTTAGAAAATTTTTGAGAAAATTGAAAATTTTTGAAAACTTTAACTTTGATTTGGAATTGAACTCTTAAACAATAGTAGTTGTTTTTGAAAAGATAACTAAGTATGATTTTGAAAACTTAGTAAAGATTGTAAGAAGTTTAACTATGAATTTTGGAAAATTAATAGATTCCGTAACTTTTCTTACTTATAATTTCGAGGACGAAATTCTTTTAAGTGGGGAAGATTGTAACGACCCAGAATTTTTATTAATTAAAATTTGAATATTTAATTAATTTTAAATATTTAATAAGTGAATTTATAAGTCGAATAAATTTTTATTTGAATTATTGAATTTAATTGAATAATTAAATCGATAATTTAATACGTTAAATTATGGAAATAATTGTAAATTAAGTTAAATATGATTGAAAATGATTTGTAAAATTTTATTTTATCATATTGGAGTTAGAATGATATTTTAGAACTTTTAAAATCGGATTAAAAGTTAATTTGTGAAAATTGAATATTTTAATATTTAATAATCGACTGTAAAATAGTCAATTTTTGGACAGTCTCAGAATTAAACGAAACCAGTTTCATTGGATCCATAATAGTTAGTTATTACCGGATTTCAATTTTCGTGTCAATCGGAGTTATCGTTTGAGCGTGGCAGCTCGAAACGCATCGATTTATTTTTAATTTTAATTTAGCGAGTTAAAATAGCCATTTTTCAAAAAGTCTCGGATTTTGACAAAACCAGTTTCATCGGATCCGTAATGTGATATTATTGTAAGGTTTCAAATTTCAAGTCGATTGGATTTACCGCTTGTCCGGTACAAATTAAAACGCCTAGAAATCGACTTAAATCGGTTTAATTCAAATTGAGCGTTTGTAGCCATAACTCGCACATACTTCCGAATTAGCTTCCGAAACCTGTTCCATTGTGTCCGGAACGCGGGATAAACCCTAGGAACGTCAGTTTCGGCGCGTAAATCGGAGTTTGGAAAATCGAAATGAATAGTGTTCAAAAAAAATTCTATAAAATAACCTAAGGCCAGAATTGTCCCAAAATCATCCCTCAATCTCTCTCAATATACAAAGATTTAGCCAAGGTGTTCAACACGAAAGTCGTAGAGCACATCAAGTACTCCATATCCAACGGTGGAGATCGCGAATGGAGTTGTGATTTGTGAGAAAATTGCCCGCGTTTGTCATAGGTTGCACACGTAATTGCTGATGAAGGGGGGGACCGAGCTCACGGGGGAGGCAGGCGTGGGTAGAGGAGGTGTTGAGCTTCGCGATGGTGGTTGTATGATGAAGTATTGTCGAGTATTGATGTTGCAATGTTTAACCCTAATCGAGCTTATGGGTTCGGCCTCTATGCTGTAGCATGCGTGAAAGATGAAGAAGAAAGGGGGGTGGGGACGTGCGGACCTGATGGGGTTTGGGGTTTGTTTGGACGGTAGTGATTTGGTTTGATTTAAAATTATAAAGTTATGTTGAAATTATTATATAAAAATTTGTGTAATGTTCAAATATTCGTAACTTTTTCATACGAGGTCAAAAACGCGCGAAACCAGTTGCGTTGGAATCGTATGGACGAGCACTACGCGATGGAGTTGGATTGGAGTCGTTTGGAGTTAGTGAGAATTTTGGGTAAAATTAAACGCACGTTTAATTTTATTCGAAATAAATCGCTAAAACGGAATTTAAAACCAAGGTGAGAACTTCTCACTCAATCGAATTAGTTTCGATTTTATTTTAAATAGTTAGATTTAAAATATTTGAATGCATGTTTGAATGATGATTGTTATGTATTGATTGTTAAAATAGACATTATACGCCGTTAGTAAGCGGATGTTATTTAATAAAAACATATACCGCGAATATTTCATAAACAGTGAAATTGGTATTATAAATAATATCAATATATATATATTGGCATATGTATATATTGGAGTTGTTGATTCCCCGCATTTTTTTAGCGGATGAGACCCTATTGCGCCGTTATTAAGCGGATAATATTTAATAAGAACATATACCGCGATAATTTTGTACTGGAGCGAAATTGGTATTGTGCTAATGTTTGTGGATGCAGGAAAACAGGTTGGAGGGATCCAACTTGATTCCTCAACAGTATTTATTTGATTTCAGATATTTTGATATTTGATGGATTATCATATCGATATATGATATCGTTGTTGTCGTGATTGACTATTTGGTATGTAGCATCATTGGACCAAGTTTTGGAATTTTAAAATGATTTATAAAGTGATTTTTGAAAATATACTATATGTTTGGAATTTGATCCATTTTAAATAAATAAACGTTATAATTTTTAATGTTGTAAAAATTATGATTTTTGAGAAATATAGTTAAAAAAACTGATTTTTGAGAATACGATGCTATTGAGTTTATAAAATAGTTTAATCGAGATATTTTAGAATTAATTGTGAAAAGTTTAAATATAGGATTTATAAAATTTGATTATTTTATAAATCAAAATGATGAAATTATAAAGGAGTTTAAAGACGTTTTTAAAATATTAATATGAATTGATTTATATAAGAGATTTGTAAATGGATATTTATAAATTGAGATATTGAAATTATAAAACGAGTTTTTATAAGTGTTTGAATGAAGTGAAAATGAATTTCATAATTGAATGGAATTTATAGAATTTTATACGGTGAAGTTATAAATGTAATTTTATAAGCAGTAGGTTTATAAAATTTATTAAGTTATTAAAATAATGATTTTGGATAAATGAATGAATCTTATAAGTTATAAGATTTATGGTTTGGAAAGTCTTTAGAGGAACGATTTTGTAAAATAATCGTTTTATAAGTATTTAACTTTTAATATGAACTTTTAGTTTATAATTGAGTTATAAACTGGAATAGGTTAATAAAAGAATTTATAAAAAGGAAGTTTTTATAAATAAATAGAAATGGAATTTATAAACGTTGTTTATAAATTCGCAAACAACTTATTTTGATAAGTTAATTGTTGAAACTTATTAATGGAGTTATATTCACATTTTTGACTGTGAATAATCCTTTGAAATAAAAGGCATAGAATTGATGAAATTTGTTAACGTAGAATATTCGCGTTTTTGAATAGTGAATAATATGTTAAAGAAATTGTTTTGAATGTGATATTTGAAATAGAATTAAAACGATCTAACGAAGTTTTAATTGTGTTGAGATTCGAAACCATAGATTTCAACATTTATTGTTGAAAATAAACGTTTTCGAGAAATAAAAGGAAATAGTGGACTATAACACTGTTGTTATAGTAAATGATTTCCGAAAGGAAGTGTTTTGTATAGTATTGGGATTTATATATCTATTTTAATTTCGAATCCCTATACTAGTGATTTTGGAACGTCGTAACGATGTTTTACGTAACATTCGTTTTGGGCCCAAATAAATATGTTTAAGAGAATGATTTCCTTAAAGAATGAAATATATACTTATTTTGATTTAGGTATATTGAATATTTTCCAAGTGTTGAAAATAAATAAAATTTGTGAATTACTTATCAAATAAGTATGGAATTGTTTTCCAATATGAAGTGATATTTAGAATTTATCTTTTTGAAGATAAATTGAAAATGGATAATTGAAAACATATATCAATGGATATTGTGAAATATAAATTCATTAGCGAATTTATAAATGAAAAGAAGAATTTTTTTAAAAATAAATATTGATTTATTTTTGAAGTGTGAAATTATATATCTAGTAAAGATATTTTGGAAAATAAATAATTTGGAAAATTATTTGGAAACTGGTGATGTGTGCATATCCATTGATAGTTCAATAACCGACTATCAATATTTCCCTTTTGAATGGGTAATTGATGTGATTTGTTTGAATGTGAATGCTACACTTATTTTTGAATAAGCGCTCACTATTCGGGTTAACCGGGAAAGGACCATGGGGTCGTATAACCCATTCCGAATATGTGATACGTCGTTGTGAATTGCATTGAAGATCGGTGTTGAAGACCCGGTATTTGCGAGAGCGATAGGATGACCTGTCGATTGTCTCTGCACTGAGTTGCAGCGGTATAGAGACTCCCTAAGTGATGGGAAATCCGATCAGGATTGTGAATATCCGGATTGCAAGGACTGCTTTGTAAGTGCCTTCGGTTTTGTTCGATCCCGGAACAAACTTGTATGGATTGTGTGTCTGACATTACAAGTTGAGATATAAAGCCGATTTCTTTCAAATATATTTCTGTTGGTGGCGAAGAATTTATTCTTTTAGCTTAACACCCTTCTCTGAGACGTACGAGCTTAGAGGTTATATAGTTGAAGTTATCAGCGATATATTCCCAATTTGGTAATGTGACATGCTGAGTGTTGCTGTAAATGATCATTGTGTTGATTATTGTGATAGGATCGTTTATTTGATCGTCTATCTTAGTGATCATTGTGTTGATCATTTGTTGACCCAAAGCATGGCTTTTGTATAAATTATGTTTTTGTGGACGTGACTTCGTCGAGCCTCACACCCCGGAAATGGTCAAAACAGGAAAGATGCGGCAAGGTTATGAGGGGTAGCACCCTTTAGGGTATGTACATTTCCTTCTGGATAGAGGTGGTATCATGGTATGGAGCCCAGATATTTAACCTATGTGGTTACTACGAATTTATTACTTTGTGGTTGTTGGTTATCGGGATCCCGTGAGAAAGGTCGTTTACGATCGGGGAATGGCGTGCTCGTGTCAGTAGTTACCCAGTTAGAGGTAACTCGGCCTTGTGTTGGCAGAGTTCCGGTTTGGTTCTCGGGGATGTCTTTCCAGAGGCATTCTCATGTGGCAATGGGAAGTTCCTTGGCCTGATCATTTGTTGGGAATCCAAAGAAACAATACGTGACTTGTACGGTTTTAGTTGTATAACCTGCTATGGAATGTGGCGGTAACCTGCTATTGAACATAGTTAGCTATAGTAGGCATAGTTCGAAATGTCTATGCTGGCTAAGATTTATATTCTACTTTCGAAATAATTTTTCCTACACTATGCACTAGTAATAATATCAAATGTTCTTTTAAATGCGTATCAAGCATCTTTGACTATCATAAGGAGAAATCTCCTCCGATTCTGCGTTTGCATGTGTGTGTGTGCGGGAGGCCTTATGGTAGTCTCATTTTTTAAAAGCATTGCGAATTGAATTTAAAAATATTCCTCTATTTTGATTTTAAAGATAAATAAACTGTTTTGAGTTCTCACACCAGTCACATGACTGACTTGGAGTTTATTGTTTTCCTTCCTAAACTCTGGATGCCCACCAATTTCCACACGGGCAGTCAAGAGTTAAGGTTTATCAGGATATTCTGGATATTCTGGAGTTGCTGGAGGCAAGCTGGATGGCATGGCGTATTACTAGCTATATAGTATTTCTTTTTCCGCTGCACTGTTTGTTTTTGTTGTTGTACACTCTGATGATATGATGTAATGTAATGTGATGTAATGTAATAACTGATATAGTTCTTTGTTTAAAGATTATTCATTTATTATTATATGTTGTTCCGCTGCGAATTGTGAGATTCTGATGTTGTTCTGTTGTTTTCTGTTCCGTTCTATTTTAAAATTCTGTTCTATTCTCCTTTTTCTTCTATTTTAAAATTTTCTATCTTCTTTTCCCTATCCCTATTTTCTTTTCTCTCCTTTTCTTTTTCTTTTCTTTTTCTTAAACCCATAACTATTCGGTTTTGCGGCAACGAAAAATCGAAGTGTTACATATTTGGAACGTAAATATAAAGTAAATCGTTAAGGATTTATTTAATTGGTTTAAATGAACCATGTTGAAATGAAAGTATTTCGCGTAAGGAAAATGTTTGAAATTTGTTTTCAAAAGTAGTAAAGGTGAAAAGTGATTTGGAAATTAGTTTTCAAATGTTGAAGTGTGGGAAATTTTATATCCAGTAAAGATATTTTGGAAAGTAAATAATTTGGAAAATTATTTGGAATTTGGTGATGTTGAGCATGCCTATTGATAGTTAAATAATCCGACTATCAATATTTACCTTTAAATAGGTATTTGTTGTTATTGTTTGAATTTGAATGCCACACTTATTTTAAAATAAGCGCTCACTATTCGGGTTAGCCGGGAAAGGACCTTGGGGTCGTATAACCCATTCTGAATATGTGATACGTCGTAATGGATTGCATTCGATGACCGGTGTTGAAGACCGGATATTTGTGAAAACGGAAGGATTACCGTCGAGTTACTCTACATCGGCTGATCTCCGATATATAGAGGTTTTATCACCCTTAGTGACGGGAAGTCCGATCGTGATTAGTGAATATCCGGATTGCAAGGACTTCTTTGGAAGTGCCTTCGGTTCTGTTCGAGCCCGGAACAGACTTGTATGGATTGTATGTCTGACATTACAAGTTGAGATATAAAGCTGATTTCTTTCAAATGTATTTCTGTTGGTGGCGGAGAATTTATTCTCTTAGCTTAACACCCTTCTCTGAGACGTACGAGCTCAGAGGTTATATAGTTGAAGGTTATCGGTGATATACTCCCAATTTGGTAGTGTGGCATGCTGAGTGTTGCTGTGAAATGATCATTGTTTGATCATTTGTGATATGATCATTTGTTTGATCATTTATCTTGGTGATCATTTCTATGATCATTTGTTGACCCAAAGCACGACTTTTGTATAAAGCGTGACTTTGTGGACGAGACTTCGTCGGACCTCACACCCCGGAAATGGTCAAAACAGGAAGGATGCAGCAAGGTTATTAGGGGGTAGCGCCCCTTTAGTGTATGTCATTCCTTATGGATAGAGGTGGTATCATGGTATGGAGCCTAGATATTTAACCTATGTTGTTGCTGCAAAATTTTGTGGTTGTCGGAAATCGAGGATCCTCGGATAGATCGGTTACGATCGGGGGATGACATATTCGTGTCAGTAATTACCCAGTTAGGGGTAACCCGACCTTGTGTTGGCAGAGATCCGGTTTGGTTCTCGGGACGTCTTTCCATAGGCGTTTCCATGTGGCAATGGGAAATTCCTTAGCCTGACCATTTGTTGGAAATCCAAAGAAACATTACGATCTTGTACGGATTTAGTTGTGGAACCTATCATTCACTTATGGTGGCGCCCCACTGTTTGGATGGTAGCTATAGTAGGCATACGATAATGGTCGTATGTTGGCTAAGATTTATATCTTTACTTTCGAAATGAATTTTTCCTACACTATGCACTAGTAATAATATCAAATGTTTCTTTTTAATGCGTATCAAGTATCTTTGACTATCATAAGGAGAAATCTCCTCCGATTCTGTGTTTGCATTGTGTGTATGTGTGCGGGAGGCCTTATGGTAATCTCATTTTTAAAAAGCATTGCGAATTGACTTTAAAAATATTCCTCTATTTTGATTTTTAAAAGAAAAATAAACTATTTTAGTTCTCACACCAGTCACATGACTAACTCGGAGTTTATTGTTTCCCTTCCTAAACTCTGGGTGCCCACCAATTTCCACACGGGCAGTCAAGAGTTAGGTTTATCAGGATATTCTGGAATTTAGGAGTTGCTGGAAGCAAGCTAGATGGCATGGCGTATTACTAGTATATTATATTTCTTTTCCGCTGCATGTTGTTGTACACTCTGATGATGTAATGTAATGTAATATGATGTAATGTAATAACTGATATAGTTCTTTGTTTAAAGATTATTCATTTATCTATTATATGTTGTTCCGCTGCGAATTGTGAGATTCTGATATTGTTCTGTTGTTTCTGTTCTGTTCTATCTTTTTCTCTCTTCTTCTACCTTTTTCTTCTTCTTTAACCATAACGGTTCGGTTTTTCGGCAACAAAAAATCGCAAACGTTACATTTGGTATCAGAGCTTATGGTTAAGCGACAACCATGGCTCTGTTGGGTATTACTCATTAGAGATAGAGTCAGTAGTACTCTAGAACGAGTTTGAGTGTAATAATAGATACGAGCGCGTATTTGTTAGTGAATATAAATTGTTTTATATTGTGATGACTGGTTTGTTGAGTGGTATGTGGATTTCGGTCAACACGAGTAATTAACGTTATTGATAGGGATCTCTAAACACTTGTACAGAACAAATTAGCACGATATTGTTTTAAATTGGGTAAATGAAATAATTTTACCTCGATTATATTTTATATATAAAGGAATAATTTTTTTCAGAATTATTAAAGTATATAATTGATTGTTTGGTTGTTGAATAAGTTAAAAAAAACAACAGCTGTGAAAGAATGAATGGTCTAAGCAAATGAATTATAAGATGGAATTATAATTAAAATGATTTACACTTGTGAAATAATCTTATATATAAGAAGTGAAGTTATATAAGTAAAAGATTTATAAATGTGATTTATAATCTGAAAATAAAATTCCAGAGAAGTGTTTTGAAAGGATTTGATATTTTGGGAAAATTATTTTGGAGAAATTAAAGCTCTAAACTCTTTTCGGTCGCTGGAAAATAACTCCGGTGATGATCGCGACATCATTGGTGTTCATTTTCGGGTTTCCAAAAGAGGAATTGCTGCCAAATTGTTAAAAAAAAATTGTTTGGAAAATTTGGATTTGGTTTTGGAAATTTCAAAAGATAATTTGAATTGATTTCAAAAATGGTTTTAAGAGGTTGAAAAGACTCTGGAATCCTATTTAAAATATTTATGGGAATGATAAATGACTTATACAGTTTGAATTTAGATAGAATAAATTTAACTTAAAGAATGAAGTTAAATTAAAGGAAGTATAAGTAAATCAATAAAATCCAAGTAGTAATTGTTGAATATAAGTTGTATAACTTATAAGATGATGAATATAAGTGAAATAAGTTTTGAACTTATGATAGGAGTTAATAAATTTAGCTTTGGTAAAAAGTTAAATAGGATTGAAATTTGAATTGGATTTATAAGTGAAAACTTAAGTTAAATTAAAACAAAAGGTGTTTGGAATGAAATATAACTTAAGTGATGTTGAATGAAGTTGAATTTTGGTATCGAAGTAAATTAATAAGTGAATTAATGAAGTGAAGTCATTAAGAATTTGAACTTGGGTTATATAAATGAAATTCAACATTTTATTGTTAAAGGAATTAGCAATTGAATTAATAAATGGATTGAATGTTAATCAATCGAATGTAAAAGGATTTACATGGGATAATGAATGTAAGTGTTAATTCATTAAAAGTTAATGTTATTGGAAGTTGAATAAATTGAATGAAAGTCAATTGAATGTTGGACCAAATTGAATGTAAAGTGAATAAATTTGGTTGTATTGAATAAACATTGGTTGTTATTTGATTGTTGATTGATTGTATATAAATTCATTAAGTGTTAATGAAATTGAATTAGCAAAAATTAGAAGCTAAAGTAATTGAATCCAACTTGAATGAAAATTAGTGAATGTAAACTAATTGGAAAAGAATGAATGTTGATAAAATCCAATGTAAATGAATCAAATGTGATTTAAATTGAAAACCAATTCAGTGAATATTGATGAGAATATGAATGAATATTGATTTGGTTATGGATGATAGTTGGTTGATGTTTGCATTTGTTGCTTTAGTTGCATTTGCTATATTATGTAGTTGTTATGTTGCTATATGTTGTATATTGATACTATTTACATATATGCATGATTCTCATGTTGTTGTTGAGTGTTTAGTAGGTGCGGATGGCGTTTGCTTCGCATTTGGAGCTCGCTTTCGCGCTATATGTAACAACCCGGGAATTTGTGAAAAATTTATTATCATCAATAAACGATTATTGTAGACAGCTAATTGCTGTTTGTTGTTGGAGTTTTTGGAATCCTTTTGAAATTTGTTAAGGGGTTTTGGGCTTTAAAATTTAAATTTTGGGCCCAAGATTCTTTGGCGTGGGGCTGGGAGAAAAATCGAAACAAATGCCATCCCTTTTTCTCCCCTTACTGATTCGTTCACATGCCCTAATTCAAAAAAAACAAATAAACGAAAATGGCCGCTCGATCTCTTTTTCATTCATCTTCAAAAATTAGGCTTTGTGGGAGAATCGAAGGCGCCGACTTCTATTGTGCGATCGAACGATGATTTTCGACCTTGCTCTGTTGATCGACATCTCTACGCTTCGCTCTCGGCTGTTTTAATTCGTCGAAAAGGTGAGTGATTTCTCACTCACATCTAATTCAAAGTCATAAGATTCTTTGTTACTTGATTTACATGGCTCTGATTTTGGTTTGAAACTGCTGTTTTGAATTCTTTGGCATTCAATTTGATCCTATTTGGCCTTCGGCCATTCTTTTGAAACTCACTGCTTGATTGTTGTGAAACTACTGTTGTTTAAAAATGGTTGACCTTGACTTCGATCCTTACTTGATGCTGCTGACTCCGGTTTGGATTCGGCCCGCAGTTGTCTTTGACTGCAAGCGTAATTTTGTAAAAATATTTTAGATGGGAATGTATTTTTGACTTTGCATTTGTTTTAAGTAATTGGCTTCGGTCCTGATTTGGGTATGCGATATCATGACTTCGGTCAGTAGCGGCAGTTAACTTGGCTGCTGTACCATGATTTTTGTACTCGTTCTAAGTATAATTGTGATATGGGTTCATATGATGATGTTTACTTCAACTTAGTTATTTCAAGACGTGTTGCACTGTCCAGTTTCATTCGTTTATTCACCATTACATTATGCTGTATCTTTTGGAGCTCATGTTGCCATTTGCCTTTGGTTGCATTTGTTTCAGACCTTCATGTAGAGGCCGCACTTGTTATTTTGAAGTTTTGGTTTTGCTTTGACTTTAGTTACTGCTGCATATATGTATCTTTGTTCACGGGTTCTATTTGATATATGCATACGTGTATATGTGTCTATTTGTATTTGCTCGGCTTTGGATTATTCGAACCTGGTACCTTTTGAAGTTGGCATCAGTTGGGTTTTGGTATTGGTATTGGGTATGGTTCATGTTTTTTTGTTTGTGGTTACATACATCAGTAGTATTACTGTGTTAATTTGGAGATGTAATCTGGTTCAGTGTTGTTCCATTTTTACTGCTGTATCAGGTAGGATATAGTTTGCAATTGAGTTGAATTTAGTCCAGTTCCATTCTGGTTCATGTATTCACTGTGCATTCATTGTTTGCCATATTCCTCACTTACAGTGTATAGAATGTCTACACCTTGTCATGTTTACTCAAGTCCATTACTTGAGTTGCCTGTGCTTGTTTTGTTGGACTAAATTGTGCACTATGCACTTTGGTGTCCATGTTACTTCAACTGCCGTGTACATGTTACACTAGCAAGTCCCTGTATGTCTGGTCATCTTGTAGTCTTCACTTGATTTTCTATTTTCTTGACATTTTGAACTGCTGCACTTTTTGTCCACTGTCGTGTATCACCTGCTAGTTAATAAACTGCCCACTTCATGTTGTATGGGTTAGTGCAGTGCCTTAGCGTCACTTCTACTTGGTTAACTCCAGTTAGATTGTGCATTGTTGGTTCACGTTGCATATACTTGCATAATTGTCCATCATGTTGTCTCAGGTTGCCACCTTTGTTTCATTCTTGTTCAGGTTGCATTTACTGTTTTGCCGCATCATGCTTGGATAGCCTAGGCCTGTGTTGTTAGGTCACCTGACCATCTTACTGTTCACTTGTAGTTGAAGTATTTCACGAGTTTGATTATTCATTGTAGATGTCTTGACCATTTGGGACAGTTACATATCTGTTTCATGCAGTAATTGGGTTTCCTTGACCACACATGCTTGTTAGTATCGACCGATACTTTGAGGCGTGTTGTACCTTGCTGTCTCTGTGCAGTCACTGTTTTCTGTCGATTGAATTTATCATTGGTTGAGGCTTGATATTTACGTCTTGACCATTTCATTTGAAATTATACCTGTGTTGAATCCGGTATTTCGGATTTGACCTTGTGCTGATTTCTATTTCATCACTGTAGTGGCAAGGCAGTGGCAAGGCAGTGCACGCAAGCGTGAACTGCAGCCACACGGTATTCATTGGGTACATCGTCACTGTAGTGGCAAGGCAGTGCACGCAAGCGTGAACTGCAGCCACACGGTATGGCTTTTATGATATTCTATCTTGTTTTGATTAATTGATCTTTTGCATATTCCATATGTTGTAGTGGCGAGGCAGTGCACGCGTGTGTGTACTGCAGCCCTACCCGGATTAATATTTTAATTAATATTTCAATGGTTTGAACTGTTTTGTTTATTTAATTCAATATTCTGAATTGTATTCTGATTTGGTTTAATTTGCTGATTTGTTGTTTAACACTGTTACGTGTTATATTTATCGTTATCCGATTTCTTTATTTAAGGATCGGATAGACGAGATTTATTGTGACTGTCGTCTATTCATTATTTAATTATTATTGCTTCTGTGCACTAATAACTGAGTTTGAATTAGATTGACCCGTGTATTATTTTCTTTTGAATTTAATACTCGGGTCAGACCGAGTATTTACAGGTTGTTGATATCTTACTTTGGGTTGCTGCTAGAGCTATGAAGTCTTTTCATACTTTTTGGAGTAGTCGTTGTCTTAGTATAGGATGTTGTATATTCATGTATATTATTTACGATAATGTACTTGTATATGTAACTTCCAGAGTCGACAGTTGTAGTTGTATCATATGTACTATATCACATGTATTGTAACTGACATCAGTTATTATATATATGAGACTTTTGTGTTATCTGTGTTCCGCATTTATATTATCTGTGTTATTATTATATCTATTGTCCTAAACTATTATGAACCATCGTAGATCGTTTTATACTGGAATTGGGTATGTCGATGGGAGTAAATAAATAAAAGATGAAAAATTAGAAATATATATCACTCCTATCGAAATAACCAATACTAGTGTAAGGCCTAACTACGGATGGCCGCTCCTATCCAGCCTTATTCTTCATAATAACAGACAGTATTTTTTTTTTAATACTCTTTGTTGTTGCGAGCATAGAGGTGGGGCGCCACAGTTGGTATCAGAGCTTGGGGTTTATGGACATAATATAAAACATAACTTAGATGGAACATTTGTTACAACTATTAATCGATGTTTTATTATGTTTTGAGTCAAAACTAAAGTTTTGAAATTAGGATGGAATTTTTAAATATCTTTATTTAAAAATAAAAAGTGAATTTGTGTTTTGTTTATCAGAGTGCGCAGCGGAAACAGTAAGACTGCTTCGCTGAGTACAGCTGATAATTATTTTGATTTAAAAATCAAAATATGAGAATGAATTTAATTTCATTATGTTGTTTAACCGGTGGTTCTGATTTATTGAAATTTTTGCTAGTTTTCTTTGATGCTAATCATATCTGATTAGATTTCTGCTGTTTTAAAATATTTTCATCGAAGATATATTTGAGTAATTTCTTTGTTTATTTCGTAGTGTGCGTGCAAACATGAGTTGCACGTTACTACATTAATTTTACGTTGAACCGATGCTTGGTTATGAAACATATTTTGTTGCCGTTATTTTTATAACGGGATTTTAACACTTGTGTTAAATTTTTGAAGTACGGTGTTTCGTGGACATTTTTGATAAATGTTTGTGATGAATGAAAATTCACTAGTGTTATATTTTGTTGCGAATTATTTTGATGAGATTTGACGTATAAAAAAATTACTGTCGCATTGACTTCAGTAATCGTCAAGTTTTAAAGTGGATTTTCAAGCGGTTATTCCGCAATTCTGATTTTGAGATCCGTTTTTACGGTGTTTTGAGATGTACAATTTCCATATCGAAATTGTTTATGATGTTGCTATTTTGAGCATGGATTTTCAAATGGTTTCAAAAAATAAAAATTGTTTTCAAAAAATTTTTAGTTTACGTTTTCAAAAGAATAAGGAAGAGATTTAAACGATTCAGCAAAATCGAGGACTATGAACCCTTTCTTTTACTGATTCGCTTAATTCCGGACTTGTTCGTTTGAGAATGTAAATTATTACTTTTATAAAATAAATGAAATTGTTTTCAGAATTTTTACAGTTTGCGTTTTCAGAAGAATGAGAAAGTGACTTAAACGTTTCAGAAAAATCAAGGATTATGACCCCTTTCTTTTACCGATTCGCTTAATTCCGGACTTGTCCGTTTGAGAATGTGAAATGTTATTTTTGGAATACACAATTTGCACTTTCAAGGAAACGATGAAGAGATTTAAACGATGTAGCAAAAGTGCGGAATATGGAACCACACTTTTACTATTTCGGTTAATTCCGGACTCGTTAATTGAAATATTTGCTGTTTGATGGTTTTGATGATTTTACACGTTCAAGGAAACGATGAAGAGAATCAAACGATTTAGTAAAACACGTGGTATGGGACATGTGTGTTTGCTGTTTCGGTTAATTCCGGACTCGCTAATTGAATATTTGATGATTTTCGTGTGCTTTCGAGCCACTATATTGGACCTTCGGGTCATATGTTGGACCTTCGGGTCAATACCAGTACCGGACCTTCGGGTCATTTGTTGGACCTTCGGGTCATTTGTTGGGCGCCAAAATTATGTTGGGTACTTGGTAGGCTTCGGCCATATGTTGATGCACGTGCGGCGTAGCTAAAACTCGCCATTTGTTGGGATCGATCCACCTTTTATGTTGATTTTCTAGATCATCTTAATTGATTTCTAGATATTTGTTGTTTCCAATTATCTGCAGGTAATTGGATATTTGTTGATATGAGTTCTAATTATCGTTTTTGATAATTAGATATTTGTTGATTTGATTATCGCTTGTGATAATTAAATATTTGTTGATATGAGTTCTAATTATCGTTTTTGATAATTAGATATTTGTTGATTTGATTATCGCTTGTGATAATTAAATATTTGTTGATATGAGTTCTAATTATCGTTTTTGATAATTAGATATTTGTTGATTTGATTATCGTTTTTGATAATCGAATATTTGTTCATTTGAGATTTGATTATCGTTTTTGATAATCGAATATTTGTTCATTTGAGATTTGATTATCGTTTTTGATAATCGAATATTTGTTGATTTGAGATTTGATTATCGTTTTTGATAATCGAATATTTGTTGATTTGAGATGTGATTATCGTTTTTGATAATCGAATATTTGTTGATTTGAGATTTGATTATCGTTTTTGATAATCGAATATTTGTTGATTTGAGATGTGATTATCGTTTTTGATAATCGAATATTTGTTGATTTGAGATTTGATTATCATTTTTGATAATCAAATATTTGTTCATTTGAGATTTGATTATCGTTTTTGATAATTGAATAATTGTTGATTTGAAATTTTATTATCGCTTGAGATAATTAAATATTTGTTGATCTGAGATTTCTGATTATCGTCTTGATAATTAGGTAATTGTTAATTTTGCTGATTTAAAGATTTTCTAGTCTCTAATTGATTCTAGATTATGTTGATTATATTGAATTGCTGTTTTCTATCTATCCCTGTTGATAGTTAGAGTTTGCTGATTATGGAGTTCGTGTTTTTCTGATTTCTTGGTTGAAAACTAGATATTTGCAGATTTGCGAATTGGGTTTTATAATTATCTTTGTTGATAATTAGATTTTACTGTCTTCTAATTATCGTATCGATAATTAGATATTGTTGTTTTGTGATTTCTGTATTCTAATTATCTAATTGATAATTGAATATTGCTGATAATTGCATTTATTCAGTTTTGTTGTTTTCTGATTATCTATTTGATAGTTAGATTTTGTTGAAAAATTTGTGAATTTCTTTTATGAAGTTAAAAGGTTTCTTTGGGCATTTATATTCTTGACCTTTATTTTCTAACCTAACCAGTTTATGTTAGAAAAATAATTGTTACTAACGACCTTGATTATGAAAATTGCGGGGACGCAATTTTTATAAGGAGAGGAGTCTGTAACAACCCGGGAATTTGTGAAAAATTTATTATCATCAATAAACGATAATTGTAGACAGCTAATTGCTGTTTGTTGTTGGAGTTTTTGGAATACTTTTGAAATTTGTTAAGGGGTTTTGGGCTTTAAAATTTAAATTTTGGGCCCAAGATTCTTTGGCGTGGGGCTGGGAGAAAAATCAAAACAAATGCCATCCCTTTTTCTCCCCTTACTGATTCGTTCACATGCCCTAATTCAAAAAAAAACAAATAAACGAAAATGGCCGCTCGATCTCTTTTTCATTCATCTTCAAAAATTAGGGCTTGTGGGAGAATCGAAGGCGCCGACTTCTATTGTGCGATCGAACGATGATTTTCGACCTTGCTCTGTTGATCGACATCTCTACGCTTCGCTCTCGGCTGTTTTAATTCGTCGAAAAGGTGAGTGATTTCTCACTCACATCTAATTCAAAGTCATAAGATTCTTTGTTACTTGATTTACATGGCTCTGATTTTGGTTTGAAACTGCTGTTTTGAATTCTTTGGCATTCAATTTGATCCTATTTGGCCTTCGGCCATTCTTTTGAAACTCACTGCTTGATTGTTGTGAAACTACTGTTGTTTAAAAATGGTTGACCTTGACTTCGATCCTTACTTGATGCTGCTGACTCCGGTTTGGATTCGGCCCGCAGTTGTCTTTGACTGCAAGCGTAATTTTGTAAAAATATTTTAGATGGGAATGTATTTTTGACTTTGCATTTGTTTTAAGTAATTGGCTTCGGTCCTGATTTGGGTATGCGATATCATGACTTCGGTCAGTAGCGGCAGTTAACTTGGCTGCTGTACCATGATTTTTGTACTCGTTCTAAGTATAATTGTGATATGGGTTCATATGATGATGTTTACTTCAACTTAGTTATTTCAAGGCGTGTTGCACTGTCCAGTTTCATTCGTTTATTCACCATTACATTATGCTGTATCTTTTGGAGCTCATGTTGCCATTTGCCTTTGGTTGCATTTGTTTCAGACCTTCATGTAGAGGCCGCACTTGTTATTTTGAAGTTTTGGTTTTGCTTTGACTTTAGTTACTGCTGCATATATGTATCTTTGTTCACGGGTTCTATTTGATATATGCATACGTGTATATGTGTCTATTTGTATTTGCTCGGCTTTGGATTATTCGAACCTGGTACCTTTTGAAGTTGGCATCAGTTGGGTTTTGGTATTGGTATTGGGTATGGTTCATGTTTTTTTGTTTGTGGTTACATACATCAGTAGTATTACTGTGTTAATTTGGAGATGTAATCTGGTTCAGTGTTGTTCCATTTTTACTGCTGTATCAGGTAGGATATAGTTTGCAATTGAGTTGAATTTAGTCCAGTTCCATTCTGGTTCATGTATTCACTGTGCATTCATTGTTTGCCATATTCCTCACTTACAGTGTATAGAATGTCTACACCTTGTCATGTTTACTCAAGTCCATTACTTGAGTTGCCTGTGCTTGTTTTGTTGGACTAAATTGTGCACTATGCACTTTGGTGTCCATGTTACTTCAACTGCCGTGTACATGTTACACTAGCAAGTCCCTGTATGTCTGGTCATCTTGTAGTCTTCACTTGATTTTCTATTTTCTTGACATTTTGAACTGCTGCACTTTTTGTCCACTGTCGTGTATCACCTGCTAGTTAATAAACTGCCCACTTCATGTTGTATGGGTTAGTGCAGTGCCTTTGCGTCACTTCTACTTGGTTAACTCCAGTTAGATTGTGCATTGTTGGTTCACGTTGCATATACTTGCATAATTGTCCATCATGTTGTCTCAGGTTGCCACCTTTGTTTCATTCTTGTTCAGGTTTCATTTACTGTTTTGCCGCATCATGCTTGGATAGCCTAGGCCTGTGTTGTTAGGTCACCTGACCATCTTACTGTTCACTTGTAGTTGAAGTATTTCGCGAGTTTGATTATTCATTGTAGATGTCTTGACCATTTGGGACAGTTACATATCTGTTTCATGCAGTAATTGGGTTTCCTTGACCACACATGCTTGTTAGTATCGACCGATACTTTGAGGCGTGTTGTACCTTGCTGTCTCTGTGCAGTCACTGTTTTCTGTCGATTGAATTTATCATTGGTTGAGGCTTGATATTTACGTCTTGACCATTTCATTTGAAATTATACCTGTGTTGAATCCGGTATTTCGGATTTGACCTTGTGCTGATTTCTATTTCATCACTGTAGTGGCAAGGCAGTGCACGCAAGCGTGAACTGCAGCCACACGGTATTCATTGGGTACATCGTCACTGTAGTGGCAAGGCAGTGCACGCAAGCGTGAACTGCAGCCACACGGTATGGCTTTTATGATATTCTATCTTGTTTTGATTAATTGATCTTTTGCATATTCCATATGTTGTAGTGGCGAGGCAGTGCACGCGTGCGTGTACTGCAGCCCTACCCGGATTAATATTTTAATTAATATTTCAATGGTTTGAACTGTTTTGTTTATTCAATTCAATATTCTAAATTGTATTCTGATTTGGTTTAATTTGCTGATTTGTTGTTTAACACTGTTACGTGTTATATTTATCGTTATCCGATTTCGTTATTTAAGGATCGGATAGACGAGATTTATTGTGACTGTCGTCTATTCATTATTTAATTATTATTGCTTCTGTGCACTAATAACTGAGTTTGAATTAGACTGACCCGTGTATTATTTTCTTTTGAATTTAATACTCGGGTCAGACCGAGTATTTACAGGTTGTTGATATCTTACTTTGGGTTGCTGCTAGAGCTATGAAGTCTTTTCATACTTTTTGGAGTAGTCGTTGTCTTAGTATAGGATGTTGTATATTCATGTATATTATTTACGATAATGTACTTGTATATGTAACTTCTAGAGTCGACAGTTGTAGTTGTATCATATGTACTGTATCACATGTATTGTAACTGACATCAGTTATTATATATATGAGACTTTTGTGTTATCTGTATTCCGCATTTATATTATCTGTGTTATTATTATATCTATTGTCCTAAACTATTATGAACCATCGTAGATCGTTTTATACTGGAATTGGGTATGTCGATGGGAGTAAATAAATAAAAGATGAAAAACTAGAAATATATATCACTCCTATCGAAATAACCAATACTAGTGTAAGGCCTAACTACGGATGGCCGCTCCTATCCAGCCTTATTCTTCATAATAACAGACAGTATTTTTTTTAATACTCTTTGTTATTGCGAGCATAGAGGTGGGGCGTCACACTATATTAGCCGTATACGCTCGCTAATAATAAATAAGGTACATATCTCGGATTACATACCGTACTTTTACACTTTTTTCCCTGCGGGATGCTTCATCACTTGATGAGATGTATATTTGTGATATATATACTGTCATTTTTTTTCGGATCGAGCCGCGCAAAGGAGACTATGGCGAATTTTTCCGAAAATTTAAGGCGTTAGAAAAAATTTGAAAATTTTGGGAAATTTTGTGAAAAGCTATAACTTTGATTTTGGAATTGAAAATTAAACGATATAGTTTGGTTTTGAAAAGATAACTAAGTATGATTTTAAAATTTAGTAAAGTTATTGTAAGAAGTTTAACTATGAATTTTGGAAAGTTAATGGATTCTGTAACCTTTTCTTACTTGGTAATTTCGAGGACGAAATTTATTTAAGGGGGGAAGTATGTAACGACCCAGAATTTTATTCAATTTAAATTTGAATATTTAATTAATTTTAAATATTAATAAGTGAAATTTATAAGTCGAATAAATTTTATTTCGAATAATTGGATTTAATTGAATAATTAAATCGATAATTTGATAGTGAAAATACAGAAATAATTGAAAATTGGGTTTAATATGATTGAAATTGATTTGTAAAATTCTATTTTATCATTTTGGAGTTAGAATGATGTTATATAACTTTTAAAAATTGAATATAGAGTTAATCTGTGAAAATTGAATATTTTAATATTTAATTATCGACTGTAAAATAGCCAATTTTTAAACAGTCTCAGAATTGGACGAGACCAGTTCCATTGGATCCGTAATAGTTAGTTATTATCTGATTTCAAATTTCATAGCAAACGGAGTTGTCGTTTGACCGTGGCAGCTCGAAACGCATCGATATCGTTTTAATTTTAATTCGGCGAGTTAAAATAGTCATTTTTCAAAAAGTCTCAGATTTCGACGAAACCAGTTTCATCGGATCCATAATGTGATATTATTGTATGGTTTCAAATTTCGTGTCAATTGGATTTACCGTTTGTCCGGGGCAAGCCAAAAC
This sequence comes from Allium cepa, assembly GCA_030765085.1. Lineage (NCBI taxonomy): Eukaryota > Viridiplantae > Streptophyta > Magnoliopsida > Asparagales > Amaryllidaceae > Allium > Allium cepa. The sequence continues at coordinate 891,831,553 of CM060943.1, forward strand.
GCCTCGAAATCGGTTTAATTTAAATTGATCGTTTAATTTCATAACTCGCACAGATGATCGAATTAGCTTGTGAAACCTATTTCATTGTGTCCGGAACGTGGGATAAACCCCAGAAATGTCAGTTATCACGCGAAATTCGGAGTTTGGAAATTCCGGAATGAATAGTGTTCGTTTATTTTCTATAAATAGACCATTTTTGTCACAAAATTAAAAAAAAATGAAACCCTAATTTACAAAGCCAGCCGCCACCTCCTTCATCAATGGCCGAGAATCACGATTCTTTCTCCCTCAAATTCACTCAATCCATTAACAATTACGAGAAATTATCAACTACAAACTCGTAGAGGGCAGTGATATTGACAAGTTCAACGGTCAAGATCGTCTGAAGTTCATTAGATTGACGGCAAACGAGGCACGTCTATGGTGCGTTCAAGCGTGATTTGTGGCATTGATGGGCGACCAAGCTCGTTCGAATTCCTACAGTAGGTGCGTAAGGCTATGGACCAGAAGAGGATGGTGATGGATCGTCGTAGAGTTCATCGTTTAGGCCGCAATAATTCATTGATAGAGGCGGCGCATTGGGTTTGTTTTTCGCGTGGATTACCTGGGAGAAGAAGGAAGCACGAGCGGCCGAGATGGGGGGGTAGCAGATCGAACGGCCTGATATGTTTGGGTATAAAAAAAATAATAAAAAGTTGTAAATTATTTGTATTTAAATTGTGTAAACTTCTAAATATCATAACTCTTTCATACGAGGTCCGTTTTGAACGAAACTTTTTGCGTTGGCTTCGTTTCGACAAGCTCTACGCGATGCAACTGGATTGGAGTCGATTGGAGTTAATGGAAATTTCAGGTAAAATTAAACGTCCGTTTAATTTTATTCGAAATAAAAGCTGAAACGAAATTGAAATCAAGGTGAGAACTTTTCACTCAATCGAATCGGTTTCGATTTTTATTTTAAATAGTTTGATTTAAAATTGTTGATTGAATGTTGAATGAAGATTGTTATGTATTGATTGTTAGAATAGACATTATGCGCCGTTATTAAGCGGATGTTATTTATTAAAAACATATACCGCGAATATTTCATAAACAGTGAAATTGGTATTATATATGTACTTGGAGTTGATTTCCCGCATTATATAGCGGATGAGACCCTATTGCGCCGTCTATTAAGCGGATAATATTTTATAAATCCCATATACCGCGATAATTCCGTACTGGAGCGGAATTGGTATTGTGCTAATGTTTTTGGATGCAGGGAAACAGGTTGGAGGGATCCAACTGGATTCCTCAACTGTATTGATTTATATTACAGATATTGAGATATTTATTGATTATCATATCGATATATGATATTTGGATGTCGTGATTGACTATTGGGTGCTGCTGCATCATCGGATCCATTTTTAAAGTTTAAAAATAATGATTTTGGTTTTTAAAAGGATTTTTAAAGTGATTTTTCAAAGTATATGTTTTTATTAAATTTTGAATTGATTCATTTTAAGTAATTAAAACGTTATAAATTTTTTTGTTATAAAAATTTAGATTTTTGTAAAATATAACCAAATTGAGATTTTTTCGAAATAAATAGTGATTAATTTATAAAATGGTTTAATTTGGAATTTTGAATCATTATAAAAGATTTTTAAATTTATTTTTATAAGTTAAAAATGTTGGAATTATAAAACGAGCTTTTATAAGTGTTAAAATAAAGTTGTACCTAGATTTATAAGTAAATAAGAATTTAGATTTATAAATTGATGTTGATATAAAAGAATGGATTTGTGAATAAATGGTTCATAAGTAATTTACTTATAAACCGAATTTCGACATGTAAATGAAATTTATAAACATTGTTTATAAATTCGAAATCAATTGAATTTGATAAATTGAATATAAAAGTTTATGAAAGGTAATTTATTCGCGATTTTGGATAGCTAATAAATTCTTGAAAATAAAACGTGTTGTAAATATTGAAATTGGGTTAGTGAAGTATATTCACGATTTTGGACAGTGAATATATTATTAAGTAAAATGGATATATTTTGGGAAAGCGATATTATTAAAAGAAGTTGATTATTTTAACGACGTTTTAAAATGTGTTAAATATTGAAATCATAGATTTCAACATTCATTGTTGAAATAGACGTTTTCGAGAAAGAAGGAAATGGTGGACTATAACACAGTTGTTATAGTAAATGATTTCCGAAAGGAAATGTTTTTGTATAGTATTGGGATTTATATATCTATCTAAATTTCGAATCCCTATACTAGTGATTTTGGGTCGTCGTAACGATGTTTTGCGCAACATTCGTTTTGGCCCAAATAAATATGTTTAAGAGAATGATTTCCTTAAAGAATGAAATATATACTTAATTTCGATATTAAGTATATGGAATATTTTCTAAGTATTGAAAATTAATGGATTTGTGAATTATTTATTAATAAATAAGTATGGAAATGTTTTTTCAATGTGAAATGAAATGTTTTGAGAATTTATCTTTTTGAAGATAAATTGAAAGTGAATAATTGAAATCGTATACTCATAAATATTTTGGAATGTAAATTCACTATGGAATTTATAAATGAAAAGGGGAATTTGTTTAAAAATAAATGTTGATATATTTTTGAAGTGTGGGAATTAATTTACGTATTTGGAACGTAAATATAAAGTAAATCGTTAAGGATTTATTTAATTGGTTTAAATGAACCATGTTGAAATGAAAGTATTTCGCGTAAGGAAAATGTTTGAAATTTGTTTTCAAAAGTGGTAAAGGTGAAAAGTGATTTGAAAATTAGTTTTCAAATGTTGAAGTGTGGGAAATTTTATATCCAGTAAAGATATTTTGGAAAGTAAATAATTTTGAAAATTATTTGGAATTTGGTGATGTTGAGCATGCCTATTGATAGTTAAATAATCCGACTATCAATATTTACCTTTAAATAGGTATTTGTTGTGATTGTTTGAATTTGAATGCCACACTTATTTTAAAATAAGCGCTCACTATTCGGGTTAGCCGGGAAAGGACCTTGGGGTCGTATAACCCATTCTGAATATGTGATACGTCGTAATGGATTGCATTCGATGACCGGTGTTGAAGACCGGATATTTGTGAAAACGGAAGGATTAACGTCGAGTTACTCTACATCGGCTGATCTCCGATATATAGAGGTTTTATCACCCTTAGTGACGGGAAGTTCGATCGTGATTAGTGAATATCCGGATTGCAAGGACTTCTTTGGAAGTGCCTTCGGTTCTGTTCGAGCCCGGAACAGACTTGTATGGATTGTATGTCTGACATTACAAGTTGAGATATAAAGCTGATTTCTTTCAAATGTATCTCTGTTGGTGGCGGAGAATTTATTCTCTTAGCTTAACACCCTTCTTTGAGACGTACGAGCTCAGAGGTTATATAGTTGAAGGTTATCAGTGATATACTCCCAATTTGGTAGTGTGGCATGCTGAGTGTTGCTGTGAAATGATCATTTGTTTGATCATTTATCTTGGTGATCATTTCTATGATCATTTGTTGACCCAAAGCACGACTTTTGTATAAAGCGTGGCTTTGTGGACGAGACTTCGTCGGACCTCACACCCGGGAAATGGTCAAAACAGGAAGGATGCAGCAAGGTTATTAGGGGGTAGCGCCCCTTTAGTGTATGTCATTCCTTATGGATAGAGGTGGTATCATGGTATGGCGCCCAGATATTTAACCTATGTTGTTGCTGCAAAATTTTGTGGTTGTCGGAAATCGAGGATCCTCGGATAGATCTGTTACGATCGGAGGATGACATATTCGTGTCCGTAGTTACCCAGTTAGGGGTAACCCGACCTTGTGTTGGAAAAGATCGGGTTTGGTTCTCGGGACGTCTTTCCAGAGGCATTTCCATGTGGCAATGGGAAGTTCCTTGGCCTGACCATTTGTTGGAAATCCAAAGAAACAATACGATCTTGTACGGATTTAGTTGTAGAACCTATCATTCACTTATGGTGGCGCCCCACTGTTTGGATGGTAGCTATAGTAGGCATACGATAATGGTCGTATGTTGGCTAAGATTTATATCTTTACTTTCGAAATGAATTTTTCCTACACTATGCACTAGTAATAATATCAAATGTTTCTTTTTAATGCGTATCAAACATCTTTGACTATCATAAGGAGAAATCTCCTCCGATTCTGCGTTTGCATTGTGTGTGTGTGTGCGGGAGACCTTATGGTAATCTCATTTTTAAAAAGCACTGTGAATTGACTTTAAAAATATTCCTCTATTTTGATTTTTAAAAGAAAAATAAACTGTTTTAGTTCTCACAACAGTCACATGACTGACTCGGAGTTTATTGTTTCCCTTCCTAAACTCTGGGTGCCCACCAATTTCCACACGGGCAGTCAAGAGTTAGGTTTATCAGGATATTCTGGAATTTAGGAGTTGCTGGAAGCAAGCTAGATGGCATGGCGTATTACTAGTATATTATATTTCTTTTCTGCTGCATGTTGTTGTACACTCTGATGATGTAATGTAATGTAATATGATGTAATGTAATAACTGATATAGTTCTTTGTTTAAAGATTATTCATTTATCTATTATATGTTGTTCCGCTGCGAACTGTGAGATTCTGATATTGTTCTGTTGTTTCTGTTCTGTTCTATCTTTTTCTCTCTTCTTCTACATTTTTCTTCTTCTTTAACCATAACGGTTCGGTTTTTCGGCAACGAAAAATCGCAAACGTTACATTTGGTATCAGAGCTTATGGTTAAGCGACAACCATGGCTCTGTTGTGTATTACTCATTAGAGATAGAGTCAGTAGTACTCTAGAATGAGTTTGCGTGTAATAATAGATACGAGCGCGTATTTTTTAGTGAATATAAATTGTTTTATATTGTGATGATTGGTTTGTTGAGTGGTATATTGTGATGCCCCACTCCGAGAGCCTCGTTAACAAAGAGTATTACATAGATAATACTGTCGGCTAACGCGGACAATAGAGTATAATGGAAGCGACCATGTGCAATCTTACCTTAACTATTCACTAAATATGTCGAAAAGTAGAACACATTAAAATTCGACCTATTCGATAAATATTTAAAGCAAAACTACAATGGCTATAGGATCTTTCAGAAGAAAATATAACAACTCAAATGTAATATACATCACAGAATAGTCGATCATAATATACACATACACAGATACACCACAGAGTATACAAAATAATACATGTCAAGTGATACAGGAGACCACCATATACAGACGAGACGAAAGAGTATAAATCAAAGTTACAACAGATAAGGACTACAAAAGACGCTATAACAAAATGAAGCTAGCGAATAGTTCATGCGGAAGCAAAATAGGCTAAGTCCCGAAAAGCACCTAACCTGAAACATCTCGGTCTGACCCGAATATAAAATACACGGGTCAGTCTAGATAACAAATCAGTTAGATAAACTGAACACTAATAAACCTGCAAGGTCATACAGTATAATAAATATAGTATAATAAATATCTCTAAGGGAGATAACACAATCATCAACAAGAGATGAATCATATAGAACAAGCCTCATATCATCGGCAACATATAGAAACAAAGGATACAAATATCCCAAAACAAGCCAATAGGCAAACAACAAATACCAATAAGGTATACAAGTTCCACAAGGTAAACGCTATACTCCATGCGGCTCAAAAAGACCAATACCGAAGGGCGATACCAAGGGAATATACATATCAATGAAACATCATAAAATTTGCTCGACCTCAGTACTGTACAAACAAGGATCCATGAGCCCGAAGACTCCAAACCCAAGTATCACCCATGCGGCACATAAGGCCAACATCAGAGCGAAACTATATAGGGCAACAAACCCGAAGGCACACACCCGAAGGCAACATACCCGAAGGCAATAAACCTAGGGAGACAGTCCGAAGACACTATCCCAGAGGCAACAAACCGTAGTGGTGAAGGTTGAAGACCCAGTACTGGACACCACTAACTGGCGGAATGTGTCACAACTCTCGAAAAGGAATCCGAAAAGTGTTAACGTATGTCCCATAACCACTCGTTCGCACTAAACGGTTTACTATCCGTCAGTCCCTTTCACACTCAAAGCAGTACAAAGTTTACCTCATATCATCGATAAACCAAACCCGAAGGTCAAAACAATCAATCGAATAGGTCGAGGATTAATCGGAAAGATAAACGCACAGATTCATGGTCCGTGTTTTGCCCAACCATTTAATCACCCTTCTACTTCGTTCGAAGTGCGAAAGTGTGTGTTTTAAATAGAATTTATAAATTAGAGAAACGAACTTTTAAATGCGATTCGAGGGATTATTTTATAAAAACCCGTGGATTAAAATTAAAAGGAACCATCAAAGTCAAAACAATTGATAATCATACATAGGATCATCATGAATCGATTCAAATTGAAAATTCAATCCCAAAAGGCAAAGTGGGCTGAAACAGCAGGTTCAGTCGACTGAACAGAGTTTTCAGTCGACTGACCCTATACCTGGAAAATTTCCAGGTCCAGGAAACTTTCTGTTTCCAGGTTCAGTCGACTATGCACAGTTTTTCAGTCGACTGAATCATACCTGGAAACTCTCGGGTTTCAGGTTCAGTCGACTGAACAGAGTTTTCAGTCGACTGAATCATGCCTGGGCTGTTTTTCAGCCTTATTCAAATGAAGAGCAAACTCTCCCAAAAAGCAATCGGGCGAACATTGGCTCTAAGGGCTTATGCCAATCGACAACCCGGCCCTATATGTTCCTCGTTGCATCACCAAAACATGATTAAAACATCAAAGTTAGGATTTCAAAGATTTGAACCCAAAACACTAAAAATTGGAATATTCCCCAATTCAACCCAAACCAATTGCAAGTGCATATGAACAAGGTGTTAGGAATTCATACCTAACATCAATGAAATCAAGAGAAGTAGATGTGAGTTCAAAACTCACCTTTTTACACAAAACAAAGAAGATGAAGAAGCACAATTGCAAAGGATCAACCAACTACACTCCACTTCAACACTACAAGCTTCAATCTAGAATCAAAGCAAGTATTTCCTAAGTTAGGGTTAGGAATTTACTGAAATTGAAGAGGAGAAGAGATGGAGAAGATGGAGATGAACTTACCAATGGATTCTCTTTGATTTTGGAGCAAGAATCAAGTTACAAAGGAGAAACTAGGGCTTGCTAATTTCTATTTCTCTTTCCTTTCCTCCATTTCAGTTTTTAGTTTGAGAAATAAAATGAAATGAAGATGAAATGAAGAGAAGGGTTGAGCTAGGGGTTAAGTGAGCTAGTGGGCTGAATCCAACCCCAAACCCAATAGGAAAAGTAGCCAAAATTTCACAAACTCCAAACATATCAAAGATTATACTCAAAAAGATCGCAAACGCCATTTTGGACTCAATGGAAAAGGTTTCGAGCTCCAATTCGGCCATTTGCAGAAAGTATCATTTCAGACCCCAAAATCCGAATAACGACGCTATATTTAAATCAAACATTTAAATATAATATCGTTAAATATGCGGGTTGTTACAGATCTCCCCTCCTTACAAAATTGCGTCCCCGCAATTCCTAGAGACGATATTTGTAACAACTACATACATACAACACACAAAAGAAAGAATAAACTTTAGACACAGGAATAGACTTACCATTACGAAGCAAGGATAGAAAACCTGGATAAGATCGCTCGATATACTCTCTGGTTTCCCAAGTACAGTCATTGGGATTAGCGGACCATTGAACTTTAACGAGTGGCACGTCCTTGTTCCGAAGGTGTCGTACCTTCGTGTCAAGCACGCGAATAGGTTGCTGTACAATAGATAAGTCCGGTGAGATCTCAAGCTCTTGCAAATCAGGAGAATCAATTACAGAATCCGATTCTCGAAGACACTTCCGAAGTTGCGAGACGTGAAACACGTCATGAATGCCAGATAAATGACCTGGAAGTGAAACTATATAAGCCACAGGGCCAATACGTTCAGTAATAGAAAACGGTCCTATATAACGAGGAGCCAATTTTCCAGTCGCACTGAAACGCATAACCCCTTTCAAAGGAGAAACATGAATAAAAACAAGATCGCCGATCGAGAACTCGAGAGGCTTCCTACGGTTGTCCGCGTAGGATTTCTGGCGACTCTGTGCCTCTTTCATCCTCAATCGAATAAGATCAATCTTCTCAGAAGAATGACGAACAAAGTCCGGGCCAAGAATAAGCTTCTCCCCAGATTCCAACCAACGAGAAGGTGATCGACATGGCCTTCCATATAAGGCTTCGAAAGGAGCCATACCGATACTAGACTGAAAACTATTGTTGTAGGAGAACTCTACAAGAGGTAGGTGATCCTCCCAACAACCACCGAAATCAAAAATACAAATACGGAGAAGATCTTCCAAAATACGATTCACCCGTTCAGTCTGTCCGTCAGACTGCGGATGATAAGCTGTAGAAAAATTAAGCTTTGTTCCCAAAGCTTGCTGAAGACTCTTCCAAAAATGACTCGTGAATAAAGGATCACGATCACTCACAATAGAACTAGGAACACCGTGAAGTCTCACGATTTCCTTGACATACAACTTGGCCAAATGCGAAGCTGTCTTATTAGACTTAATAGGGACAAAATGAGCAGACTTGGTGAGGCGATCAACAATAACCCAAATACTAGAATGACCTGATCTCGAACGAGGTAGGCCGTCAATAAAATCCATAGAAATTTGATCCCACTTCCACAATGGAATCTCAAGAGGTTGAAGAAGTCCAGAAGGACGCTGATGTTCGGCCTTCACACGTTGACATGTCATGCAGTTGCTCATATAACTCGCCACATCACGCTTCATGCCTTCCCAATAATAAAGACGACGCATATCGGCATACATCTTACCACTACCGGGATGAATGGTATACTTAGAACGATGGCAATCATCAAGAATGTCATGCCTAAGTGCAAAATCAGAAGGCACAAAAAGACGGTTTTTCTTACGAAGACACCTATGAGAATCAATGCTAAAATCTTGCAACGCCTCATCACAAGATCCAGACTCACAAAGCTGAATAAAACGCAACAAATCAGGATCACGCCGCTGAGCATCGGCAATACGATCCAATAAAATAGGTCGAGCTCCCAAACTAAATAATAGAATAGGAGAATCAGAAGATGAACCTTGATCACGAATTTCACAAAAAGATAGAGTCTCAAGAATATTCCATTCGGCAAGCATCATAGAAATAACAGCCGAATGTTTACGAATAAGCGCATCTGCAACACGATTACCCTTACTAGGGGTAAACTGGATATCAAAGTCATAGGAAGCAAGAAACTCGAGCCAACGCTGTTGTCTCATATTGAGTTCCTTCTGAGTAAACAAATACTTCAAAGATTTATGATCGGTATAGAGAATGAAGCGCTCGTCCAATAAATAATGTCGCCAAATCTTCAAGGCAAAGACAATGGCGGCTAACTCAAGATCATGAGTGGCATAGCGAACTTCATTCGGACGCAGTTGCCTAGAAGCATAAGCAACTACCCGATCTCTCTGCATAAGCACAGCACCGAGACCACTACCACACGCATCGGTGTAGACAACAAGATCATGATTCCCTTCGGGAACCACAAGAATAGGAGCATTAGTGAGAAGTTCTTTCAATGTCTGAAAGGAAGCTTCACACTTGTCGGACCAAATAAAACGAATGCCTTTCCGAGTAAAGCTTGTGAGAGGAAGCACAACACGGGAAAAGTTCTTAATGAACCGCCGGTAATAACCCGCCAATCCAAGAAAACTACGAATCTCATGCACATTTAGGCCTCTTCCAATACTGGATGGCTTCGATCTTTGAGGGATCGACAGAAATGCCATCGGAAGATACAACATGGCCTAAGAACTTAACCTTATTCTCCCAAAAGTAGCACTTGGAGAATTTGGCTTTAAGCAGATGACGACGAAGAGTACTCAAGACAATTCTCAAGTGATTAGCATGCTCAACTTCAGACTTAGAACAAATAAGGATATCATCAATGAAGACAAGAACAAACTTATCGAGATATTCCCGGAATACCCGATTCATGAGGTCAACAAAGAAAGCAGGAGCGTTCGTCAAACCGAACGGCATAACGAGCCACTCAAAAGAACCATAACGAGTGCGGAAAGCGGTAAGAGGTATGTTATCCTCCGCGACTCGTAACTGATGAAAACCTGTGGCAAGGTCAAGCTGAGAAAAGACCTTGGCACCACTGAATAGATCGAACATATCATCGATCCTAGGCAATGGATACCTATTTCTAATGGTCAACTCGTTAAGCTTGCGATAGTCAATGCAAAGCCTAAGAGTTCCATCAGACTTCTTCCAAAAACGACTGTGGATCCCCACGGAGAAAAACTGGACTGAATCAACTGCTTGGACTCGAGCTCTAAAAGCTGCTTCTTGAGTTCCTCATTTTCCTTTGTTGACATCCTCGTGGGAGGACAACTAACTGGCTGCGCGCCTGGAATGAGATCAATGCGGAACTCAATTGCCCGTTTGGGTGGCAAACCCGAAACAGGTTCAAAAACATCAGAAAAGTCACAAGCAATAGGAATACGAGATACATCATCACCATCTCGCGAATCAAGAGAATACAAAGCCATCTCGGAATTATCCACATCCCGAAGAACAAGAGATAACTGAGAAGGTGAATCAGGATGACAAAGATATAAAATTCTCTCGGAACAAATAATCCAGGCATCATACCTCACTTGCCAGTCCATACCAAAAATCATATCAAAACCCAAATGAGAAACAACGTGCAGATTCGCATGGAAAGAAAAGCCACATAAAACAATCTCAATATCATCACAAAGCAAACTAAGAGTCGCGGATCCCCCAATAGGATTCGCAATCCTTAAAGAAGTAACCATACAAGAAACATCCAAAGATAAATCATCTACAAGCTTCTTCGATACGAAAGAATGTGAAGCACCCGTATCGAAAAGAACTCGTATACTATGATCATGAAATAAAATTGAACCCTCCAAAATAGATGGAGTCATACCTTTGGATTGAGAAGGACCTCCAGAAGCATTAGCCACATTGAGCTTGCCAGATTTTGCATTAGCAGGAGCAGTAGGACAAGCAGAAACATGATGACCTTCCTTCTTGCAATTACGGCAGAAGAGAGGCTTTGGACAAGCTCGAATAATATGATCCGGAGAACCACAATTAAAACACTTTCGAACGAAAGGTGTTTCGGAAGATTGAGGCTGAGAGCTAGGACCACCGGTCTTCTTCTTCTTATAAGGAAAAGGCTTCTTCTGAATTGGAAACTGCTTCTTGTTGGGGTTTCTGGAAACCTCAACATCAACATCACTATCACACTCCTTCTCGACGGTCTCGAGATGAAGCGCCGAATCAACCAATTCCTCAAAAGAAAGTTTAAGCTGGAGCAACAAGGACTTCTTAAGATATTTCTTAAGGCCAGAAACAAACTTCAAATTCTTCTCATAAGAAGTGCTGATGAATTCAAGACCATACTGAGATAAAGTCTCGAACGATGAGACATACTCAGAAACAGAAGATTTCCCTTGCTTCAACTCAAGGAAGCGACGGGTCAATAAAACTTTTTCAGATTCAGGAACGAACTTGAGTTCAAATCGTCCCCGAAACTGAGTCCAAGAAAGAGTAGACTCATCAATTTCAGCTACAAGAAGCTCATACCAGCCAAGAGCACGCTCTTGTAATAAGCTAGAAGTTACAAGAACCTATCATGGTCAGAAAGATCCATGCGAGAGAAAATACGCTCGCACGTGCGAAGCCAAGCTTGGACTTCAAGAACTGACTCGGAGCCCTTAAACGGCTTTCCTCCAAGATGAGCAAAATCACCGCACTGACGTGCAAAAGGAGACTTGCGAGGTGGAGACACTCGAGGAGGAACGGGAGGCTGAGTGCTCCTAAACAATTCCAAAAATTGATCGGCAGACATATATACGCCATCCGGATGCGAGCCACTAGATTGCCCAGCATCCGAACGTCGACCCCTGCCTCTTCCAGACATAAGCTGAAAGTAAGATAAGAAAAAGATTATTCACAAGGTAGATATTACAATATGGGATACTACGGAATAAAATGCATTCCTAGACGTATTTCCAATATCTATCTAACCTTGATGGAATAAAGAGACACGATGATTCAAGGATCTGTATCACTTGTACACTTTGATGTACCATAATATGTGCATCTATTCTGTGTTTATCATATTTTGTTCTGAATTCAGCTTTGATACCACGCTGTGATGCCCCACTCCGAGAGCCTCGCTAACAAAGAGTATTACATAGATAATACTGTCAGCTAACGCGGACAATAGAGTATAATGGAAGCGACCATGTGCAATCTTACCTTAACTATTCACTAAATATGTCGAAAAGTAGAACACATTAAAATTCGACCTATTCAATAAATATTTAAAGCAAAACTACAATGGCTATAGGATCTTTTAGAAGAAAATATAACAACTCAAATGTAATATACATCACAGAACAGTCGATCATAATATACACATACACAGATACACCACAGAGTATACAAAATAATACATGTCAAGTGGTACAGGAGACCACCATATACAGACGAGACGAAAGAGTATAAATCAAAGTTACAACAGATAAGGACTACAAAAGAAGCTATAACAAAATGAAGCTAGCAAATAGTCCATGCGGAAGCAAAATAGGCTAAGTCCCCAAAAGCACCTAACCTGAAACATCTCGGTCTGACCCGAGTATAAAATACACGGGTCAGTCTAGACAACAAATCAGTTAGATAAACTGAACACTAATAAACCTGCAAGGTCATACAGTATAATAAATATCTCTAGGGGAGATAACACAATCATCAACAAGAGATGAATCATATAGAACAAGCCTCATATCATCGGCAACATATAGAAACAAAGGATACAAATATCCCAAAACAAGCCAATAGGCAAACAACAAATACCAATAAGGTATACAAGTTCCACAAGGTAAACGCTATACTCCATGCGGCTCAAAAATACCAATACCGAAGGGCGATACCAAGGGAATATACATATCAATGAAATATCATAAAATTTGCTCGAGCTCAGTACTGTACAAAAAAGGATCCATGAGCCCGAAGACTCCAAACCCAAGTATCACCCATGCGGCACATAAGGCCAACATCAGAGCGAAACTATATAGGGCAACAAACCCGAAGGCACACACCCGAAGGCAACATACCCGAAGGCAACAAACCTAGGGAGACAGTCCGAAGACACTATCCCAGAGGCAACAAACCGTAGTGGTGAAGGTCGAAGACCCAGTACCGGACACCACTAACTGGCGGAATGTGTCACAACTCTCGAAAAGGAATCCGAAAAGTGTTAACGTATGTCCCATAACCACTCGTTCGCACTAAACGGTTTACTATCCGTCAGTCCCTTTCACACTCAAAGCAGTACAAAGTTTACCTCATATCATCGATAAACCAAACCCAAAGGTCAAAACAATCAATCGAATAGGTCGAGGATTAATCGGAAAGATAAACGCACAGATTCATGGTCCGTGTTTTGCCCAACCATTTAATCACCCTTTCACTTCGTTCGAAGTGCGAAAGTGTGTGTTTTAAATAGAATTTATAAATTAGAGAAACGAACTTTTAAATGCGATTCGAGGGATTATTTTATAAAAACCCGTGGATTAAAATTAAAAGGAACCATCAAAGTCAAAACAATTGATAATCGTACATAGGATCATCATGAATCGATTCAAATTGAAAATTCAATCCCAAAAGGCAAAGTGGGCTGAAACAGCAGGTTCAGTCGACTGAACAGAGTTTTCAGTCGACTGACCCTATACCTGGAAAATTTCCAAGTTCAGGAAACTTTCTGTTTCCAGGTTCAGTCGACTGTGCAGAGTTTTTCAGTCGACTGAATCATGCCTGGAAACTCTCGGGTTTCAGGTTCAGTCGACTGAACAGAGTTTTCAGTCGACTGAATCATGCCTGGGCTGTTTTTCAGCCTTATTCAAATGAAGAGCAAACTCTCCCAAAATGCAATCGGGCGAACATTGGCTCTAAGGGCTTATGCCAATCGACAACCCGGCCCTATATGTTCCTCATTGCATCACCAAAACATGATTAAAACATCAAAGTTAGGATTTCAAAGATTTGAACCCAAAACACTAAAAATTGGAATATTCCCCAATTCAACCCAAACCAATTGCAAGTGCATATGAACAAGGTGTTAGGAATTCATACCTAACATCAATGAAATCAAGAGAAGTAGATATGAGTTCAAAACTCACCTTTTTACACAAAACAAAGAAGATGAAGAAGCACAATTGCAAGGGATCAACCAACTACACTCCACTTCAACACTACAAGCTTCAATCTAGAATCAAAGCAAGTATTTCCTAAGTTAGGGTTAGGAATTTACTGAAATTGAAGAGGAGAAGAGATGGAGAAGATGGAGATGAACTTACCAATGGATTCTCTTTGATTTTGGAGCAAGAATCAAGTTACAAAGGAGAAACTAGGGCTTGCTAATTTCTATTTCTCTTTCCTTTCCCCCATTTCAGTTTTTAGTTTGAGAAATAAAATGAAATGAAGACGAAATGAAGAGAAGGGTTGAGCTAGGGGTTAAGTGAGCTAGTGGGCTGAATCCAACCCTAAACCCAATAGGAAAAGTAGCCAAAATTTCACAAACTCCAAACATATCAAAGATTATACTCAAAAAGATCGCAAACGCCATTTTGGACTCAATGGAAAAGGTTTCGAGCTCCAATTCGGCCATTTGCAGAAAGTAACATTTCGGACCCTAAAATCCGAATAACGACGCTATATTTAAATCAAACATTTAAATATAAAATCGTTAAATATGCGAGTTGTTACATATATGGATTTTGGTCAACACGAGTAATTAACGTTATTGACAGCTGTAACAGCCCAAATTTTTAACAAGTATTTTTCACTTGTATTTTTAAAACTTTAGGGTTTATTGTATAAAAATCTAAATTTTAAAGTGATTTAAAAAAAACAATTGACCAAATTTTTAATTAAATAGTAAGATCTCTGAAATTTTGACGTGGTTAAGAATTAACTTTAATTGGAAATTTGGGTTTTTTGTCAAAGATGGTAAATAACTTAATTTCTAGCAAAATCAAGTTTAATTAAGAAATAAGATTTGAAAAAAAAAATTAGTGTATAAATAAACTATTTAATTACGCATTTAAAATGCGTGTTATTGATGGAATATTTTAAACGTATATTTACTACATAAGGGAACGCGTAAATTTAAAAAAAAGCGTCACTTTTGTTATGAAACTGAGCGCGTGTTTTGCATCGGTTTTTCACGCGTCTAAATTTATTACCTTGGATATAAATAATCAAATAAATCAGTATACATGCATTTTAAGTGGGAAAGGAATAAATTTTCTTTCCGTTGACTCCACTTATTTAATAAATAAAACCCATTGATTTTTCAATAACGTTCAAATCAAATATTCTTTTCCGTTTCTTTACTCTAAGAATCAACACTTTTCTTTGTTCAATTTTATAAACGTTCGCCAATTTTCTATTTTTCTGGACTGTTAAAACAACACAATAATTTTTACCTTAGTTATAAAATAGATCTACCTTTTAAAGTTAAGTAATATTTTGAATAATACATTTCTTTGTCAATGGTAAATAGATCAGAAGAAAAAAAATGTAAGCAAATTTTATTCCATTTAAGTAGTAAATTTTAAATTTTTTTAGTGTATAAATAAACTGGGTAATTACGCGTTTAAAGGGCGCGTAAATTGAGGGAATAAATACCGTATATATATATATATATATATATATATATATATAAGAAAACGTATAGAATTTTAATCCGTTATTTCGGTATATTTTAGGCATAAAATATTATGGCTATGGTACACATTCTTAAAAATATGACCTAAGTGTAAATGAGTAAATTTATCAGTGGCATGTGTTTTTAGAGGGAAGGAATATTCTAGCGTTCAAATCAAATATGTTGCCTCTAAATTCAACGCATTACTTTAAAATTTTGATTTCCATAGATTTTTTCCATTCAACAAAATTTATTTCTTGCATTTTTGAAAACACAATTTTCTCCTAAATCTCAGTCATGTGCAGTATCCATTCTCCTATCTGCTTGCCTATTTCATATGTGTTTTTCTCTTTACTCATATCTCTTATGTTATTTTTCTCTTTCCAGTAAAATTTACTTCCCAATTTATATATTTTAATTTGATCAAATCATTTCCAAAATGCTAAATAATAAATGAAAGTTTCACTTTGTTTAAGGATAATTCTAAATGGGAATTTTAATTAAAAAAAATTGGATTATATACTTCCTTTAAAAATTTGTAATATTTGGTCCATTTGGATAATAAATCGCCTTTTTATGGTAATAAGAATCAGAGAGAGATGTAATCAAAGTTTTATCTTTTTAATTTAGTAATAAATGTTAAGAATTTATAGCATATTAATAAACTGATAATTTCGAATTTAAAAAGAGCACGAATTGTAATGGTATAAGTAACGTATAAACGTATAAATTAAAAATGTTACTTTTGCATAAATTTTTGGGCGTATTGTATTGCGTCGGTTTGGCGTATTTTAAAATGCATACTGCAATATATATATGGATTAATAAATCAGTTAGTAGATTTTTATAGCAAAACGTTACTTTTTCCACAGCTTTCATTGGTTTTAAATTGGCATAAAATCCTTGTTGAAAATCACTCAGCCTATATAAAGAAAGAAACGCACGCAATCATTAATTGAAGAAAAAGTTTAAAATGAACCAATCTATTAATCACTTGCCGTTTCTTCACCATAAATTTCACTCATCCCTCTTTATCAACGCACAGAAATTTCAAATTTTCTAGTTGCCGTTTCTTTCTTGTCTGCATTTGTTTCTTACCCAGATTTCGAAATTCTCTGTATATGTATACATCTTTTAGCCTAACAAATTTTTAACACGCAGCTATTATATTTAGTATAAAATCTTTTAATGAAGTAGCATTCAAAGCTAATATCATTGCCGTTTCTTTTCAATTACCTGCCGTTTTCTTTACCTTTAATTTCGCTAGTTTTTCCTTTTTAATAAAACACGACAATTTGAAAATCTTATTTCTTGCCGTATCTATAATTAAATCAACAAAATCAATCACCAATGTGAGTGTCATGTACGTAGTAAATTCTTTTCT
The DNA here is from genome assembly GCA_030765085.1 of Allium cepa. Classification (NCBI taxonomy): domain Eukaryota; kingdom Viridiplantae; phylum Streptophyta; class Magnoliopsida; order Asparagales; family Amaryllidaceae; genus Allium; species Allium cepa. The sequence continues at coordinate 891,848,765 of CM060943.1, forward strand.
TTTATCAGCATTGCCTCCTTTAGAGTCATTACTTCTTATTTAAAACTTTAAACGTGTTCAAGTGTTGCCTAGTATTCCTGTCTATTCTTTGTGTAAATCAAAGCAACCGTTAAAGTTAATTTAAATTTATTTCCTTCTTATAATCATTCACATTAAATCATGCAGCTTTTTATTTTATAGCAATTTTAAATCCTTGCTGTTGTTTTGTATAAAAAAAATCACTCAGCCTATAAATAACGCACGCAACCTATTAATTGAAAAAAAAGAAACGTTTGCAATCAATTTTTTTGTATAACTGGAAATAAATCATGAAAGTTTCCCTATATTCATTCAAAATATCACTCACCCTTGCCTTTATAAATTCGTTCACAACCTCTATTGCATAACATCTTATCCTCGTTCATATTCGAGCAAGCTTCAGGTATGGCCTATGTTTATATTTTTCCTTCTTCCTCCTTTGCTTTCTTCTTCTTTATTTCCATTTTTTTCTCTTTTTTTGTTCACGCAAAGGCTTAAAACTCCACCACCTTAGGTTATGACTCCTCCTTCACCACTATATCCCTGCCCTCCTCCTTTACCACTGATGTCAACCTCTCCTCGAAATAAAATTGCACGAATTTTTTTCATAAACTGATAACTAAGGTTTTATGTCATCTAACCATCTTTCAAGATTTTCAGTAGTGAATTTGACCAATTTATTTTAGAAATAAAATTTAAACTTCACCCAAAATATAATAGAGTATAATAAAAAAAATGAATGGAGGAGAAAGTATGCGTGTGGGTCATAAGTGTCCAAACTAGGTTGCAACAGTAGTTAGAGAAGGAAAATAATTAATAATAATAATTGAATAAGCAAATATAAGAATCGGCTGTAGGAGGGTTTTTGTACTAGTGAAGAAGTGTTCATATAATTAGTATTGTGAGTGTATATGTATTATCAACGTTATGCGCATAAAATTCTTTTATGATGCCGAGAATTAGATTTAAATTATTAGTGTTTCCGCCACGTGTAGAAATAAAAAGGGGTGAAAGTAAGTAACGGGCAAATTTTTGAACCAAGCTTTGAGAACGTAGTCTAACCGTGTGATGGAGTAATCGAGCCTATGGGGCGAATTTATTTCCATTCGTTCCCTTTTGTTTTGAGAATTTCGGGTTAAAAATTTTCTTAGTTTTGATTCGTTTCCTTTTCAAAATATAAATCTGGTCGCAGCCTCTGCATCAGTTTGATCGTGCTTCTGTGCGTTTTCTTTTTTCCAAGTGTTACCATCGTTGGAAATCAAACTTTCTGCAGCATTCAGGTGAGTATTTCTCACCAGACAAACATACCTATATATCTGTGAATTTATCACAAGTGTAATTGTAAACTTTTATTTAAATTTTATCTCCCTGTGATATAAGCGTATGATGTTAAACCCATTATTAATTGACACATCATCAGTTGTTTATTTATTTTATTGCAGTTATACTATTTAATGCTTATTTACTGTTAAATCATCACTGCAAGTTCCCTGTAAATTTGAGATCGTTATAGGCTGAAATGATAGGCCTGTACGATAATTATTTATTCATTTATTTATTTAATTGTTTAATTTGAAATATTTAACTTGGGATTGCGAGTTTGAAATGATAGAACCCGAGGTTTTTGTAAATTGCGGATTGAAATGATATATATCCGTATCACTTGACCTAGGCTAGAAAACTATATACAGACCCATGGTTTATATAATATTTTTATGAAATGTTTTTAAAAAAAATATTTTTAAATAGAAAGTTTATAATTTTCTGGTTTAAATGTATTTGAAGGATTTTATTTTTTTATTTATTTATAATGATTTTTGAATGAGTCAAATGTTAAATAAATGAATGTTTATGTAAAATTTTGGAGTATAACTTATTTTGGAAAATTATGAATTTTTGTTAAAAGTGAGATTTTAGTTAAGTAAAATAATTGATATTAAGTTTTATTTTGGGAATTTAAAACTAAATGGTTAAGTTTATAAATTACAGCACTTAAATGTTGTCTTTTGCAAATAGACTGTTTTAACCTATAACTTTAGGTAGCATTTTATAAGTGCTACGGAAACTGAATTTTGATTGTTTTAATAAAATTTATGGAAATAATCTTTGGAAAAAAAAAAGCTTAAATTTTGGAATATAATATGAATAAGGAATTGACTTTAAATGGTTTTAAATGGAAGAATTTAACTTTCAAATGTGAGTTAAAAGGCAATTAATTCCTAAATAAATTGAATAGATTTAAATGGTATTTTATATTAAATGAAATGACTGATGTTTAAATAAATGATGTTTGAAAGGATATTATGATATTGAAATGTATTTGAAATTTATTTTGATTTTTAAAGTATAAATACCATTTTTTTTAAAAAGTTGTAACCACGGGTTATAATAACGCTTGGTTGTTAAAGCGACCGGGATCGGATGTCTGGCATACTCTCTGTCGATACCGAAAACCACTTTGACAACCGTGTACGTGGTGGAGATTACAGAATGGAGTAGGATGGTAGTGGCGTTTTCTATGAGGTAAATACGTGGACCCGACTCCCGTGAGTTGGCATAAGGTGGCTAAAACAGAAGCGATTGACGGATTAATGAGGTAGCACCTCTGATCGGACGCACTTCTTCATATGCCATTCTATTACTTATGTGATTGTATTGGTGCGCACCTTTGATTTGGGAGAGTTGTTCGAGGTGGGCGGTAGCTGCGCGCTACGCGTTACCATCGGTCCGGAAGCGTAATTGGTATATCTACCCTGGCATTGCCTAGTTGTGCCGTGTCACCTACCATAGCGAGCCTTGTACGATTTTGTTTTTCTCCCGTAGCCCATGTGGTATCCTCTGGTGGCTTCCCGATAAGGAGGGACCATGATATTGGATGGACTACTGGGACTATTACGTGTTAAGGGGAATATTGGGTCACTCCTTAACGTTATTTAAAAGTAAGTTTATTTTAATATAGACACTATTATAATAGCGAAAATATTACTAAAAATAGTTTAACGGATCCTTAAAGGATGGGCGGTCCCAAGCATCCTTTAAGTTACTTGCTCTATATTACAGTACACTTGAATTAGCTTACACTATATAAGTATGTATGTCCTGACTCGAGTGTTTATGATTTATGTTACGCTCGGGTCAGCCTGAGTTGCAGTTCAGTTTTCATCCCGGAGCTAGGATTTCTGTAGATCACTTTCAAGCTGCTGGCAAACTTCCCTTCCAGTTCTTTATCTAAATTTATGAAATCAAGACTAGTGGACATTTGGATTGTTCTACTGATGATTTAAAACTATATTTGGATTAAAGACTATGTAATTTTTATTTGATTGAGACTATTTATAGTGGCTTCATGAACCACTAAGTATTTTTAAATTCCGCTGCGAGTATTCTGATTCTGTGTCTGTGATTCTGTGATTATTTATTTACTGTATATTTTGAGATTTGCCAAATTTTATTTACAACGCGTTATTTTGAACGATTCAAGTCCGACATGTGCGGATGCGAATGGTTGAAAATATCGGGTCGTTACATTTGGTATCAGAGCTTTGGCTCTAGGCAAAACTTAGAATGTATGGTAAATTTGATTTACAGAATCACTTTCATTTGAGCTTGAATCTCTTCCTTTTCGAATTTTGGAACGTTCCCTGCGGTTCCGAAGTTCATTCGTGTCCCTCACTATTCATCTTCTTTCGATTTCTGGAGTATCCCATAACCCCATTTCGGATGATCTTTACAGTGAATTGGCGGTCTCGCCAATATTCTAATAAAGGGGTGAAACTCCTTTACAATTAGCATTGATTCACCAGAGATTTATATTTAACCTCGGTTTAGATGCTAGTATCTTTGGTTATTCCGAACTCTATCTCTTCGGATCGAATGGTAAATCTACATTCGATCTGACTCTTTAAGTCACGGTTGACCAGGTTAAGGTCGCCCGCGATTTATATAAACTTATCTAGTTCCTTGTTCTGTTATTTAATCATCGGATCTTCTTATTCCAATTTATCTTTAAATCAAAATTCTCTTTGATTTGAATCCATCAAATTTGAATCTCTATCCTTGTTTTGAAAAATTTATTCCTATATTTGGGAAAAATCTAATATTATATATAAGTATAATTTTCAGAATTTTATAATTAATTTAACTAGTTGTCAAGAGATAATAGTTTTGATTTTATTTATGGTTTTATAGACCACGTGTTTTGTCTAATATAAATAATTGAATATAAACAAATGGTTATAAATTAAATTGGAAACAGAAATGAATTTAAAACCATAACTTGAGAATTCAATTTTCGATGGTTTCAAACCTTGTGTTTAAATTTTAAAGGGAGATATTATTTAAAATATTTTCGAATAAAAATTTGTTTCCAAATAATTTTAAAGGTTTAAAAATCAGTGCTCTTCTCCTTGTCGCTAGGAAATAATTTTAGTGATGACAGCAACATCATCGACATTCATTTTCGAGTTTCGAAGTGAAAAGACCATTCTGTAGTCTTGCTACAGTGTTACCTTGAGAATTTAATTGATTTGAATCTCTAAAATATGACTTGATTTATAATATATAGATATATGATTTAAATTTGATTTGACATATTATGTACATATATTTATTTGGGTTTTAATTCTTAAATTTTATCTTGAGGAATAAAAAAAATCAAATTTTTGAATAAATGATTCCAACTTGAGATAATTGAATTTGAAAGTTTTATTTGTATAATACTCAATGTCATTTCAATATAACCTACCTTGATTTTCAGAAGTTAACAATGTAATTGGATAATGTACAATATAAAAAGATTTATAAATAAAATTTGAGTGGTTATAATAAATGTTATACACTTAAATTCTAGTTATAAAAAAGATTAACAAAGGTAAATAAAATAAAAGGGTAATGGAATAATTTTCAATATAAAATGATGTTAAGGAACTAAGAATAAATTTAAACAGTTGTAATAAGTGTAAACATATTTGACATAAATGAGAAAAATATATTGAGAGAAATAAATTTAATTATAGTTTGGAATAAAGAAGAAACTAAATGGGGAATTTAGTTTATTTTGGGAAATGGTAAATTTACTTTAACAATTAAGTTAAATTACCATTTCAAATTTGGATTAAAATTAAACATTTTAAATTAGAATGTTATAATACCTTGTGTAAAATTTGGATATAAAAAAATGATTTTTTAAGTGTAGGGATATTATACAAGTAAATATGTAAATAAATAAATGTTAAAATTTTAAGTATAAATAGATGAGATCAATTATTAATTTAAAATTGAATTTTAATTGTTTAGATTAATGATTCTAATTTAAGTTTCAATTTAGTTTTCTTTCAGGTTGTTTCTATTCCCTACCTTCTTCCTTTTCGAGGACGAAAAGTTCTGAGTGGGGGAGAGTGTAACAGCCCAAATTTTTAATAAGTATTTTTCACTTGTATTTTTAAAACTTTGGGGTTTATTATATAAAAATCTAAATTTTAAAGTGATTATAAAAAAAACAATTGACCAAATTTTTAATTAAATAATAAGATCTCTGAAATTTTGACGTGGTTAAGAATTAACTTTAATTGGAAATTTGGGTTTTTTGTCAAAGATGGTAAATAACTTAATTTCTAGCACAATCAAGTTTTAATTAAGAAATAAGATTTGAAAAAAAAATTAGTGTATAAATAAACTATTTAATTACGCGTTTAAAATGCGTGTTATTGATGGAATATTTTTAACGTATATTTACTACATAAGATAATGCGTAAATTTTAAAAAAAAGCGTCACTTTTGTTATGAAACTGAGCGCGTGTTTTGCATCGGTTTTTCACGCGTCTAAATTTATTACCTTGGATATAAATAATCAAATAAATCAGTATACATGCATTTTAAGTGGGAAAGGAATAAATTTTCTTTCCGTTGACTCCACTTATTTAATAAATAAAACCCATTGATTTTTCAATAACGTTCAAATCAAATATTCTTTTCCGTTTCTTTACTCTAAGAATCAACACTTTTCTTTGTTCAATTTTATAAACGTTCGCCAATTTTCTATTTTTCTGGACTGTTAAAACAACACAATAATTTTTACCTTAGTTATAAAATAGATCTACCTTTTAAAGTTAAGTAATATTTTGAATAATACATTTCTTTGTCAATGGTAAATAGATCAGAAGAAAAAAAATGTAAACAAATTTTATTCCATTTAAGTAGTAAATTTTAAATTTTTTTAGTGCATAAATGAACTGGGTAATTACGCGTTTAAAGGGCGCGTAAATTGAGGGAATAAATACCCCGTATATATATAAGAAAACGTATAGAATTTTAATCCGTTATTTCGGTATATTTTGGGCATAAAATATTATGGCTATGGTACACATTCTTAAAAATATGACCTTAGTGTAAATGAGTAAATTTATCAGTGGCATGTGTTTTTAGAGGGAAGGAATACTCTAGCGTTCAAATCAAATATGTTGCCTCTAAATTCAACGCATTACTTTAAAATTTTGATTTCCATAGATTTTTTCCATTCAACAAAATTTATTTCTTGCATTTTTCAAAACACAATTTTCTCCTAAATCTCAGTCATGCGCAGTATTCATATGCGTTTTTCTCTTTACTCATATCTCTTACGTTATTTTTCTCTTTCCAGTAAAATTTACTTCCCAATTTATATATATTTTAATTTGATCAAATCATTTCCAAAATGCTAAATAATAAATGAAAGTTTCACTTTGTTTAAGGATAACTCTAAATGGGAATTTTAATAATAAAAAAAAATTGGATTATATGCTTTCTTTAAAAATTTGTAATATTTGGTCCATTTGGAAAATAAATCGCCTTTTTATGGTAATATGAATCAGAGAGAGATGTAACCAAAGTTTTATATTTTTAATTTAGTAATAAATGTTAAGAATTTATAGCATATTAATAAACTGATAATTTCGAATTTAAAAAGGGCACGCATTGTAATGGTATAAGTAACGTATAAACGTATAAATTAAAAATGTTACTTTTGCATAAATTTTTGGGCGTATTGTATTGCGTCGGTTTGGCGTATTTTAAAATGCATAATAGAATATATATATGGATTAATAAATCAGTTAGTAGATTTTTATAGCAAAACGTTACTTTTTCCATAGCTTTCATTGGTTTTAAATTGGCGTAAAATCCTTGCTAAAAATCACTCAGCCTATATAAAGAAAGAAACGCACGCAATCATTAATTGAAGAAAAAGTTTAAAATGAACCAATCTATTAATCACTTGCCGTTTCTTCACCATAAATTTCACTCATCCCTCTTTATCAACGCACAGAAATTTCAAATTTTCCAGTTGTCGTTTCTTTCTTGTCTGCATTTATTTCTTACCCAGATTTCGAAATTCTCTGTATATGTATACATCTTTTAGCCTAACAAATTTTTAACACGCAACTATTATATTTAGTATAAAATCTTTTATGAAGTAGCATTCAAAGCTAATATCATTGCCGTTTCTTTTCAATTACCTGCCGTTTTCTTTACCTTTAATTTCGCTAGTTTTTCCTTTTTAATAAAACACAAGAATTTGAAAATCTTATTTCTTGCCGTATCTATAATTAAATCAACAAAATCAATCACCAATGCGAGTGTCACGTACGCAGTAAATTCTTTTCTTTTATCAGCATTGCCTCCTTTAGAGTCATTTACTTCTTATTTAAAACTTTAAACGTGTTCAAGTGTTGCCTAGTATTCCTGTCTATTCTTTGTGTAAATCAAAGCAACCGTTAAAGTTAATTTAAATTTATTTTCTTCCTATAATCATTCACATTAAATCATGCAGCATTTTATTTTATAGCAATTTTAAATCCTTGCTGTTGTTTTGTATAAAAAAATCACTCAGCCTATAAATAACGCACGCAACCTATTAATTGAAAAAGAAGAAGAAGAAACGTTTGCAATCAATTTTTTTGTATAACTGGAAATAAATCACGCAAGTTTCCCTATATTCATTCAAAATATCACGCACCCCTGCCTTTATAAATTCGTTCACAACCTCTATTGCATAACATCTTATCCTCATTCATATTCGAGCAAGCTTCAGGTATGGCCTATGTTTATATTTTTCCTTCTTCCTCCTTTGCTTACTTCTTCTTTGTTTCCATTATTTTCTCTTTTTTTGTTCACGCAAAGGCTTAAAACTCCACCACCTTAGGCTATGTCTCCTCCTTCGCCACTATATCCCTGCCCTCCTCCTTTACCACTGATGTCAACCTCTCCTCCAAATAAAATTGCACGAAATTTTTTCATAAACTGATAACTAAGGTTTTATGTCAACTAGCCATCCTTCAAGATTTTCAGTAGTGAAATTGACCAATTTATTTTAGAAATAAAATTTAAACTTTACCCAAAATATAATAGAGTATAATAAAAAAAATATGAATGGAGGAGAAAGTATGCGTGTGGGTCATAGTGTCCAAAATGGGTTGCAACAGTAGTTAGAGAAGGAAAATAATTAATAATAATAATTGAATAAGCAAATATAAGAATTGGCTGTAGGAGGGTTTTTTTACTAGTGAAGAAGTGTTCATATAATTAGTATTGTGAGTGTATATGTATTATCAACGTTATGCGCATAAAATTCTTTTCTGATGCCGAGAATTAGATTTAAATTATTAGTGTTTCCGCCACTTGTAGAAATAAAAAGGGGTGAAAGTAAGTAACATGCAAATTTTTGAACCAAGCTTTGAGAATGTAGTCTAACCGTGTGGTGGAGTAGTCGAGCCTATGGGGCGAATTTATTGTCGTTCGTTCCCTTTTGTTTTGAGAATTTCGGGTTAAAAATTTTCTTAGTTTTGATTCGTTCCCTTTTCAAAATATAAATCTGGTCGCAGCCTCTGCATCAGTTTTGTAACGACCCGTTAAATTTGATAATATTAAATGGATTAACTTAATATAAATTTTAATCTAATTTATAATAAATGTAGGAGTTGGATATAGTAACTGAGATTAAAGATTTAACAATTTAAAATGTTTATATGACATAGATTGAAATAACGAAAATTTGTGTTTGTGGTTATAAGTCATAATTAGTTGATTAAAATGGTATTAATGAAATAATAAGTGAATTTAATTGCAATATATAAACATCAAAAAAATTTAATTGGTGGATTAAATTTGTTAAAGTTCATAAGTTTTGTAATTTAGTTTAGTAGAACTTTAAATTATAAACGAAGATTGAAATAAACGATAAATTTAATTATGTAAATGGTGACTCAAGACCTAGGTTATAGGAATTGGAACATAATCCAATTTGAATTAAGTAGAAGAAGGACTTGGTTAATATGTAAGTTATTGTTCAAGGTATTGAATAAAAACTTGGAATCCAATCATAATTTAATGATAATAACGTTAGTATTAGAGAATAAATATATTTCAATGCAGTACCCGAATGAACGGAATAAAATGAATATATATTGAATAGAAATTTGTTATAGTAATTGGAATTTAAAGTAACAGTAAAATTTATGACAATAGATTTGTATAGTGTAAATTGTCACATTTTGTTGAAAGTTAATTTTAAGAAACATACAAATGTTGAATCAGTGAATATTAATAAAAATATTTACTAGAATGGAATTCAATTAATATAAAATAAATAGTGACTAAATAAAAAGTGACCGTTGAATAAACCAATGCAATATGTGAAGGTAAGTAATTTTCATAAATGGTCAATAATAAACGCACTTAAAAGGGTAATAAAAATTTGTCTTGTTTAGGTGATTATGTATCGATAAGCTATAACTAAATTTGCAGTTTGGTAGTAAATGGGATATGAGAAGACAAAGGCATTTAGAAAGTAATAGATGGAATTCATAATAACAAGTAGTAAATTTATGCATATATTTGGGCGTTTGTCATAATTACCAAATTTTACCATTCATATAATTTATCTAATTAAAGTCTATAGCAACATTGTTGTTAATAATGTTGTTAGTGAATTTGAATATAAAAGAATGACAAGTGTAGGTTAACCATTTATTTTATTTGTTAAGAATGGAAATAGTTTGAAATAGATCTGAATTAATTATTTTGGTTGTTAATGTGTCCAGTTAATAAAGGAGAACTTTAAGGAAATAAAATATAAATGAATGTATTTGGGAATAGAGTTCTTTTATATGTGAATAGTTATAATGTTGTTATTAAGAATGAACGTTACTTTAATTATTAATATAGTAACGGAAGTATGAATAAATTTATAGAAACATAAGACTTACTTTAAGGTAATATTTGAGTGTAGATCTTTTGAAATAGATTTAATAACAATAATTATTGTTCGTTACCTATCTTATTTGTTGTCAAGTTATTTTGAAATCAATCTCAAATTTATTCACAAAATTATTGCAGTTAGCGTAGTTTTGATTTTGTAATTGCAGTAGTTAATTCTATAAAGTGAGGTTAATACTAATTTTATTTTAATTGGACCATTTGTTGATATAGGCTTTAGAAAGCAAGATTTATATTTATAATTGGAGTATTAAATTCAACAAAGGGTATTTATTCAAATAAAATGAAATTAAACGTAAATTATTACGTTATTGAATTAAAAAGGAAATTGTAGATTTTAAAGTGAAAACATAGACATGTTAAAGGGCATCTTTGTTTTGGATTTAAGTTGTGAGTATAAAGGTAAAAGATTAAATAATTGGATTTTGAGAATTAAGTTTATAATTCCTTAATATAAGGAAGCGTAGAAATGTATACTGAAATTTGGTAGACTTGTCAATCTTAATTCACAGCCAGGCTTATTAAATCATTTAAATTGACTATAAATTATATAAGCAATAAAATTTGGGCAATTATAGAGCTTTAATATAAAATTGGATTTTTATAATTTATTTAATTTATTTAATGAATATCAAAAATAGCCATTTTGGCCACGGACTCGGATTTAGACGAAACTAGTTTCATCGGATCCGTATCGGTGAATTATTATAGGGTTTCAAGTTTCGTATCGATCGGACCTGTCGTTTGATCGTACGGACGCGAAACGCCTTGAAAATCAATTTTATTAAAATCAATTTGAAATCAATTTGGAAATTTTGTTTTCAGCATAACTTCTTCATACGATCGTATTTGGACGTGAAACTTCTTCCATCGTGTTCAGAATATTTTAAATTACTTATTTGGATATATAGATTTACGAAATTTCGTTCCGGAGGCATAGCGGGCTTTTTGGGCCATAGTTTATTCCGCACGTTCATTCTACGGTCTATCTACGCTACCTCTAACCCTCTATATAAACCTAGCTACAAGCCCTAGCCTCCACCTAATTTCTTTTCATCCGCGCGTATACTTTCTTCAAGCTCCTCTTCTTCTTCAATGGGTGCTAACCCTAGATCTAGTCAGTTCAAAAACATAATGAAAATTCAAAATCTCCAGAAAAATTCCACAAAAATATATGTTAATCTTCTCGAAACACGTAATCCCATGGTGAAATTCGTTTTTCAGTTGGAGTTACCGTTTACCCAGAATAAATTCAAACAGCCCGTAGCCGTTCATCAGCGTCGCATCAAAGTTCGTCTGATCAAAATTCTGTTTCTGGGTATTGTAGTATGGACGATGAGGAGTACATCAGTATAATTCGTTCGTCGATTCGATGGTTGGATGGTTCGTATAATTCGATTAGGGTTTGGCATAGGGGCGGCGGCTGCTGGGTTTATGGCCGATGGTGGCCACGTGGGCGAACGCGAGCGGTCGTGGTAGGGAGGAGCAAAGGCCGGTGGGGCATGGGTGAAGGCGTCGCGATCGAGGAAGGAGGCGGAGTACGTTCACATGGGAAAGAATATGGCTCGGCTCGTTGAACCTGTGCGCGTTCATCTGATGAAGATGAGTGGATTCCTGTAGCGTGCGCATCAAGTCGCTGACGTGGCATATAAATGTTAGGTGAATATGTGTCATTTTGTTAATTTTTAATTTTGAATTCAATCACCATTTTTTGCCATAACTTTCTCATACGACCTCGGATTCAAACGAATTTTTTTTATCAGGATCGTAATTAAATTCCGGACCTGATGACGCTGGTTTGGACGAATTCCGAGACGGGCGAATTTTTGAGTTTAAATCGAATTTAAATTCGATTTAAATTCCAAAGGTGAGTGTTTAAAACCCACTCACAACTACTAGAAGCTTTTATGTTTGTTAAATTAATTTTAGAAATGAATAGCAATTTATTTATGAGTATTTGGCATGTTTATTTCACTCATATTTGTTGAATTGCATTTATTAAGTTTAACTGTTAATTTAATTTATTTATTGCGTATTAATTGATAGTTAGAATTTATTTGTTTGCCTATAAACTGCTAGTTAACAGTTATATAGATTATTACTGAATATAAACTATTAGATTAATAGTTGTTAAATTTAATCTGAATAAAATTGCCAGTTATTACCTGTTATCTATTATCAAATATAAATTGTTATTGATTGTTATTGCTTGATGATTTTGATTGGATGATGGATGATGTTGATGGATGTTTATTGAATATCATAAAATTGCGAATTATCATGCATATTTCATTTCATTCGGGATTGTGGTTTGAAATGATATACAACCGCAAAATTTTATATCTTTTAAATTGCGGATTGAAATGATAAATATCCGTATCACTTGACCATAGGATAGAAAATTTTATACAGGCACCGCGGTCTATATATAACTATTTTAATGTGATTTCTATGGTTTGGATGGAATACGGTTTCTAATAATCTTAAATTTTATATTGTATAAATATTATTCTTCCATATATATACATATGAAGTTGAAAATTTTGAAATTAAAAGGTGTATAAAAATCTTTATTTAAAATTGGAAGAAAATTAAGAAAATGGAGTTTAATAATTTCTATCATATGTTTAAATGTTAAGTTTGGAAATTTTAAGATATGATATTTATAATTGGATTTTTCCCAAAATAAATTGAAATGAATATTCTAGTATAATTTGAATTGGGAAAATATATATATTTTATTACTAGAAATTGAATTCTTATTATTTATGTATTTTATGTGAATATTCAAGACTAATTAATAGAACAATTGATCTGTTGAAAGAATAAAATCCAATTTTAGTTTGAAATATTGTTACTCAAAATGGATATACGTATATATAAATAAATTGAAGTGGTTTTGGAACTTGAGAGAGATAATATAAATTTTGGTTTAGACTTTAATAAAGAAATGTATTTGTAAAGCCATGGGAACTATTTTCTTTACAAAGTAACATTTAAGTTAAACCATTTAATTCATATACCGTTGAATGTCCAAACCATTCAAGTTTTTTTTATAGAAGTTATGGTTTTAAATTATGATTTTCAAAATACTATGCTTTGAAAATATTTGATTTTCAGACGATATGAAGTTAAAGCATTATGATTTTGGAAAAGAATTATATTTGGGATAAGTGATAAAATATGGTTTTGGGTTTTGAAATGATATCGTATTCATGGTTATGAAATGGAATGTTTATTCTGATTTTTAAAGTATAACTTATTTTTAAATGACCGCGGTGTTATAATAACGATGGGTTGGCAAAGAGACCGGGATCGGATATGGACATACTCTCTGTCGATACCGAAAACCACTTTGACTAACCGTGTACGCGGTGGAGATTCCAGAATGAAGTAGGTGGTGGCGACGTTTCCTGTAAGGTAAATACGTGGACCCGACTCCCGTGAGTTGGCATAAGGTGGCTAAAACAGGAGCGATTCTCAGGCCAATGAGGTCATTCCTCTGATCGGACCCTCCTCTTCGATATTATACTTTGATTTTGGATTGATTCAGTGGCCACTTCTATATTTTGATTTTGGGGAGTTAGTCCGAGGTGGGCGGTAACTGCGGCTACGCGTTTCCACCAGCCTGGATAGCAATTGGTATATCTACTCTGGCATTGCCTAGTTGTGCCGTGTCACCTACCATACCGAGCCTTTACTACGAGTTTCTATTTGTGTCGTACCTATGGAGTATCCTCTGGTAGCTTCCCGATCAGGAGGTATTACGGTACTGTATAGACTATTGGCATTATTTGTGTTAAGGGCTATATGGGTAACCCCTTAACGCTATTAAAAAGTAAGTTTATTTTATAAATAGACACTATTATAATAGCGCAATATACTATATAGTAAATAGTTTAACGGATCCTTAGGAGATGTAAATCCCGAACATCTCTTGAGTTACTGTACTCATATTTATTTCTGTTAATTTTAACTCACATAAGATCTTTTAGTCTGACTCGAGTGTTTTTGTCTTTTCAAATTCGCTCGGGTCAGTCCGAGCGTTTCAGGATCGAAGATTTTAGCTTTGGAGGACGAAGACGAAGAATCCGTATTATATTATTTATAGTATTGCACCACACTCTAAATTTCCGCTGCATTGATTGTATTGGTATGTGTAACTCTGATATTCATTGTATAAGTAAAATAAATATTTTGTAAACAGTTATCATGAACTGTATATTGATTATTATATTTTATCCTTCCGCTGTGAGATTCTATTTTGTTTTATTTCTTCTCTGTTTTTCTTATTTACCCATAACAATCCGCCCTTGCGTATGCTTTGAATTGGCACGTGTGTCGGTTTAAAGTGTGCGAAAAGGCGGGATGTTACAAGTTTGATCGTGCTTCTATGCGTTTTCTTTTTTCCAAGTGTTACCATCGTTGGAAATCAAACTTTCTGCAGCATTCAGGTGAGTATTTCTCACCAGACAAACATACCTATATATCTGTGAATTTATCACAAGTGTAATTGTAAACTTTTGTTTAAATTTTATCTTCCTGTGATATAAGCGTATGATGTTAAACCCCATTATTAATTGACACATCATCAGTTGTTTATTTATTTTATGGCAGTTATACTATTTAATGCTTATTTACTGTTAAATCATCACTGCAAGTTCCCTGTAAATTTGAGATCGTTATAGGCTGAAATGATAGGCCTGTACGATAATTATTTATTCATTTATTTATTTAATTGTTTAATTTGAAATATTTAACGTGGGATTGTGTAACGTCCCGCCTTTTCGCACGATTTAAACCGACACACGTGCCAGTTCAACCATACAGAAGGGCGGATTGTTATGGGGTAAATAAGAAAAACGAGAAAGAAATAAAAGAAAACAGAATCTCGCAGCTGAAGGATAAAATATAATAATAAAATGTATAGTTTATAAATCTGTTTACAAAACATTTATATACTACATATCAGAGTTACACATACCAATAACAATGCAACGGAATTAAATGGTGTAGTGGAATAATATAGTAGATACTAGTAATACAAATCTTCGTCTTCGTCCTCCAGAGCTAAATCCTCAAATCCTGAAACGCTCGGAATGACCCGAGCGAATTGAAAAGACAAAACACTCGAGTCAGAACTAAAAGATCTTATGTGAGTTAAATCAACAGGAGTAAATATGAGTGCAGTAACTCAAGAGATGCTCGGGATTTACATCTCCTAAGGATCCGTTAAACTATTTACTATGTAGTATATTGCGCTATTATAATAGTGTCTAATTGTAAAATAAACTTACTTTTTAATAGCGTTAAGGGGTTACCCATATAGCCCTTAACACAGAATATATTCTCATAGTCTATATAGTACCGTAATCTCCCCCGTACTGGGCGTCGTCAGAGGGCACTCCATAGGTATGGTACAAAACAAAACTCGTAGTAAAGGCTCGGTATGGTAGGTGACACGGCACAACTAGGCAATGCCAGGGTAGATATACCAATTGCTATCCGGGCTGGTGGAAACGCGCAGCCGCAGTTACCGCCCACCTCGAACAAACTCCCCCAAAATCAAAAATAGAAGTGGCCACTGAATCAATCCAAAGTCAAAGTATAA
The DNA here is from genome assembly GCA_030765085.1 of Allium cepa. Lineage (NCBI taxonomy): Eukaryota > Viridiplantae > Streptophyta > Magnoliopsida > Asparagales > Amaryllidaceae > Allium > Allium cepa. The sequence goes on from CM060943.1 coordinate 891,864,642, forward strand.
TATCGAAGAGGAGCGTCCGATCAGAGGTATGACCTCATTGTCCCGAGAATCACTCCTGTTTTAGCCACCTTATGCCAACTCACGGGAGTCGGGTCCACGTATTTACCTTACAGGAAATGTCACCACCACCTACTTCATTTTGGAATCTCCACCGCGTACACGGTTAGTCAAAGTGGTTTTCGGTATCGACAGAGAGTATGTACATATCCGATCCCGGTCTCTTTGCCAACCCATCGATATTATAACACCGCGGTCATTTAAAAATAGTTTATACTTTAAAACCAGAATAAAATTTTCCATTTCAAAACTATGAATACGATATCAATTTAAACCCAAAACAATATGATATCATTTTATCTCAAATATAATTCTTTTCCAAAATCATGCTGGTTTAAAATTTAAAATATCTGGAAACCAAATATTTGAAATATACTTTCAAAGCATAATATTTCGAAATTCAAAATTTTAAAACCATAACTTCTAAAACTTGAATGGTTTGGATATTCAACGAATGTAAAATAAATGGTTTAACTTTAAAGTTACTTTGTAAAGAAAAATAATTTCCATTGCTTTTCAAATATATTTCTTTATTTAAAGTTTAAACCATAATTTAAATATCACTTCAAGTTCCAAAAACCCCTTCAATTTCTATATATATATATATATATATATATATATATATCCATTTGGAGTATTAATATTTCAAAACTAAAGTTGGATTTTCTTCTTTCAACAATTAATATTCTATTATTTAGTCTTGAATATTCATATAAATTCCATAAATAAAACTCCAATTTCTAGCAATTAAATATTTTCTCAAATTTACTTTATACTAGAATTTTCATTTTTAATTCATCTTGGAAAATCCAGTTATAAATATCATACCTTAAAATTTCCAAACTTAAACATATAAGATAAATTTCCAAATTCCATTTTCTCAATTTTTCATTTTTATTCAACAGGTTTATACACAACTTAATTTTCAAATTTTTAACTTCATATGTATATATATCGAAGAATAATATTTTATAAAATATCAAAATCAAATTTTTATAAACTGTATCCCATCCAAACCATAGAAATCACTTTAAAATAATTTATATATAGACCACGGTGCCTGCATATAATTTTCTACCCTATGGTCAAGTGATACGGATATTTATCATTTCAATCCGCAATGTAAAAATAAAATTTTGCGGTTGTATATCATTTCAAACCACAATCCCGAATGAAACGAAAAGTGCATGATAACTTGCAGTTAAATGATATAAAATAAAACATCCATTCATCAACATCATCCATCATCCAAATCACAATCATCATCCAATAATAATTCAATATCAATATATATCTGATAATATATATCAGGTAATAACTGGCGGTTATATTCAAAAATAAATTTAATCAACTATTAAACTAACAGTCTATATTTAGTAATAAATTTTATAACTGTTTACTAGCAGATCCTATGCAAATAAATAAATTCTAACTGTCAATTAATATGCAATAAATAAAATAAATTAACAGTTAAATTAAATAACGCGATTTAGCAAATATGATGAACAAAACATGCCAAACAGTTATAAATAAATTTCTACTCATATCTAAAATAAATTTAACAAACATAAAAACTTTTAGAAGTTGTGAGTGGATTAAAACACTCACCTTTGGAATTTAAATTGGATTTAAATCCAATTTAAACCCAAAAATTTGATGGTCTCCAAATTTATCCAAACTAGTTCCAAACTGTCCGGAATTTAATCACGATCCTAACAAAAAAAGTTTCGCGTGAATCCGAGGTCGTATGAAAAAGTTATGCGATTTAAATGATTTGAAAATCAAAATAAATTATAAAAAAAACATACGTTAATTAAATACTCGCCACGTCACTATCGTCTTCCAAGCGCTTTGGCTACAGGAGCACGCGAATATGTTTCCAGACCGAACCCAAAATGGAAAACGAACACCACCAGTAGATTGCGTATTCTGAGAACCCCAACATATAATTTTTCTGGAATTTTTAGAGGAGTTTGAATTTTGACTTTTATTTGGATTGAAACTGGATCTAGAAATTGTCTGTTGCCATTGAAGAAGAGAAGAAGTTGAAGAAGAGACTATACAGAGGAATGAAGATGGAGGCTAGGGTTTCACCGCCTATTTATAGATAGATCGCAAAAGAATAGGTGTGCACGAATTTTAACGTGCAAACGGAGGTGGTCCCAAAAGATAAATAATATTAATTACACACGTTATGGATTTAGGAAATAAATAAATTCCTTATCATTTACATTTTATTTTAAACGTATTTACAAATGTAAATCTAGACGTTTCTTTTACGTTTCAAAATATATCCACAATTTTATTAATTTCCAAATTGATCTAAACAAATTTAGATGTAAATTAAAAGCTGATAAGTCTATCCATTGCAGTGTTAATTTCTCCACTTCCTTATATTTAGAATGGAAACGTTCACTTTATTTCCTCAACATTCTTTTATTTTCCTTAAAATGCTTATTTGTTACTTGCAATTCATAATGTAAACATTCTTATATTCTAAAATGATCAACTTATACAATATTAAATCAATTCTTATATTTCCAAATAATGTACATTCATAATGAAAACATTCTTACATAAATTTTATTAATTGCACTTTGTTTCTTTTCCTTTTTCAATTGAAAGATTTTAATAAATTTATTTCCAATTAATTTTAATCTTCCACTTCAAAACAGACCCTAATTGATGAAATCAATTAAATAAATACGTGAACATTGTAATCCTTATTTATAGTCAAGCAAACATGTTTATAAAATTACAGTTTTCAACAAGCATTAAATTACATACTAAATAAATCTTTTTCTCTATTCAATTAAATAATCAAATGTTTACTCCATCTAAAAATTTTAAGTAGAAGGATTCCATGTTGGGTTCAAAATCTATTATTTTAATATCCTTGAATTTTAGTTTAATCTCTATAAACGAAATATTTAAACGTTAATTTCATTTATTTTGCAATACTTAATTAAACCAAAATATCGTTTTCTAAACTTAAATCTATGCTCCCATTGATTCATTCAATTTGCACTTATTATGTATTATTTTAACAACTCATTTATAACTTTGAATCTATTCCCAAAATTTCACATTTCTATCGTTATATACATTTGAATTCCATCCTATTTAATATTTCAAATATTACGTCATTATCATTAATGAAATAAATATATTGTTAATTATTGCAATTGATTTTCCGTTATAACTTAATATACTAAATAGGTGGTAAATCTTAAATACTTGTTCTCATTAACGATTTATTTCTACTTACAAATTAATGCAATTATTACCTATTTCCATCTTTATCTCCAATTAACGTAAAATGTTATATTCAAATTCCATAAATTTCAATAGATTCAAATTATCATATCTATGAAGAACATTTACGTTATTATCCATTTATTACCTTAACTTATTCAACGTAACATTTAATTTATATTTAATGCAATGATTTCCAAATCAATTGAATTGAATTAAATATATATGTATCACTCATAATAACTTGTGGTCACAACTCTTGATCACATTAATAAGTTTATTATTTACAATCCAATAATCGCCATTCTATATATATATATATATATATATATATATATATATATATATATATATATACACGAATTAACTAATTCAATATTTCCATTTCGTTTTCCTATCCTAAATTTATTACTAAGTGTATTTACTCCATTCCAACAAGTTGGAATTCCATTTTTACTATACAATCATTTCCCTATTCACCTTTATTACTAACCCATCATCATTGCATTTATTGTCTTTTATTGATTTAATCAATTTACCCCATATTCCCTTAAACTCATACGAACGAAACATTAATTTCTATTTATCTCATAAACTCCATTTCATAAATCTACCTGCAATTTCTACCTAGAAATAAGGTTACATTTCCGTTGAAAATACATTTACATCTTACGTTACTACATTAATAGTTAGTAACGTTTATATCATCAACCATCACTTATGAATAATTAGCGTTTCCTATTTATTTTGTTACATTCACTTACATTCATTTATGAATAAATTGGTATTCCCTTTAACCTATTAATTACTAACTTTAATTATTACAATTCATTTATCTAACATAAATTTTGAATCTATTTCCAAATTTTCATACTTCAATTAATTAACACCTTACAATAGTTTACAAATAAAAGGGATTGTACTAATTACATTATTTATTTTCTTACATTACTTTATTACCTCCGTTTATATTCAATTTCCGTAAACCAATATTTTATTCCATTGACAAATTCAATACTTGCAACAATTTCCACTATTTCTATTAATTGCAATATATAATTTAATTTGCAAATTTTAATTACCTTTGATACATCAAATTTCAATATTTTCTTTCATATAAATTAATAAGATTTTTATTTCTTTCTAAATTTTAAAGTAAAATCCTATTAATTTAATTCATTTCAAACATCGAATTTACGCGGGTCGTTACACTCTCCCCCACTCAAAACTTTTCATCCTCGAAAAGGAAAAGAAGGGAAAAATTAAATACAATACATCTTATCCAAAATATTTAACTTATAAACAATTAAATTTACAAAATTAATCACTTTAAATAAGATATCCTATTTATAACTATTTAATCCTTTATATTTAAATTATTAAAGTTTGGAAAAACATTTCCAAAATATTTCCAAGATACTGCATTTTCTTATATAATCCAAAGGGTTACAATTTATATAAAGTGAAATATTTAAGCGGTTTCAACCATTAATCAACCAATCAATACAACAACCATCAACTTTACAAACAGCGTACATACACAAGACAAAGCAACCATTTAATCCAACAAACAAATAGTTGTTCGGGTTCAAAACTTGAAATTGTATGGAATGAAAATAACTATCAAGTGCATCCTTTACTCAATAGTCTTAGATGGAACAACGATAGATTATTTATTCATCCAACAACTTCAAATTCTCTTGCCCAACCAACCATAAGTCAAACAATAACAATTCAAACCAACAACCAAATTAACTTATTATACATTTATTTCATGCTTTAGTTGTTTAATTTCTTTTCTTTCATTTATTGAGTGATTCCTTCATTACTTACAATTTTCATTTTTCATTTATTACAATATTCATTATATTTGCATTCCGTTTTATTTACTTAAGTTTATAATCATCTACTTATAATACTTAAAATTTCCATTTTAACTTAAGTTTATACATTTAATTCTCATTTTGTAACAGCAAATTCATTGAATACCTTTATTACCTCAAGTTTCACTTATAAGATTTCCCCTTACATTTTCTTACTAACATTGCAACTTTTATTATATGGTAAGTTATATATATGCTTTAAGAATATAAGTGAAAATTATACAAGTTTCTTCTCAATTCCTTTAATTAATTAATGGTTCAATAATTATGTATATTCATTTTATAAATTACAATTTCAACTTACTTTTAATTCATTCATTTATTTAATGCTTACATTTCTATTATATTTAATAATGGTAACAATTTAACTACACTAAATTTGCAACTTTATACATCAATTCTTATAAATAAAGAAGTTCATTAATTCATTTAATAATGTTTACAATCGTTTATTTACATTACTTATCTTCCTATTGTATTAAATTTTTACTTTAATTAAAGGTTCCAATTTCTACACTTAATTGAACTATTAATTAACTGGAACTTAAGAACCAAATACCGGGTTTAATTTTTAAATCATTTAAAATAATAGATAGATATCTATTCTTAACATATATATATCCAATTATAATTAAAACGATAAAAATTTCTTAAACAATTCTGCAGTAAATTTCTACAGTGGCCTTCCCACTTCGAAACTCGAAAATGAAAGTCGATGATGCGTGCACTCATCACCGAAATTATTTTCCAGCTACAGGGAGGAAAGTACAAAACTTATTTTTTCCGAAATCTTCTTTAAAACAATTTTTCCGAATTATATTGAAATATTTATATCAGAAAATACTTATAAATAATATTATTATATTCCAAAATTTATTCGAAAGAAATTTCAAAACCTCAGAACTTAAGTTCTAAATTTCCAAATTTCATCAATCTTATTTTCCAATCTAACTTATATTATTAATTATACACTTTATCACCTAACAACCAATCTATTGCAGCCCAATATAGATATAGATTGAAAAATTTATTTTATATATAGAAAATATAATAGGAAAAATTATTTCATTCACATATATTAAAACAGATATTATGTCGGTCTGTCCTATTTAGTGTTTAGAAACCCCTATTGATGTCACAGTGTCCCATGCATCAACCAGAATTTATAAATACAAAACGGAACAGATTAACACAATATTAAAACCTTTTAATAACACTAACAAGTATGCTTTCTCATATATATACACTCAGCGACTCCCATAGGGTATTACTACCCTATTAACAAAGAGTCAAACCCCACAAAGCCAAGGTTTATCGCTAAACCAAAGCTCTGATACCAACTGTAACGTCCCGCCTTTTCGCACGATTTAAGCCGACACACGTGCTAGTTCAACCATACAGAAGGGCGGATTGTTATGGGGTAAATAAGAAAAACGAGAAAGAAAAGAAAACAGAATCTCGCAGCGGAAGGATAAAATACAATAATAAAATGTATAGTTTATAAATCTGTTTACAAAACATTTATATACTACATATCAGAGTTACACATACCAATAACAATGCAGCGGAATTAAATGGTGTAGTGGAATAATATAGTAGATACAGTAATACAAATCTTCGTCTTCGTCCTCCAGAGCTAAATCCTCAAATCCTGAAACGCTCGGACTGACCCGAGCGAATTGAAAAGACAAAACACTCGAGTCAGAACTAAAAGATCTTATGTGAGTTAAATCAACAGGAGTAAATATGAGTGCAGTAACTCAAGAGATGCTCGGGATTTACATCTCCTAAGGATCCGTTAAACTATTTACTATGTAGTATATTGCGCTATTATAATAGTGTCTAATTGTAGAATAAACTTACTTTTTAATAGCGTTAAGGGGTTACCCATATAGCCCTTAACACAGAATATATTCCCATAGTATATACAGTACCGTAATCTCCCCCGTACTGGGCGTCGTCAAAGGGCACTCCATAGGTATGGTACAAAACAAAACTCGTAGTAAAGGCTCGGTATGGTAGGTGACACGGCACAACTAGGCAATGCAAGGGTAGATATACCAATTGCTATCCGGGCTGGTGGAAACGCGTAGCCGTAGTTACCGCCCACCTCGAACAAACTCCCCCAAAATCAAAAATAGAAGTGGCCACTGAATCAATCCAAAGTCAAAGTATAATATCGAAGAGGAGCGTCCGATAAAAGGTATGACCTCATTGTCCCGAGAATCACTCCTGTTTTAGCCACCTTATGCCAACTCACGGGAGTCGGGTCCACGTATTTACCTTACAGAAAACTTCACCACCACCTACTTCATTCTGGAATCTCCACCGCGTACACGGTTAGTCAAATTGGTTTTCGATATCGATAGAGAGTATGTCCATATCCGATCCCGGTCTCTTTGTCAACCCATCGTTATTATAACACCGCGGTCATTTAAAAATAGTTTATACTTTAAAACCAGAATAAAATTTTCCATTTCAAAACTATGAATACGATATCAATTTAAACCCAAAACAATATGATATCATTTTATCTCAAATATAATTCTATTCCAAAATCATGCTGGTTTAAAATTTAGAATACTTGGAAACCAAATATTTGAAATATACTTTCAAAGCATAATATTTCGAAATTCAAAATTTTAAAACCATAACTTCTAAAACTTGAATGGTTTGGATATTCAATGAATGTAAAATAAATGGTTTAACTTTAAAGTTACTTTGTAAAGAAAAATAATTTCCATGGCATTTCAAATATATTTCTTTATTTAAAGTTTAAACCATAATTTAAATATCACTTCAAGTTCCAAAAACCCCTTCAATTTCTATATATATATATCCATTTGGAGTATTAATATTTCAAAACTAAAGTTGGATTTTCTTCTTTCAACAATTAATATTCTATTATTTAGTCTTGAATATTCATATAAATTCCATAAATAAAACTCCAATTTCTAGCAATTAAATATTTTCTCAAATTTACTTTATACTAGAATTTTCATTTTTAATTCATCTTGGAAAATCCAGTTATAAATATCATACCTTAAAATTTCCAAACTTAAACATATAAGATAAATTTCCAAATTCCATTTTCTCAATTTTTCATTTTTATTCAACAGGTTTATACACAACTTAATTTTCAAATTTTTAACTTCATATGTATATATATCGAAGAATAATATTTTATAAAATATCAAAATCAAATTTTTATAAACCGTATCCCATCCAAACCATAGAAATCACTTTAAAATAATTTATATATAGACCACGGCGCCTGTATATAATTTTCTATCCTATGGTCAAGTGATACAGATATTTATCATTTCAATCCGCAATTTAAAAATAAAATTTTGCGGTTGTATATCATTTCAAACCACAATCCCGAATGAAACGAAAAATGCATGATAACTTGCAGTTAAATGATATAAAATAAAACATCCATTCATCAACATCATCCATCATCCAAATCACAATCATCATCCAATAATAATTCAATATCAATATATATCTGATAATATATATCAGGTAATAACTGGCGGTTATATTCAAAAATAAATTTAATCAACTATTAAACTAACAGTTTATATTTAGTAATAAATTTTATAACTGTTTACTAGCAGTTCCTATGCAAATAAATAAATTCTAACTGTCAATTAATAAGCAATAAATAAAATAAATTAACAGTTAAATTAAATAACGCGATTTAGCAAATATGATGAACAAAACATGCCAAACAGTTATAAATAAATTTCTACTCATATCTAAAATAAATTTAACAAACATAAAAACTTTTAGAAGTTGTGAGTGAGTTAAAACACTCACCTTTGGAATTTAAATTGGATTTAAATCCAATTTAAACCCAAAAATTTGACGGTCTCCAAATTTATCCAAACTAGTTCTAAACTGTCCGGAATTTAATTACGATCCTAACAAAAAAAGTTTCGCGTGAATCCGAGGTCGTATGAAAAAGTTATGCGATTTAAACGATTTAAAAATCAAAATAAATTATAAAACAAAACATACCTTAATTAAATACTCGCCACGTCACTATCGTCTTCCATGCGCTTTGGCTACAGGAGCACGCGAATATGTTTCTAGACCAAACCCAAAATGGAAAACGAACACCACCAGTAGATTGCGTATTCTGAGAACTCGAACATATAATTTTTTTGGAATTTTTAGATGTAACATCCCGCCTTTTCGCACACTTTAAACCGACACACGTGCCAATTCAAACCATACGGAAGGGCGGATTGTTATGGGGTAAATAAGAAAAACAGAGAAGAAAAAACAAAATAGAATCTCACAGCGGAAGGATAAAATATAATAGTAAAATATACAGTTTATAAAACTGTTTACAAAACATTTGATTCTTCTTTATACAATTAAATATCAGAGTTCACATACCAATAATATCAATGCAGCGGAATACAGTGTAGTGGAAATAAATAGTAGATAGTAATACTACAAATCTTCGTCTTCGTCCTCCAGAGCTAAAACTTCAAATCCTGAAACGCTCGAACTGACCCGAGCGAATTTGAAAAGACAAAACACTCGAGTCAGAACTAAAAGATCTTATGTAAGTTAAAATAACAGAAATAAATATGAGTGCAATAACTCAAGAGATGCTCGGGATTTACATCTCCTAAGGATCCGTTAAACTATTTACTATGTAGTATAATGCGCTATTATAATAGTGTCTATTTATAAAATAAACTTACTTTTAAATAGCGTTAAGGCTTTACATTTTCCACCTTAACACGTAATAGTCCCAGTAGTCCATCCAATATCATAGTCTCTCCTGATCGGGAAGCCACCAGAGGATACCACACGGGCTACGGGAGAAATCCAAACTCGTACAAGGCGCGATAGGGTAGGTGACACGGCAAAACTAGACAATGCCAGGGTAGATATACCAATTGCTATCCGGGCTGGTGGTAACGCGTAGCCGCAGCTACCGCCCACCTCGAACTAACACCCCCAATCAAAGAAATCAATAGTGGCCACCGAATCAATCCAAAGTCAGAGTATAGTATCGAAGGAGTGCGTTCGATCAGAGGAATGACCTCATTGGCCCGAGAATCGCTCCTGTTTTAGCCACCTTATGCCAACTCACGGGAGTTGGGTCCACGTATTTACCTTACAGGAAACGTCGCCACCAACATACCTCATTCTGGAATCTCCACCGCGTACACGGTTAGTCAAAGTGGTTTTCGGTATCGATAGAGAGTATGTCCATATCCGATCCCGGTCCCTTTGCCAACCCATCGTTATTATAACACCGCAGTCATTTAAAATAATTTATACTTTAAAACCAGAATAAAAATTTCCATTTCAAACTATGAATACGATATCATCTTAAAACCCAAAACAATATGATATCATTTTATCCAAATATATTTCTTTTCCAAAATCATACTGCTTTAAAATTTATAGTATCTGGAAACCAAATATTTGGCTTATACTTTCAAAGCATAATATTTCAAAATTCATATATTTTAAAACCATAACTTCTAAAACTTGAATGATTTGGATATTCAACGGTATATAAAATAAATGGTTTAACTTTAAGGTTACTTTGTAAAGAAAAATAATTTCCATGGCTTTACAAATATATTTCTTTATTTAAAGCCTAAACCGTAGATTTAAATATCACTTCAAGTTCCAAAACCCTTCAATTTCTATATAGATATATCCATTTGGAGTATTAATATTTCAAAACTAAAGTTGGATTTTATTATTTCAACAAATTAATGCTCTATTATTTAGTCTTGAATATTCCCATAAATTTCATAATTAAAACTCCAATTTCTAACAATTAAATATTTTCTTCAATTTAATTTATACTAACATATTCATTTTAATTATCTTGGAAAAGTCCAGCTATAAATATCATATCTTAAAATTTCCAAACTTAAACATTAAACATATGATATAATTATCAAACTCCATTTTTCTCAATTTTTCCATTTTTATTTAAGAGATTTATACACAGCTTAAATTCAAAATCTCTAACTTCATATGTATATATATAGAAGAAAATATCAAAATTAAAAGTTATAAACTGTATTTAATACAAACCATAGAAATCACTTTAAAATATTTTATATATATAGACCACGGTGCCTGTATATAATTTTCTATCCTATGGTCAAGTGATACAGATATTTATCATTTCAATCCGCAATTTAAAAATAAAATTTTGCGGTTGTATATCATTTCAAACCACAATCCCGAATGAAATGAAAAAATGCATGATAACTTGCAGTTTAATGATATACAATAAAACATCCATTCATCAAAATCATCCATCATCCAAATCACAATCATCACCCAATAATAAATCAATATCAATATATATCTGATAATATATAACAGGTAATAACTGGCAGTTATATTCAAAATAAAATTTAACAAGTATTAAACTAACAGTTTATATGCAAATCAATTTTATAACTGTTTCTAGCAGTTTATATGCAAATAAATAAATTCTAACTGTCAATTAATATGCAATAAATAAACTAAATTACAGTTAATTTAATTAAATGCGAATTAACAGATATGATAAATAAAACATGCCAAACAGTCATAAATAAATTCCTACTCATATCTAAAATAAATTTAACAAACATAAAAACTCTTAGAAGTTGTGAGTGGGTTAAAACACTCACCTTTTGAATTTAAATCGAATTTAAACCCAAAAATTCGACGGTCTCCAAATCTGTCCAAACCTGTGACATTAGATCCGGAATTTAAATACGAACCTAACCAAAAAAACCGTTCGTAAAACGGGTATCGTATGAAAAAGTTATTCGATTTTATCGAGTTGAAATTTAATTAAATTAAAAATAAAGAAGAAGAAAAAAAAAACAAACCGCTAAGCCACGTCACACGCGTTCTCCCCCAAAATCATCCCGCGCTTCAGAACCTCCTACCACACTTCGCGACCGAACGTTGACCAACGTTCTCTAACGCCACCGGCCCCATGTCCACGAGTCGCCGCCCGCAATGAGACCCCCGGCCTCCCCTCTACCGAACGACCCTACTGCGGCACCCCCAGTTCGTCGCCGCCGCCATCGCCGTTTGGGTTATTCGGAACCCTAGATCCAAAAATTCGATCGACTCAGGCAGCTCCAGGACCGCCGAACACAACCACGTCACTTGGCATCATGCCCTCCACCAGTCACAGCCAACAATTTCAAGAATCATCGACGAAATCGAATTCGCCTAAATCGACATATGGATTTCGAAATTTGGAACTTTGACCGTGATTTCTGGTAAATCCGGTAACCATCTTGAAAAACGAACAGCAGACGTAGATTCGTATTGATGAAAACTACGACATATAATTTTTTTGGAATTTTCTGAGATGTTTGAATTTTCATTTGAAATTTGAATTGAAATAGATCTAGGTTTTGCAACCATTGAGGAAGAGAAAGAGATGAAGAAAATGAACGTACAGACAAATGATAGAAGATGGAGGCTAGAGTTTAACACAACATATATATAGGCAAATAAAAGAAGGCTAAGTGGGCACGAATTACGAACGTGCTAAGCGGTAGTTGGCCCAAAAAGCCCGTTCTGACCCCAGAACGAAATTTATTAAGCCCATATATCCAAATAGGTATTTTACAATATTCTGAACGCGATGGAAAAAGTTTCACGTCCAAATTTGATCGTATGAAGAAGTTATGATAAAAACAAAATTTCCAAATTGATTTCAAATTGATTTTAATTAAATCGATTTCAAGGCATTTCGCGTTCGTACGATCAAACGAAAAGTCCGATCGATACGAAACTTGAAACCCTATAATAATTCACTGATACGGATCCGATGAAACTGGTTTCGTCGAAATCCGAGTCCGTGACCAAAATGGCTATTTTTACATAAATTGAATAAATTAATAATTAAATAAATTAATTCGTTATTTGAATTTCAAATTCTACAATTCATAATTTGTCACCTTGTATTACCAAATAAATTTAAAAAAATCCTTTAAACCAAATTCTAATACAAAGGTAAAGTAAATAAATTCACAATTTATAGTATCTAACATTAAATTCAAAAATCCAGTTATTTAATAATCATTCCTTTAAACCTGATTTAAATTCTCCTATTTATCTATTTAACCCTTTCTAGAATCATAGCTAATATTTGTCTTTCCTTCATTACCCAAATGTTCATATTCCATCAAATTTTATTTACTGAAGGTTGCACTTATTCCAATTTATACATCTTGCCCCTTTTCTCTTTAAATCAATAAATCTTCATATAGTATTTAGATTTATCATAAATTTTATCTATTTTTCCTTTTTAGGCAATGTTCTATATATTAGATTTCATTTAAATCCAATAAATCATACTATCGTAGTTATATCCAATTGAATAAATAAATGTTGATTCCTACTCTTTTTATCCAACAATTGTTTACGTTTTATTCCATTAATACTTCTACACACATCCTGGATTTTGTGTAAATGGTTTAAATCTTGTCTACTTCCCATTTAATATTTAAGGTTTCTAAAACCGATTAATATTATTTCCCTAGTCCAAACACCCTTTTGCCCAATTTATATTAACATATCCTTAAATTATATTAATTCCTATTGATGTAATAGTTAAACATAAATTTCACTTATTTGAAATAAATCCACAATTTAATTTCAAATAAATCAATAAATTTTGGTTTATCACTTCTTAAATACCCAATCATCATAATTTAATTAAAACTACATTTATCACATTTCATAGAATTTACCATCTTAAGTGACAAATCAAAACTACCCTAACTGCACAAATTTAGGGTAATTAATTTCAATTGCTTTCCCATTAAACTACATAAATTATCCAAATGAAACCTAAGTGAAACGTTTACTTATTTAAAAATCTTACTGTTTGAATGAATTTATCCTTTACGGTATAATTTACATTTGACTTGATTTCTCATTTATTTTGCAAAACGGTAAATTCCAATTTCTACCAACCTTATATTTAATATAAATTTGAATCCAAATCATTGGTATTTCACAACCTTATTGCGTACATTTACATATAGTTACAACTAAGTCAATACACTGATTTCATGAATTCATAAATTAATCCACAAATTTCCATTGACTCTTTATTATAAACCCAAATCTGCAATCCATTACCTTATATTAATGTGATCAAATTTTTATTTATTATTATAACTTTACGTTAAATTACTATTCAATGTATATTTATTCATCAATCAAATCCGATATTTACTTTCTATCCTTCTATTTGATAAAAAATCCAGTATACCTTTACATACATTCATTTATGGGTATTGCATTGAAATTAAATTTTTTAGCCAATACCACATTTTTACCATTTATTACAATTGGATTCCTAATTTTATTCAATACCCTGAATAAATAACATAAATATCAATCATGTTCTTACTTTTGTTTCTCTCATATTTAAAAATCAAATTATAGCATTTAACTTATTTTATTGGATCGTATTTTATTCAAGTCATAAATTATTAACCTGCACAAATATGATACCTTAATTTATTTAAATTTCCATTTACAACTTTTATTGCACTAAATCAAATTAATACTTTCTTAAATTTCTCTTATTAGATCTTATATCCAGGTAAGAATCATTTTCCTACTTACTTCATTTGAATATTATACAAATTTCTATATAAATAGGTTTTTAAGGCATCATTCATATAATTAATTTTAGCCTTTATTTCAATATTTGTTTGTAAAGTGAAAATTTTTCCACTAAATTAAATTACAAAGCTCATAAATCCAACCTAGTTAAATCCACAAATTATACGGGTCGTTACACTCTCCCCCACTCAAAACTTTTCGTCCCCGAAAAGGAAAAAGAATGGAGAAGAAAGAATTAAATAACAACACATCTTATTCAAAATATTAAATTTATAAACAATATTTACTAAATTTATTACCTTAAATAAAATATACCCGTTTTATAATCATTATATCTTTTTATACTTAGATAAATAAAGTTTGGAAAGCATTTTCAAATAATCTCTAAGTGGTTTCAATCACTAACAACAAATCAATCCAACAATCATCCATTTCAACAAACAGCATACACAACAAATATAAAACAACCATATAATCAAACAAACAAATAGTTATTTGGGTTCAAACTTGAAATGGTAGGGAATGAACAATAACTATCCAGTGCATCATTTACTCAACAGTCTTAGATGGGCTAAAATAGATTGTTTATTCATCCAACCACTTCAAATCTCCTTACCCAACCAACCCTAAATCAAACAATAACTATTCAAACTAACAATCAATTTACCTTATATAAATTCTTTACATACTTTAGTTGTTTGATTTCCTTTCTTTTATTCAAACCACATAAATTTTCCTTTTTATAATTTACATTTATTTCTAACAAACTTTTAACTTTTATTTCCTCATTCAATGGTTGTTTTCTTTATTTCTACTTATTACTTTCAATTATTCATTTATTCAAGTTATGTAAGTTTCCCTTTTATTTGTATTACATCTAAAGCACTTCTCAATTCAATCATTTATTAAATGCTTACATTCTATTATATCTAATTATAGTAACTTCTTTTTAATTACACTTACATTATTAACCTTATACCCTTCATTCTTATAAATTAAATTTAATGTTCAACAATATTACTTTTTGACTCATATGTTAAAATTTCAAATTTCCCTTTATAACTTTGCATTAATTTCTTGCCTAAATTAGAGATTTCAATTCATTAATTACTTACCTTTTATTTTACTAAAATAATTTTAAAAATTAATTAATGGAAATTTAAGAATTAAGTACCGGGTCAAATTTCAAATTATTTTAAAAATAATAGATGAATAATTTCTTACAACTTTTATATCTCTAATTATATTTAAACAATTAAAATTTTAAATAAATTCAAAATAAATCTGCAGTAGAATTTACTACAGTGGTATTTCCCTTTCGAACTCGAAAATGAAAGTCGATGATGCGGCCGCCATCACCGAAATTATTTTCCAGCGACAGAGAGGAAAGTACAAAACTTATTTTCTCCAAAATTTTCTTGTAAAACAATTCTTCCGAATTTAAAATGAAATATTTATATCAGAAAATATATATAACAATATTATTATACTTCAAAATCCTTTGAAAGCAAATTTTCAAAATCCCGGACTTAAGTCCTAAAATTTCCAAATTTCATTGATTTTAATTTCAATCTTATTTTACCTATTATTTAAAATTTTATTCCTAACAACTAATCTATTGCAACCAAAATATATATCATTTGAAAATTTTTATTTTATATATATAGAAAATATAATAGGCAAAATTATTTCATTTACCTATATTAAAACAAATATTATGTCGGTCTGTCCTATTAAGTGTTTAGAAATCCCTATTGATGTTATAGCGTCCCATGCACCAACCAGAATTTATAAATACAAAACAGAACAGATTAACACAATATCAAAATCATTTTATAACACTAACAAATACGCTCTCTCATATATATGCACTCAGCGACCCCCATAGGGTATTACTACCCTATTGACAAAGAGTCAAACCCCACAAAGCTAAGGTTTATCGCTAAACCAAAGCTCTGATACCAACTATAACATCCCGCCTTTTCGCACACTTTAAACTGACACACGTGCCAATTCAAACCATACGGAAGGGCGGATTGTTATGGGGTAAACAAGAAAAATAGAGAAGAAAAACAAAATAGAATCTCACAGCGGAAGGATAAAATATAATAGTAAAATATACAGTTTATAAAACAGTTTACAAAATATTTGATTCTTCTTTATACAATTAAATATCAGAGTTCACATACCAATAATATCAATGCAGCGGAATACAGTGTAGTGGAAATAAATAGTAGATAGTAATACTACAAATCTTCGTCTTCGTCCTCCAGAGCTAAAACTTCAAATCCTGAAACGCTCGGACTGACCCGAGCGAATTTGAAAAGACAAAACACTCGAGTCAGAACTAAAAGATCTATGTAAGTTAAAATAACAGAAATAAATATGAGTGCAATAACTCAAGAGATGCTCGGGATTTACATCTCCTAAGGATCCGTTAAACTATTTACTATGCAGTATATTGCGCTATTATAATAGTGTCTATTTATAAAATAAACTTACTTTTAAATAGCGTTAAGGCTTTACATTTTCCACCTTAACACGTAATAGTCCCAGTAGTCCATCCAATATCATAGTCCCTCCTGATCGGGAAGCCACCAGAGGATACCACACAGGCTATGGGAGAAATCCAAACTCGTACAAGGCGCGATAGGGTAGGTGACACGGCACAACTAGGCAATGCCAGGGTAGATATACCAATTGCTATCTGGGCTGGTGGTAACGCGTAGCCGCAGCTACCGCCCACCTCGAACTAACACCCCCAATCAAAGAAATCAATAGTGGCCACCGAATCAATCCAAAGTCAGAGTATAGTATCGAAGGAGTGCGTTCGATCAGAGGAATGACCTCATTGGCCCGAGAATCACTCCTGTTTTAGCCACTTTATGCCAACTCACGGGAGTTGGGTCCACGTATTTACCTTACAGGAAACGTCGCCACCAACCTACTTCATTCTGGAATCTCCACCACGTACACGGTTAGACAAAGTGGTTTTCGGTATCGACAGAGAGTATGTCCATATCCGATCCCAGTCTCTTTGCCAACCCATCGTTATTATAACACCACGGTCATTTAAAATAATTTATACTTTAAAACCAGAATAAAAATTTCCATTTCAAACTGTGAATACGATATCATCTTAAAACCCAAAACAATATGATATCATTTTATCCAAATATATTTCTTTTCCAAAATCATACTGCTTTAAAATTTATAGTATCTGGAAACCAAATATTTGGCTTATACTTTCAAAGCATAATATTTCGAAATTCATATATTTTAAAACCATAACTTCTAAAACTTGAATGGTTTGGATATTCAACGGTATATAAAATAAATGGTTTAACTTTAAGGTTACTTTGTAAAGAAAAATAATTTCCATGGCTTTACAAATATATTTCTTTATTTAAAGCCTAAACCATAGATTTAAATATCACTTCAAGTTCCAAAACCATTCAATTTCTATATAGATATATCCATTTGGAGTATTAATATTTCAAAACTAAAGTTGGATTTTATTCTTTCAACAAATTAATGCTCTATTATTTAGTCTTGAATATTCCCATAAATTCCATAATTAAAACTCCAATTTCTAGCAATTAAATATTTTCTTCAATTTAATTTATACTAACATATTCATTTTAATTATCTTGGAAAAGTCCAGTTATAAATATCATATCTTAAAATTTCCAAACTTAAACATTAAACATATGATATAATTATCAAACTCCATTTTTCTCAATTTTTCCATTTTTATTTAAGAGATTTATACACAGCTTAAATTCAAAATCTCTAACTTCATATGTATATATATAGAAGAAAATATAAAAATTAAAAATTATAAACCGTATTCCATATAAACCATAGAAATCACTTTAAAATATTTTATATATATAGACCACGGTGCCTGTATATAATTTTCTATCCTATGGTCAAGTGATACGGATATTTATCATTTCAATCCGCAATTTAAAAATAAAATTTTGCGGTTGTATACCATTTCAAACCACAATCCCGAATGAAATGAAAAAATGCATGATAACTTGCAGTTTAATGATATACAATAAAACATCCATTCATCAAAATCATCCATCATCCAAATCACAATCATCACCCAATAATAAATCAATATCAATATATATCTGATAATATATAACAGGTAATAACTGGCAGTTATATTCAAAATAAAATTTAACAACTATTAAACTAACAGTTTATATGAAAATCAATTTTATAACTGTTTCTAGCAGTTTATATGCAAATAAATAAATTCTAACTGTCAATTAATATGCAATAAATAAACTAAATTACAATTAATTTAATTAAATGCGAACTAACAGATATGATAAATGAAACATGCCAAACAGTCATAAATAAATTCCTACTCATATCTAAAATAAATTTAACAAACATAAAAACTCTTAGAAGTTGTGAGTGGGTTAAAACACTCACCTTTTGAATTTAAATCGAATTTAACCCAAAAATTCGACGGTCTCCAAATCTGTCCAAACCAGTGACATCAGATCCGGAATTTAAATACGAACCTAACAAAAAAACCGTTCGTAAAACGGGTATCGTATGAAAATGTTATTCGATTTTATCGAGTTGAAATTTAATTAAATTAAAAACAAAGAAGAAGAAAAAAAAAACAAACCCCTAAGCCACGTCACACGCGTTCTCCCCCAAAATCATCCCGCACTTCAGAACCTCCAACCACACTTCGCGACCGAACGTTGACCAACGTTCTTTAACGCCACCGGCCCCATGTCCACGAGTCGCCACCCGCAATGAGGCCCCCGGCCTCCCCTCTACCGAACGACCCTACTGCGGCACCACCAGTTCGCCGCCGCCGCCGTCGCCGTTTGGGTTATTCGAAACCCTAGATCCAAAAATTCGATCGACTCAGGCAGCTCCAGGACCTCCGAACACAACCACGTCACTTGGCATCATGCCCTCCACCAATCATAGCCAACAATTTCAAGAATCATCGACGAAATCGAATTCGCCTAAATCGACATATGGATTTCGAAATTTGGAACTTTGACCGTGGTTTCTGGTAAATCCGGTCACCATCTTGAAAAACGAAGAGCAGACGTAGATTCGTATTAATGAAAACTACGACATATAATTTTTTTGGAATTTTCTGAGATGTTGGAATTTTCTGCAACCATTGAGGAAGAGAAAGAGATGAAGAAAATGAACGTACAGACAAATGATAGAATATAGTGGCTAGGGTTTAACAAAACATATATATAGGCAAATAGAAGAAGGATAAGTGGGCACGAATTACGAACGTGCTAAGCGGTAGTTGGCCCAAAAAGCCCGTTCTGACCCCGGAACGAAATTTATTAAGCCCATATATCCAAATAGGTATTTTACAATATTTTGAATGCGATGGAAAAAGTTTCACGTCCAAATTTGATCGTATGAAGAAGTTATGATAAAAACAAAATTTCCAAATTGATTTCAAATTGATTTTAATTAAATCGATTTCAAGGTGTAACGACCCGATATTTTCTACCATTCGCATCCGCACATGTCGGACTTGAATTGCTCAAAATACCGCGTTGTAAATAAAATTTGGCAAATCTCAGAATATACAGTAAATACATAATCACAGATCACAGACACAGAGTATTTAATAATGCAGCAGAATTTAAAAGAAATAGTAGTTCATGAAGCTACTATATAAAAATAAGATACATCAGTGTTAAACATGATACAACAAAAAGTAACAAGATACATCAGGTACAAATCAGAATACATCACTGAAATCACTGGATACAGAAAGCAAAATGGATGGCTGGATCTTCAAGGAAAGCTCCAACTCCGAAGGTGAATCTTGAATGCTAACTCACTCAATCTGACTCGAGCGTAAAGCAAAACACAAAACACTCGAGTCAGGACATAAATACTTATGAACTATAAATCAACTCAAATGAACAGTAACAAAAATGCATCAGTAACTTAAAGGATGCTTGGGATCGCCCATCCTTTAAGGATCCGTTAAACTATTTACTATGTAATAATAGTGCGCTATTATAATAATGTCTACAGTAAAATAAACATACTTTTAAATAGCGTTCCGGGCTACCCATATCACCCTTCACACATAATAGTCCCATAGTCCATCCAATATCATGCCATCTCCACTCCGGGTGACTGTCAGAGGATACCACACGGGCTACGGGAGAAAAACAAACTCGTAGTAAAGGCTCGGTATGGTAGGTGACACGGCACACAAGGCAATGCCAGGGTAGATATACCAATTACGCATACGGGCTGGTGGTAACGCAGCAGCCACACACGCCCACCTCGGAACACACTCCCAATCAAAATCGAAGGATGGCCATCTAATCAATCACCAGTAAGAGTATAGTATCGAAGGAATGTGTCCGATCGGAGGAATGACCTCACTTGGCCCAAGATCGCTCCTGTTTTAGCCACCTTATGCCAACTCGCGGGAGTTGGGTCCACGTAATATACCTCAAGAACGTCGCCACCATCCTACTTCATTCTGTAATCTCCACCGCGTACACGGTTGTTAAAGTGGTTTTCGGTGTTGGCAGAGAGTATGACAACTTCCGATCCCGGTCTCTTCAACAACCAAACGTTATTATAACTCCGTGGTCATTTCAAAATAGTTTATATTTCAAAAGGATCAAATCATTTCATTTCAAAACTATATTCCTTTCAAAATAGTTTACGCCTCGAAACCAAAATCATTTTTATTTCAAAACTATTTATTCAATCAAAATAGTTTATACTTCGAAACCAAAATCATTTTTATTTCAAAACTATATTCAAATCAAAATAGTTTATACTTTATCATTTCCATCTCAAACCTATATTCACTTTCAAAATTCATAATACTTTCAAAGTTATAACTCTTTCGAAACCAAAATACTTGAAACAATTACACTTTGAAAATCATAACATTTCAAAATCATACATTTGAAATCATCGGATATTCATTTAATTCTTTACATTTTACAATTCATTCAATTAATCCCAAATTTTCAATTTCCAACTTAATTCAATTCAAACCATCAGTTTCAATTAAATTTCCCAATAACCATTTCAAATCATATCATTTTCAAATATAGATTTGATCCACAAATTAAACTATTCAATTTTTAATAAATCTCAAAGCTTTAATATCCCGCATTTCAAAACTAAATTTTATAATTTCATATATCTCAAATCTAGTTTCATTATTACTTAGTTTTGAAATATTCATTTCATAAATCCAATACTATTTAAATAAACTCAATTTACAATTAAACTAAATATCCTTTCATACCAATATAAACTTCAAATATTCATTTATCAAAAGTACATATCATTCTAATTCATATTCTTTATCAAAATAAAGATCAAATCATTTCCAAACCTTATTATCAAATCATTATTTGAATTCAAATTCGAATACTCAAATTTAAATATCATTTTTAAATCAAATAAGTCATTCATTTGTTATTTCAAGTATCATTACAAAATACTTTAAAAATTCCATTCAAAATTCATTTATCTCATTACATTTCATTCCATTTAACACATAACCAAGTAAACCTTACTTAAATTCAAATTCAAATTTAAATTCCTTAAAAATTCAAATTTAAATATTAAAATATATTCAAAACTTTTTAAATTTCACAATTAATCAATTTCCAAAATTTAAATCATTTAACACTTTAAAATATAACTCAAACAGTGTTAAAACTATAACATTCAAACATTGTCAAATTATAGCAACGACAGCATTTATAAAGTGCTATCGTAGCTTATAGCTTCCAAAAATGGTTTAGTTCAAGAATAACGGCATTTATAAAATGTCGTAATAGATATTTAGTTATTTCAAACATTGTTAGATTCAAAACAATAGCATTTAAAAATGCTGTCAAAAGACTACAACATTTTGAAAATGCTATGAATTCCAGATTTCATTTTTGCTTTTCAAAAAAAATAATAAAACTCCAAATTTTATTATAACTCAAAAATCATATTTCTAGACTTCAAAATTTCACATTTAAAATCATTTTAACATATGATTTAACACAACAAAATTTTTAGATCAAATATTCAATTTAAAAACTCCATTCATTTATTAAGTCAAAATTCACTGTTTATTAACATATAAATTAAATAAAACTTAAAATTTTACTTCAAATATAATTTTAAAACTTTAAATTTAATTTCCATTATTTATTTACATTTTAAAATAAAATTTAAAGTCTAAAATCTCAATTATTTCACACTACTCAAATTCACAATTTCAAGACTTAATATTTAATTTTCTTAAAACCATAAAATATATATTTCTAAATCAAAATTTCATACTTTTAAAAATACATATTTTAATAAATATCATTTAAAAATATACCACGGGGTCTGTATATAATTTTCTAACCTAGGTCAAGTGATACGGATATATATCATTTCAATCCGCAGTTTACAAAGAAAACCCGGGTTTTATCATTTCAAACCCGCAATCCCAAGCCAAATAAAATACAATAAAAATCGCTTAGGCCTATCATTTCAGCCCATAACGATTTTTCCCTATTCTAAAGTCCGTTCGGGTATGTATCATTTCAACCCATAGTGATTCTATTCTAACAGGGAACTTGCAGTGTGAATATATGCATAAACAATATAAACAATGCCAATGTCACAATATAATGTCATATATCAGATGTCAGGTGATAATTAACAGTTTTAACATGGTAACAACATGGCATAGCATATCATATGATCATCATTAACTTGCATAAACATTTTATATTACTAAACACTTGTCATCAATTCACTATTTCATAAGTATAAATGTCAGAGTGAGATGGACTCACCTTTCAAGCTGAAGACCACTACGGCACACAAAACGATTCCAAGGGAACGACAAGCACGATATAGCACGACTAGTGATTCAATTGAGTGAAGAGAGCCAAGATGACCATCTTGTAACAATCCAATAGACACAAACAATATAACATATGAATTACTTAACACAAAACAACATTGAAATAAACGGAAATACAAAGCAACAAAGACAAGAATGATTAGACCTTGCTTTAATCATTCAAGAGCTCGACCAAGGGGATCTTTTGCTCGGCCATAGCTGATGATATAGGATCTGGTTTGGATCAGGTATGGCATCAAAAATGCATGTTAAAATGGAGATGAAATAGTTGATGATGGATAGGAGTTGCAACATGGGAAAATTAAAGGGACAAGGCAAAGAGGAGTAGAGTTCTGGGCTCAACAAGGCTCGGCCTTGGATCAAGTGGGGCTCGGCCCTACATGCTTCAGGTCTAGTCATTGCTGGAGTGATGTTTATAGGTCAGGTCAGTAGGTGGTGGTGGAGATAGGGGGTGGCCAAGGCAACTATGAAGGTGATAGTGGAGTTATGCTCGGCTAGGCAAGGTTTCAAGGGGTTAGGTGCAAAGTATTGTGGTGTTTGGTCCACTTGTAGGTCATTGCTTGAGGTGGTGGTCAGAATAGGAGGTGGTGGTTGCTGTGGATGGTGATGGTGGAGAGAATGGTGGTGATGATGGGTGGTAGGGCCGAGCAAACAAGGTGGAAGAGGAAGGCAAAACTTAGAAAAATAATGAAAAGAGAAAGGAGATGAAGCCATTATTTTTTTCTTTTTTTCTTCTTCATGAAGTCGTGATTTTTAGGGGATGAGAAGTCTTCCCTTTCACGTGAAAAAGAAAGAAGAATACACGGCTGAAGAATGGAGTTAAGGAAGCCAATTGAAGAGATGTTGGTTGGGAAATGAAAAGACAGAATAGAAAAAGGCTTAAGCAAATAAAGAGTCATAAACCTTTCAAATTTCCACCATTTCTTTTTAAAATTTAAAAACATGTAAAATATTTATAAATACAGATAAAACACGAAAATATAGTAAATAAACAAAAATAAACAAATAAATATTAATTAAATATAATTAAATTAAGAAAATAACAAAGAAAAATGTAAATTAGGCTTGAAAATTTGAAAATAAATGAAATGAACTTTGGAAAAATTGTATCTGTATGAAATATATTTATAAATAATGATAAAAACATAAAAATAAATTGCATAATTAAAAATGAATAATTAAATTTTAATTAAATATAATTTAAATGAAGAAAATAGCAGAAAAATGGAAACTAACCTTTAAAAATCGAAAATAAATTCAGTGAGCTTTGGAAAAATTCAAACATCACTTTCAAAATATTTAAAAGGTAAATATATATGTAACATAACATATAATACAATTTAGAATAAGATATGACAATTAAAAAGGTTATTTATATAATTTAAAATAAACAATATTGTTAAATAAAACAATTTACACCCAATTTTGTAAAAATCATAACTTTCACAATATTATTCGGATTTCAACGAAACGAAAAGCAGTGTTCTTGAAATTTTATTTACTTTCATAAAAAAGATAAAATTCAAATTTTCAAACTTTTTAAAATTTAAATTTAAAAGTCAAAGTTTGACCAGATTGACCAAAATTCACATTTTCTGGAAATATTCAATTTATGCATGTTTGAAATTCTAATCACATCAAAATCAACATTTATATTTCAATTAACAAAATATATTCATTTTAATAAATAAAATAAAGTTTTTAAATTAGGAATTTAAATTAAAATAATTAAAATATACAGTTACAATAATCAGAAAATACAGGGTTGTTACACTCTCCCCCACTCAAAACTTTTCGTCCCCGAAAAGGAATGAGGTACGGGAAAGCACAGAAAAAGATAGAATGAAATAGTATTAAGACAAGATGACAAGAAGATTAAAATTATACCTGATAACTGTTGCTGTAGGTAAGTTTAACAATGTGGAGATGATCTTTCCAAGATCTTCCAGAATCAAGAACACAAGCATGAAAAAAAATCTTTTAAAAACTGATTCACCCTTCCCGTTTGACCAATGGTCTATGGATAGCGAGCAGTGCTCAGATTCAAAGATGAGTACCAAAGATTATAGAAAGATTTCTAAACAGACTAGTATAAGCAATAGCCTCCCCATTCTGTAGCAAGATAAGGAAAATAAAATTATCCGAAAGATAGTTTGAAAAATAAAATAAGATCATAAATTTGGAACCATGAAAATTTCAACTTAAATTGAAAATTAATTTTTCATAAGTTACATAAATCTTAAACATCTCTAATTTCATTATCTTAACATCCAATTATCTTAAATTAACAATTTCAAAAATAATGGATTTGAAAAAATCATTTATTATACACATAATGTACTCAATAAATTAATTCTTCTTTATTCCTAATTAAAATTAAATTTATTCCTCTCAATATATTTTATCACCTATGTTAAATATATTTATGCTTATTATAACTTCTTTATCTTATTCTTAGTTCCTTTATCATCATTTTATATTGTAAATTATTCCATTACACTTTTTCTTTATTTACCTCTGTTAATCCTTTTATAACAAAAATTTAAGTATATAACATTTATAATAACCACTCAAATTTTATTTAAAAAATCCTTTTTTTATATTGTATATTATCCAATTACATATTCAACTTCTGAAAATTAAGGTAAGTTATATTGGAATGAAATTGTGTATTATACAAATAAAACTTTCTAATTCAATTATTTCAAGCTTGAATATTTATCCAAATCTCAAAATTATACTTAGAAATTATCCTTGAAGATAAAATTTAGGAATTAAATTTCCGATAAATTCCAAACTATTTAGAGATAAATAAATGGTCATATACACTATATATATATATATATATATATATATATATATATCCATTCAAATTCAAATCATATATCAGCATATGTTATAAATCCAGTCTTATTTTAGAAATTAAAACCAACAAAATTTTCCCAAATCAAAACTGTAGCAAGACTACAGAATGGTCACTTTACTTCGAAACTCGAAAATGAATGTCGGTGATCCTGCAGTCATCACCGAAGTTATTTTCCAGCGACAAAGAGAAGAGCACTAGTTTTAAACTTTAAAATTCTTTGGAAACAAATTTCTATTCCAAAATACTTTAAATAATATATCCTTTAAAACTTTAAACACCAAGTTTGAAATCCATCGGAAATTAAATTCTCAAATTCTTGTTTTACATTCATTTTAAATTTCCAAATAAATTTATAACCATGTTTTATAGTTCAATTAGATATATGAAACAATAGAAAATGATATATAAATCAAATATTATTTCTTAACAACCAATTCAAATAAAAATCCAGATAAAGATTTATAATATAGTTACAAAATTTATTTCACAAAATTTATTTCATTACCAAATTTTAAAAACATATTGTGTCAGTTTGCTCTGTTCATGTGTTTTGGAAATCTTATCGATAGCGTTGATCAGACGAATCGATTAGAAACCCAAATCAACATCAACAACTCAAACAACACAATATATAAAACATTTTAAATATTAGTTTATAAATACACTTCAAGAATAATTTGAAGATAAGTTGGAAATAAAGATGAGATGATTAAATAACAGAATAGGGAGATGTATGAGTTTATATAAATCGCGGGTAACCTTAACCGGGTCAACCGTGACTTAAAGAATAAGATCGATGTGGATTTCTTGGGTAAATCGACATTCGATCTCAAGATGTAGAGTTCGAAATTATAAGAGATACTAGCATCTAAACCGAGGATATAGAATCTCTGGTGAATCGATGTTGTTGTAAAGGGCTTTTCCCCTTTTACAAATAAATTTGAGGTTGGCGAGACCGCCGACTCATTATGAAGATCTTTGAAGTGGAGTTATGGGATACTCCAGAAACAAAAGAAGATAAATAGTGAGGGACATGAATGGATTTTGGAACCACAGGGAATGTTCCAAAATTCAAAGGAATCGAGTCAAAAAGGAAGAGGTTTAAACTCGAATGAAAGTGATTCTGTAAATACATTTACCCTATATACTGAGTTTTGCCTAGAGCTACCAAAGCTCTGATACTAACTGTAACGACCCGATATTTTCAACCATTCGCATCCGCACATGTCGGACTTGAATTGCTCAAAATACCGCGTTGTAAATAAAATTTAGCAAATCTTAGAATATACAGTAAATACATAATCACAGATCACAGACACAGAGTATTTAATAATGCGGTGGAATTTAAAAGAAACAGTAGTTCATGAAGCTACTATATAAAAATAAGATACATCAGTGTTAAACATGATACAACAAAAAGTAACAAGATACATCAGGTACAAATCAGAATACATCACTGAAATCACTGGATACAGAAAGCAAAATGGATGGCTGGATCTTCAAGGAAAGCTCCAACTCCGAAGGTGAATCTTGAATGCTAACTCACTCAATCTGACTCGAGCGTAAAGCAAAACACAAAACACTCGAGTCAGGACATAAATACTTATGAACTATAAATCAACTCAAATGAACAGTAACAAAAATGCATCAGTAACTTAAAGGATGCTTGGGATCGCCCATCCTTTAAGGATCCGTTAAACTATTTACTATGTAATAATAGTGCGCTATTATAATAATGTCTACAGTAAAATAAACATACTTTTAAATAGCGTTCCGGGCTACCCATATCACCCTTCACACATAATAGTCCCATAGTCCATCCAATATCATGCCATCTCCACTCCGGGTGACTGTCAGAGGATACCACACGGGCTACGGGAGAAAAACAAACTCGTAGTAAAGGCTCGGTATGGTAGGTGACACGGCACACAAGGCAATGCCAGGGTAGATATACCAATTACGCACACGGGCTGGTGGTAACGCAGCAGCCACATACGCCCACCTCGGAACACACTCCCAATCAAAATCGGAGGATGGCCATCTAATCATTCACCAGTAAGAGTATAGTATCGAAGGAATGTGTCCGATCGGAGGAATGACCTCACTTGACCCGAGATCGCTCCTGTTTTAGCCACCTTATGCCAATTCACGGGAGTTGGGTCCACGTAATATACCTCAAGAACGTCGCCACCATCCTACTTCATTCTGGAATCTCCACCGCGTACATGGTTGTTAAAGTGGTTTTCGGAGTTGGCAGAGAGTATGACAACTTCTGATCCCGGTCTCTTCAACAACCAAACGTTATTATAACGCCGTGGTCATTTCAAAATAGTTTATATTTCAAAAGGATCAAATCATTTCATTTCAAAACTATATTCCTTTCAAAATAGTTTACGCCTCGAAACCAAAATCGTTTTTATTTCAAAACTATTTATTCAATCAAAATAGTTTATACTACGAAACCAAAATCATTTTTATTTCAAAACTATATTCAAATCAAAATAGTTTATACTTTATCATTTCCATCTCAAACCTATATTCACTTTCAAAATTCATAATACTTTCAAATTTATAACTCTTTCGAAACCAAAATACTTGAAACAATTACACTTTGAAAATCATAACATTTCAAAATCATACATTTGAAATCATCGGATATTCATTTAATTCTTTACATTTTACAATTCATTCAATTAATCCCAAATTTTCAATTTCCAACTTAATTCAATTCAAACCATCAGTTTCAATTAAATTTCCCAATAACCATTTCAAATCATATCATTTTCAAATATAGATTTGATCCACAAATTACACTATTCAATTTTTAATAAATTTCAAAGCTTTAATATCCCGCATTTCAAAACTAAATTTTATAATTTCATATATCTCAAATCTAGTTTCATTATTACTTAGTTTTGAAATATTCATTTCATAAATCCAATACTATTTAAATAAACTCAATTTACAATTAAACTAAATATCCTTTCATACCAATATAAACTTCAAATATTCATTTATCAAAAGTACATATCATTCTAATTCATATTCTTTATCAAAATAAAGATCAAATCATTTCCGAACCTTATTATCAAATCATTATTTGAATTCAAATTCAAATACTCAAATTTAAATATCATTTTTAAATCAAATAAGTCATTCATTTGTTATTTCAAGTATCATTACAAAATACATTAAAATTCCATTCAAAATTCATTTATCTCATTACATTTCATTCCATTTAACACCTAACCAAGTAAACCTTACTTAAATTCAAATTCAAATTTAAATTCCTTAAAAATTCAAATTTAAATATTAAAATATATTCAAAACTTCTTAAATTTCACAATTAATCAATTTCCAAAATTTAAATCATTTAACACTTTAAAAATAACTCAAACAGTGTTAAAACTATAACATTTCAAACATTGTCAAATTATAGCAACGACAGCATTTATAAAGTGCTATCGTAGCTTATAGCTTCCAAAAATGGTTTAGTTCAAGAATAACGGCATATATAAAATGTCGTAATAGATATTTAGTTATTTCAAACATTGTTAGATTCAAAATAATAGCATTTAAAAATGCTGTGAAAAGACTACAACATTTTGAAAATGCTATGAATTCCAGATTTCATTTTTGCTTTTCAAAAAAAATAATAAAACTCCAAATTTTATTATAACTCAAAAATCATATTTCTAGACTTCAAAATTTCACATTTAAAATCATTTTAACATATGATTTAACACAACAAAATTTTTAGATCAAATATTCAATTTAAAAACTCCATTCATTTATTAAGTCAAAATTCACTGTTTATTAACATATAAACTAAATAAAACTTAAAATTTTACTTCAAATATAATTTTAAAACTTTAAATTTAATTTCCATTATTTATTTACATTTAAAATAAAATTTAAAGTCTAAAATCTCAATTATTTCACATTTACGTACTCAAATTCACAATTTCAAGACTTAATATTTAATTTTCTTAAAACCATAAAATATATATTTCTAAATCAAAATTTCATACTTTTAAAAATACATATTTTAATAAATATCATTTAAAAATATACCACGGGGTCTGTATATAATTTTCTAACCTAGGTCAAGTGATATGGATATATATCATTTCAATCCGCAGTTTACAAAGAAAACCCGGGTTTTATCATTTCAAACCCGCAATCCCAAGCCAAATAAAATACAATAAAAATCGCTCAGGCCTATCATTTCAGCCCATAACGATTTTTCCCTATTCTAAAGTCCGTTCGGGTATGTATCATTTCAACCCATGGTGATTCTATTCTAACAGGGAACTTGCAGTGTGAATATATGCATAAACAATATAAACAATGCCAATGTCACAATATAATGTCATATATCAGATGTCAGGTGATAATTAACAGTTTTAACATGGTAACAACATGGCATAGCATATCATATGATCATCATTAACTTGCATAAACATTTTATATTACTAAACACTTGTCATCAATTCACTATTTCATAAGTATAAATGTCAGAGTGAGATGGACTCACCTTTCAAGCTGAAGACCACTACGGCACACAAAACGATTCCAAGGGAACGACAAGCACGATATAGCACGACTAGTGATTCAATTGAGTGAAGAGAGCCAAGATGACCATCTTGTAACAATTCAATAGACACAAACAATATAACATATGAATTACTTAACACAAAACAACATTGAAATAAACGAAAATACAAAGCAACAAAGACAAGAATGATTAGACCTTGCTTTAATCATTCAAGAGCTCGACCAAGGGGCTCTTTTGCTCAGCCATAGCTGATGATATAGGCTCTGGTTTGGATCAGGTATGACATCAAAAATGCATGTTAAAATGGAGATGAAATAGTTGATGATGGATAGGAGTTGCAACATGGGAAAATTAAAGGGACAAGGCAAAGAGGAGTAGAGTTCTAGGCTCAACAAGGCTCGGCCTTGGATCAAGTGGGGCTCGGCCCTACATGCTTCAGGTCTAGTCATTGCTGGAGTGATGTTTATAGGTCAGGTCAGTAGGTGGTGGTGGAGATAGGGGGTGGCCAAGGCAACTATGAAGGTGATAGTGGAGTTATGCTCGGCTAGGCAAGGTTTCAAGGAGTTAGGTGCAAAGTATTGTGGTGTTTGGTCCACTTGAAGGTCATTGCTTGAGGTGGTGGTCAGAATAGTAGGTGGTGGTTGTTGTGGCTGGTGATGGTGGAGAGGATGGTGGTGATGATGGGTGGTAGGGCCGAGCAAACAAGGTGGAAGATGAAGGCAAAACTTAGAAAAATAATGAAAAGAGAAAGGAGATGAAGCCATTATTTTTTTCTTTTTTTCTTCTTCATGAAGTCGTGATTTTTAGGGGATGAGAAGTCTTCCCTTTCACGTGAAAAAGAAAGAAGAATACACGGCTGAAGAATGGAGTTAAGGCAGCCAATTGAAGAGATGTTGGTTGGGAAATGAAAAGACAAAATACAAAAAGGCTTAAGCAAATAAAGAGTCATAAACCGTTCAAATTTCCACCATTTCTTTTTAAAATTTAAATACATGTAAAATATGTATAAATACAGATAAAACACGAAAATATAGTAAATAAACAAAAATAAATAAATAAATATTAATTAAATATAATTAAATTAAGAAAATAACAAAGAAAAATGTAAATTAGGCTTGAAAATTTGAAAATAAATGAAATGAACTTTGGAAAAATTGTATCTGTATGAAAAATATTTATAAATAAAGATAAAAACATAATAATAAAATGAATACATAAAAATGAATAATTAAATTTTAATTAAATATAATTTAAATGAAGAAAATAGCAGAAAAATGGAAACTAACCTTTAAAAATAGAAAATAAATTCAGTGAGCTTTGGAAAAATTCAAACATCATTTTCAAAATATTTAAAAGGTAAATATATATGTAACATAACATACAATACAATTTAAAATAAAATATGACAATTAAAAAGATTATTTATATAATTTAAAATAAACAATATTGTTAAATAAAACAATTTACACCCATTTTTGTAAAAAACATAACTTTCACAATATTATTCGGATTTCAACGAAACGAAAAGCAGTGTTCTTGAAATTTTATTTACTTTCATAAAAAAGATAAAATTCAAATTTTAAAACTTTTTAAAATTTAAATTTAAAAGTCAAAGTTTGACCAGATTGACCAAAATTCACATTTTCTGGAAATATTCAATTTATGCATGTTTGAAATTCTAATCCACATCAAAATCAACATTTATATTTCAATTAACAAAATATATTCATTTTAATAAATAAAATAAATTTTTTAAATTAGGAATTTAAATTAAAATAATTAAAATATACAATTACAATAATCAGAAAATACAAGGTTGTTACACAAGGCGTTTCGCGTTCGTACGATCAAACGAAAAGTCCGATCGATACGAAACTTGAAACCCTACAAAAATTCACTGATACGGATCCGATGAAACTGGTTTCGTCGAAATCTGAGTCCGTGACAAAAATGGCTATTTTTACATAAATTGAATAAATTAATAATTAAATAAATTAATTCGTTATTTGAATTTCAAATTCTACAATTCATAATTTGTCACCTTGTATTACCAAATAAATTAAAAAAAATCCTTTAAACCAAATTCTAATACAAAGGTAAAGTAAATAAATTCACAATTTATAGTATCTAACATTAAATTCAAAAATCCAATTATTTAATAATCATTCCTTTAAACCTGATTTAAATTCTCCTATTTATCTATTTAACCCTTTCTAGAATCATAGCTAATATTTGTCTTTTCTTCATTACCCAAATGTTCTTATTCCATCAAATTTTATTTACTGAAGGTTGCACTTAATCCAATTTATACATCTTGCCCTTTTCTCTTTAAATCAATAAATCTTCATATATAGTATATAGATTTATCATAAATTTTATCTATTTTTCCTTTTTAGGCAATGTTCTATATATTAGATTTCATTTAAATGCAATAAATCATACTATCGTAGTTATATCCAATTGAATAAATAAATGTTGATTCCTACTCTTTTTGTCCAACAATTGTTTACGTTTTATTCCATTAATACTTCTACACACATCCTGGATTTTGTGTAAATGGTTTAAATCTTGTCTACTTCCCATTTAATATTTAAGGTTTCTAAAACCGATTAATATTATTTCCCTAGTCCAAACACCCTTTTGCCCAATTTATATTAACATATCCTTAAATTAGATTAATTCCTATTGATGTAATAGTTAAACATAAATTTCACTTATTTGAAATAAATCCACAATTTAATTTCAAATAAATCAATAAATTTTGGTTTATCACTTCTTAAATACCCAATCATCATAATTTATTTAAAACTACATTTATCACATTTTATAGAATTTACCATCTTAAGTGACAAATCAAAACTACCCTAACTGCACAAATTTAGGGTAATTAATTTCAATTGCTTTCCCATTAAACTACATAAATTATCCAAATGAAACCTAAGTGAAACGTATACTTATTTAAAAATCTTACTGTTTGAATGAATTTATCCTTTACGGTATAATTTACATTTGACTTGATTTCTCATTTATTTTGCAAAACGGTAAATTCCAATTGCTACCAACCTTATATTTAATATAAATTTGAATCCAAATCATTGGTATTTCACAACCTTATTGCGTACATTTACATATAGTTACAACTAAGTCAATACACTGATTTCATGAATTCATAAATTAATCCACAAATTTCCATTGACTCTTTATTATAAACCCAAATCTGCAATCCATTACCTTATAATGTCATCAAATTTTTATTTATTATTATAACTTTACGTTAAATTACTATTCAATGTATATTTGTTCATCAATCAAATCCGATATTTAATTTCTATCCTTCTATTTGATAAAAAATCCAGTATACCTTTACATACATTCATTTATGGGTATTGCATTGAAATTAAATTTTTTAGCCAATACCACATTATTACCATTTATTACAATTGGATTCCTAATTTTATTCAATACCCTGAATAAATAACATAAATATCAATCATGTTCTTATTTTTGTTTCTCTCATATTTAAAAATCAAATTATAGCATTTAACTTATTTTATTGGATCGATATTTTATTCAAGTCATAAATTATTAACCTGCTCAAATATGATACCTTAATTTATTTAAATTTCCATTTACAACTTTTATTGCACTAAATCAAATTAATACTTTCTTAAATTTCTCTTATTAGATCTTATATCCAGGTAAGAATCATTTTCCTACTTACTTCATTTGAATATTATACAAATTTCTATATAAATAGGTTTTTAAGGCATCATTCATATAATTTATTTTAGCCTTTATTTCAATATTTGTTTATAAAGTGAAAATTTTTCCACTAAATTAAATTACAAAGCTCATAAATCCAACCTAGTTAAATCCACGAATTATACGGGTCGTTACATTAGAGGAGTTTGAATTTTGACTTTTATTTGGATTGAAACTGGATCTAGAAATTGTCTGTTGCCATTGAAGATGAGAAGAAGTTGAAGAAGAGACTATACAGAGGAATGAAGATGGAGGCTAGGGTTTCACCGCCTATTTATAGATAGATCGCAAAATAATAGGTGTGCACGAATTTTAACGTGCAAACGGAGGTGGTCCCAAAAGATAAATAATATTAATTACACACGTTATGGATTTAGGAAATAAATAAATTCCTTATCATTTACATTTTATTTTAAACGTATTTACAAATGTAAATCTAGACGTTTCGTTTACGTTTCAAAATATATCCACAATTTTATTAATTTCCAAATTGATCTAAACAAATTTAGATGTAAATTAAAAGCTGATAAGTCTATCCATTGCAGTGTTAATTTCTCCACTTCCTTATATTTAGAATGGAAACGTTCACTTTATTTCCTCAACATTCTTTTATTTTCCTTAAAATGCGTATTTGTTACTTGCAATTCATAATGTAAACATTCTTATATTCTAAAATGATCAACTTATACAATATTAAATCAATTCTTATATTTCCAAATAATGTACATTCATAATGAAAACATTATTACATAAATTTTATTAATTGCACTTTGTTTCTTTTCCTTTTTCAATTGAAAGATTTTAATAAATTTATTTCCAATTAATTTTAATCTTCCACTTCAAAACAGACACTAATTGATGAAATCAATTAAATAAATACGTGAACATTGTAATCCTTATTTATAGTCAAGCAAACATGTTTATAAAATTACAGTTTTCAACAAGCATTAAATTACATACTAAATAAATCTTTTTCTCTATTCAATTAAATAATCAAATGTTTATTCCATCTAAAAATTTTAAGTAGAAGGATTCCATGTTTGGTTCAAAATCTATTATTTTAATATCCTTGAATTTTAGTTTAATCTCTATAAACGAAATATTTAAACGTTAATTTCATTTATTTTGAAATACTTAATTAAACCAAAATATCGTTTTCTAAACTTAAATCTATGCTCCCATTGATTCATTCAATTTGCACTTATTATGTATTATTTTAACAACTCATTTATAACTTTGAATCTATTCCCCAAATTTCACATTTCTATCGTTATATACATTTGAATTCCATCCTATTTAATATTTCAAATATTACGTCATTATCATTAATGAAATAAATATATTGTTAATTATTGCAATTGATTTTCTGTTATAACTTAATATACTAAATAGGTGGTAAATCTTAAATACTTGTTCTCATTAACGATTTATTTCTACTTACAAATTAATGCAATTATTACCCATTTCCATCTTTATCTCCAATTAACGTAAAATGTTATATTCAAATTCCATAAATTTCAATAGATTCAAATTATCATATCTATGAAGAACATTTACGTTATTATCCATTTATTACCTTAACTTATTCAACGTAACATTTAATTTATATTTAATGCAATGATTTCCAAATCAATTGAATTGAATTAAATATATATGTATCACTCATAATAACTTGTGGTCACAACTCTTGATCACATTAATAAGTTTATTATTTACAATCCAATAATCGCATTCTATATATATATATATATACGAATTAACTAATTCAATATTTCCATTTCGTTTTCCTATCCTAAATTTATTACTAAGTGTATTTACTCCATTCCAACAAGTTGGAATTCCATTTTTACTATACAATCATTTCCCTATTCACCTTTATTACTAACCCATCATCATTGCATTTATTGTCTTTTATTGATTTAATCAATTTACCCCATATTCCCTTAAACTCATACGAACGAAACATTCAATTCTATTTATCTCATAAACTCCATTTCATAAATCTACCTGCAATTTCTACCTAGAAATAAGGTTACATTTCCGTTGAAAATACATTTACATCTTACGTTACTACATTAATAGTTAGAAACGTTTATATCATCAACCATCACTTATGAATAATTAGCGTTTTCTATTTATTTTGTTACATTCACTTATATTCATTTATGAATAAATTGGTATTCCCTTTAACCTATTAATTACTAACTTTAATTATTGCAATTCATTTATCTAACATAAATTTTGAATCTATTTCCAAATTTTCATATTTCAATTAATTAACACCTTACAATAGTTTACAAATAAAAGGGATTGTACTAATTACATTATTTATTTTCTTGCATTACTTTATTACCTCCGTTTATATTCAATTTCCGCAAATCAATATTTTATTCCGTTGACAAATTCAATACTTGCAACAATTTCCACTATTTCTATTAATTGCAATATATAATTTAATTTGCAAATTTTAATTACCTTTGATACATCAAATTTCAATATTTTCTTTCATATAAATTAATAAGATTTTTATTTCTTTCTAAATTTTAAAATAAAATCCTATTAATTTAATTCATTTCAAACATCGAATTTACGCGGGTCGTTACAGATTGCGAGTTTGAAATGATAGAACCCGGGGTTTTTGTAAATTGCGGATTGAAATGATATATATCCGTATCACTTGACCTAGGCTAGAAAACTATATACAGACCCGTGGTTTATATAATATTTTTATGAAATGTTTTAAAAAAAATATTTTTAAATTGAAAGTTTATAATTTTCTGGTTTAAATGTATTTGAAGGATTTTATTTTTTTATTTATTTATAATGATTTTTGAATGAGTCAAATGTTAAATAAATGAATGTTTATGTAAAATTTTGGAGTATAACTTATTTTGGAAAATTATGAATTTTTGTTAAAAGTGAGATTTTAGTTAAGTAAAATAATTGATATTAAGTTTTATTTTGGGAATTTAAAACTTAATGGTTAAGTTAATAAATTATAGCACTTAAATGTTGTCTTTTGTAAATAGACTGTTTTAACCTATAACTTTAGGTAGCATTTTATAAGTGCTACGGAAACTGAATTTTGATTGTTTTAACAAAATTTATGGAAATAATCTTTGGAAAAAAAGGCTTAAATTTTGGAATATAATATGAATAAGGAATTGACTTTAAATGGTTTTAAATGGAAGAATTTAACTTTCAAATGTGAGTTAAAAGGCAATTAATTCCTAAATAAATTGAATAGATTAAATGGTATTTTATATTAAATGAAATGACTGATGTTTAAATAAATGATGTTTGAAAGGATATTATGATATTGAAATGTATTGAAATTTATTTTGATTTTTAAAGTATAAATACCATTTTTTTAAAAAAGTTGTAACCACGGGTTATAATAACGCTTGGTTGTTAAAGAGACCGGGATCGGATGTCTGACATACTCTCTGTCGATATCGAAAACCACTTTGACAACCGCGTACACGGTGGAGATTTCAGAATGAAGTAGGATGGTAGTGGAGTTTTCTATGAGGTAAATACGTGGACCCGACTCCCGTGAGTTGGCATAAGGTGGCTAAAACAGGAGCGATTGACGGATTAATGAGGTAGCACCTCTGATCGGACGCACTTCTTCGTATGCCATTCTATTACTTATGTGATTGTATTGGTGCGCACCTTTGATTTGGGAGTGTTGTTCGAGGTGGGCGGTAGCTGCGCGCTACGCGTTACCATCGGTCCGGAAGCGTAATTGGTATATCTATCCTGGCATTGTCTAGTTGTGCCGTGTCACCTACCATAGCGAGCCTTGTACGATTTTGTTTTTCTCCCGTAGCCCGTGTGGTATCCTCTGGTGGCTTCCCGATAAGGAGGGACCATGATATTGGATGGACTACTGGGACTATTACGTGTTAAGGGGAATATTGGATCACTCCTTAACGCTATTTAAAAGTAAGTTTATTTTAATATAGACACTATTATAATAGCGAAAATATTACTACATAGTAAATAGTTTAACGGATCCTTAGAGGATGGGCGGTCCCAAGCATCCTTTAAGTTACTTGCTCTATATTACAGTACACTTGAATTAGCTTACACTATATAAGTATGTATGTATGTCCTGACCCGAGTGTTTATGTTTTATGTTACGCTCGGGTCAGCCTGAGTTGCAGTTTAGTTTTCATCCCGGAGCTAGGATTTCTGTAGATCACTTTCAAGCTGCTGGCAAACTTCCCTTCCAGTTCTTTATCTAAATTTATGAAATCAAGACTAGTGGACATTTGGATTGTTCTACTGATGATTTAAAACTATATTTGGATTAAAGACTATGTAATTTTTATTTGATTGAGACTATTTATAGTGGCTTCATGAACCACTAAGTATTTTTAAATTCCGCTGCGAGTATTCTGATTCTGTGTCCGTGATTCTGTGATTATTTATTTACTGTATATTTTGAGATTTGCCAAATTTTATTTACAACGCGTTATTTTGAATGATTCAAGTCCGACATGTGCGGATGCGAATGGTTGAAAATATCGGGTCGTTACAATAGGGATCTCCAAACACTTGTACAGAACAAATTAGCACGATATTGTTTTAAATTGGGTAAATGAAATAATTTTACCTCGACTATATTTTATATATAAAGGAATAATTTTTTTTAGAATTATTAAAGTATATAATTGATTGTTTGGTTGTTGAATAAGTTAAAAAAAACAACAGCTGTGAAAGAATGAATGGTATAAGCAAATGAATTATAAGATGGAATTATAATTAAAATGATTTACACTTGTGAAATAATCTTATATATAAGAAGTGAAATTATATAAGTAAAAGATTTATAAATGTGATTTATAATCTAAAAATAAAATTCCAGAGAAGTGTTTTGAAAGGATTTGATATTTTAGGAAAATTATTTTGGAGAAATTAAAGCTCTAAACTCTTTTCGGTCGCTGGAAATAACTCCGGTGATGATCGCGACATCATTGGTGTTCATTTTCGGGTTTTCAAAAGAGGAATTGCTGCCAAATTGTTAAAAAAAAGTTGTTTGGAAAATTTGGATTTGGTTTTGGAAATTTCAAAAGATAATTTGAATTGATTTCAAAAATGGTTTTAAAAGGTTGAAAAGACTCTGGAATCCTATTTAAAATATTTATGGGAATGATAAATGACTTATACAGTTTGAATTTAGATAGAATAAATTTAACTTAAAGTATGAAGTTAAATTAAAGGAAGTATAAGTAAATCAATAAAATCCAAGTAATAATTGTTGAATATAAGTTGTATAACTTATAAGATGATGAATGTAAGTGAAATAAGTTTTGAACTTATGATAGGAGTTAATAAATTTAGCTTTGGTAAAAAGTTAAATAGGATGGAATTTGAATTGGATTTATAAGTGAAAACTTAAGTTAAACTAAAACAAAAGGTGTTTGGAATGAAATATAACTTAAGTGATGTTGAATGAAGTTGAATTTTGGTATCGAAGTAAATTAATAAGAGAATTAATGAAGTGAAGTCATTAAGAATTTGAACTTGGGTTATATAAATGAAATTCAACATTTTATTGTTAAAGGAATTAGCAATTGAATTAATAAATGGATTGAATGTTAATCAATCGAATGTAAAAGGATTTACATGGGATAATGAATGTAAGTGTTAATTCACTAAAAGTTAATGTTATTGGAAGTTGAATAAATTGAATGAAAGTCAATTGAATGTTGGACTAAATTGAATGTAAAGTGAATAAATTTGATTGTATTGAATAAACATTGGTTGTTATTTGATTGTTGATTGATTGTATATAAATTCATTAAGTGTTAATGAAAATGAATTAGCAAAAATTAGAAGCTAAAGTAATTGAATCCAACTTGAATGAAAATTAGTGAATGTAAACTAATTGGAAAAGAATGAATGTTGATAAAATCCAATGTAAATGAATCAAATGTGATTTAAATTGAAAACCAATTCAGTGAATATTGATGAGAATATGAATGAATATTGATTTGGTTATGGATGATAGTTGGTTGATGTTTGCATTTGTTGCTTTAGTTGCATTTGCTATATTATGTAGTTATTATGTTGTTATATGTTGTATATTGATACTATTTACATATATGCATGATTCTCATGTTGTTGTTGAGTGTTTAGTAGGTGCGGATGGCGTTTGCTTCGCATTTGGAGCTCGCTTTTGCGCTATATTAGCCGTATACGCTCGCTAATAATAAATAAGGTACATATCTCGGATTACATACCGTACTTTTACACTTTTTTCCCTACGGGATGCCTCATCACTTGATGAGATGTATATTTGTGATATATACTGTCATTTTTTTTCGGATCGATCCGCGCAAAGGGGACTATGGCGAATTTTTCCGAAAATTTAAGGCGTTAGAAAAAATTTGAAAATTTTGGGAAATTTTGTGAAAAGCTATAACTTTGATTTTGGAATTAGAAATTAAACGATATAGTTTGGTTTTGAAAAGATAACTAAGTATGATTTGAAAACTTAGTAAAGTTATTGTAAGAAGTTTAACTATAGATTTTGGAAAGTTAATGGATTCTGTAACCTTTTCTTACTTGGTAATTTCAAGGACGAAATTCTTTTAAGGGGGGAAGTATGTAACGACCCAGAATTTTATTCAGTTTAAATTTGAATATTTAATTAATTTTAAATATTAATATGTGAAATTTATAAGTCGAATAAATTTTATTTCGAATAATTGGATTTAATTGAATAATTAAATCGATAATTTGATAGTGAAAATACAGAAATAATTGAAAATTGGGTTTAATATGATAGAAATTGATTTGTAAAATTCAATTTTATCATGTTGGAGTTAGAATGATGTTATAGAACTTTTAAAAATAGAATTTAGAGTTAATCTGTGAAAATTGAATATTTTAATATTTAATTATCGACTTTAAAATAGCCAATTTTTAAACAGTCTCAGAATTGGACGAGACCAGTTCCATTGGATCCGTAATAGTTAATTATTATCGGATTTCAAATTTCATAGCAAACGGAGTTGTCGTTTGACCGTGGCAGCTCGAAACGCATCGATATCGTTTTAATTTTAATTCGGCGAGTTAAAATAGTCATTTTTCAAAAAGTCTCGGATTTCGACGAAACCACTTTCATCGGATCCATAATGTGATATTATTGTATGGTTTCAAATTTCGTGTCAATTGGATTTACCGTTTGTCCGGGGCAAGCCAAAACGCCTCGAAATCGGTTTAAATCGGTTTAATTTAAATTGATCGTTTAATTTCATAACTCGCACAGATGATCGAATTAGCTTCCGAAACCTGTTCCATTGTGTCCGGAACGTGGGATAAACCCCAGAAACGTCAGTTATCGCGCAAAATTCGGAGTTTGAAAATTCCGGAATGAATAGTGTTCGTTTATTTTCTATAAATAGACCATTTTTGTCACAAAATTAAAAAAAAATGAAACCCTAATTTACAAAGCCAGCCGCCACCTCCTTCATCAATGGCCGAGAATCATGATTCTTTCTCCCTCAAATTCACTCAATCCATTAACAATTACGAGAAATTATCAACTACAAACTCGTAGAGGGTAGTGAGATTGACAAGTTCAACGGTCAAGATCGTCTGAAGTTCATTAGATTGACGGCAAACGAGGCGCGTCTATGGTGCGTTCGAGCGTGATTTGTGGCATTGATGGGTGACCGAGCTCGTTCAAATTCCGACAGTAGGTGCGTAAGGCTATGGACCAGAAGAGGATGGTGATGGATCGTCGTAGAGTTCATCGTTTAGGCCGCAATAATTCGTTGATAGGGGCGGCGCATTGGGTTTGTTTTTCGCGTGGATTACCTGGGAGAAGAAGGAAGCACGAGCGGCCGAGATGGGGGGGGTAGCAGATCGAACGGCCTGAAATATTTGGGTATAAAAATATAATAAAAAGTTGTAAATTATTTGTATTTAAATTGTGTAAACTTCTAAATATCATAACTCTTTCATACGAGGTCCGTTTTGAACGAAACTTTTTGCGTTGGCTTCGTTTCGACGAGCTCTACGAGATGCAACTAGTTTGGAGTCGATTGGAGTTAACGGAAATTTCAGGTAAAATTAAACGTCCGTTTAATTTTATTCGAAATAAAAGCTGAAACAAAATTGAAATCAAGGTGAGAACTTCTCACTCAATCGAATCGGTTTCGATTTTTATTTTAAATAGTTAGATATATAATTGCTGATTGAATGTTGAATGATGATTGTTATCTATTGATTGTTAAAATAGACATTATGCGCCGTTATTAAGCGGATGTTATTTATTAAAAACATATACCGCGAATATTTCATAAACAGTGAAATTGGTATTATATATGTACTTGGAGTTGATTTCCCGCATTATATAGCGGATGAGGCACTATTGCGCCGTCTATTAAGCGGATAATATTTTATAAATCCCATATACCGCGATAATTCCATACTGGAGCGGAATTGGTATTGTGCTAATGTTTTTGGATGCAGGGAAACAGGTTGGAGGGATCCAACTGGATTCCTCAACTGTATTGATTTATATTACAGATATTGAGATATTTGTTGATTATCATATCGATATGTGATATTTGGATGTCGTGATTGACTATTGGGTGCTGCTGCATCATCGGATCCATTTTTAAAGTTTAAAAATAATGATTTTGGTTTTTAAAAGGATTTTTAAAGTGATTTTTCAAAGTATATGTTTTTATTAAATTTTCAATTGATTCATTTTAAATAATTAAAACGTTATAAATTTTTATGTTATAAAAATTTAGATTTTTGTAAAATATAACCAAATTAAGATTTTTTCGAAATAAATAGTGATTAATTTATAAAATGGTTTAATTTGGAATTTTGAATCATTATAAAAGATTTTTAAATTTATTTTTATAAGTTAAAAATGTTGGAATTATAAAACGAGCTTTTATAAGTGTTAAAATAAAGTTGTACCTAGATTTATAAGTAAATAAGAATTTAGATTTATAAATTGATGTTGATATAAAAGAATGGATTTGTGAATCAATGGTTTATAAGTAATTTACTTATAAACCGAATTTCGACATGTAAATGAAATTTATAAACATTGTTTATAAATTCGAAATCAATTGAATATGATAAATTGAATATAGAAGTTTATGAAAGGTAATTTATTCGCGATTTTGGATAGCGAATAAATTCTTGAAAATAAAACGTGTTGTAAATTTTGAAATTGGGTTAGTGAAGTATATTCACGATTTTGGACAGTGAATATATTATTAAGTAAAATGGATATATTTTGGGAAAGCGATATTATTAGAAGAAGTTGATTATTTTAATGACGTTTTAAAATGTGTTAAATATCGA
The DNA here is from genome assembly GCA_030765085.1 of Allium cepa. Classification (NCBI taxonomy): domain Eukaryota; kingdom Viridiplantae; phylum Streptophyta; class Magnoliopsida; order Asparagales; family Amaryllidaceae; genus Allium; species Allium cepa. The sequence goes on from CM060943.1 coordinate 891,908,930, forward strand.
AATCATAGATTTCAACATTCATTGTTGAAATAGACGTTTTCGAGAAAGAAGGAAATGGTGGACTATAACACAGTTGTTATAGTAAATGATTTCCGAAAGGAGATGTTTTTGTATAGTATTGGGATTTATATATCTATCTAAATTTCGAATCCCTATACTAGTGATTTTGGGTCGTCGTAACGATGTTTTGTGCAGCATTCGTTTTGGCCCAAATAAATATGTTTAAGAGAATGATTTCCTTAAAGAATGAAATATATACTTAATTTCGATATTAAGTATATGGAATATTTTCTAAGTATTGAAAATAAATGGATTTGTGAATTATTTATTAATAAATAAGTATGGAAATGTTTTTCCAATGTGAAATGAAATGTTTTGAGAATTTATCTTTTTGAAGATAAATTGAAAATGAATAATTGAAATCGTATATTCATAAATATTTTGGAATGTAAATTCACTATGGAATTTATAAATGAAAAGGGGAATTTGTTTAAAATAAACGTTGATTTATTTTTGAAGTGTGGGAATTAATTTACGTATTTGGAACGTAAATATAAAGTAAATCGTTAAGGATCTATTTAATTGGTTTAAATGAACCATGTTGAAATGAAAGTATTTCGCGTAAGGAAAATGTTTGAAATTTGTTTTCGAAAGTGGTAAAGGTGAAAAGTGATTTGAAAATTAGTTTTCAAATGTTGAAGTGTGGGAAATTTTATATCCAGTAAAGATATTTTGGAAAGTAAATAATTTGGAAAATTATTTGGAATTTGGTGATGTTGAGCATGCCTATTGATAGTTAAATAATCCGACTATCAATATTTACCTTTAAATAGGTATTTGTTGTGATTGTTTGAATTTGAATGCCACACTTATTTTAAATAAGCGCTCACTATTCGGGTTAGCCGGGAAAGGACCTTGGGGTCGTATAACCCATTCTGAATATGTGATACGTCGTAGTGGATTGCATTCGATGACCAGTGTTGAAGACCGGATATTTGTGAAAATGGAAGGATTACCGTCGAGTTACTCTACATCGGCTGATCTCCGATATAGAGGTTTTATCACCCTTAGTGACGGGAAGTCCGATCGTGATTAGTGAATATCCGGATTGTAAGGACTTCTTTGGAAGTGCCTTCGGTTCTGTTCAAGCCCGGAACAGACTTGTATGGATTGTATGTATGGCATTACAAGTTGAGATATAAAGCTGATTTCTTTCAAATGTATTTCTATTGGTGGCGAAGAATTTATTCTCTTAGCTTAACACCCTTCTCTGAGACGTACGAGCTTAGAGGTTATATAGTTGAAGGTTATTAGTGATATACTCCCAATTTGGTAGTGTGGCATGCTGAGTGTTGCTGTGAAATGATCATTGTTTGATCATTTGTGATATGATCATTTGTTTGATCATTTATCTTGGTGATCATTTCTATGATCATTTGTTGACCCAAAGCACGGCTTTTGTATAAAGCGTGGCTTTGTGGGCGAGACTTCGTCGGACCTCACACCCCGGAAATGGTCAAAACAAGAAGGATGCAGCAAGGTTATTAGGGGGTAGCGCCCCTTTAGTGTATGCCATTCCTTCTGGATCGAGGTGGTATCATGGTATGGAGCCCAGATATTTAACCTATGTTGTTGCTGCAAAATTTTGTGGTTGTTGGAAATCGAGGATCCTCGGATAGATCGGTTACGATCGGGGGATGACATATTCGTGTCAGTAGTTACCCAGTTAGGGGTAACCCGGCCTTGTGTTGGCAGAGATCCGGTTTGGTTCTCGGGACGTCTTTCCAGAGGCGTTTCCATGTGGCAATGGGAAGTTCCTTGGCCTGACCATTTGTTGGAAATCCAAAGAAACAATACGATCTTGTACGGATTTAGTTGTAGAACCTATCATTCACTTATGGTGGCGCCCCACTGTTTGGATGGTAGCTATAGTAGGCATACGATAATGGTCGTATGTTGGCTAAGATTTATATCTTTACTTTCAAAATGAATTTTTCCTACACTATGCACTAGTAATAATATCAAATGTTTCTTTTTAATGCGTATCAAGCATCTTTGACTATCATAAGGAGAAATCTCCTTCGATTCTGCGTTTGCATTGTGTGTGTGTGCGCGGGAGGCCTTATGGTAATCTCATTTTTAAAAAGCATTACGAATTGACTTTAAAAATATTCCTCTATTTTGATTTTTAAAAGAAAAATAAACTGTTTTAGTTCTCACACCAGTCACATGATTGACTCGGAGTTTATTGTTTTCCTTCCTAAACTCTGGGTTTCCACCAATTTCCACACGGGCAGTCAAGAGTTAGGTTTATCAGGATATTCTGGAATTTAGGAGTTGCTGGAAGCAAGCTAGATGGTATGGCGTATTACTAGTATATTATATTTCTTTTCCGCTGCATGTTGTTGTACACTCTGATGATGTAATGTAATGTAATATGATGTAATGTAATAACTGATATAGTTCTTTGTTTAAAGATTATTCATTTATCTATTATATGTTGTTCCACTGCGAATTGTGAGATTCTGATATTGTTCTGTTGTTTCTGTTCTGTTCTATCTTTTTCTCTCTTCTTCTACCTTTTTCTTCTTCTTTAACCATAACGGTTCGGTTTTTCGGCAACGAAAAATCGCAAACGTTACAGTTATATTTGGTTTATTATAGGAAAGGAGTATATAAAAGTAACTGATGAATAGTGAATCGCAACTGTATAAAATTTAAGAAATTGTAAATAAGCGGCTGTAATTATTGAATTAATTAATAGGAACAAATGCCAACATTAAATTGTAATAAATGAAATTAAATATTACAAGTGTGTGGAACGTAAAGATTAGGGTTAAGAGTTGTTAGAATGGGTATATTAAAATAATAATAAAGTGTAAATGTAAGTATTAATTGAAACATGAATTTATTTGAAGGGAAATAATTGGTAAAAATGGGAAAGTATTAATTTTTTTTCAAACCTTAATTAATATGGGTAATTAATATAATCAAAACCAATGCAAATATTGAATTAATCATTAAGCAATAATAATAAATCGTAATCAATTCAAAATTGGTAAAAAAAAATTCAATTAAGGATGATAGTGTTGGTATAAGCTAATAAGTTTAAAGGTCAATGCAATACAAATTAACGGATTGGAAGTGACTACGAGATTGGATTTTGATAAATGTAGTAACGGATGTAGTGCATAAATTTAGGGAACTAATGTAAGATTTTAACTGATAGTAATTTAAAAATTGGAGATAACGTAAATTCCATATGACTATTGATAACGTAAAGATTTAAAAGATTTATTTATTTAATGATAAATTTACTTGATTGTAAATAAATGAAATTCAACGTTTAATATACGTTATTGTAAGTAAGATAATATGTGTAAGTATTTTTAAGGTTATTCATATTTGACAAATTTATTGAGTTATAAGGATCGGGATGTTAACACCAAAAATTGAACGCTAACACTCCGGTGGATGTAGAGGTTAAGTGAAAGCACCACCCTTGAACATGGGAATTAGAAACAAGTAAGAAAGTCCAGAGAAAGCAGTAAAAGACAACAATTTTATAGTGGTTCGGCTTGAGATTAAGCCTACGTCCACTTTAATCCTCTTTATTACCGAATCAATTACAACTTTACAACAATCCTCAATTACAATACTGATGAAACAAACAACTAGGACTTCGATGTAGAAGAATTCTTTGAATCCATGTTGATTGTGTCGGATTTCCTCTTGAAGTTAGTTGAGATGACTTTCGTGTTAGAAGTGTCGAGTGAGTCGAGAATTCAGCAGAGTGTCGGTGTTCCAGGAATGAGCCAAAGATCCCCTGAATGTTGGGGCTAGCGCCGTATTTATAGGAGAGTTCGGCTTTAGGTCGTAGGTCGCGAGCGACCTTGGATAGTTCGTAGGTCGCTAGCGACCTAGGGGATGTGGTTTACGACTTAATAAGGTCGTACTGGGTCATCTGAGCGAGTTAGTGGGTAGTAGCGACCTATGGGAGATCGGTCCTGAAGTAGCTTAAGTCGTCTGTGACCTAATGATGCTCCAGGTGCTAGCTGTTAGCGACTTAGCACAAAGCATAAATGTTATATCGGCTTGCTTAGGTCGCAAGCGACCTAATGAGAGAGTAAACATGCGGCTTTGTTCTGGAGCTCGCTAGATCGCTTCCTTTTTTGGCTCGCTAGGTCGTTGGACACTTAAGTCGCTAGGTCGTTAGATACTTAAGTCGCTAAGTCGTTGGGTTCTTAAGTCGCTAGGTCGTACATTCTTCAGATAGTTAAACTCATTAGCTCGCTGAGTGGCTTAACTCGTTTAGTGCTATAGGTCGCTAGCTCGCTGTTGGTCTTGCATCCATGTTAGGTCGCTTGGGTTGTTAGGTCGTGGTCTTCCGTAAGTCGATAAGTCGCGGTACCCCTTAGGTCGTTAACTCGCTTCAGCATTTAGGTCGCTGTTAACTCTTTGATTCACTAGCTCGCTGGACCATCTGCTCCTTTAGGTCGCTGAGCCCTTTCATTCCTCTAGGTCATTGAGTCGTGTCTAAGTTAACTCGTTCATACTCTAGGTCGCTAGGTCGCTGCCATATCTTGCTCGTTACATCGCTGATTCGTGAAAAAGAGGAGTTATCACTTGCCCCTAGAAGCATGTGCCTGGGTTATAGGTCGTATGTTTCGATATAACTCTGTTAGGTCGTAAGCGACTCAAGAAGATTGTTAACTCGCGCACCCATTCACCTTCTTCCTCTGTTTCCTTTATATACTGTAAGTCGCTTCGTTTCCCTCACTTTATCACTTATCTCTTTACCACCATTGTTGTCATTATGGCTTAAAGGTTAATCACAAAATCTCCTCTTTTTCATCCACAATTGTTGATTCCAACAGCAGACAAAGGTAATTCCGATCACTTTCGCCATGCTATAAGATTATGTCCTGATTCGTCTTTCGATCATTGTTGAATCGTTGGCGATTGCTTTAAAAAGTGAATCGGCCTAGGGTTTCATAGAGTTATCTTTGTGAATTTGAAGTTTTTAGAATCGATTAGGGGTTTTTGAGAATGTTTTGGGAGTTTGGAGGAGACAAGGAGATGGTTATCGGGTTAGTAGGTTTTAGGCCTTGCTGTGATACTCCGGTGAGGTGAGGGAGATGAATACGTGGCAGCATGCGAGTGGGGATAAGACTTAGAATTTCTTGATGGAAGAAAGCTAGCCATATTCCTGATACACTCTTAGAGCGACCTAATGAGTCAGACGACCTAAGGTCCTTGCGACCTATGATGCATGACCCACTACTCTGGACGAATCATCCTCTTTAACGACCTACCTCTGGGTCGCATCATGACTTGAGTGAGCTAACCTTTGCATCACAACCTTTAAGTCGCGGACGAGTTAACACTTGCAACACAACTTCTAAGTCGCGGATGAGCTAACCTTTGCATGCATGACTCTTAAGTCGCGGACGAGTTAACACTTGCATCATGACTTTTAAGTCGCCGACGAGTTAACACTTGGACACTTGCTGTGGCTTAACTTCCTGCGACTTAGGCTTTTAGGTCGTGAGAGTGTCTGAACGACCTAATACTTAACCAAATTTACACTGCCTTGCCCTGAAGTCCTATGCCTTGAACTCTATAACTCGAACAACGTGACCTAAGAGAGTTTGCCTTGGACATTTGCAAAGCTTTGACAGAACTTGACTGAATTTCCAACTTGAATAGCTGGAATGAACTGCCTAAACTCGTCGTACTTTTTTATAGATTATTTTAACTTTAATGCTATTAACCTGTTAAATACAACATTTGCAGAGAATGAGACGAATATACTGCCATTGACAGCCCACATCAAATGATAGATTAGTCGATAAAAGATAATCAACTTAAAGAAATTATATGAAATGCTGTGAATTAACAAAATCAAGTGAAGTATTAAAGCAATACTGAATTAATCAACCAAAGCTAATCTATTTGCTTCAACACTGTACTTGAACTTAAAACAACAAGTCCTGAAGCTTTTTAACTGACAACTATTAATTATTTTAATTTCAGTTATATTTTCTCGTTATTTTATTAGTTCTGCACAACACTTTACACATTTAGGAAACGTGCACCTTCATATTTGAATATCCATTTCCTTGTGTAGAATGTCTTCTCAAGAAGAGATAATCGAGCAATCCGAAGGAGTCTTCCTGATAGCCGACCCATTGATCGATCCTCCGGAGAGAACTCCAACTACCATGAGTCAACGGACATTCAATCAACTACGTGTTCAATTTGGGATTGCCGAAGCGGATGCTAGATTTCCTGGCCCAATGATAATGTCGACAGGCCACCTCTTCGTTTTGTCGCCGTCAACCGTCAGATGTGCCTTTGTGGTGCCATTCCTCCTTTCAATGAATTTCTTCATCAACTCCTTTTCCGGCTAACCATCTCTCTCTTTCAACTACATCCCAATGGCTACGCCATCCTGCTGGGATTGTGTGTTTTATTCAGGAGGACACTTAACCGTCTTCTGAGCTTCGAAGAAATTTGCTACTTATGTTCATTTGCGAAGAATAAAGACCGCCCCTCCTTTATACTCGTGATAAGTGCCAGAAATCGTAAACTTATCACTGATCTTTCCGAAAGTGCTCACGGTTTTCTGAATCAATTCTTCTTCATCCGCTGTCCCCTAGGGTTTTATGTCATCTGGAGAAAAGGAAGTAAGATTGCTCATCCCCGTTCTTTCCGTTTCATCTTTTCAAGATCCGAATTGTTAAGTGCTAACTTCATTCTTTTCGTTTACAGCACTTCCTCCTCCCTCTAGAAATCCCAGTCACAAAACGACTTTTGATAGATTAAGTGCCGTGCCGGTTGAAGAAAGAAGTATTAAGTTTTTGCTGAAAGATGAATTTCTGCACCAGTACGGGCTTTTACACCCTTCTCGTTGTACCTAACCTCATGAAGTCCCCGACTCTCCAGTAAAAACATCAGATGCCCCAGTCCCCGTTGGAGAACTTGCACCAAAAGAACATGCTGTTGAGGCTTCCTTTGTAAAGTGTTCTACTTCGATTGATGTTGCGGGGTCATCCGTCAAACATGCACTTCCCCCGGTCATTGAAGAAAAGCAACCTCGTTAACAATCCGAGAGATCTGGTGGCGAAGGAGCTGAGAGAACAAGTCCCGCTAGGCACAGCGGTGATGATACTTTTGAGGGGTTGAGCGACCTGATGATTACTTCGCAGGAGCTTTTTAAAGATGATCCTATCACTGCTAAAGTTACTTCTTCAGCAGTCGAAGCCACATCCATTCTCCAACAAACTCCATCAGCTCAAGAATTGACACTAGCTGTTAAATCCGTCGCCACCTCTCAACCCAGGAGTAGTTCGTGATTCGACGCACGTAGTTTGCACGTTACACACACTTAGGACTTTTCAGCACTTATATGCATTCAACTCTCTTGCTTTCAAGATTTTTGAGTTTATCTTTTCTTCATTTTCAGATTCTCCAATGGGAAGAAGTGGCTCTTATTACGACGATTTGCAGCGTTATGGGAAGCGCGGTGCTTATGACCCCAGGAGGTATCTTCCTGCCTCTTGGGAAACTGACGAAGAAAGAGCTGCGAGGAAAGCTCGTGAAAGGCGCGCCTATGAAGAACACCACGAAAGGCGAGATGAGTGACACGACTCTTCCCAGAGGGAAGATGATTCTCATAAACGGAAATCCCGTGATGATAAAGGGAAAAGCCACATCCTTGAAGATGCTAGTAAAAGGGCCAAACATGGCGAAAAACCAGCGTCCGAACTTCCTGAAAAGCCCGCTGCTCCTGCACCTTCTCAATCTCCTGCCCTTGCTAGCACTGATATTCAAACAATTATTGGCAGGCCCTCATATCAGGTTGGACAAGGCCCGGCTACTCTTCAAAGTAGGTTTCCGCATTGGTGCCTGAAGGGAGTGCGCTTTGACCTTGATTTGGTCCCGATTGACAAGCAGGCTATGCTGCGCAATCTTGATGTTATGAAACTTGATATCGAGAGAATGTCTAGCTGGCAGAAGCTTGTCGACGAGCTTCAGAGAGTAAATCGCGCGAATCTTGAGGCCATGCTAACAATGGAAAACGACAAATCTGAATGGCAGAAAACTCTTGAATAGCATGACGCGGAAATGAGGAGCATGGCCACTTATAATGAGAAGCATGAAGCAGAAGTGGAAAAACTTAAGGAAGAGCTCGCCACCTCTTCCACTTCCTACTCTCAGAGAGAGGAAATGCTTCAAAAACAAGTAAGGAATGCTCATGCGGCGCAGAGAGACGCCGAAGGCAAATTTGAAGCGCAGCAGCAAACTATAGAAAACTACCGGGCTGACATCGCTCAACTTCGAGAGAAAGCCAACGCCTAGAACTTGGAGATTGAATTACTGAAAGCTCGACTTTCCGAAGTTGAGAAGGAGCGTGACGAAGCTGTTGCCGGCAAAACTGCAGCCGAAGAGTCTCATATTGCAACTAAAGATGAAGTCAGCTCCACTCTATTCGAGTTTTACATCCATAGCGTTCTGGGGCGTGGTAGCCTTAAGTTTCTGGGGCCGGCATATGAAATCACTTTTGCCAAAGTGTGGGAGGCCATACTTGTTATGTTTGGAGGAGCCGGATATGCCGAAGTAGATTTAATGGCGCATTATCTAGATGATGATGCATGTGCCGCTCTTGCAAGGGGGAAGGAGCAGCTTGCCAAAGAAAGAGCCGAAACGACAGAAGGAGAACATTTAAGAAAGACAATCTCAACCGACCCAGTTCTACCTTCAGTTTCGACCGATATCGATATTGCTGGCTCCAGTTCCCATTCTCCTCCTCCTACTAAAGCCATTATTGAAAGTGCCGCTGCCCACACTGGAGATGAGACTCAAGAAAGTGCTGAAGCGCAGGACTTCAAAGTTGATATAGTAAAGTCTGTTCTCCAGGTAACCTCAATGTTGATCTTGCTAAAGTGGACTGCTTGCTTTCTTCACATGAGCTTGATGAACTTTTTGATTATTACTTAAATCTTGACGCGCCACTTTCTCCTCTTTTCATGAGAGATACTGACTTTAACTTCTCTTCTCATGTAGTGAAAGCGCCCACTGTTGCTCAGCTTTCCCCTCTTCCAGTTGTTTCCTCTCCGCCCCTTCAGATTACTCCCCTTTCTATCTCCCAAACGGGGTCGCAAGAAGAGCAGATAGGAGCTCTTCGTGACTTGGACGATCCTGTTGCTTCTTAGGAACAAAAGGTCGAAGAACCTGAAGAAGGGAAGAGAACTCCGGAGCAGACTGCTTCTGATGACATAACATTATCCACTCTTTTCACTTCGGGTAGTGAGTCTTCTTCTAAGAAAAGGGGGAAACGCGGAGTCTCAAAGAAAAGGAAAGAAACTTCTGCTAGCGAGGAAAAAACAGAAGAATGTCCAATTGCGCCTCTTCCTCTTTCTTCCCCTACTCTCACAAGACGGCCTCAAAAACAGATCATCCGGCCAGGCGTAGGCTCGAAAGGTGGTAGGAAGAAGAAGTGATCGGTTTAGGACTTATGCTTCTTGTCTTGCTTTTCGCTTATTTTCTTGTATTGTTCAAAGACTTATGTTGACCGACGATTGTGCGCGTACCGGTCCCCGTCTTCTTTTGTTTCGAAACCTGCATATGTATAAAAAAAAAATTACAGTATGGAATAAAATAATTTTTTTACTTGTACAAACTTCTGTCTGTATTTGAGAATGCATTCATTCCCCCTTTTTTTATACAAGTGTCTTTATTTTCCCTGTGTGATATTGCAGTAAACCTATGGTATTATGCTTGAGCATTGTTTTTATTTTTGCGACTATATTATATTGCCCCCATACCATGGTTTATTGCAATCTCTTTCATATTAGCAGAATTCTGGAGAATAACTCTTCTGTTTCAAGAAGACTTGTGCTCTTTCTTTAGAGAACAACTTTTCCACTTGAAGGAGGTTTGCATCTGTACTTTATAGGATAATATTTCCGTTTTAAGGAAATATTTTTCTGACACTACAAGAAGAGGTGCTTTTGATAGCATCAATGTACAGCGTTTCCGCCTATCCCCTTTACCCTCTATTCAATCTAGGGTTTCAGACGCTATATTAAGTGCACAAATATGTTGTACTCAACGCTGTACAATAAAAGAAACGCGGGAATTAAAAATTTTAGGGGGGGAACAAAAAGCGTGTGTTGTGAGATTCTTCAGAAAACAGTGTTCCTTCTACTTATCACCTCCAGAAAAAAACTTCCACGAAATCCAGAAAACAGTCGTTCGGTGCCACATCCGTCATCAACAATCGATCGATTCCACCATCCACGTAACCCTAATCTGAATCTCAGTGGATCCCCAAAATGCATCCACCATCCGCGCTTCTCCAATTCGTACCGCTGTGAGCAGCCACCATCCGCGCTTCTCGATTCGAACAGCTGTGAGCAGCCACCATCCGCGCTTCTCCGATTCGAACCGCTGTGAGGAGCCACCATCCGCGCTTCTCCGATTTGAACCACTGTGAGCAGCCACCATCCGCGCTTCTCCGATTCGAACCGCTGTGAGCAGGCACCATCCGCGCTTCTCCGATTCGAACTGCTGTGAGCAACCACCATTCGCGCATCTCCGATTCGAACTACTGTGAGAGGTATTATTATATATTTGTGTTTGGAACAAGCTTTTATAGTCTTTAGATGAGAAAACTAGTGGTTGACTGCGAGAAGAGAATGAAGTGGCTACGGTTGAGGATAAGTGTGATGGAGGTGAGGAAGATGGATGGGAGGGGGATAAATTGGAAGTCTTCTGGTTCTAAATCCATGGCGGATTTGTTGATTTGTATTTTTTTGTTTATCTGTATTGTTCGCAGAGAGGGAAGTGGAATGAGAATGTTAATGTGAATTGAGAAATCAGGGTTGAGGTTTTTGGAGGGGAAGCATAAAATTGGACGCATGATAATTATATACAGAAATGCGCACTTTAAATATGATATGAATGCTTTGATGGGAAATTAAGAAAATGAATCCCATTAACTGATTAAAATGCTATTACCAAAAATGGACATTTTGATCTTATCACAATAAACCATTGTGGTAAGTCTAAGCTCCTATTTTCTTATATGATATATAAATGCGTTGATCAACAGGTCGCAGATGGCTTATGTCCAACCTAAAGTAATACAGTTTGCACATATATCTTGCATCTGTAATGGATTGCGTTCGGTTAAAATTTTCAAATTTGGAAAGATAATTATAAATATATGGTTTACGCACGAAATAAGTTCGAATGTTACGAACATAAGCTTTAGCGCTTGAAATGCTTTTTGTTATAAGTAATTCCTTTTATTTTCATTTTTTCAGATATGAAATATGCACTTCCGATGCAAATGAGTTGGCTGCTGACTTTGTTCTTCAGTGCACAGTCTGATACTGACTTTTTAAATAAATCAACAGAAAAATCAAAATTTTCTTAATGTTATATCAACGAACACTTCATTCTGCTTGCAGGTGATGTCGATGACTAGATACATAATAAGCAGAGTTTTATAATTGCTCACGATTGTGGTTGGTCTTATACTGGATGCTACTACCATGGTAGCATAAGCAGTAATTTGTATATTATCTTGCAAGGTAATCTACTATTCGCAACTAGCTAGTAGTTATCCTCTGACTTGAAAATATGAGTTCACTTTGTTATGCTTTACTAGTGGAAATGTCACACTTTCCGTGCTTACGATGGCAACAAGATCTAAACTTTGATTTGAATTCATTTTAATTTCAATTTACCTGGACCATGACAATAATTTGACTCGGTGAACAATCAGTTTATTGGTTTTTCATTAAAGACAAAAACGAATAAATAATACCATGATAATAATTTACCTGTACCATGATAATAATTTCAAGTCTTCAGTTTCAATATTTACAGGTTTATGGATGAGAATGTTTTAGAAAATAAAACTAATTTCAGTTTTAATATAATAACACGTCAGTCCATTTTATCTAAAACTTTGAGAAAATTAAACGTCCCTGAGGGTTCAAATCTTGATTTCTCTTAGCTGTCAACTTATGTTCCATTTCCCTTAGCATTCTTGAGCCTATCAAGCTGCCTCTATTGATCGATAATTTCAGTAAACGAAGACTCTTTTTTTCGCTTTATCTTGCTTCTTTTCATTGTATTTGTATTTTTACTACATGGTCTGAATCTGAATGAGTTATAGACATGATCCACTGTCCACCCTTCGGGCATCATATAGACAAACTATTTATTTTTCTAAAGTGAAACTACAAATAAATGTTACGAACTTATACTATATCTCAAAACATATATAGAACTTATACGATATATATGAACTTTAGATACACTCTCCCAACCTTATCTTCTGACTTCTACATAGTATTTACTGATGTTGTCATTTGTTTGCACTTTAACAATCCTGATAGCCATTGTCCTTGATAACTTACTCCGAAAACAATAATCCTCTTCGGTCTCAACGCGGATCAAATCTTTCATGATCTCTAGCTTTACTGGCTCAACTATCAAGGTCCGGTCGTGCATACTTTTGCAAAGTTGTGTTATACAAAATAATAATTGTGCATCGTAGTTAAACTGTCTGAAAAGTCAAACCCAATACGTCAAATTTTCAGTATTAAAACTGCAACAGTTTAAAACCTGCCCCAATATACGTTCTTTTAATGAATACCAACTCTAAAATTTACTTTGTAAACAAAGGTATTTTACATAACTTGATCTTTTTTTGTATATTGAATTGTTGATACCAATTTCTGAATATTTTCACTGGTGGATTGAAAATCGTGAACATCTGCTGACAAATGAGCTCGCTTTTCATAATCGTAGAGCTGCCAATTTTGTGAGCGATTTTTTAGTGAATAATTTTCATATTTTGCAATTATTTGCCATCCGGCAGGAGCTTCAGAAGCTTGGCGGCCCTAATATTGTCATGGCATTGGTTGGAAATAAGGCAGACTTACATGAAAGCCGTAATGTATCTACTCAAGTAAACTTGCTTCCAAAATGCCTCTTATTTATTTATTATTATTATTTTTAAAATGGTTTATGCACTTTTTTTAACTATATATCACTGAGAAGTCAATCCTGATAATACTGTTTTGCCAATTAAAGGATGCTCTCGAGTATGCTGAGAAGAGCGGAATGTTTTTTTATCGAGACGTCTGCAAAGACAGCAGATAATATCAATCGACTTTTTGAGGTAAGTTATGAACTTATTCGGCATCTCTTTTTCCACATACCAATTCTTTAACCCCATTAGCTTGCATATGCTGAATGTAGGTCTGATGTGTTGAGGCCCTGTACTGAGTTACAAATGCAAGCAGATGCATCTTTCTTTACACTATTTGAACATCCAATGTATTGCCCTCCTAGTACGTTTATGAGAGATTTTCCATTTACCCATGGATAAACCCATAAATTTGTGTCTCTACCATCTGCAATTTACTTGTCTATTAGGCCATGACTAATGGGATCTTTTATTTAAGCAATAGATTCCATGTGAAAGAAACATTGTGATCTACCCTTATGAGCCTTTTTTTGGTTTAAACAATAATAGTCACACATCCATTTAGAGCAGAGGGAGTCCTGCTATAAATACTTCCGTTATAATTTGAGAGACAAGACATTTTGCGTATTAGCAAGGCTTCTTAACCCCGATCTTCCTCGTCCTTTGTTTTATATCCAATTTTCCAATTTACTTGACGACTTTTACCTTGCCATAAGAAATTTGAGCAGACGCATTCTATTTTTTTTCATTATATTTATTGGCATTTGGCATATTTTCATCCAAAAGGAAATTACTGAAGGTATTACTCCATCCATTAAGTTTTTGCTGTATTATATCTATTGATTTGCCAAATCACTGCTTTTTAGTTTTGTATTGCTAAGAGGAGGCCTAAATACATTATAGGCAGACTTGCAATACCCACCCCCAAAACACTAGCAATGCCATGCTTCATTCTAGCTCCTTCGCTGGAAAGTAACTTGACTTTGCTCATTCATGGATAAGCTAGTGCTATTTCCAAGGCTCTTCATTATCTGGGTTACGACGTTTTAATTTTCTATGCTTACCTTGGCAAAAACAAATATTCATCTGCATGAATCATATGATTTAGCATTGGTCTGCACTTGTATATGGACTTATGTTGCCTTTTAGATGCTCTAAGTCAAACATAACAGAAGGATATTCTTTCGCAAAATAGAAGAAGCAGGGGGACAGAGGGCCCCTTTGCGTCAGCTCCTTATTACATTGTATAAAACCTTTTAAAGAGCAATTGATTAATATTGAGAAAGTGGGGGAGAAGATACATTTACATATTATATGTAACGACCCTAAAATTGAACAATTTGAATTGAGAATATTTAATTAACTTTAAGTATTTGAATGATGGCTTGACTTGAATTTCAAATTATCATAATGAATTTAGCGATTTAAATTATAAAATTTAATCTATTGAAAGTTGAATAAAAAAAATTTGAATCTTCAGTTTTAAGCTGATTTAAAAATATTTCAACGGCTTGTAAAATTCATAGTGATAATACTGAAGATAATAAGAAGCTTCAGAATTGAATTTGAAACTGTTTTGTTCAGTTTTGAAATTATATCGTTTAAATCAATATTTAGATATAGCCTTCCGAGGCATAGTCTCGGAATTCGACGAAACCAGTGCCATTGGATCCGTAATATTGAAATATTATCGAATTTCAAATTTCGTAGTGACTGGAGTTGCTGTGTGATCGTACGGTAGATAAACGTGTTGACATTATATCGAAAATTTAATTTAAAATATATATTTAATATGGTCAAAGATGTGAGGACCCGCAAATCCGTACTCCTTGAATATACACTAATCTCCATAGATTAACTCAAGATGAACAGAAATACGAATGCTCAATGTTTAAGAAAAAGAGAGAGACAGAAGAAGAGAGAAAAGATAGAAAAATAGAGGGAAAAAGAGAATAGAAAATAGAACGGAACAGAAAACAACAGAACAACAACAGAATCTCACAATCGCAGCGGAACAACATATAATAATAAATGAATAATCTTTAAACAAAGAACTATATCAGTTATTACATTTTATACATTACATTTCATTACATCATATCATCAGAGTGTACAACAACAACAACAACAACAACAACAAACAGTGTAGCGAAAAAAGAAATACTATATACTAGTAATACGCCAGCCATCTAGCTTGCCTCCAGCAACTCCAGAATATCCTGATAAACCTGTCTCTTGACTGCCCGTGTGGAAATTGATGGGCACCCAGAGTTTAGGAAGGAAAACAATAAACTCCGAGTCAGTCATGTGACTGGTGTGAGAACTCAAAACAGTTTATTTATCTTTAAAATCAAAATAGAGGAATATTTTTAAAGTCAATTCGCAATGCTTTTAAAAATGATACTACCATAAGGCCTCCCGCACACACACACAATGCAAACGCAGAATCGGAGGAGATTTCTCCTTATGATAGTCAAAGATGCTTGATACGCATTAAAAAAGAACATTTGATATTATTACTAGTGCATAGTGTAGAGAAAAATTCATTTCGAAAGTAGAATATAAATCTTAGCCAACATAGACATTTCGAACTATGCCTACTATAGCTACCATCTAAACAGTGGTGACCACCATAAGTAAATGGCAGGTTCTACTACTAATACCGTACAAGGTTTCGTATTGGGAATTGGATTTCCAACGAATGATCAGGCCAAGGAACTTCCCATTGCCACATGAGAATGCCTCTGGAAGGACATCCCCGAGAACCAAACCGGATCTCTACCAACACAAGGCCGGGTTACCCCTAACTGAGTAACAACTGACCGAATATGCCATCCCCCGGTCCTTTGGGACCTTTCAACCGAGCGCTCGTAATCAATTCACACAATCATAAAGTGTTTTCAACATGAGTAAGTATCTGGGCTCCATACCATGATACCACCCTTTTCCAGAAGGAAATGCACATATCCTAAAGGGCGCTACCCCTCATAACCTTGCCGCATCTTTCCTGTTTTGACCATTCCCGAGGTGTGAGGCTCGACGAAGTCACGTCCACAAAAACATACTTTATACAAAAGCCATGCTTTGGGTCAACAAATGATCATAGAAATGATCACCAGGATAGACGATCAAATAAATGATCCTATCACAAATAATCAACACAATGATCATTTCACAGCAACACTCAGCATGTCACATTACCAAATTGGGAATATATCGCTGATAACATTCAACTACATAACCTCTGAGCTCGTACGTCTCAGAGAAGGGTGTTAAGCTAAAAGAATAAATTCTCCGCCACCAACAGAAATATATTTGAAAGAAATCTGCTTTATATCTCAATTTGTAACGTCAGACATACAATCCATACAAGTCTGTTCCGGGATCGAACAGAACTGAAGGCACTTACAAAGAAGTCCTTGCAATCCGGATATCCACAATCCTGATCGGATTTCCCATCACATATGGAGAACTCTATACCGGAGCAACTCGGTGCAGAGTCAATCGACAGGTCATCCTATCGCTCTCGCAAATACCGGGTCTTCAACACCGATCTTCAATGCTATCCATTACGTCGTATCACTATTCGGAATGGGTAATTCGAATAACGAGCGCAATAATTTAAATATAATTGTAGCATTCAAATTCAACAAATCACAACAAATACCTTTCAAAGGTAAATATTGATAGTCGGTTATTGAACTATCAATGGATATGCACAACATCACCAGATTCCAAATAATTTTCCAAATTATTTATTTCCCAAAAATATCTTTACAAGATATATAATTTTCACACTTCAAAAATAAATCAATATTTATTTTTAAACAAATTCTCCTTTTCATTTATAAATTCCTTAGTGAATTTATATTCCCAAAATATTTATTGATATACGTTTTCAATTATTCATTTCAATTTATCTTCAAAAAAGATAAATTCTCAAAACGTATCATTTCACATTGAAGAAACATTTCCATACTTATTTATTAATAAGTAATTCACAAATCCATTTATTTTCAACACTTGGAAAATATTCAATATACTTAAATCAAAATTTAGTATATATTTCATTCTATAAGGAAATCATTCGTTTAACCATATTTATTTGGGAAAAACGGATGTTGCGTAAAACATCGTTACGACAACCCAAAATCACTAGTATAGGGATTCGAAATTAAAATAGATATATAAATCCCAATACTATACAAAACATTTCCTTTCGGAAATCATTTACTATAACAACAGTGTTATAGTCTATTATTTCCTTCTATTTCTCGAAAACGTCTATTTCAACAATGAATGTTGAAATCTATGGTTTCGAATCTTAACACATTTTAAAACATCGTTAGGTCGTTTTAATTCTATTTAAAACATCACATTCAAAACAATTTCTTTAACATATTATTCACTATTCAAAAACGTGAATATACTACGTTAATCAATTTCATCCTTTCTATACATTTTATTTCAAAGGAAGTCAAAAACGTGAATATAACTCCATTTATAGGTTTCAACAATTTACTTATCAAAATAAGTCGTTTGCGGATTTATAAAACAATGTTTATAAATTCCTTTATTATTTATTTTATAACAACTTCCTTTTATAAATTCCTTTATTAACCTATTCAATTTATAACTCAATTATAAAACAAAAGTTCATGTTATAAGTTAAATACTTATAATTTATTTGTTTGCAAAAATCGTTCCTTTGAACTTCATAATTATAAATCTTATAACTTATAAGATTCAATTATTTATCCAAATCTATTCTTTCAATAACTTTATAAATTTTATAAACCTACTGCTTATAAAATTCCATTTATAACTTCACCGTTTATAATTCTATAAATTTCATTCATTTATGAAATTCATTCACAATTTATTCTAACACTTATAAAAACTCATTTTTATAATTCAAATATTTTAATTTACAAATTATCAATTTATAAATCTCTTATATAAATCAATTTATATTATTCTTTTAAAACGTCTTTAATCTCCTTTAAAAACTTCATCATTTTGATTTATAAAATAATTAAATTTTATAAATCCTATATTTTCAACTTTTTATAATAATTTCAAAAATCCCGATTAACTATTTTTATAAAATCATCAACCCATATTTTCTCAAAAATCAAACTTTAGCTGTATTTCTAAAAAATCGTAATTTTTATAACATGAAAATTATATCGTTTATTTATTTAAAATGGATCAATTTCAAAAATATTTTATAAACATATACTTTCAAAAATCTCTTTAAAATCCATTTTAAAATTCCAAAGTTTGGTCCAATGATGCTACACACCAAATAGTCAATCACGACAACAACGACATCATATATCGGTATGATAGTCCATTAAATATCAAAATATCTGAAATCAAATAAATACTGTTGAGGAATCCAGTTGGATCCCTCCAACCTGTTTTCCTGCATCCACAAACATTAGCACAATACCAATTCCGCTCCAGTACGAAATTATCGCGGTATATGGGATTTAAAATATTATCCGCTTAATAACGGCGCAATAGGGTCTCATCCGCTAAAAAATGCGGGAAATCAACAACTGCAATATATACATATGCCAATATATATATATATATATATATTGCTATTATATATAATACCAATTTCACTGTTTATGAAATATTCACGGTATATGTTTTTAATAAATAACATCCGCTTACTAACGGCGCATAATGTCTATTTTAACAATTAATAGATACAATCATCATTCAAACATGCATTCAAATATTTTAAATATAACTATTTAAAATAAAATCGAAACCGATTCGATTGAGTGAGAAGTTCTCACCTTGATTTCAATTTCGTTTTAGAGATTTATTTCGAATAAAATTAAACGGACGTTTAATTTTACCCGAAATTCTCACTAACTCCAAACGACTCCAATCCAATTCCATCACGTAGTGCTCGTCCATACGATTCCAACGCAACTGGCTTCGCGCGTTTTCGACCTCGTATGAAAAAGTTATGATTTTTACAAGTTTTACACAATTTTAATAACTAATTTACAACATAAATTTTAATTTTAAACCCACAACTAACGTTGATCGTGAGATCTCACCCCTCTGCAATCTCCACCGTCCATCCTCTACCCCTTTCTTCTTCGTTCTCCCTACAGACAAAGCCGCATACACATAACCCATCACATATGGAACTAGGGTTGATTTTTGCCACCACCTCGCTCGACTAGAACTCCATCAGGATACTCCATCTGAAGCGCCATTATACTAGTTCCCCACGGCCAGAAGAGCTTCGAGCTCGGCCCCCTCCCTGACGCAAAAATCGAGAACGAACGGTCGACGGTCGCGCCCTCCTAGCGGCCTCCACGTTGCTCAAATACCCATCATCCCCATATGGATTCGAAGAGCTCTCCTCCCTCTACAACTTCCGTGTTGAAAATTTCTTCTAATTGTTTGTGGATTGGAAGATTATAAGGGAAGATGGTTGGCAATTTTCGGCCCTCGGTTCTGTTAGTGGCGGCTAGGGTTTAGGTTTAGTTTATTTTTTTTTAATTTATGAAGGGGTAAGGGTCTATTTATAGGAAATCGTTGAACACTATTCATCCGGGAATTTCCAAACTCCGATTTACGCGCCGTAACCAGCGTTTCTAGGGTTTACCCTGCGTTCCGGACACAATGGAACAGGTTTCGGAAGCTAATTCGGTCATCTGTGCGAGTTATGGCAATAAACGTTCAATTTAAATTAAACCGATTTAAACGATTTTCTAGGCGTTTTAATTTGTACCGGTCAAACGGTAAATCCAATTGACACGAAATGTGAAACCTTACAATAATATCACATTACGGATCCGATGAAACTGGTTTCGTCGAAATCCGAGACTTTTTGAAAAATGGCAATTTTAACTCGCCAAATTAATATTAAAAACAATTCGATGCGTTTCGAGCTGCCACGATCAAACGATAACTCCGATTGCTACGAAAATTGAAATCTGATAATAACTACTATTACGGATCCAGTGGAACTAGTCTCGTCCAATTCTGAGACTGTTCAAAAATTGGCTATTTTCACTAGTCGATTTAATATTAAAATATTCAATTTTCACAAATTAACTTTTAATTCGATTCTAAAAGTTCTAAAATATCGTTCTAACTCCAATATGATAAAATAAAATTTTACAAATCGTTTTCAATCATATTTAACCCAAATTTCAATTATTTCCATAATTTAACATATTAAATTATCGATTTAATTATTCAATTAAATCCAATTATTCGAATTAAAATTTATTCGACTTATAAATTCACTTATTAATTTTTTTAAAATTAATTAAATATTCAAATTTTAATTACTAAAAATTCTGGGTCGTTACAAAAGATATCCATATCAACCGTTCTCTTTCATCAGCTTTTTGCTTTTATCGCATGTTACTATTGAAGCCTAATGTCTTCTCTCACACACTTCCCCTTTTTTAATCAGAAATAAATAAAATGTATTAGCAAACAAACTGTTCTCTACTTCACTTTCAAAGATCGAACATCCCAGTTCTTCATTTCTTAAAATCGGTAAAAAAAAAAAAAACACTAGCTGAACAAAATTTCGAACGAGAGGCGCGTTCTACATGACTTCTTCCTCCCCCTACTTCAGATCGAACACATCCCCAATCAATTTTTAAAGCTCAGAGGAAAAAAAAAAAGGGGAACGAAACCCTTGTTCGGTTGGCCTAAGCGAAATCAACGATGACGTAGGCGCTTGGGATGGAGACCGCATCGACTAGGGTAGCTGGGGATAGGGTCGACAACGCGATCGACTAGGGAAGTCACAACTTCGACTTGAGTGAGCGCCAACAGGAGGTGAAGTTTGAGTCGCCTGGGAATTGAGCCGCGAGGGCATCGCGATGGTGATAGTGGTTCAGGGGCTGTTGGGGGTCGATTGATTTGGGGGTTTTGCAATTTGGAGAAGGGCAGCGGCAGTGATGGCGATGGCGCATTCAACGTGAGGGTTTCGATTTTTACAGTAAGGTAATTTTATTTATTATTTATTAATTTATAACGTATATGAATTGATGGAAAGTAATGGAAGTTTAAACAGAAAAAAAAGTAGTTACAGTACAGGAAGATAATTTATAAAAGAAAATTTGTTAGGAATTAAATTTGCTAGGTGAAATGATTTATTAAAGAAAATTTAGTTTTAAAACTTTTGGTTAAAAGGAAAAGGAGTTTGAATTCAGATTTTTAGTTTGAAACCAGATAATTTGTATAAATTAAATATCGATCAATTAAATTTATTTATTGGTAAATTTTTTGTAGGTTATCTCTAATTTTAATAAATCATTAAATTAAAAATTTAAAATATTAGTTGAACTAGAAAAAATTAGGCAATTGGAAATATTGAAAGTTATATGAAGAAATCAGATTTTAACCCGTACAGATTATTTGTATAGGTATAGTTTCAAAATAAAATAAATACATATATATATCTATTTTTCATTTACTAGTCTATTTATAAAATAATATGTTATGGATATAGATTTGCTTAACGAACTTATTTAATCATTTTAGTGGTTAAAAATATTTTTATCCCACTAGTTTATTTTAAAGGAAGTGGATTTGATGATTTAACTATTTTAATTAACTTATTTAAATTATTGGGTTACTAAAGATAATGTGTTAAAGAAAATTTTTAGTTTAAAGATGTTAAATTTAATTTAATAAATGGAGTTAGTCATCTGATTAGTTCGAATATTAACGAATTGTATAAGTAATTATATAAGGTCTAAAATGGTGAAGGAAACGGGCTGAAATGGGAAATGGACTGCACATTAAAAAGCTAAGGTGAGAACTTCTCACTCAAAAAGGGTTTATTTAAATTTTAAATAGTTAGATTTAAAATTTGTTGATTGTGTGTTGGCTTGCTTGATTGCGATAGTATATATAGTAGTATATATAGCAATATATATATATTGGCATATGTATATATTGCAGTTGATTGATTTCCCGCATTATATAGCGGATGAGACCCTATTGCGCCGCCTATTAAGCGGATAATATTTTATAAATCCCATATACCGCGATATTCCACCTCGAAGTGGAATGGGTATTGTGCTAATGTCTTTGGATGCAGGGAAAACAGGTTGGAGGGATCCAACTGGATTCCTCACATTGATTTAATTTATTTATGTTGTGATGTGATAATCTGTAAATGGTTATATTGATGTGACTGATCATATTGATGTTTGGAATTTATTTGAAAGCTAAAATTTAGCCAAATGGATTTTTGGTATCGTTAGATACCAGAAATAAATGGAATTGGATTTTGAAAATTTAAATAGCAACCTTTAAGTAAATCAATTTTGGAGAGTTGAATAAATTTGGAAGAAGAATTTAAAAGCATAAAAAGCTGATTTTTGTAATCTTATCGAATTAATTCCAAATATGGTGAAAAGATTTTTTTTTATGGAATTTTATAAGTAGTAAGATTTATAAATTTTGTAAAGTTATTAAAAGAGTGAATTTGGATAAATAAATGGATTTTTAAGTAATTAACCTAAAATTGAACTTTGGCTTTTAAATGAAAAATAAAGGAATTGGTTAATAAAGGAATTTTGTAAGTTGAAGTTTTATAAAATATATATATAATGTGAGATTACAAACGTTGTTTTATAAATTCGAAATCGACTTATTTTGATAAGTTAATTTTTATAGATTATTAAAGGAATATATTCACGATTTTGGACAGTGAATAGTATATTAAAGAAATGTTTTGAGAGGGTGATATTTTAAAATAGAATTATAACAATTTAAAGATGTTTTAAATTGTAATAAGTATCGAAACCATAGATTTCAACATTCATGGTTGAAATAGACGTTTTCGAGAAATATAAGGAAATGGTGGACTGTAACTGTTGTTATAGTAAATGATTTCCGAAAGAAAATGTTTTTTATAGTATTGGGATTTATATATCTACTTTAAGTTTGAATCCCTATACTAGTGATTTTGGGTTGTGGTAACGATGTTTTACGCAACATTCGTTTTGACCCAAATAAATGTGTTAAGAGAATGTTTTCCTTAAAGAATGAAATCTATACTTAATTGTGATTTAAGTATATTGAATATTTTTTCAAAATGTTGAAAATAAATAGATTTGTGAATTGCTTATTATTAAATAAGTATGGAAATGTTTTTCCAATATGAAGTGAATGTTTTGGGACTTTATCTTTTAAAGATAAATTGAAAATGAATATTAGGAATCGATTTGAAAATCATATATTCATAGATATGTTGGAAACGTAAATTCACTATAGAATTTATAAAGGAAAGGGAAATTTGTTTAAAAATAAACATTGGTTTATTTTGAAGTGTGGAAATAAATTTACGAATTTGGAACGTAAGTTTTAAAATAAATCGGTAAGGATTTATTTGATTGATTTAAAATGGAAAAATATTTGGAAGTGCTTCCGTTTAAGGAAATTGATTTGAAATTTGTTTCAAAGATTGAAAGATGAAAATTTATTTGAAATTCGTTTTCAAATGATTGAAGTGTGGAAAATGTATCTTGTAAAGATATTTTGAAAATAAATAATTTGGGTAAATTATTTTTAATCGGGTGATGTTGTGAATATTGATTGATAGTTAAATAACCGACTATCAATATTGACCTTTAAATAGGTATTTGTTATGAATTGGTTGAAATTGAGTGCTACACTTATTTTTAAATTATTGCGCTCGTTATTCGGATTTCCCATTCCGAATAATGATACGACGTAATGGATAGCATTGAAGACTGGTGGTGAAGACCTGGTATTTGTGAAAACGATAGGATGACCTATCGATTGTCTCTGCACCTTTAGCTACGGTATGGAGATTTCCTTCGTGATGGGAAGTTTTATCGGGATTGTGAATACCCGGATTTGCAAGGGCTTCTTTGGAAGTGCCTTCGGTTCTGTTCGAACCTGGAACAGACTTGTATGGATTGTATGTCTGGCATTACATTTTGAGATATAAAGCAGATTTCTTTCAAATACATTTCTGTTGGTGGCGGAGAATTTATTCTCTTAGCTTAACACCCTTCTCTGAGACGTACGAGCTCAGAGGTTATGTAGTTGAAGGTTATCAGCGATATACTCCCAATTTGGTAGTGTGGCATGCTAAGTGCTGCTATGTGATTGATGATCATTTGTTGATCATTTGTGATCAAAGCATGGCTTTGTGAAAAGCGTAGCTTTGTGGACGAAACCTCATCGAGCCTCACAAACCGGTAATGGTCGAAACAGGAAAGATGCGGCAAGGTTTCAGGGGTAGCTCCCCTAGGGTATGACCATTCCTTCTGGAAAAGAGTAGTATCATGGTATGGAGCCCAGATACTTACCCATGTGGACACACTTTATTTATTACTGTGTGATGTTGTTGGTGTAGAGGATCCTGTATAAAGGTCCCAAAGGATCGGGGGTGGCATATCTGAGGTTTTATTCCCCGGGAAGGGGGTAGCCGTCCTTGTTTGGCAGAGATCCGGGTAGGTTCTCGGGGCGTCCCGCCAGAGGCGCTCCCATGTGGCAATAGGAAGTTCCTTAGCCTGACCATTTGTTGGAAATCCAAACAAAACAATACGAGCCTTGTACGGTTTTAGTTGTATTAGCTGCCATGGAATGTGGTGGTAACCTGCTATTGAACATGGTAGCTATAGTAGGCATAGTTCGGAATGTCTATGCTGGCTAAGATTAATATTATACTTTCGAAATGTTTTCTACACTATGCACTAATAATAATAATCAAATGTTTCTGCGTAGTAAGCATATTTGACTATCATAAGGAGAAATCTCCTCCAATTCTGCGTTTGCATTGTGTGTGTGGCGGGAGGCCTTATGATAGTTTCATTTTCTAAAAAGCATAGCGAAATTCTTTTTATTTTATTTGTGAAAATAACTGTTTTTAGTTCTCACACCAGTCCCATGACTGACCTGGAGTTTATTGTTTCCCCACCAATTTCCACACGGGCAGTCTAGAGTTAGGTTATCAAGTTATTCTGGATTTAGGAGTGCTATGGAGCTCAGGAGGCGAGCTGGATGGCGAGACGTATCTCTAGTATATAGTATTAATTTTCCGCTGTTTATTGTTGTACACTCTGATGATGTGATGTAATGCAATATGATGTAATGTAATAACCGATATAGTTCTTTGTTTTAAAAGATATTCATTTATCTATTATATGTTGTTCCGCTGCGGCTGTGAGATTCTGATATTGTTTCTGTTCTGTTTTCTTACTTCTTCTATCACTTCTTCTACCTCTTTCTTTTTCTTTAACCCTAAAGACTCGTAAGTTCGTTCCTCTTTGGCTGGATTGTTGTGGAATGTTGCCAGCTCAAAGGAGTACGGATTTTCGGGCCTTTACATCTGGTATCAGAGCATATGGTTAAGTGACAACCTTTGGCTCTGTTGGGTGTTACTCATTAGAGATAGAGTCAGTAGTACTCTAGAATGAGTTTGAGTGTAATAATAGCTATGAGCGCGTATTTGTTAGTGACTATAAAATTGTTTTATATTGTGTTGACTTATCGGTTGATTGTTTATAGATTCTGGTCGGTGCAGTCTAGCTAACTGTCATCGATAGGGGTTTCTAAACTCTTAAACAAGATAAACTGACACAGTATTGTTTTAAAAATAGGGTAAATGAAATAAGTTTACCCAAAAAAATTATTTTTGTATATAAAAGAAATGATTTTCTGTAAATTATTACAGTATATGGTTGCTTGGTTGTTTGGTAGTGATAATACTAAATCATTATCGTTAAAGTTGAATAAGAATTGAAATCATAATAAAAAAGTTAAGAAATAAGTTCATATAAAAATGAAATTTGAGAATGTAAATTATAAATGTGAATTGTAATTTGAAATGGAATTCCAGAGTATGTTTTGAAAAGAATTTGAAAATTTTGAGGATTTGAAAATTTTTAATTCCTTTTTGATTTGAAAATGATTTTCAAAGAATTTGGAAAAGTGTTTTGAAGGGATGAAAGCTCTAAACTCTTTTCGGTCGCTGGAAAATAATTCCGGTGATGATCGCGACATCATTGGTGTTCATTTTCGGGTTTCCAAAAGAGGAATTGCTACCGAATTGTTTTAAATGGAAGTTGTTTGGAAAATTTGGGTTTGGTTTTGAATTTTAAAAGATAAATTTGAATTGTTTTCAATAATGGTTTTGAAAGGTTGAAAAGACTCTGGAATGCTATATAAAAATATTTATGGAATATTAAGTTGATAACTTGTAAAGTTTAAAGTTGTTAAAATAGAAAGAAAAATAAAAATCCAACTTAAAGAAAATTTATTGTGTTGAAAATAAATTTGGGGTAATTAAAATGAATTGGAATTGAGTATTGAATTATGGAAATAAATTGTGAATGAATGAATAAATTTACAATTGCAAGTAAATGAAGTGAATTGAATGTCGAAATTCATTGTGAATTTGTAAGCAAATAGAATTGAATTGAAATTGAATTGTGTTTGTGAATGAACAAATGAGGTGACATTTGTAGATAAATGAATTGAAATTGAAAAATGGAATGAGATTTGAATCAAGTTGAATTAAATTCCAGACTTGGGTAAAATAAAATAGATTGAATTCAAGTGTACTAGTATGATAGTTTATTAATTCATGAAATACTGAGATGGAAGTTGAATTAGTTAAATTAAAACTTGAATTGTGAGCTAAATAAAAATGGTTCGAAATTGCAGATAAATTCAAGTAAATTGCAATAAATTGAAAATGACTTTGTTGACAAAATAAATTCGAAATGAAGTAAATGGTTATAAACCAAAATAGTGAATTGAAAATAAATTTTGGGAATGAACGAAAGAATAAAACTGGAATTGAAACCGAATGTTGAAAACAAATTTGAATAAAGTGAATATGAATTTGCAACGAATTTGTAATTGGAACTAATTTAAAATAGTGCAGTTGTAAATGGAAGTTAATCGATAAAATTCAATATTCAGAAGATAAATTAAATTCAAATAGAATCGAAGTTGTGAATTGAATTCAAATGTTATTGAAGTGTAAGATTGAATGAAATGAATGTATAACTCAAATAGTAAACTAAAGATGTATAAGAAGCATATATTGAAAATTTTGTACTGAAATATGCAAAATGATATTTGAATGTTGGAATTGGATATTATGACTAGCAGGTTATACAGGTGTATTAAAAGAAAAGAAATTGGGATTTTGATTTCGAGGATAAAATTGAATTGCTCGACAAAAAGGTACGTATTTCAATTTCAGTATGAAATTTGGTGATTTTCTTCTCCAGCCACTTGGCTTTCTCTTTTCTTTTAATTCTGAGGGGCTGTGGAGCCATTTTGTAGTCGTACCGAGCTAGCCGCGCAAAGGAGACGCTGGCGAAATTTTTCGAAAATTTAGGGTGTTAGAAAAATTTTGCGAAAATTTTGAAAGTTGAAATTTGAATTTAAATTTAAAATTTGAATTGTTAAGGAAACCATGTGTTTGAAACTTATAATTGAAGTTGGAAAGCTAGTTGAATTGATAATGAATCTCTAATAAAAAGATTTAGGTTAATGAATTGATAAAACTATTTGAATTGTGGAAAATAGTAGACGAGTTAAGGACCATTTCTTCCTAACTTGCAATTTCGGGACGAAATTCTTTTAAGGGGGGAAGGTTGTAATGACCCTAAAATTTTGAACAATTTGAATTGAGAATATTTAATTAACTTTAAGTATTTGAATGATGGCTTGACTTGAATTTCAAATTATCATAATGAATTTAGCGATTTAAATTATAAAATTTAATCTATTGAAAGTTGAATAAAAAAAATTTGAATCTTCAGTTTAAACTGATTTAAAAATATTTCAACGGCTTTTAAAATTCATAGTGATAATATGAAGATAATAAGAAGCTTCAGAATTGAATTTAAAACTGTTTTGTTCAGTTTTGAAATTATATCGTTTAAATCGATATTTAGAAATAGCCTTCCGAGGCACAGTCTCGGAGTTCGACGAAACCAGTGCCATTGGATCCGTAATATTGAATTATTATCGAATTTCAAATTTCGTAGTGACTGGAGTTTCTGTGTGATCATACGATAGATAAACGTGTTGACATTATATCGAAAATTTAATTTAAAATATATATTTAATATGGTCAAAGATATCCATATCAACCGTTCTCTTTCATCAGCTATTTGCTTTTATCGCATGTTACTATTGCGGCCTAAGCTGTCTTCTCTCACACACTTCCCCTTTTTTAATCAGAAATAAATAAAATGTATTAGCAAACAAACTGTTCTCTACTTCACTTTCAAAGATCGAACATCCCAGTTCTTCATTTCTTAAAATCGGTAAAAAAAAAAAAACACTAGTTGAACAAAATTTCGAACGAGAGGCGCGTTCTACATGACTTCTTCCTCCCCCTACTTCAGATCGAACACATCCCCAAATCAATTTTTTAAGCTCAGAGAAAAAAAAACAAAAGGGGAACGAAACCCTTGTTCGTTCGGCCTAAGCGAAATCAACGATGACGTCGGCGCTTGGGATGGAGACCGCATCGACTAGGGTAGCTGGGGGTAGGGTCGACAACGCGATCGATTAGGGAAGAAACAACTTCGACTTGAGTGAGCGCCAGCAAGAGGTGAAGTTTGAGTCGCCTGGGAATTGAGCGCGAGGGCATCGCGATGGTGATAGTGGTTCAGGGGCTGTTGGGGGTCGATTGATTTGGGGGTTTCGCAATTTGGAGAAGGGCAGCGGTAGTGATGGCGATGGCGCATTCAACGTGAGGGTTTCGATTTTTACAGTAAGGTAATTTGATTTATTATTTATTAATTTATAACGTATATGAATTGGTGGAAAGTAATGGAAGTTTAAACATAAAAAAAAGTAGTTACAGTACAGGAAGATAATTTATAAAAGAAAATTTGTTAGGAATTAAATTTGCTAGGTGAAATGATTTATTAAAGAAAATTTAGTTTTAAAACTTTTGGTTAAAAGGAAAATGAGTTTGAATTCAGATTTTTAGTTTGAAACCAGATAATTTGTATAAATTAAATATCGATCAATTAAATTTATTTATTGGTAAATTTTTGGTAGGTTATCTCTAATTTTAATAAATCATTAAATTTAAAATTTAAAATATTAGTTGAACTAGAAAAAATTAGGCAATTGGAAATATTGAAAGTTATATAAAGAAATCAGATTTTAACCCTTACAGATTATTTGTATAGGTATAGTTTCAAAATAAAATAAATACATACATATATATATATATATATATATCTATTTTTCATTTACTAGTCTATTTATAAAATAATATGTTATGGATATAGATTTGCTTAACGAACTTATTTAATCATTTTAGTGGTTAAAAATATTTTTATCCCACTAGTTTATTTTAAAGGAAGTGGATTTGATGATTTAACTATTTTAATTAACTTATTTAAATTATTGGGTTACTAAAGATAATGTGTTAAAGAAAATTATTAGTTTAAAGATGTTAAATTTAATTTAATAAATGGAGTTAGTCATCTGATTAGTTCGAATATTAACGAATTGTATAAATAATTATATAAGGTCTAAAATGGTGAAGGAAACGGGCTGAAATGGGAAATGGACTGCACATTAAAAAGCTAAGGTGAGAACTTCTCACTCAAAAAGGGTTTATTTAAATTTTAAATAGTTAGATTTAAAATTTGTTGATTGTGTGTTGGCTTGCTTGATTACGATAGTATATATAGTAGTATATATAGCAATATATATATATTGGCATATGTATATATTGCAGTTGATTGATTTCCCGCATTATATAACGGATGAGACCCTATTGCGCCGCCTATTAAGCGGATAATATTTTATAAATCCCATATACCGCGATATTCCACCTCGAAGTGGAATGAGTATTGTGCTAATGTCTTTGGATGCAGGGAAAACAGGTTGGAGGGATCCAACTGGATTCCTCACATTGATTTAATTTATTTATGTTGTGATGTGATAATCTGTAAATGGTTATATTGATGTGACTGATCATATTGATGTTTGGAATTTATTTGAAAGCTAAAATTTAGCCAAATGGATTTTTGGTATCGTTAGATACCAGAAATAAATGGAATTGGATTTTGAAATTTTAAATAGAAACCTTTAAGTAAATCAATTTTAGAGAGTTGAATAAATTTGGAAGAAGAATTTAAAAGCATAAAAAGCTGATTTTTGTAATCTTATCGAATTAATTCCAAATATGGTGAAAAGATTTTTTTTTTACGGAATTTTATAAGTAGTAAGATTTATAAATTTTGTAAAGTTATTAAAAGAATGAATTTGGATAAATAAATGGATTTTTAAGTAATTAACCTAAAATTGAACTTTGGCTTTTAAATGAAAAATAAAAGGAATTGGTTAATAAAGGAATTTTGTAAGTTGAAGTTTTATAAAATATATATATAATGTGAGATTACAAACGTTGTTTTATAAATTCGAAATCGACTTATTTTGATAAGTTAATTTTTATAGATTATTAAAGGAATATATTCACGATTTTGGACAGTGAATAGTATATTAAAGAAATGTTTTGAGAGGGTGATATTTTAAAATAGAATTATAACGATTTAAAGATGTTTTAAATTGTAATAAGCATCGAAACCATAGATTTCAACATTCATGGTTGAAATAGACGTTTTCGATAAATATAAGGAAATAGTGGACTATAACACTGTTGTTATAGTAAATGATTTCCGAAAGGAAATGTTTTTTATAGTATTGGGATTTATATATCTACTTTAAGTTTGAATCCCTATACTAGTGATTTTGGGTTGTCGTAACGATGTTTTACGCAACATTCGTTTTGACCCAAATAAATGTGTTAAGAGAATGTTTTCCTTAAAGAATGAAATCTATACTTAATTGTGATTTAAGTATATTGAATATTTTTTCAAAGTGTTGAAAATGTATAGATTTGTGAATTACTTATTATTAAATAAGTATGGAAATGTTTTTCCAATATGATGTGAATGTTTTGAGACTTTATCTTTTAAAGATAAATTTAAAATGAATATTAGGAATCGATTTGAAAATCATATATTCATAGATATGTTGGAAATGTAAATTCACTATAGAATTTATAAAGGAAAGGGAAATTTGTTTAAAAACAAACATTGGTTTATTTTGAAGTGTGGAAATAAATTTAAGAATTTGGAACATAAGTTTTAAAATAAATCGGTAAGGATTTATTTGGTTGATTTAAAATGGATAAATATTTGGAAGTGCTTCCGTTTAAGGAAATTGATTTGAAATTTGTTTCAAAGATTGAAAGATGAAAATTTATTTGAAATTCGTTTTCAAATGATTGAAGTGTGGAAAATGTATCTTGTAAAGATATTTTGAAAATAAATAATTTGGGTAAATTATTTATAATCGGGTGATGTTGTGAATATTGATTGATAGTTAAATAACCGACTATCAATATTGACCTTTAAATAGGTATTTGTTGTGAATTAGTTGAAATTGAGTGCTACACTTATTTTTAAATTATTGCGCTCGTTATTCGGATTTCCCATTCCGAATAATGATACGACGTAATGGATAGCATTGAAGACTGGTGGTGAAGACCTGGTATTTGTGAAAACGATAGGATGACCTATCGATTGTCTCTGCACCGTTAGCTACGGTATGGAGATTTCCTTTGTGATGGGAGGTTTTATCGGGATTGTGAATACCCGGATTTGCAAGGGCTTCTTTGGAAGTGCCTTCGGTTCTGTTCGAACCTGGAACAGACTTGTATGGATTGTATGTCTGACATTACATTTTGAGATATAAAGCAGATTTCTTTCAAATACATTTCTGTTGGTGGCGGAGAATTTATTCTCTTAGCTTAACACCCTTCTCTGAGACGTACGAGCTCAGAGATTATGTAGTCGAAGGTTATCAGCGATATACTCCCAATTTGGTAATGTGGCATGCTAAGTGTTGCTATGTGATTGATGATCATTTGTTGATCATTTGTGATCAAAGCATGGCTTTGTGAAAAGCGTAGCTTTGTGGACGAAACCTCATCGAGCCTCACAAACCGGTAATGGTCGAAACAGGAAAGATGCGGCAAGGTTTCAGGGGTAGCTCCCCTAGGGTATGACCATTCCTTCTGGAAAAGAGTAGTATCATGGTATGGAGCCCAGATACTTACTCATGTGGACACACTTTATTTATTACTGTGTGATGTTGTTGGTGTAGAGGATCCTCGTATAATGGTCCCAAAGGATCGGGGGTGGCATATCTGAGGTTTTATTCCCCGGGAAGGGGGTAGCCGGCCTTGTTTGGCAGAGATCCGGGTAGGTTCTCGGGACGTCCCGCCAGAGGCGTTCCCATGTGGCAATAGGAAGTTCCTTAGCCTGACCATTTGTTGGAAATCCAAACAAAACAATACGAGCCTTGTACGGTTTTAGTTGTATTATCTGCCATGGAATGTGGTGGTAACCTGCTATTGAACATGGTAGTTATAGTAGGCATAGTCGGAATGTCTATGCTGGCTAAGATTAATATTATACTTTCGAAATGTTTTCTACCCTATGCACTAATAATAATAATCAAATGTTTCTGCGTAGTAAGCATATTTGACTATCATAAGGAGAAATCTCCTCCAATTCTGCGTTCGCATTGTGTGTGTGGCGGGAGGCCTTATGGTAGTTTCATTTTCTAAAAAGCATAGCGAAATTCTTTTTATTTTCTTTGTGAAAATAACTGTTTTTAGTTCTCACACCAGTCCCATGACTGACCTGGAGTTTATTGTTCCTTCCTAAACTCTGGGTGCCCACCAATTTCCACACGGACAGTCTAGAGTTAGGTTATCAAGTTATTCTGGATTTAGGAGTGCTATGGAGCTCAGGAGGCGAGCTGGATGGTGAGACGTATCTCTAGTATATAGTATTAATTTTCCGCTGTTTATTGTTGTACACTCTGATGATGTGATGTAATGCAATATGATGTAATGTAATAACTGATATAGTTCTTTGTTTTAAAAGATATTCATTTATCTATTATATGTTGTTCCGCTGCGGCTGTGAGATTCTAATATTGTTTCTGTTCTGTTTTCTTACTTCTTCTATCACTTCTTCTACCTCTTTCTTTTTCTTTAACCCTAAAGACTCGTAAGTTCGTTCCTCTTTGGCTGGATTGTTGTGGAATGTTGCCAGCTCAAAGGAGTACGGATTTTCAGGCCTTTACATTATAGAGATTATATGTTCATCTTTTTCAACGTATGACAAACAAAGTCTCTACCTTGTAGGCCTTCGCAGTTCTATCTTTAAACATAGATTATTTGATCTTTTTCTTATAAACGTTCTGACCATTTCGTAAACTATTAGAGCATTTTCACTAATAAATCTGCCTAGGACGTACAATTTTTGGTTTATAGATACCAACTGATTCATGTATCATTTGATTTTTGCAAAGTATGTTTGCTATGATTGTATATAAGATGTTGCAATAGGAAAGTGGCATGAACTCTAAGATGGATGTTTCATTATTTTTTTTGCAAAGTTTACAGATTGTGATATGAATCAATTTTACAGGTTTAACCTCGAATTCTGGCATCAGCATGTTTGCTTTCTCTATAATTTTCTGCCTATTAGGACTGAATCCTTAGTGCTACATTATTTTTGTAGGATCTAACAATCTCAAAGTGGTTTGACTAACCTTTTTTATCTTTTGGTAAGTTGATTGGGGACCATATCTATATAGATTTGCAATGCGTATATATCATAATTCTAATGGAAACATGTGCATGTATAAAGTAATAGCTTAAAGGTAGATATAATATTCTATACATATTAATGCTCTAAGTCATTTAATGCAGGAACTTGGTTAACACTGAAGCAACCTGGAGCAATGTTTAGATCCTTGCAAGAATCTTCTGCAGCAGCCATTTCCGTATCATCGTCTCCATAACTTAGTATTTGTGTCCATTTGTTAGACTATTTTGAGCTATTATCATGTGACCATGTCTTGTAGTATTTATGTTCATTTGTTAGACTATTTTGAACTATTATCATGCGGCCATGTCTTGTAGTATTTGAAATATTAGCAGAATTCTTTGAAATTTTTCCACTGGTTTGATTGTGTGTTTCCAAATTAGAATTCACTACAACGTTATCATTGTTACATATAGTTTTTGTCATCTTCTCGATTTGTTATTTTTGGGATTCACATTTTAATATATATATATATATATATATATATATATATATATATATATATATTTGTGTGTGTGTGTGTAATGTGTATACATATATCTATCTGTGTGCATATATATATATATATATAATATAATATAATAAAAAGAAAATTGAAACAAATGCTGAAAATTAATATTATATAGAATAGCGTTTGAAAAACGCTATTGATTCATCAAACGCTATTGCAACTCTATATGAGATGTAAGATTTATGCATCAAAAAACGCTATAATAGAATCAAAAACGCTATAGTAGAAAATAAAAACGTTGTACAAGCATGACAAGAAATGCTATCGAAAAACATCGCAACGCTATAACATGGTTTAATGAAACGCTATAAAATGTGCTCGAAAACGCTATAGAAGTTAAATGAAGGATTATATTCCCTATAGCGTTTAAGTTTAATAACAGAGAAAAAACGCTATGGTAGGTTGCAAACGCTACGCCCTTTTGTAAACGCTATTAGCTATTATAGCGTTTTCCTTCCTGCTATGTAATGCTGCTGGCCTACAATAGCTTGTGGTTCCACGACGTTTTCTGAAACACTATGGTAGCCTGTTATAGCGTTTTTCAAACGCTATGAAACCCATAAACTGTTGTAGTGTGATTTAGTAGAATGCAACTCGTATTGGAAAAGTTTCCTCTTTTTCAATCGCGAAGTTTTACACTTCACTTTTGGAGAAAGTCACTTTTATTTTGGCAAGCGAATTTTCCTTCGTGGAGCAGTGGTCCTCCGAAAAAGGTCTTTGACCTGCTTGTGCCTCCGAAGAGGGCTTTTGTTTGATTGTGCCTCTGGGAAGAGGGCTTTTTGTTTGATTGTACCTCTGGGAAGAGGGCTTTTTGTTTGTGCCTCTTGGGAGAGGGCTTCTTGTTTGTGCCTCTGGGGAGAGGGCTTTTTGTTTCTGCCTCTGGGGAGAGGCTTTTATTGTTTCCCTGTCCGCTGGGAAGCGGGCCTCCGAAGAGGGCTTTCCACATTTCGACTCGTGTGAAGTTTTATTTCAGATCATGGTGAAATGTGCGCCTCCGAGTCGGGCTTTTTCCTGGAAGTTTGGAGTTTCCTTCTCTCAGTTGGTTGGATCCACGGGGCGGACACAAGTTACTTGGATTGTTTGTTTGCACAAACGTTCTCAGCTAGTTAACGAGTGTCCTGTGCCACCGATCAGTCCACAACTTTCTGTCGAGAAAGAGAACTCTCTTTTTCTGGCTAGTCCTATTAAAGGTCTTTTAGCATTTCAACTATGGTGAAATGGGCCTCCGAAGAGGGCTTTTCACATTCCAGCACTTGTGAAGTTTTATTTCAAATCTCGGTGGAATGCATGCCTCCTAGTAGGGCTGTTGCCAGGAAGTTTGGAGTTTCCTTCTCTCGGTTGGATGGATTCACGGGGCGGACGCAAGTTACTTGGGTTGTTTGATTGCACAAACGTTCTCAGCTAGTTAACGAGTGTCCTGTGCCACCAATCAGTCCACAACTTTCTATCGAGAAAGAGAACTCTCGTTTTCTGGCACGTCCCGTTAAAGGTCTTTATCCTCCGAAGAGTTGTGCCTCCGAAGAGGGCTTGTGCCTCCGAGGAGGTCTTTTGCTGTTTGCTGCCTGCTCGCCCATGTCTTTTCGTCATTTTCTCATATCAGCGGTTTCCAGTTATCATTTCCAAGCGCACATTCCTTTCTTTTGCAAGTAGCTTATTCTATCCAAAGAAGTGTGCTTCATTGTTAGATGAATTCACAGGGATAGACATAGGCTAATTAATCGAATGTTTGTTTGCACAAACGATCATAATTAGTTGGGAAGGGTCTACTTCTGGAGGAACCACTAACTGTTTGCTTGAAGCACTTCTTATATAGGATTTGAATCTGGAATTTTTGTGGCTAGATATTCATTTGTTGAGTGATGTTAGGGATCGCTTGGTCTTATGATGGGCAAGCTTTGTTTTAATAGCCTGCAATATTAAATCGACATTTTAGCAATACAATTGAAGTACTTTATATATCGAAATAAAACAAGCAGTAGAGAACACAAGATTTATAGTGGTTCGGCCAAGAATTGGGCTTACATCCACTTTATAGTTCTTATTATTCACTTGAACTGGCTTTACAATGGCTTTCAATACAAGAATCATACATTCATAATTCTTTTTACAGACTTAAGCAAAGCTTTAAATAAAATATAGACGCAAATGATTGCTGTTCCAAGCTCTTGGAATTGGATCTCCTTCGACAGTTGTCAGTTTGAAAATGCCATCAAGAAGTTTTTGGCCTATGACATATGGCCCTTCCCAGTTTGGCGCAAACACTCCTGTTGTTGTCATGACCCTTTTCAAGACTAGATCCCCAATCTCAAAGCTGCGTTGGCGAACATTGGAATTGAAATGCCTGGCAATTCTTTGCTGATGGGCTGCAATTCTGAGCCGAGCCTCTTCCCTTTTTTCATCAAGGAAGTCAAGTGCTTCAAGTTGCAACTCTTCGTTTTCAGCTTGGTTGAAATGAATTCTTCTATGTGAAGGGACTTCTATTTCCACCGGAATCATTACTTCCGATCCATATGCTAATGAAAATGGAGTGTGCCCAGTCGCAGTTTTGTGGGTAGTTCTATATGCCCATAGTGCTAGTTGAAGCTTATCGACCCAACCATCTTTTACTTTTTCCAGCTGTTTTTAGATGGTTGATTTGATAATTTTGTTTACTGCTTCCACTTGCCCGTTTGCCTGCGGATGAGCCACTGTTGAGAAGCTTTTCTAGATCTTGAATCGCTTGCAAGAATCTCTTCACTTTCGAATTGGGTTCCATTGTCTGTGATTATCTTTTGAGGCACACCGTACCTGCAAATGATATTCTTAGTTACAAAGTTTGTCATCTTTTTAGAGGTAATAGTAGCTAATGGTTCAGATTCGGCCCATTTAGTAAAATAATCAACAGCAACAATAGCATATCTGATTCCGGATTTGGCGGTTGGCAAAGGCCCGACGAGATCTATTCCCCAAATAGCAAATGGCCACGGACTGACCATCTGTGTTATCTTAGTGGAAGGTGCTCTTGGGATCTTCCGAATCTCTGGCATCGGTCACATTTTCGGGCATAGCTTGCAGCATCACGATTAATATCTGGCCAAAAATACCCATAACGGAGGATTTTCTTTGCTAAAGTTTGACCACCTGAATGGTCTCCACACTCTCCTCCGTGTAGTTCAGCTAGAATCGTTTTAGCTTCTTCCTTTGTCACACATCGGAGTAATGGCATTGAGAATCCCTGCCTGTACAATCGGCCATCTTGATTATGTATCTGGAGGCTTTTCTTAGCAACTTCTGTCGTTCTTTTGAACTTTCTGGCAAAGTACCGTCGAGCAGATATTCCATTATCGGAGTCATCCATGATTCTTGCCCTTAAGATATAGTCATGATCCGGTCAATATCCATCTTATCAATGCTTGGGGATGATAGGACTTCCACAGGAACTAATCCCAATAATTGAGCTTCACTAGTGCTTGCTTACTTTGCGAGAGAATCTACCTTCATGTTCTCTTCCAGGGGTATATGATTTATCGTATAATGGTCAAGATCATCGAGAACCTTCCAAGCTCTTGACAAATAAGCAGGCAAATTTCCTCCTTTAGTCTGAAACTCTTTCTTGACTTGACATACAATATGTTGTGAATCACTGAAGATCTGCAATGCTTTGACATTCAACTCTTTAGCAATTCTCAAACCGGCAATAAGGGCTTCATATTCTGCTTCATTGTTTGTCGAAGGGAATTCCAATCTCAATGCATAGCACAACGACCGCCCTTCAGGGGTTACAAGCGCTACCCCAGCTCCAGAACAGTAATCGTTTCTTGCACCATCAACACATAATTTCCATTGAATTTGGGGATTATCAGTCAGTTCTTCGTCACTATCACCTTTATCTGTACATTCTACGATAAAATCTGCCAAGGCTTGTCCATTGATTGCTCTATAGGGATGATAAGTGATGTCGTATTGGCTGAGTTCAATATTCCACTTCAGAAGACGACCTGAAGTCTCAGGACGAAACAGGACTTGCTTTAGAGGCTGATCAGTGAGGACTTTGATAGGATGTGCTTGGAAATACGGCCTCAGCTTCCTTGATGCAATGAGTAGACAATAGGCGAGCTTTTCCAATTTTGAATAATTCATCTATACCCCAGTGAATCTCTTACTGATATAATAAACTGGGCGCTGAATTCTTGCGTCTTCTCGTACCAATGCTGCATCGAGAGCATGAGATGAGATCGCCAAATATACAAAAAGATCTTCACCATTGTCTAGTTTAGAAAGTATTGGAGGCGTTTCCATATGACGAATCAACTCATCGAAAGCTTTCTTGCATTCAGGAGTCCAGTCAAAAATTTTCCTTCCTTTCTTTAGTGCATCAAAGAATGGAATGCATTTATCAGTAGCTTTGGAAATGAATCGACTCAAGGCAGCAACTTTTCCATTAATACTTTGCAATTCCTTCTTTGTTCTTGGAGCTTTGACTTCTTTTAAGGCAGCAATCTGTGTAGGATTAGCTTCAATGCCCCTAGCACTCACAATGAAACCCAGAAACTTTCCGGACTCCACCCCAAACGAACATTTCAAAGGATTAAGTTTCATTCCATACTTTCGGAGGATTGCAAACATTTCCGCCAAGTGGTCCATATGGTCTACCGCTTTCTTTGACTTTACCAACATATCGTCAACATAAACTTCCATAGTTTTGCGAATCTGCGGTTTGAACATAGCATTGACGAGTCTTTGGTAAGTTGCCCCTGCATTCTTATGTCCGAAAGGCATGACCCTATAGCAGTAGAGACCAACATCGGTGATGAAGCTCGTATCCTCCTGATCCGGCTCATGCATCATTATCTGGTTGTATCCGGAGTAAGCATCCATGAAAGATAACAATTCGTGCCCCGCTATTCTGTCCACCAACTGATCTATCCTGGGTAACGGGAAGTAGTCTTTGGGGCAGGCTTTGTTTAAATCTGAAAAATCAATGCAAACTCTCCATTTCCCATTGGCTTTCTTAACCAGTACTGGATTTGAAACCCAATTCGGATAAGTAGACTCCCTGATGAAACCATTCTCCATAAGCCGGTCAACCTCTTCTTTCAACGATGCTGATCTCTCAGGAGCCTGGGTTCTTCTTTTCTGTTTTACCGGTGTAAACTTCGGATCAATATTCAGAGTATGTACTGCAATTTCTGGGGATATTCCGCACATATCAGCATGAGTCCAAACGAATACGTCCAGATTTGCCTTCAAGAATGATATTAAGGAATTTTGAACCGCCCTATTACCACATTCACTACTTTCTTCGGGTCTTTCAGGCCAACAGGTACTGGCACCGTTACTTCAAATGGCACCACTCTATTCTCCCCTGCACTAGCTTTTCTGGGATCCATTTCTCTTCGTGCCCCGCTATGCTCGCCAGTGCAGGGTCCACCCTGTAATTGCTACAAGGTTGGTTCTTTGATGCGGACTGGGGCTGCCGCATCTTTTCCCATCTCTCTCTTCCTTGCTTCACGCAACTCTATTAGATAACATTCTCGCCCAGCATTCTGATCCCCTTTAATAACTCCAACACCATTATCTATGGGAAATTTCATAGTAAGTGTAACAACCCGCATATTTATCGATTTTATATTTAAATATTTTATTTAAATATTTTGTCATTAATCGGATATTGGTCCGAAAAACAACTTTTTGCAAACGGTCAAATTAGGACTCCAGACCACTTCCATTGAGTTCGAAATGCCGTTTACAACTTTTTTAAGTATAAACATTGATAGGTTGGGAGTTAGTGGAATTTCACTAACTTTTTCCACTTTGGACTTTGGGTTAGCTTAGCCATTATAACTCAAGCCCAACCCCCTCCTTCTCTTCACTCTTCATAAATTCCTACCAACTCAAGCTTTTGCATTAATGGTGAGTGGAAAGAGAAATTAAAACTCCAAAAGCTAAGTCTTCATTGCTAATCCAACATCAACTCCAAAACTCAAGTGAAGACATTGATTAAAGCTAGTGGTTGATCCTTGCATAGCATTTCAAGCTTCATCTTCATCCATTTTAGTTAAAAGGTGAGATTTTTATCTCACAAATCTAGCCTATAACTATCTTGGACTGTTGGGAATGAATCCCTATCATGTTTGCATGTACATTTGCATTTGGTTTGGATTGGATTGGCGAAAAACCCCAAATTTTAGTGTTTTTGGTAAAAAACTGCACTTAGGTCGTTCTGCCTATGCTAGGTCGATCGCGTGGAAAAGTCTCAGCCTCAAAATAGCTCGTTTCCGACCTTAAAATGGCCTACAACGTTAGGTCGCTCGACACTCGGAATTAGGTCGTAGGTCGTTTGGTTTTAGGTCGCTAGGTCGTTGGGCTTTAGGTCGAATGGACCTTAGGTCGTAGGTCGTATGGACCTTAGGTCCTAGGTCGTTCTGGCCATTTCTAACGTCTTCGGAGTTAGGTCGTATGGACCTTAGGTCACTAGGTTGTATTGCTTTAGGTCGCTAGGTCGTATGACCTTAGGTCGTTAGGTCGTATGGCTTTAGGTCGCTAGGTCGTATGACCTTAGGTTATTAGGTCCTATGGCATTTTAGGTCGTGTGATCTTCTTACCTGTTAGGTCGTTGGACCTACATCCTGTTAGGTCGTTAAACCTTTAGCTCGTAGGTCGCTAAGCCTTATCTCCTTAGGTCGCATGACCCATTTCTTTAAACCACTAGGTCGCTAGACCACGTTTCCAGTTAGGTCGCAAGACCTTGTAAACCGTTAGGTTGCGTGACCTATATTCCGTAGGTCGTTGACCCACTTAAGTCGCTGTCCCTCATAGGTCGCGTTTCCTGTTTAGGTCGCTAGGTCGCGTGCCTTTAGGTCGCATTCCTTTATTAGGTCGCGTGTCTCTGTTAGGTCGTTGACCTCCTTAACTTGCATGACCTAACCCGTAGGTCGTTGGACCTCGATTCTATTTAAGTCGCTGCTTCTTATAGGTCGCTCGGCCCCCGCACCCCCACCTTGGGGGGTTGCCACCCCCCTTGGACCCCCCTCCGTAGGGGATCTTATCTGAAAAACATTCAACAGAACTTGCTTTGTTGAGATGCTGAGTTGACCATTCTTCGAGACAAACTATCTTGGGCATCTCGGTTGATTTTATAGATTTTTGAATATCTATTTCGATGGATTCTTTATCGGTTTCTTTGGATTTTATTCACGTCTTCGAATGTGAATTTTTGTGATTGATTGTTTCTACAATCACCTCTATGATTTGTCACTTTAAAATATAAAGGTTTTCAATACTAGTAGTAAATATCAAAACTCTTTCATCAAAACAATTTTAACTCTATTCTACTACAAAGTTTTTTTCCTTAAACCATTTTCCAATCTATTAGAATATACAAACCTTTTCGTCACTCGTATGAGAAATCTAATTAAACGACTTAGTAAAACAAGTGGTATGAAACACTTGCATTTACTTCGTCGGTTAATTCTTGGACTTGTGCGATTGAATCTTTTGTGACAATTTTCTAGTGAAGATCTACAGTTTGTTCGTAAATATTTGAGTTAAGCAAGTGGTTATGGGACATGAAAACTTTTATATTTACTAACTTAGTGTATTTGACACTTCTTGATGATCATGACGATCATTTTTGTGTTTTAGACTAGCAACTGTGCGATGTTTCTTTGTCTGCGAGGGAGACTCTTGTGATGTTTCGCCATCGCATTTGTGTGATGTTTCGCCATCACATATGTGGGGTAGCGCCCCACGGTCTTCGGGACATTCGTGTGTCAAAATTAATGGCTTGCAACCATGAGATAACGTCTCGCTTTGTGTTACACGTGTAGGTGAGTTTTCATATTCCATTTTGTGAGTTTTCATGCTCCTATATTGTGATTTCTGGATTTCTTGTGTAGTCTTCTGGAATTTGTGCTTCACCTATTTTCATGACTTTCATTGTTATGATTTTCCAGCTTTTATGTTTAGGTGAATTTGGATCTTTTAGAAGAATCTTTTGATATTGTTTGATCTCTTGATGATCTTCATTTACATGCTTATCATAGTATGTCTTTATGGTTACTATATGTTCTTGCCATATCTGTTGTTTATATCATGTTATCTGATATTTATAGCTAGACTGATCCTTTTATTATTTTCTTATAAATAATACTCGGGTCAGACCGAGATGTTACAGGTGCTTTTGCTTGACTTCTCCCCCAGGGATTTACTACTTTGACTTTTGGCTGACCGTTTAGATTAGCAGTTTTTGTCATTTACACTTGAGATATAGGCACATAGATGTATTCTTTTGTATAGCACGTGTTGTTATTCTTTTGTATTATTGTGGATCTTTTTGACCACTGCTCTGATGTACGCTTTCATGTGTCAGTTATATATTCATATCTTCTTCCGCCTTTGTGATATGGATGTCTGTGACTGATTTGTGTTATGCTTATTTCTACGTTTGTTTCCGAAGATTATTTATAGCCACCGTGTGATAAGAAATCACATGGATGGTCGCTCCTCAACAGCCTTATTCTCCGTGCCAGTTGACAACACTACACCGTAGTGTTCTTGGCTAGCGTGGGTATAGAGGTGGGGCGTCACAGTAAGGCACCACGGGGCGAGAATTGCCTTAAAAGCCGCAATAGTTGGTCGGCCTAGGAAGGCGTTGTAGGCAGAAAATTCATCAACAATTACAAAAGTCTGTTTCTGAACTACCTTTTTCTGCCCCTCTCCAAGCTCGACGAACAAGTCGATAGTTCCAATGGGCTGTTTTGGTTCCCTAGTGAACCCAACAATCTTCTGAGATGAGGCTTGAACATCATCCATTGGAATCTTCATTTGGTCGAACGTCCTATAAAAGAGATTATTGCAAGAAGCGCCGCAATCTACAAGCACTCTTCTCACAATAGCCAGCCCAATGCCTGCAGAGATGACCAAGGGATCCATGGTCGGAGCTTCAGTGCCCATAGAGTCCCTGGCTCTGAAAACAATATCATCATTAAAAGTTTTCTGCTGCTTTGAAGGTGCAGCGTCTTCTAGCACAAAAACACTCTCTTCTGTTGTGCATACATCAAGGCACGGGCATATCTTTCCATCTCGCCCCAGCTTCTGCCTACTGGGTGAGGACCTACTGTAATCACATTAATAACAGGTCTTTCAGATTCATGCACAGTGTTCCTCTCACCCGAGCCAGATGGATGAGCAGGAAGTTGCTGACCCTTAGTAGACGAAGTTGGGTCATTTCTACTTCTCTTAACATATTGCTGTAACTTGTTCTCTCTCAATAGTTCTTCAATTAAAATTTTCAAATGGCGACATTCGTTGGTATCATGACCGGGTTGGTTATGAAACCGACAGAATCTCCCACTTTGAGAAGCTTTTTTGCTAACTCTCATCTCAGGGGCTTTAGGATATTCTACCACATCTTTGGTAGCAATGAAGATATTCTTCGGAGTGTCAGTCAAGGGAGTGAAATCTGAAGATTTTAAGAAGCAAGGTTTCTTCA
The DNA here is from genome assembly GCA_030765085.1 of Allium cepa. Lineage (NCBI taxonomy): Eukaryota > Viridiplantae > Streptophyta > Magnoliopsida > Asparagales > Amaryllidaceae > Allium > Allium cepa. The sequence goes on from CM060943.1 coordinate 891,952,642, forward strand.
TATCTTTCTGTTTCTTTCCACCATTGTTTTCCCTTTTCTGACTCCTGGATTCTCTTTTGGTAGGAGCAGCAACATTATCCTTAACATCTGTCAATGCCACTTTAACTGGTGCCCGAAGGCTTTCCAAGCGCGTGAATTCATCAGCATTCTTATAGAATTTCTCAAGTGAATTCGGTTCTTTCATCTTCAGCCACTTCCCAAATTCGCTTGATTTTTCAATTGCCCTCATAAGGTATGTCAAGACCATTTGTGGCTCTGCATTGTCCACTTCAGCCAAAGTTATGTTGAAGCGGTTCAAGAAAGACCTGATAGATTCCCCAGGATTCTGTTCCAAGCTTGACAGCGACATAATATCCTTTGCCTTTGAAGCATAAAACCTGAATTGCTCTTTAAACTTCCGAGTCAAATCGGCGAACTGGTCTATGGATCAGACCAAAAGTTTTGTGAACCAGAGCAGAGCCACTCCTTCCAAATATACCGGAAAGTACCGGCATTTGATCTCATCAGACGCTCTAGCACCCGTCATGTGCCAATCATACTTATACAAAAATTGATTGGGGTCGCTCGTTCCCTTATAAGCCGGGATGGTCGGAGGAACGAACTTCCTTGGGAATTCTACCCTTAGATTCTTCTCAGTGAATGGAGTTTTGCTCCAAGCGAATCCCCATTCCTTCTCATCTTCATCTCTCTGCATACTTTCTTTCATGATTTGTCGCACCATGCCCGAAAGATATTCCTCATCATTTACAGGATCTGCAGGACAGACTTCGGCCATTTTCTCGGAAGTTTGTTGGGACAAACGTTCGTGGAGAGTTGGATGTGGTCTCGATCCTCCAGGTTGAGGAGGTGTTTCTTTAGCGGGGCTAGCTGGTCTTTGAGGAAAATTCCTTTCCTCAGGATCACGAATATCATCTGCAAGGTTTTCTTCGTTATTCACCGGTTGACGGTTTGCTCCGAGCAACGCATTTATCCTTTCAAGCATTAAAGCATTCTGAGTTTCCATCTGCTGGTATAATGCAGATACAACAGCATCTAACTCTGCCCATGTAATTCCGGCACTTGGTGCTGCTTGACTTGATGAAGGAGAAGTGGCAGTATTTTCATGGACATTACCAGGTCTTATATATCCACGCTTTCTTCCAGGAGCCATTATTTCTGATAGACTTCTGGTTTTAAGAGAGACCTTTTCCACAAACTTTTGCGAAGCAATGATGAAGATAGCCTGAGTTGGGTTCTCAGTGAAAGCACCAAAAATGTTAACGCTAAAAAGTGAACGCTAACACCCCGGTGGATGTAGAGGTTAAGTTAAAGCACCACCCGTGAACACGGGAATTAGAAACAAGTAAGAAAGTCCAGAGAAAGCAGTAAACGACAACAATTTTATAGTGGTTCGGCTTGAGATTAAGCCTACGTCCACTTTAATCCTCTTTATTACTGAATCAATTACAACTTTACAACAATCCTCAATCACAATACCGATGAAACAAACCACTAGGACTTCGATGTAGAAGAATTCTTTGAATCCATGTTGATTGTGTTGGATTTCCGCTTGAAGTTAGTTGAGATGCCTTTCGTGTTTGAAGTGTCAAGTGAGTCAAGAATTCAGCAGAGTGTCGGTGTTCCAGGAATGAGCCAAAGATCCCCTGAATGTTAGAGCTAGCGCTGTATTTATAGGAGAGTTCGGCTTTAGGTCATAGGTCGCGAGCGACCTTGGATAGGTCGTAGGTCGCCAGCGACCTAGGGGATGTGGTTTACGACTTAATAAGGTCGTACTGGGTCATCTGAGCGAGTTAGTGGGTAGTAGCGACCTATGGGAGATCGGTGCTGAAGTAGCTTAAGTCGTCCACGACCTAATGAAGCTCCAGGTGCTAGCTGTCAGCGACTTAGCACAAAGCATAAATGTTATATCGGCTTGCTTAGGTCGCAAGCGACCTAATGAGAGAGTAAACATGTGGCTTTGTTCTGGAGCTCGCTAGGTCACTTCCTTTTTTGGCTCGCTAGGTCGTTGGATACTTAAGTCGCTAGGTCGTTAGATACTTAAGTCGCTAAGTCGTTGGGTTCTTAAGTCGCTAGGTCGTACATTCTTCAGATAGTTAAACTCATTAGCTCGCTGAGTGGCTTAACTCGTTTAGTGCTATAGGTCGCTAGCTCGCTGTTGGTCTTGCATCCATCTTAGGTCGCTTGGGTTGTTAGGTCGTGGTCTTCCGTAAGTCGATAAGTCGCGGTACCCCTTAGGTCGTTAACTCGCTTCAGCAGTTAGGTCGCAGTTAACTCTTTGATTCACTAGGTCGCTGGACCATCTGCTCCTTTAGGTCGCTGAGCCCTTTCAATCCTCTAGGTCATTGAGTCGCGTCTAAGTTAACTCGTTCATACTCTAGGTCGCTAGGTCGCTGCCATCTCTAGCTCGTTACATCGCTGATTCGTGAAAAAGAGGAGTTAACACGGGAATAAAGCTTTATTAAATTCTTGGAATTTTAAAATTTAATAAGAAGGGTTAACTACAATTAAATGAGTTAAATATTCAACGGGAATCAAGCTTTATTTATTTATTTGGATTTAAAATGTGATAATTTGGAATTCAATATTTAATCCATTTGTTTGACAGGAATGAATGGAATACTAATTAATTTATTTAACTAAACGAAATTTTAGGATATTATTTATAATTTGGAAATTTAATGAAATTAAGGATTTATATTGAAATTTATAAATTTACCTTCTTTAATTTGACATCTAAACTTGTTAGAATTTTGATTTAAGAAATTGTAAATATGATAAAATTGTCAAATTTAGAATTTAAATTATAAAATTGGATTTAATCAATTTATTTAATTGATTTAAAAATAGCCATTTTGGCCACTGACTCGGATTTCGACGAAGCCAGTTTCATGGGATCCGTATCGGTGAATTATTGTAGGGTTTCAAGTTTCGTAGCGATCGGACTTGTCATTTGATCGGACGAACGCAAAACGCCTTGAAATCGATTTAATTGAAATCAATTTGAAAATATTGATTTCAGCATAACTTCTTCATACGAGGGAATTTGGACGTGAAACTTTTTCCATCGCGCTCAGAATATTTTAAAATACCTATTTCGATATATGGGTTTACCCAATTTCGTTGCGGGGTCAGAACGAGCTTTTTGGGCCACTTTAGCGGTAGCACGTTTGTTTATCCGATCCATCTGTTCAAATATCTAACCTACCTATATAAACCCAATTATAAACCCTAGCCTCCATCAATCTTCATTTCTTTGTGCATTCATTTCCCTCAACTGCACCTTTCCAATGGCTGCAAGCCCTAGATTCAGTTTCAATCCAAACCAAAAGTCAAAAATTCAAAGTCCCCAGAATATTCCGGAAAAATTATATGTTGAAGCCCTTAATGAACAAAATCTTCTGGTGTTGTTCGTTTTTCCATTCGACGCACCGTTTACCCAGAGAAAAATTGAAATAGTTCCAGTTGTTCATTGCCGTTTGATGATCTTCGTCGGATCGCCGAATCAGAGGTACAGTCGCGTGAAGGGGGACGAGTGGAGTGCATCGTGAGTGTTCGTTTGGGAAATCAATGGTGGGATCGTGCTAAACAATTGGATTAGGGTTTCGGCTATAGGGTGCAAAGTGACATCCCACCGTGACAAGGGAGGGACGGATCTGGAGGGTTGCGTGCGCCTCGGTTAGGCGATGAGCATGGTGGTGGTCGGCCTGGAGGGCGATGGCCGTAGGTGGCGTATTCAAAGGAGGGTCAACGGCTATAAAATTGGGTTCGGTTTCGTGTTTTTCCCTGGAAGCTCAGTCAAAACGCGTGAGGGAGATGTTCAGGTAACGGTGACGTGGCATCATTTGTGTGGTTCGTTTTTTTCTTGTTTCTTTTATTCTAATTTAAATGTCAACTCGTTCTAACATCGACAACTCTCGCTGTAACAACCCGCATATTTATCGATTTTTATATTTAAATATTTTATTTAAATATTTTATCGTTAGTCGGATTTTAGTCCGAAAAGCTACTTTTTGCAAACAGTCGAATTGGGACTCGAGACCACCCCCATTGAGTTCAAAATGACGTTTGCAACCTTTTTTAGTATAAGCTTCGATATGTTTGGAGAAAGTTGATTTTTGCTACTTTTTCCCGCTTAGGGCTTTGGTTTGGGCTGAGCCAATTAACCACTTACTAACTCAGTCCCAACCCACTCCAACTCTTCATTACTACATTTCTAATTCCTAACTCTTCAAGCTTTCAACAATGGTGGAAGAGAAAAAGAATTAGGAAATCCTAAGCCCTAGTTTCCATTAGCAAATCCATTTCCTAGCTCCAAAGTTCAAGAGAATCCATTGGTAAGCTTCCTCTTCTTCTTCTCCAGCTCATTCTCTCTTTGATTTCAGAAATTTCCTAAACCTAATTCAGGGAATGTTTCTCTTTTAAGCTTAGATTCAAGCTTGTTGAGTTGGAATTGAAGAGTGCTTGTTCTTGCCATTGCTTCATAGCATCTTCTTCATTCGTTTGGGTTCAAAGGTGAGATTTTTATCTCACATCTATGCTTATATTTATCTTCGAATGTTAGGTATGAATTCCTAACATTTATTCGTGTGTATTAGCTTTTGGTTTGGATTGATTTGGTGAAAATCCTAACTTTTGGTGTTTTTGGTTCAATTCTTTAAAAATCATAGCTTTGATCTTTGATCATGTTTTTGTGATGCATCGAAGAGCTTATAGGGTCGGGTAGTCGATTGGCCTAAACCCTTAGCGCCGTTGCTCGAGCGAATGCAATTTGGTCGAGATTGGATCTCATTAGGATGGGCTGGGAAGAGGCTGGCATCAGGTCCGGTCGACCGAGCCCTGCTGCCGGCCGACCGACCTGCTGCCAAGTTCTTATGCACTTTCTGTTTCTGGTCCGGTCGACCGCCTACAGGGCTCGGTCGACCGGCCTGCTGTCCCGAGAGTTTTTCAGAACAGGGTTCGGTCGACCGAGCTTTGTATGCCGGCCGACCGACCTGATGATTTTTTGCCTACTTCGCCTAGTTGCTTGAATTTCCAACTTAAATCGATTCGTGTTGTTTCCTATTTATTGTTATCAATTATTATGACTTTGATGACTCTTTTTAGGGATTTTTGAATATCCATTTCGATGGATCCTTTATCGATTTCTTTGGATTTTATTCACGTCTTCGTATGTGAATTTTAGTGATTGATTGTTCTTACAATCTTCTTCGTGATTTGTCACTTTAAAAATGTAAAGGTTTTCTATACTAGTAGTTAATATCAAAACTCTTTCCTCAAACGATTTCAATACTATTTTAATACCAAATTCGTTTATAAAACCGTTTTCCAATCTATTAGTATATACAAACCTTTACCTCACTCGTACGAGAAATCTAATTAAACGGCTTAGTAAAATGAGTGGTATGAAACGCTTACGTTTACTTCGTCGGTTAATTCTTCGACTTGTTCGATTGAATCTCTTGTCACAATTTTCTAGTGGAAATCTACAGTTTGTTCGTAAATATTTAAGTTAAGAAAGTGGTTATGGGACATGAAGCTAAACTCATATATTTACTAGCTTAGTGTAATTGACACTTCTCGTTGAACATGACGATCATCTTTGTGATTTAGACTAGCAATGTGTGATGTCTCTTTGTTTGCGAGGGAGACTAAACCCCGTTTTGTGGAGTTTCGACTCAATTTGGTGGGGTAGCAACCCATGGTCTTCGGGCCGTTTGTGGAGCTTCGGCTCAATTTGTGATGGTTAGCAACCAAGGAATTAGCGTTCCGTTTGTGATACACGTGTTGGTGGGCTTTATGCTCCCGTTTGTGATAGGCCTCCCCTCCCCCCTTTGTGATTTCTAGATTTCTTGAGATGATTTCTAGAATTTGTGTTTCACCAATTTTCGTGATTTCCATCGATAAGCTATATCGATATTTGTGTATTGGTGAATTTGTGTGTCATTGACTTTTGTGATTGACATTGATATAATATGTCATTTATTGTGGTTTGGTGAACGAAATGGGAAGTATGACATTTCCTTTGATTCTTGTGTAGATTTTGTGACATTGATTAATCTCTTGTTGATTTTCAATTACTTATTTATCACAGCTTGGCATTGTGATTATATATATGTTTATGTCATATCTCTTATTATATATCACTTCATCTGATATTTATAGCTAGACTGATCCGTTTATTATTTTCTTATTAAATAATACTCGGGTCAGACTGAGATATTACAGGTACTTCCTTATGGCTTCCTACCTGGAGCCATCTTCTGACTTTTGGCTAACTACTTTAGTTTAGTTGTTTTTGTTGTATACATTTGAGATACAGACTCTATGATGTATACTTATTCTTTTGTCTAGCACTTGTATCTATTCCTTTGTATTATTGTGGATCTTATTTGACCACTACTCTGATGAAAACTTTCATGTGTTATATTCATATCTATTTCCGCCTTTGTGATATGAATTATCTGTGACTGATTTGTGTTATGTTTATTTCTATATTTGTTTCCGAAGACATCATAGCCACTGTGTAGTAGCTTTGAGTTTGTGTCGGCATGTCGAATTTCCACTTGAAAAGATTTGCATGTTATACTATCTGACACATCGATGCTCGCACAAAGCAATTACACGGATGGTCGCTCCTCAACAGCCTTATTCTCCGTGCTAGTTGACAGCATTCACCGTAATGTTCTTGGATAGCGTGGGTATAGAGGTGGGGCGTGACAGCTTGGTATCAGAGCCAAACTTCGGAACAATATGGAATATTGTAACAAGGATCATCGTCCTAAGTCCATCTTAGGAGTCGTGCTTTAGGATTTTATTCGATTCTTCGTACCGATTCATCCTATTTTCCTTTATGATTCCTTGTTTTATCTATCAAGAATTGCTTGATATTTATCTTGAGAGTAACTTTTTCCTCTTCTTTCTTTCTTTCTTAGAGAAGAGAAATGGTTAGACCAGGCCGTTCCAGCACCGGTCAATCTAGTGCTACTCCTCAGGATGGAGTATTCATGTCTGCTCAGCAGCTTTTAGATCTCGTGAAGAACGCCCAAGTTGCCAGACCCAATCCAGAGCCTACTCATCCTAGATCCGGTTTTGCACGCTTGTGCAGAGACTACACCGATTTGGGTGGAAGGCCATTCAGGGGATCCGAGAGTGTTATTGAAATTCAAGCTTGGCTCAAATCATGCGATCGCATCTTTTCTCGCATGAACCTTATTGATCTACATCGAGTCCAAGTGGCTTCTAGCATCTTCAAGAAAGAGCATTAGATTGGTATGAGCTCTTGGTTTCCGAAATCATTGAAGCGGATCTTACTTGGAAGCAATTCCGGAAATGATTCGAATCGAAATTTGTGCCGGAGGCTGAAAATGTAACTTTGGCCCGGCGTTTTATTGACCTTGTTCAAGGTGGATCTTCTGTGACAGACTATGTCGCATCTTTCGAATCTCTTTCCAAATACGGGGTTGAATACATTAACACCCCAATGAAGAAAAATCAGAGATTTGTCTATGGCTTGAATAAGAATCTTAAGAAGCCATTACTCCAGAAACTTGAAGTTTCATTTGATCAGCTTATTAATATCGCTCTTCGTCTTGATGAGGCCGATAATGAAGGTGATGTTGAAGTTGTGCGTGCCCAGCAGAACTTCGACAATAACTTGAAGAGGCCTATCAAATTCAAGGGCCCCAATTCTAATAAGAAAGGGAAGCAACAAATTTCGGTAGCAAAAGCACCTACCTCTAGTCGTGGACAATGCTACAATTGTGGTTCCACGAACCACTATGCAAGGGAGTGTCTGAAACCCCTCTTTTGTCGCTATTGCAAGAATTCGGGTCACCATATTACTGCATGTCCCGTACTTCAAAGTAAGAAGGAGGGAGAGCTGAATATTGTGCAAGCTCCTGTTAACACTTCTCGTGGTCAAGGTATTTCTCATTTAATCCTTGATTACATTTATTTTGTGATCTTCTTATTTGAGTTCTTTTTGATATAGGTTTCATCTCATTATTTTTATATCAAAAGAACTTGTCGATTCTTTTTCCTTGAATATTTTGGGCATGATGACTTCTTTGAGGATTGTGAATCCGGATGGTAGATCCACAACACTCAATTTGCTTTTTTATTGACGTCGAAATTATTTTATGAGACTTTTCTTTCCGAGCCGATATTTACTTAGGCTTCGGAATTGATTTTTTGAAAGGATCGGCTTAATCATTGTGAAGCCCATATCCTATTTTTCGAGTGGACTATTCATCTTCGACATTTTCAATCTGTTAAGCAGATTTCTATTTTTCCTTTATGATTTTGATTCCAACTTGATGGCATCATTTTATTCCTTAAGCCCACTTGTAAGGAAAGTGTTATTTCTCTCATTCATGTAGTTAGAGAAATTTTCCGGAATCTTTGAGCTTGTCTTAGGATTATCACCTAAGTAATCTTTTGTGTAGTGCTAAGGTCTTTTCAGTTTGACTTTACCACCAATTTTCATTTGTTACAAGTTGCGGAAATTAACATTCCACTTACCGCATTCCGCACTCGTTATGATTCTTATGAATGATTTATTATGTCATTCAAATTGTCCAGCTTATTTCATCCATTTTATAAATCGAATATTCTATGAATATTTCGATGATACTATTCTTGTATTTACTGATTTTGGATGAAAATAGTAATTTAAAATTTTGCAAATCTTTTTCATAAGATTTATTTAGAAGTATAATTGAAATTTTGTTCTTAAAAACTCTTAAGAAACTTGGTTATTATAAAGAAGATGATTTTGTGATTGTATTGCCCATTGAGTGCTTTAAGAATTTTGGTCGATGCGCTTGATCAACGTTATCGATAGGAATTTCCTAAACGCTTTTATGAGACAATCAGACACAATATATTAACTTGAAAATCGTAAATTTTTTTAGAAAGATTATTACATAATGATAAATGTAATTTTGAAAGTTTTAACTTTTCAGGAAAGAAGATTATTTAAAAGAAATTCTTTCTTTCTAATACTCTTATTCCTGTGATTCCTGGAGGGGAACCAAGTCTTTGCTATTTGTACCGATACTAGTCGTATTGGTTTGTATGCCGTTCTCCTGCAAAGGAGAACGTGCTATCACTTGTGCTTCTAAATCATTATAGCCTATCGAGACTAGATATACCACTCATGATCTAGTGCTCGCGGTTATTGTTTCTACTTTTAGAGTTTTGCATCATCATTTTTAGGGGAGGAATTTGTTCTCCATCTCGATCATAAATCCTTGGAATATTTATTTTCTCATAAGGAACTTCATGTTGACTCGAGTTCCTAGCATCTTATGATCTTGATATTCTTTTATTCCGGAAAGGGGAAATCGTGTTGCCAATGCGTTTAGTCGTAAGCAACAAGTGGTTGATTCTTTGATGTTGTCTTAATGGAATTATCTTTCTATCAAGTTCATCGGACGTTTTGGTATACTTCGTTTTATTGAGCTTTATCTCATTCCTTTTATGGACTAGTGTCCGGTGTTCTTCTATGGTGTTCGGTTCATCGGATGTACTGTTATTATACTACATCGATGTTCCATCTTATTTGATTCATTGGATGTACCGTTTGTAATACATCAATGTCTTTGCTATTTGATTCATTGGATGTACCGTTTGTACTACATCAATGTCTTTGCTTTTTGATTCATTGGATGTACCGTTTGCACTACATCAATGACTTGGCTTTTTTGGTTCATTGGACGTACCGTCTTTGTACTACGTCGGTGTTCCAAATTATTCGAGTTTCTAGTTCCTCGGGCGTACCGTTTTTGTACTACGCCGTTGCGCCAGCTCAATTTTCTGCTATTCTTGACGTTCCCCACGTCTTTTATCTACGGAGATGCCTTAGGGATTCCGGTTTTCATTCTTGAGCTCAGTAATATTGTGGAAATTGAAGTTTCACCAGATTTCTTGCTAACTCTTTCATGCTCCTTATGGTGAACTTCCTATTTCAAATTTTCTTTTGTGTTGATATGCTTCTATGGTTGTTACTTCTTATTTTCTTCTTAATATTGCGAGGACGCAATTTCTTTAAGGAGGGGAGTCTGTAACAACCCGCATATTTATAGATTTTTATATTTAAATATTTTATTTAAATATTTTATCGTTAGTCGGATTTTAGTCCGAAAAGCTACTTTTTGCAAACAGTCGAATTGGGACTCGAGACCACCCCCATTGAGTTCAAAATGACGTTTGCAACCTTTTTGAGTATAAGCTTCGATATGTTTGGAGAAAGTTGATTTTTGCTACTTTTTCCCGCTTAGGGCTTTGGTTTGGGCTGAGCCAATTAACCACTTACTAACTCAGTCCCAACCCACTCCAACTCTTCATTACTACATTTCTAATTCCTAACTCTTCAAGCTTTCAACAATGGTGGAAGAGAAAAAGAATTAGGAAATTTTAAGCCCTAGTTTTCATTAGCAAATCCATCTCCTAGCTCCAAAGTTCAAGAGAACCCATTGGTAAGCTTCCTCTTCTTCTTCTCCAACTCATTCTCTCTTTGATTTCAGAAATTTCCTAAACCTAATTTAGGGAATGTTTCTCTTTTAAGCTTTGATCCAAGCTTGTTGAGTTGGAATTGAAGAGTGCTTGTTCTTGCCATTGCTTCATAGCATCTTCTTCATTCGTTTGGGTTCAAAGGTGAGATTTTTATCTCACATCTATGCTTATATTTATCTTCGAATGATAGGCATGAATTCCTAACATTTATTCGTGTGTATTAGCTTTTGGTTTGGATTGATTTGGTGAAAATCCTAACTTTTGGTGTTTTTGGTTCAATTCTTTAAAAATCATAGCTTTGATCTTTGATCATGTTTTTGTGATGCATCGAAGAGCTTATAGGGCCGGGTAGTCGATTGGCATAAACCCTTAGCGCCGTTGCTCGAGCGAATGCAATTTGGTCGAGATTGGATCTCACTAGGATGGGCTGGGAAGTGGCTGGCATCAGGTCCGGTCGACCGAGCCCTGCTGCCGGCCGACCGACCTACTGCCAAGTGCTTATGCACTTTCTGTTTCTGGTCCGGTCGACCGCCTACAGGGCTCGGTCGACCGACCTGCTGTCCCGAGAGCTTTTCAGAACAGGGTTCGGTCGACCGAGCTCTGTATGTCGGCCGACCGACCTGATGATTTTTTGCCTACATCGCCTAGTTGCTTGAATTTCCAACTTAAATCGATTCGTGTTGTTTCCTATTTATTGTTATCAATTATTATGACTTTGATGACTCTTTTTAGGGATTTTTGAATATCCATTTCGATGGATCCTTTATCGATTTCTTTGGATTTTATTCACGTCTTCGTATGTGAATTTTAGTGATTGATTGTTCTTACAATCTTCTTCGTGATTTGTCACTTTAAAAATATAAAGGTTTTCTATACTAGTAGTAAATATCAAAACTCTTTCCTCAAACGATTTCAATACCATTTTAATACCAAATTCGTTTATAAAACCGTTTTCCAATCTATTAGTATATACAAACCTTTACCTCACTCGTACGAGAAATCTAATTAAACGGCTTAGTAAAATGAGTGGTATGAAACGCTTACATTTACTTCGTCGGTTAATTCTTGGACTTGTTCGATTGAATCTCTTGTGACAATTTTCTAGTGGAAATCTACAGTTTGTTCGTAAATATTTAAGTTAAGCAAGTGGTTATGGGACATGAAGCTAAACTCATATATTTACTAGCTTAGTGTAATTGACACTTCTCGTTGATCATGACGATCATCTTTGTGATTTAGACTAGCGATGTGCGATGTCTCTTTGTCTGCGAGGGAGACTAAACCCCGTTTTGTGGAGTTTCGACTCAATTTGGTAGGGTAGCAACCCATGGTCTTCGGGCTGTTTGTGGAGTTTCGGCTCAATTTGTGATGGTTAGCAACCATGGAATTAGCGTTCCGTTTGTGACACACGTGTTGGTGGGCTTTATGCTCCCGTTTGTGATAGGCCTCCCCTCCCCCCCTTGTGATTTCTGGATTTCTTGAGATGATTTCTAGAATTTGTGTTTCACCAACTTTCGTGATTTCCATCGATAAGCTATATCGATATTTGTGTATTGGTGAATTTGTGTGTCATTGACTTTTGTGATTGGCAGTGATATAATATGTCATTTATTGTGGTTTGGTGAACGAAATGGGAAGTATGACATTTCCTTTGATTCTTGTGTAGATTTTGTGACATTGATTAATCTCTTGTTGATTTTCAATTACTTATTTATCACAGCTTGGCATTGTGATTATATATATGTTTATGTCATATCTCTTATTATATATCACTTCATCTGATATTTATAGCTAGACTGATCCATTTATTATTTTCTTATTAAATAATACTCGGGTCAGACTGAGATATTACAGGTACTTCCTTATGGCTTCCTACCTGGAGCCATCTTCTGACTTTTGGCTAACTACTTTAGTTTAGTAGTTTTTGTTGTATACGTTTGAGATACAGACTCTATGATGTATACTTATTCTTTTGTCTAGCACTTGTATATATTCCTTTGTATTATTGTGGATCTTATTTGACCACTACTCTGATGAACACTTTCATGTGTTATATTCATATCTATTTTCGCCTTTGTGATATGAATTATCTGTGACTGATTTGTGTTATGTTTATTTCTATATTTGTTTCCGAAGACATCATAGCCACTGTGTAGTAGCTTTGAATTGTGTCGGCATGTCGGATTTCCACTTGAAAAGATTTGCATGTTATACTATTTGACACATCGATGCTCGCACAAAGCAATTACACGGATGGTCGCTCCTCAACAGCCTTATTCTCCGTGCTAGTTGACAGCATTCACCGTAATGTTCTTGGCTAGCGTGGGTATAAAGGTGGGGCGTGACACTCGCGTACGAACTCCGTTTCGCATGAATTTTTTTTGTTAGGATCGTAATAAAATTCCAGAGATTTTGACACTGGTTTTGAAAGATTCTGAGACCGTCGAATTTTTGGGTTTAAATTGGATTTAAATTCGATTTAAATTCAAAAGGTGAGTGTTTTAACCCACTCACAACTTCTAAAATTTCTTATGTTTATTAAATTGACTTAAATGAGTAGAAATTTATTTATGACTGTTTGGCATTTTTTATTCATCTTCTCAGTTAAATCGCATTTATTTAATTTACCTGTTAATTAATTTTATTATTGCATATAATTTGACAGTCAGAATTTATTTATTTGCATATAAACTGATAGTTAAACAGTAAATAAATTTATTTTGAATATAAACTGTTAGTTAATAACTGTTATTTATTACCTGTTATATTTTATATGCTATATATCGATGATTGGTTAAAGTGATGATGATTGCAATTAATTGGTTGATGATTGCTATTGGGTGAATGGATTATGTGTTCTACATTTTATAAACTGCAAGTTATTATGCATTTTCATTTCATTCGAGATTGCGGTCTGAAATGATATATAACCGTACATTTTAGTTTTAAATTGCGGATTGAAATGATAAATATCTGTATCACTTGACCATAGGATAGAAAATTTTATACAGGCACCGCGGTATATATATATAATTGTTTTTGAAATGATTTTTCTATGGTTTGGATACGATACGGCTAATAAGTATAAATTTGGATGTTTTATAAAATCTTGTTTTATATATACATCTATAATTAAAATATTGAATTAAACTATGTATGGATTTGTTAAATAAAATAAATAAGTTGAATAAATGGAGTTTGATTATTTTATATGGTTAAGTACATGTTAAGATATTGAAAATATATAGAATTTTAAATGATTTAAATCTATTAAGATTGGGAGTTAAATTGGAGAATTTATTTGGAATTGAGCTTAATTAAGAATTTAACTTCATAAGTTGATGTTAAATTTATTAACTTGAAATATTAAAAGAGGTATGATATTTACAACTGGATTTAATGAATAATTCTAGTATAAATAATTGGAAGGAAATATTTAGTGTTAATAAATTTAGTTTTATTTTAAATGGTTATGGATTTATCTTGTAAACCTTTCAAAATAAATAATAGGAAAATGAATAGTTGATTTGAAACCCCAACCTTAGTTTTGAAATTCATTAAATACTCAAAGTTGAAATATTGAAAATCGAAGTGTTTTATTTAAACTGAAAGAGGATATAAAGGTTATGGGATTAGACTGTATTTTAAGTGAATAAAAATTGTAAAGGCGTGGAAATTATTTACTTTTAAAGAAATTTTAATTCAACTGTTTTATTTTATATGCCGTTGAATATCCAAACCATTTAAGTTTTGAAAGTTATGGTTTTAAACTATGGATTTCGAAGTATTATGTTGAAAGTTAAAATTCAAATATTTGGTTTCGAGGTATTATAAATTTTAAAGTGTCAAGATTTTGGAAAAGAAATATATTTGAAAAAGAATGATATCATATTTATTTGGGTTTTAAAAGGAAATGATATCGTATTTATGGGTTTTGAAATGGATAATTATTCCTATTTTTAAAGTATAAACTATTTTAAAGACCGGCGGTGTTATAATAACGCTTGGTTGTTGAAGAGACCGGGATCGGAAGTTGTCATACTCTCTGCCAACCCCGAAAACCACTTTAACAACCGTGTACGCGGTGGATATTCCAGAATGAAGTAGGATGGTGGCGGTGTTTCCTATAAGGTAAATACGTGGACCCAACTGCCGTGAGTTGGCATAAGGTGGCTAAAACAGGAGCGATCGATGGGTTAATAAGGTAGCACCTTTGATTAGACACATCCCTTCGATATTATACTTTGACTCTTGGATTGATTCGGTGGCCAATTTTGATTTTTATTTGGGGGTGTGGCGGTAGCTGCGGCTACGCGTTACCACCGACCCAGAAGCATAATTGGTATATCTGCCCTGGCATTGCCTAGTTGTGCCGTGTCACCTACCCTAGCGCACCTTATACGATTTTTGTTTTGTACCATACCTATGGAGTGCCCTCTGACGACGCCCAGTACGGGGGAGATTACGGTACTGTATAGACTATGGGAATACATAAATGTGTTAAGGTGGAAAATGTAAAGTCGTAACGCTGTTTAAAAGTAAGTTTATTTTACAATTAGACACTATTATAATAGCGAAATATACTATATAGTAAATAGTTTAACGGATCCTTAGGAGATGTAAATCTCGAGCATCTCTTGAGTTACTGCACTCATATTTACTTCTGTTGATTTAACTTACACAAGATCTTTTAGTTCTTACTCGAGTGGTTTGTCTTTTCAATTCGCTCGGGTCAGTCCGAGCGTGTCAGGATTTGAAGTTTAGCTCTGAAGGACGAAGACGAGGATTTGTATTACTATCATCTACTATTATTCAACTACAATATTTAATTCCGCTGCGTTGATATTTATTGGTATGTGAACTCTGATATTTATTGTATAAAAAAAGAATTGATTGTTTTGTAAACAGTTTTATGAACTGTATATTTATTATTATATTTTATCCTTCCGCTGTGAGATTCTTTTTTATTTTATTTCTTCTCTGTTTTTCTTATTTACCCCATAACAATCCGCCCTTCCGTATGCTTTGAATTGGCACGTGTGTCGATTTGAAGCATGCGAAAAGGCGGGACGTTACATGGAAATATAAAGGGGTATTTGTGATTATAAATCCGAATTTGAGACCGATAAAATTTAAGTGGTTATTTTAGAAATTGAGTTGAATTTAAATTGATAAATTGAGATTGAATGTAATTTGAATGGGAAGGTCGGGTTGATGTTGGAACGATTTGTTAAGTGGAGTAAATTGAAATACTTTACTGTATAAATTATTTAATATATATAAATACTATTTTGAAAATATAGAGATATTTGAAGTGAAAATGAGATTTGGTTTTGAAGTATAAATTAAGCTGAAATGACCACGGTGTTATAGTGTATATTTCTACCTTGTAGAAAGTTCTATGGACCGTTAGAGGATGGTTATCCCAAACATCCTTTAAGTTATTTGTATTTCAGTTGATATTTCACTTGAGTTGGATTTATTGATATAAGAATGTTAATCCTGACTCGAGTGTTTTGTGTTTGCTTTATGCTCGGGTCAGACTGAGTGATACAACATTTGAGACTCACCTTTGGATTTCGGAGCTTCATTTGGAAATCCAACTATCGATTCAGATTCCAGCCTTTCCAGTTGATTGGTTCAGAGAAGTCATCTGTTGCATTGGAGACTTCACTGCATTTGAATTATTCGGTTATATTTTTCTAACTCTGATGTATATAGTTGCTTCATGAACTACTATTCTTTATCTATTCCGCTGCATTATATTACTCTGTGATCTTTGATTGATTTATTTACTTTATATTTTAAGTTTTGCCAAATTTTAATTAACAATTCGGTATTTTGAATTATTCAAGTCGGATATGTATGGTTTTATTGTCGATTTGAATGGTCCAAAATAGCGGGTCGTTACAGTTGGTATTAGAGCTTTGGCTCTAGGCAAACCTTAGCATATATGGTAAATTTATTTACAAAATCACTTTCGTTCGAGTTGAATCTCTCCTTTTGACTCGATTTCCTTTGAATTTTGGAATGTCCCTCGGTTCCGAAATTCATTCTTGCCTCTTTCTATTTATATGTGTTTGATTCTGCAATATCCCATAACTCCACTGAATGTTTTGTAAAGGGGGTGAAATCTCCTTTACAATTGGCATTGATTCACTGAAGATATCTGCATCCTCGGTTTACGATGCTGTTATATCTTGACATGCCGAATTCTATCTCCGGCGATCGAATGTCGATTTGTTTTGGAATTTCGCATCGATTATATTCCTGAAGTCACGGTTGACCGGTTAAGGTCGCCTGCGATTTATAGAAGTATATCCATCTTCTATTTTGCAATTTAATTATCTCATCTTCGATCGAGTCTATCTTCGAATCAGGATTCTATTGATTGGAATTCCTCTAATTTAAATCTCTATCTTTGTTTAAAATCCATTCTTGAATCATCCTTTGAAAATCGGGTTTTGTTTGTATTTTAAAATTGTTTTATATATCGAAATTATTATTTTGATAACTATGATTTTATTCTATATATAAAAGTGAAAATGTTACCTTATATATAAAAGTTTTAAAAGGGTTTGAAATTTTGAAAATTTATAGAAATTGATTTATATAAAAATGATTTATAACTAAAGTGTTAAATTTGAAATTCGAGAATTGAATTCCGGTATTTTGAAATTGGTTTTAAGATTTTGGAAAATATATAAAAATAATACGATCTAAAAGTATTTTTCGAATAAGAAATGTTTCAAATGAGTTCAAATGAATTCCAATAATGTTGAAGAAATTTAAAACAAGTTTTCAAGAAAATAGAAGTCCAGAACTCACTTTTGTCGCTGGAAAATAATTTCGGTGATGAGTGCACGCATCATCGACATTGATTTTCGAGTTTCAGAGTGGGGGAAAGACCACTTTAATAGCTTCGATATACAAGTGATTTTGTAAAACCGTTTTCGATTTCAAATTCCAAAGTATAATTTGATATTTTAGAAAGATATAAGTATATATTTGAAACAATTTAAAATGAGACCGGTGTTCAGTCCTCGAGTTTCGAATTTAATAATTGATTTATTGTTGATTTTCAACTCTTGAATTGAAAATTTGATTTCCCCGACTATTTTGAATGTTCGAACACTTCCAAATCGAGATTTAATTTTCAAAGCTAAGAAATTTCGAAGAGTATAAAATGTTCGATAAAGAATATAAATTTAGTTTTGAAATGTTTTGAAAAAAATTTGTTGAATAATGGTTTTCAGAAAGGTAAATTGGATATTTCACATAGAAACAGATAGTTTAAAAGGTTTTAAAGAAAGGGATAATTATAAATTTGGAAACCATTTTGAGTATAATTGATTTTGGGAAAATATTTGGTTTTGAAATTAAATTGGAATTAAAAACCAGTACTAATATGGTGATTTTTGGAAATGAATTTGTTTGACTTGAATTATTTTAAGTTGGAAAATGGGATAATTTTCTAAACCTATTATTTTGGGAACTTTGAAATTTAGATATTTAATTTGGAAGAAAATTTGGTGAAATCATATATGGTTTTGAAACTGAATTGATATTGAAATGATTTGAAATTTTAGAATCTAATATTATTAAGCACTTGATTTGGGAGTGGTCGAACTTATATAAAATGGATTGCATAAGTATGAAGTTGATTTGAAATCTATTGATTTGAAAGGTACTCAATTTGGAAAGAGATTTTATATAATCGAAGTCTATATAAGTATGATTTGATCTACTATTGATTTTGGAAAGTATTCGATTTGGGAAAAATGGAATCCTATATATATTGTTGGGCATGTTTCCACCTACTACCGAACCATCCCCTCTCTACGCATTGCCGAGCCAACCTATTCCCACCTACTACCGGATTCACCTTCACCGAACCATCTCCTCTCCAAACAATGCCGGACCAATACACTCTCCAAAGCCCTACCGGTCAACACCACTCCCAAGCATTGCCGAACCAACCAACTTCCCCTACATAGCCGAACCAAGCTCCATCCACTCACCACCGGATCATGTCCCAACGAACCAATCTCCGTCCACTCACCACCGAATCATGTCCCACCGAACCAAGCTCTACCAAACCAACCTACCTCCATCCACTGCCGAATCAGAAGCAAGGGAGGACACGACCAGACCAATTCTGCCAGGCCAAATTGCATCGGCCCAGGCCCACCAGCCGCTATATACATCCAAGACCCCTACCCCCAACCTCACTCTATAAATAGAGGGGTAGGGGTACAACAATGGCAGACAAGTTTGAGAGCTCAAGCACCGATAGAACTTTCAAACAACTTTCAGATTCTTGTAATCAAAGCTTTGTACTTGTAATCTGAACAGAAAATGAGAATAACATATAAAGTGGACGTAGGCACATTCTGGCCGGACCACTATAAATCTGTGTGTCTTTTGCAGTTTAGTCCATATATTTTATATATTCGCACAAATCACCCAAATCATTAAGAACAACATATAATCAACTAAATTATACGACTTGGAGGTGTTTGCCCATTTTGTGTGCAAACATTTTTGGTGCTTTCACTGAGAAAGGAGCTCGAAGCTTCAGCTTCTCCCACTTAACCCTTTTCCTATCAGCATCGTTCATTGCTTGGAAACACATGCCTCCCGGACGGAAGAAAGATGCTAACAAAGGAAAGAACATCTCAACTAGCAGTATCCCAGATCTAGTGATCAGAGATCAAGACAATCGTCCGGTTCCAACAGCAAATGGAAATCAGGCAAATCCGACAGCCCTCGCTACGGAACAACCAATTACAAGGACGGATCTGGACAGGGTTGTGGCTGAAGTAACTAACCGCTTCGCATCTCAACAAGAAGCCTTGGTGGACCAACTCATATCACGCTTAAGGGATGCTGAAGAATCTAACCGCAACACTGAATCATGGGGCGAGTCCCGGTCTGGAGGATCTGGGAGACGACAAAGGTCTTTCTTTTTCGAAGAGGCTAACAACAGAAACAGCTATGGTAGGAGCCGAACCCGGAATCAGCCCGAATTCCGACCCGTGGAAACACTTGGAACCGAACACAACAGGGAAGGTACCAGGCAGGGGTCGGATGTAGCTGAGCCCGCCATGCTACCTAACCATGGAAACGCCAATGGACGGGGCCGAGCTGGAGTCCATCCCGAAGTTGGACCCGAGGAAGTACTGAGGACAGAACCCATCAGGGGAAGATTAAGGCAAGGGCCAACTGTGGCTGACCCCAATGTGCCCCCGGTAGACCCGAGGCAACCATTGGAGAATGTTAGGAGTGATAGACGATACCATCTCTACAGGTCATCTGGACGGAATCAATCCCGCAGGGAAGAACCAAACTCATTTCTATCCGCTCCAAGTTCTGATGAAAGGATGGCGCGATTGTTCAGAGAGTGCGTCCGACGGGACTAAAGAGATCGAGGGAGAGGCGCTAGGGTAACCAGTCCCTTCACCCGCAATATCGAAATCGCCATCACCCCCCGAGAATGGAAAATGCCAACAATGGAACCTTACAAGGGAACCTCTGACCCCGTCGTACACTTACAGAGATACACACAGCATATGCTCATGAGCAGAGCAACGGAGGGAGTGTTGTGTAAATGCTTCCCACTATTCTTGGCAGATCTAGCTACCTCCTGGTTCTGCCATCTACCCCAAGGGTCCATCAGCTCATGGGAAATGTTGAAAGAAAAGTTCATCAGCCAGTTCCGCATTCATGTGGAACAACCCAAGGACGCTTACTCCCTATCTAATATTAAACAGAAACCCGGAGAGACAGTGCAACAATATCTAACCCGATTCATCGCCGCAACGGCCGCAGTCCAAGATGTCGACGAGAAACTTATCCTAATGGCCCTCTGCAGTGGTGTACATCCGGATACTAAATTTGCTAGGAGATTAACGAAAGAAAAGCCAGCTACATTACCCGATTTCTTCCATGAAGCCGGGAAATATATGAGACTTGAAGACGCTGCCATTGAAAGGCAGACAGGGCAACAAACCAAGGCAGCTCATGGCAACATACCCGCAGTAGCAAAGGACGTTCGAAGAAATGACTCCAGAGATAGCGCTGGGGGCAAGAAGGGAGAAAAGCGTCTATATAGGCCAGGACCAAGATTTGAGTCCTACACTCCTTTAAATGAAACAATCGAGAACATCTTCTTGGCCACCCAAGACGAAGTTAGATACAAGCGCCCCCCGCACAAGAAGGAATCAAATAATACAATTAAGTCCGGAAAGTTCTGCCGCTTCCACGAATCTCATGGGCATGACACCAATGAATGCCATCATCTTCGGGACTTGATTGAAGAACACATCAGAAGGAAGAGACTG
This sequence comes from Allium cepa, assembly GCA_030765085.1. NCBI lineage: Eukaryota > Viridiplantae > Streptophyta > Magnoliopsida > Asparagales > Amaryllidaceae > Allium > Allium cepa. Next base: position 891,973,500 of record CM060943.1, read on the forward strand.
GAGCGCTATGCGAAAGGTCAGAATAGGACTTCAACTCCTGCCAATGAGAACCCAGGGCTACCCCTCTCGGAAGCAGGCAGAGGAAATCGCAACACCAGCGGCTCCAGTCAAGAGAAGATAGTGGTCCTTACCATATCAGGAGGACCACACATCGCCGACGGAAGCTGGGCAGAGATGGAAAGATACGGTAAGTCACTTAGAAACAATGAAGGCTACGTTAATTCTGTTACAGAAGAACGCCACCCGAAGCGGAAAGAGAATGATGACATCACATTCAGTAAGCGTGATCTTGAGGGAAGGCAGTACCCTCACATGGATCCTTTGGTCATCTCTGCCTGGTTCGGTCCAGCCAAAGTTTTCCGAATTCTAGTAGACACTGGAAGCTCAGTAAATATCCTATTCAAGCATGCTTTCGAAAAAATGAAGTTGTCAATGAAGGATGTGTCTCCCTGCAGCAAACCGCTACACGGTTTCACTGGAGATGCGAAGATGCCCCTCGGGCAAATGGACCTCTTTGTCGAAATAGGAAGTCATCCCCGCTCCGTTGTGCGAAAACAAACATTTGTGCTAATAGAAAACCACTCGTCCTACAACACCTTTTTGGGAAAACCAGCCTTGTCTGGCTTCCAAATTGTCCTAGCCCCGTGGTGCCTGAAGATGAAATTCCCAACAGATAACGGAGTTGGAGAAATAAAGGGAGATCAAGACATCGCTCGAGATTGCTATGTGACTGAACTTCGCAATAACAGTAGAAAGGATAAAGGGAAGAATGCAGAGACTACTCTCTACACAAAAAAACCTGGAAGCATAGCAACTAAAGAAAGCCCCTCCTCTTTGGTATACCAGTGATCCTTTCAATGAATTAGACCCCAGGAACGGGGAGGAGGAGGCTACCGCCGAGCCTGCGGAGGCTATGGAATTTGTATCTGTAGACAAACATGACTCGAGTAGACTATTGAAAATAGGATCTCAGCTAAAGACAGAATTGAAGAGTCAACTCATTGATTTTCTCTGCCACAACTTGGATGTGTTTGCGTGGACGCACGCTGACATGACTGGAATCTCCCCAGATGTAGCATGCCACGTACTGAACATTGATCCTACCAAGATGCCGGTAAAACAGAAAAACTGAAGCATGGGGGCAGAACGATCAGCATCCGCCGATGAAGAAGTAAAGAACCTGCTTGCCAATAACTTCATACGGGAAGCCATCTACCCGGAATGGATCGCTAACCCGGTACTAGTAAAGAAGGCTAATGGGAAGTGGCGAACATGCATTGACTTCTCCAACTTAAATGACACTTGCCCAAAGAATTGCTTCCCACTCCCTCGGATCGATCAGCTTGTGGACAGCACAGCCGGGCACGAACTCTTATCTTATATGGACGCATACTTAGGATATAACCAAATTCCTATGCACACCCCCGATCAAGACCACACTAGTTTTCTCACTGAATGGGGATTGTACTGCCATAGAGTAATGCCTTTTGGACTTAAAAACGCCGGGGCTACTTATCAGCGCCTCGTCAACAAGATGTTTGCGGAACTAATAGGACGAACCATGGAAGTTTATGTGGACGACATGCTAGTAAAGTCAAGAAAAGCCAACGATCACGTAAGCCACCTGGACGGGATGTTTCAAGTACTTCGTCGATATGGAATGAAGCTGAATCCTCTAAAGTGCTCCTTCGAAGTATCATCGGGAAAGTTCTTAGGATTCGTCGTCCATGCCAGAGGAATTGAAGCGAACCCTGAACAAGTCCAGGCTCTGAAAGAAATCAAGATACCTTCCACTTGAAGAGAAATGCAAAGTCTAAATGGGAAAGTGGCCGCCCTGAGTAGATTCATCTCCAAAGCAACTGACAAGTGTGTCCCCTTCTTCGAAGCTATAAAGAAAGGCAAGGGAAAGTTTGAGTGGACTGGCGAATGCGTAACAGCCTTCCACAACCTAATCGAACACCTCCAGAGACCACCAGCACTCTCAACTCCAAGTGAAGGCGAAGAGCTATACCTATACCTTGCTATGTCATCTCATGCTCTAAGCGCCGCTTTGGTAAGAGAAGACAACCGCGCGTAGCGGCCAGTATACTTTGTAAGCAAGAGGTTCACGGGGGCAGAAGCCAGATATCCTAAACTTGAGAAGTTAGCATATTGTTTACTGATCACATCAACGAAATTGCGACACTATTTCCAATCCCATTCCATCAGAGTTCTAACCGATCAACCGCTGAGGCAGGTACTCCATCGTCCCGACACCTCCAGGCGACTGCTTAAATGGTGCATTGAGCTAAGTCAATATGATATCACCTACCACCCTCGCACCGCCATCAAGGGACAAGCCATGGCTGACTTCATTGCCGAATTCACTACCAACGAAGGAAAGGAGCCATCTGAAATAGCAGAAGACATCAAGTGGAATCTCTTTGTAGATGGAGCATCAAACGAACAAGGCTCGGGGGTAGGTATTGTAATAATCACTCCCAGGGGAAGGAAGCTACACCATGCCCTAAGGTTGGAATTCACTGCCACCAACAACGATGCAGAATACGAAGCAGTGATAGGCGGATTAGAACTTGCCCTAGAGATTGGAGTCGGTTCTTTATGTCTCCATAGTGATTCTCAACTTATTGTAAATCAAATACTGGGAGAATTCCAGACTCGAGGAGAACGACTCACGGCATATCTAAGGAAGACTAAGCTGCTGCTCAATCAATTGGATCACTATTTAATCAAACACATTCCTCGAGGAGAGAATCAAGAGGCCGACGAACTGGCAAAGCAAGCTAGCATGAAGGATGGCACCTCTTCCAGAACAATAACCATCTCAAAGCAACTAGCCCCGAGTTTCGAGCAAGTGAATCGGATAGCTGCAATCGAAGAGGAAACTTGGATGACTCCCATCCGGAAGTACTTACAAAGTGGCACACTGCCCGACGGGCGCAACGAAGTCAAGAAAATCTTGAGGAAAGCTTCCCGCTAGACAATACAAGAAGGCATCCTCTATCGGCGCGGCTTCTCTAACCACTTATTAAGGTGTGTCACTGGAAGAGAAGCCAAAGAAGTCCTGTCAAACATCCATCAAGGAAATTGCGGAGATCACACTGGAGGGCAGACTCTGGCAAAGAAAATACTCCGATATGGGTATTACTGGCCCACTTTAAACAAAGACGCCTTAAACTTCGTCAGAAGATGTGACAGATGCCATAAATTTGCTAAGATTCCTCTACTACCATCAAATGAGATTACTCAAATGACCAGTCCTTGGCCCTTTGCGGTATGGGGAATTGACTTGATTGGCGAACTGCTAATGGGCCGAGACGGAGCCAAATATGCTATAGTGGCAGTCGACTATTTCACCAAATGGGTAGAAGTGGAACCTTTAAATAAAATATCTTCGGCAAAAGTTATTAACTTCTTGATCAAAAATGTTCTATGTAGGTACGCGGTTCCGCTCAAAATCATATCGGACAATGGACTTCAGTTTGACAGCGAGGAGTTCACCGACTGGTGCCAAGAGCATGAAATTCACAAAAGCTTCTCATCTGTCATTTATCCCCAGGCAAATGGAAAAGTCGAAGCTGTCAACAAAATTCTCAAAACTCTGATCAAGAAGAAGCTTGAAAAGTCAAAAGGCGCTTGGGTGGATGAACTTCCTACCGCACTTTGGGCCTACCGCACGTCTTTCAGAACATCAACAGGGCATACTCCCTTCTCTTTGGCATATGGATCGGAGGCCATGCTCCCAGTTGAAACTGTAGTGCCCTCCCACCGTAGGATCCACTACAACCCAGAAGAGAATGAAGAACTCCTACACATGTCTTTGGACCTAATTGAAGAAAGAAGAAATGATGCAACACTTAAAGCGGCAGCTCACAAGAAAAAAGTGGCAGCACGATACAACTCCAAAATCCGGCACCCCAGCTTACGAGAAGGAGATCTTGTTCTCAAACGGATCTTCCCGGGCCCCGGAGCGCTAGATCCAATCTGGGACGGACCCTATGTAATTCATAAAGATCTCCTCAACGGAGCTTATATTTTGTCAACAGTGGACGGAGAGATGTTCTAGAGGGCATGGAACATCCAACACCTTCGTCGATACTTTTCTTAACTTGTACTGCACATATGAAGTGAATTAACAAAAAGAATCGGTGGACGTACGCATTTTCGTGCCGAACCACTTTAAAAATCTTGTCTCTTTTTAACTTGTTCCTTTATATCTTGGCTGCTTGTTAAGCTTTATCCATTTCTGTTGAACAAAATCCTGTATAACGGCATTTCCATTCTGGACACTTCACGGCACAATCTCGCCTGGACAAGACCTAATAGGTACTATACGAATCTACGCCCTCATCAATGAGACACTTTTGCTCCAGCATCCCTCTGCTGCGGGTTAACTCATTGCTCGCGACGGCCTTCAAAGCCAACTGTAATGAGCCGATCATAAGCCACCAAGAAGACCGACTATAGCCGAGGCAGCTCATTACGGTGTTCGGCTCGCCGGCGACTGTGAACCGATTATAAGCCCCAACATAAGGTGTGGCCAGCCAGGGGGAGTTCACAGTTGACGATTGACACCCACGCTAGCCGGCCACAGTAAATCGAATAATACCCACGATTACGGGCCATAATGGCCCGGGTAGTTACTGTGCGCGATCTCGGCTCCGATGTGTCTTAAGTACGGCTGTGGTAAAAAAGAAAACTCCTCCGGAGGCGTAAGATGGATGACGAATGTCTCCAAGACCCACAGCTAGGGAAAGTGACTACGAAACGCGTTTGCCACGAACTTAAGCACATCGAAGGCCTTCCATGATTGGAAGTTTTACTATTCCTTATATTTCCATTTTATTTATAAAAACTTTCCTCCTATCCTCTATAACGATCACTAAAGTACAGGACACAAAATAGGAGACACTCGCTAACGGGAATAAGAACTCCCAGCTGGATGGCAAGACATTCAACTGCATTCCATATTCGATTACACAAGGCATTCAAAGCTACCGTCTACAGCAAAAACTTGAAGGGCGATACTCTCTTCCCTTGTGTACAAATAAGTAGCTCTGATATATTCACACATCACATTAACATTGCAACACATGAAATTATATGTTAAGCAAGAACTCGACATCAAAACACAATTGAATCACTAGCACATGCACAGCTATATTTCTTTTGCAACACATCAAAATAATGACAGCATCCTAATATGACAGAATCAGCTTATGTTATAAAGTTACATGTTAAAAATGAAGTCGTTCGTTGCAATGACATAATTACAACCTGAAAGTACATTAATGTTTTAGAACTAGTATATACAGGAATGTCAAGTAAAACCAAAAATGCCCGGATCAAGTCAAAATAGTCGGCAGTATCAGAACGTCATCTCTATCCTTCCAACCCCCCAAGATCTACTTGACAGCAGGATTAGAACTCCCAGCATGCTGACCAGAGGTCCCACCTGTCCAATTCAGGAGAAGAATCTATTAGACAAACGATAAGAAATCAAGTTAAGAAATGATTAAAAGGGAAGACTTACCAGCGTTTGCTCCCTGATCATCATCCTCCAACTGCACACCCACTTCCTCGGCGGTAAGCAGCCGCATGCCCTCCTTCACCGCCACCTTCTCCTCCTTGGTGAACTGAGCGGTAACCACATCCATTCTGAAGACCACGCCACCCTCTTTATCCGCATCAGCCTTGGCCTCCACCAAAGCCCGAAGATATGCCTAGCCATGACCCGAGGGTAATCGTCCATTCAGGATAGGTTGCCCTGCTTCCAAGTAGGAAAATACATATCCTGCAGCATATCATCCATCATCCTCTCGTTCTCCTAAAACTCCCTCATACGGGCCTCAGAAACCGACAACTTTGCAACCGCGGCATCCCTCTCCAATCGGTATCTCGAGCAGTCAGCTTGAAGGGATCTCCTCATCGCCTCCATCTCCTCCTTTAGCTTGGCCTGAGCAAGCCCAGCGACTTTGAGCCTTCCAGATTACTCCTCTTGTAACGACCCGACTTCCTACGCCCAGGAAGACGTATCGTTAATAAAGAAAGAAAGGGGTGAGAAAATAGAAAAGATAGAGAAAAAGAACAACAACATCAGAATCTTACAGCGGAACGAATAAATTATATTAATCACATAAGTATTTACATAATATATAACATCAATCAGAGTGATACATATAGTACATCACATACTAGACAGTTATAGACACCTGTCTAGTTATACAACACAATACATCACAGAGATATCAACACAGCGGAACACTATATCTACAAACGCTGAAGCCTCCTGCTCCATTGCTCCTCCAGAAGTCGTCAAAATCCAACTTGAATCCCGTGGCTACTCGTAAAAATTTGAGTACCCGAGAGTTTAGGAAAACAGAAAATAAACTCCGGGTCAGACATGGGTCTAGTGTGAATAACAGGTTAAAGTTGCTTAATTTTGAAAATCCTTTGAAAACTAAAGGTATCACGTAGGACTTCCCACACATAAACATGGAAAAGTTTTTACCTTACGCTAACCAAAACATTTGATAGGAAATCCAGTGATATTATAATAGATCTAGGGTTTTCAAGTAAATAGAAAATAGCCGAAATTGTTACATCTATTAAATTCCAGCTACTAGCCACAAAAGTGGTTAATACAATCAAAACCGTTGGCACTTATTGGATTGTGGATTCCATACAATGGCAGGGCTACTGGGGTACCGCCCGTCACAGTACGTGGCCTAGATCAACGTACAGAGGATCACTCCTGGCCCCCTGCAACACAAGGCTGGAACCATTCCTTACTGAACAGTCCCGAACAAGATAACCCCACAGTTGGCTGCAGACCAACTGCCCACACAGCCGAATAAAAACGGACATCTAGACAGGGAAAAATCTTGTCCTTCTTGGCATGACCCACCTAACCTTGCTGCACCTCCCTTGTTTTAGCCATTCCCGGTTGATGAGGCTTGAGGTTACGATTACCTTTATAGAACATATCTCTTAGAATGCTCATCGCCCACCTGACGATGTGTTGAAAGCATTCAATCCATACAAGTTCGTTCCGGGTTCGAACGAAACCGAAGGCATCATCTCATTACACTCGTCTTGGAATCACCCTTAGAGTTAACGACGATAATCCTTGCATTCGGAATCTTCATCTTCACTTCAGATTCACGACCTATCGTTAATTTGGATCGTTGTGGTTTTCGAATGTCCAAATATGGAAAATCCGATCCCGGTCACATCGAAATCCAAAACGTATCTTTTAAGGCCAAGTTGTCTATTTAGTCTTAACAACCAATTCAATATTATCAATATACACACAGATAGATAATTCACATCTCATAATAGATAATCACATTATCGTCATAAACAGATAAATAATATCATCATCCAAACAGATAATTAAATATTATCATACTTAAACCATACATCCATATCACATAGATATTACTCATCTCATATATGAGATCACAATCAATCAATGAAATATCAATATCATCCATAAGCAATGATTTATGAATCACAATCTATAATTAATTTAAAATGAACTAAATTAACTACTTCCATCTTTAATGAATTAAATTAATTATTCATTCCATAAATCCTGCTCATACACCATTGATTAATTATATTAATCATTCCCTAATTGCAATAAATAATTTAGTCTTTAATTAATTTCTCAAATGAATTATTCTAAATCATTCATAGCAATTAACATTTAATTACTTCCCCATTTAATTATTCCTTAATTAAACAATTCTTAATTACATCATTAATTATATTAATTAATGACCTCTAATTTATATTAAATTACTTTATTTAAATTAATTACATTAAGTGATAAATCTTTATTTAAACACAATTATTAATCACCCTAGACTATAACAAACCAGTAATTAAGTACCCTTAATTACTTATTAATCATCCCATGATTAATCATTTCAATAAATTAATCCTTTGATTAATTACAAAAGAAATTTCCCAAATTACTTCATTTACAAATCATCTTATATTAATTTCATCAAGTAATTATCATCTAATTACTTTCCTAAGTAATTATACTCCATTAATCACACTAAGTAATTACACATACCAAATCATCAAATGATTTCTTAAATTAATTAAAATTAATTAACTTAATTTAAATCTTATCATTAGTTACTTATATATTCCAATTAATCATCTTGATTTAAATAACCTTTGCTATATTTCGGTAGTTTCCTTAAATTTATTTACGGAGATTAATCTTTGAATAAATCCATTACTTAATTACATTTATATAGGTTTATTACCGTTTAATTATCTTGTTGATTTATTATTCCCAAATAAATCAATTTCTAATTCCATCATTAATTATATTAATTAATGATTTCTAATTACATTTTCATTTGTTATTTTATTAATTATATTAAGAATACAAATCTTTAAATCACATATATTAACCCTCTTGATTAATAACATACAGTAATTAACCGTCCTAAATTAATTACTTCTCAATAACAAGCTTAATTAATCCCTTGATTAATTTCAAGTAATTGTATTTCAATTACTTCCATTTCCCATCATCCAATAATTTCATCAATTACTTCACTAAGTAATTTACTTCCAAAATATCAGTTAATTAAACTAAATTAATTAACTCAAATTAAATCAATTTAAACAATCAATAAGTAATTAATTTCTTAATTAATTTCCAAATAAATAATTACATTTAAACTATTACAATGATTATTATTGAATTAATTAATCCAATTAATTTATTAAAAATCAATCACATTAGTTAATTATAAAATAATCTAGTTAATGATCTTCATTAACACTTATTTAATTATTTTCTTCTAAAATATTTAACTTATATTAATCATTATTAATTATAAGTTTGATTGACCATTAAAATTTATTAATTTAAATAAAAATCTAATCTACGGTTCTTAATTGCATATTAATTACTTAATTCATTATTTAAAAACTTTAATTAATACATTTAAACTTATAATTACTAATTTAATTAATATAAATCATTATTTATTCATACTTAATTAACTTAAAGGTTAATGAATATAAATTTTAAATCTTCATTAATTAAAGTAAACTATCCTTATTATGGATTAAATTTTCCACTTTCAATATGTTCTAAAAACATTTATTTCAAATTACTTCGTAAATAAATTCCAATTTATCCTCAATAAAGTTTAAAACAAAATTTTCAAACCCCTTTTTAAAACTCACATGTTTAAAAGCATATTTTAACACTCAAAACTTATTTAAATCAATTTAAATTATAAAACCTTATTTTATTTCTACATCTAGAATTTCAAATTTAAGTTCTGGTTTTCAATTTTGGAATTAACTTATTTCAATATTTTCTTAACAATTTATATTTCATCTTTGAATTCAACTCTTTTTGAATACACTTAAATATTAAGCATTTTTAAGTTACTAAAATAATTTAAATTTTGAAACTTTATTATTTCCAACTCTGTTTCAAAACTAACTTGAATTCATTATTGAACTTTGATTTAGAACTAGGTTAAACTTTGTTTTATAAATTTAATTCAAATTCAAAGCAACAGAACAGGTTTTGGCCTAAACCTGGAAAAATAGTTTATACCCGTGCCATTTCATGTTGCTTCGAGTTCAGATGCCCACTGCTTCGAGTAAAGTACTCGAATAACCCGAGCCATTTCAAGATAATCACAAATTCACACAGTACCCAACCCACAAACCCAGTTCCTCCAATCCTACCTCCGTGCACGTGCACAAGGTCGTCGATCAACTCAGACCGCCGCGGATGATCCCCTCACGTCAACAACCATCCAAACACCCAAGTACGATCACCAGATTGTTTCCCAAATCTCGAATTCGAATTCGAGACCTTCATTCCAAACCTGGAAACACACTAGCATCATCACCACCATACCTGAAACTTCGCCGGCCTCGCCACCTCGTCCACTGGAACCCCTGAAATTCTGGTCACCGCTACGTCAACAACTCCCCTACCAAACTCCAACTGCACTTGACACTCGATCGAATGGTGACGTCGTACGAACGAAAAATCCACGGCACCTCAAAATTAGGTTACCAGAATTCAAACGCCTCCTGCCGCCACCATGGTCATCGGCCGACCATCGTGGTATTTTTTCTATACTCCCTGATCACTTCCCCATCACCAGAAAAAACCTCGGCTTCCCCGAACCCATAGATCACCAGTAAAGCTCAATGTCCCTACTCCGGTCATTACCAATTCCATACACAACACAGTATTAAAAGTCTTGATTTTCTTTTTAAAATTCATATCTTCCAGAGACGAATCGATTTATATAACTGATTCATCCCATTTCATTATTTGATTTAACATGATGTTTTAATTTCTACTGATTTTCTTGATTTTCAGGGGATTTTAAAAACATAAATACTTGGAAGAAATTTTGAAACTATATTTATGTTTAAACAGATTTATTTTATTTAAAATCCCAAGGTTCATATTGAACAGATAAATTGGTTTGGAATTTTGATTCAAAACCTCTAAGCTTGAAACAAAAAAACAAAGATGTTCAATGCCCAAACAGACAGACCATACATGCATGCTTTCAGATATTCATAACACTGAGTTATCACTTATATACGCATAAACAAGTATCATCCATCTCAGAACTTCACAAGCAAGCAGAAATCTACTTCTTTAGTTTTTGTTTAAAAAATTACTCACCTTTAAAAAAAACAGAGACTCTTTGAAGCAGGCTTTGATTTGTTTGCTGAAACATTTCTTAAATCCTCTTGAATCCTCTGATTAGTTGGGTTGCCTTGTCGATGTTGAGTGGTTTACTCAAGTTTTTAAATGACGTTTATTTTATATTTTGCTCAGCTCGAACTGAAATGAAAGATGACATAGGAGAGTAGCTTACAAGGTGATATTTATAAATAAGTTACAGTGGACAAAATTTCGTCTTTGGTACAGGTGATTATTATGTTTTAGTACAATACAGCATACATAATCTTTGTCTGAACTGATTTAAAATAGAGAAATTTTATGATGGAGGCTGGTATGAAATACATTGTGTGCTAGAAAGATTTACATTAATTTCTTTTGTTTGTTTGTTTAAGAATACATAATATTGTCTTCCCTAGCAAGCCTTCACATATATATTTTTTTATCTTTATTTTGTTTTTCAGCCTGCACACATTTGATTTGCTTCTAGATTTTATTTGTTGCCTAGTTATTTTGTTTGTTTCTACTTACCTATTCATGTGTTATGAATAAATATGTTACTTGTCTTATATTTTTATTTCTTTTTTTTTTTGAAATCTCAGCCTGCACACATATTTGATTTTGTTTGTACAATCACATATTGGTCTTGATGCTTTAAACTTATATATATGCTGCAGTTTTTCTTATGATAGTTTACAAACTTGAAGATTTATTTGTTTCTAGTTTAATTGTTGTCTTGTTATTATATTTTTGAAATGTATGTGAATGTTATTTCTTTTGTTTTGTTGTTTGAAATCTAAATGAATTTTATAGTTGTTATGTTATTAAATTTAGCCAATGTACTTACTTTATATTTTTCCTAATTTATCTTATAGTCTTTTATTTTTTTTATTTATTAACATTATTTAAAAGCAACACATTTATCAATTTGAAATGATTTATAAAAAAATTATCTTTTTGTTATAAACTGCTTATTTTATTAATGTACCATTTGACAAAATTGCATTAAAACTCATGTAAATTTTAAATCCATATTTTTATCAAGCTATACTAAAAAGAAAAGAAAACAAATCTTTTTGTTAATAAATTTAAATCTAAACTTAAGTTAAAATAAGTTTCAAACTATTTAAGCATTTATCCTATGTATTTAAAACCCTATATTCATTTATTAATTAGCTTTGAAAAGTTTATATTAAATAAAACATAATTCCTAATTCACTAAAATGTATGTATATAAATTTGAAAACATAATTTATTAGTTAAATTTTTAAAAACAAAGCTCAACTATTTACAATGTATACAAATATATACATATATAAATACAAAACAATGGATTTATTTTAACAGATAAAATTTACCAATTAGATATTTATTAAAAGAAAAGTATCAACTAATATCTTATTAACAAAGATATTCAAATCAATTTAATATTTAATACAGATTATTAAATTGATATTGCTCGAAAATTCCGGGTTGTCACATTCCTCCCCCCTTAAAAGAATTTCGTCCCCGAAATTTAAAAGCAAAGGTGATTTAATACTCTATTTAAGCTTTTAATTTTAAATCACACTCATATATCAATCATATGCTAACAATCATCACAGCCAATCTACTAAATCAACAAAGCTAACCATCCAGACAAAATTCTGGATAGAGCTCCCTACAGTTTTCCTAGTAATACCGGAATACTCGATCTATAAAATCCAAACAGTCTTTACTACTAATCTATAGAGCTCCTTTGAATCAGAGAAAATTCATCCAAATCAAATCTACGACTCCCAAATCCAAATTCCTCCGTCACTTATTCACCAAATTCCTTTGATGATCCAGAGCTGCTTTCATCCTTACTAATCAGCTCAACCTTTGCTGATAACTCCTAAAACAATCTGAATCCAAAAACAATCCAGTAGAATGATCTTCTCAAAATCAACCAAAACCAAGAACACAACCTTTATCATCAGTAGAAAACAACTTCTCTTTTCCAGAAAAGGAAAAAAAACAGATGCACTCCCAACTGCTTCCGCTGCACAACTCTGATCTGGGGTAGATGAAAATGCTGATGATACACATAAGTATAAACTAGACAACACATTACAAAAATATGGTTCAACATATCCACAATAACTCAGAGGTTCCTCCAAAACCTGAGCCGCTTTACCAATTCCTCTCTCTAGAAACCATTCTATTACTAAGCTGAACCATCGGTACCACTTCTGGAATCTAGTCGATATGAAAACTCAATCCTCAGATGCTAAGGCAAACCACTGACCTCTTCAAAGATATCCAGAAAAATTTCTGCCATCCAGAGAGTACTTAACTATCGCAAGTCACTTTTGCGATCAACCTAGGCTAATATCCAAAGAAAACTGTTCTCTCCTTACCAATTTGAACAGCTTAAGCTTATCTAACCAATCCATTGAAGAAATGGATCCACAAAACTGCCTCTGAACTTCACCTCTAAAGAACTGCTGACAGATGACCTCCTCGCTTGCCGGCAGAACAATCTGAGCTGCGACACTGCTACTGATGCCAAAAATTTCTTAATCCTAAACTCCTCGAAAGCTCAGGCCTCAAAGCCAAACACAACATTTAGCTGAACTCAGCCCCAAAACTAATGCAGACACACTTCCTTATCCAAAAATCCTTGAGAACTTCTTCAGAAACAATCCATCGTTACTGCATCTCAACACACAACTACTACTTCTTGAGTTACCAAGATAATATTTCTAGCTTCTACTCAACTGACAAAATCCAAATTCTACTCATCCAAACTTGTACAACAAAAATGGGCTCCAAATATTAACAGGTTTTCTCCAGGGATTTGGTGAAATCCTTACACCACGAATTTACTCGAGACGGTATTAGGTCTACAGTCTCGTCAGATATACTTCTAACCACAGGTAGTCGTGTTACACACACCACTACCCAATCTACCCTCATACTTATATTGGAAAACCCGAACAGGTAATCCAACAAATAGATGAAATATATATATATATATATATATATATATATATATATATATATATATATATATATATATATATATATATATATATATATATCAAAACGCTCTCTCAGGAAAGAAATCACTCAAGAGCCTAGGTATTCACTCAACCTAGTGCTCTGATACCATTGTAACGACCCGACTTCCTACGCCCAGGAAGACGTATCGTTAATAAAGAAAGAAAGGGGTGAGAAAATAGAAAAGATAGAGAAAAAGAACAACAACATCAGAATCTCACAGCGGAACGAATAAATTATATTAATCACATAAGTATTTACATAATATATAATATCAATCAGAGTGATACATATAGTAACATCACATACTAGACAGTTATAGACACCTGTCTAGTTATACAACACAATACATCATAGAGATATCAACACAGCGGAACACTATATCTACAAACGCTGAAGCCTCCTGCTCCATTGCTCCTCCAGAAGTCGTCAAAAGCCAACCTGAATCCCTTGGCTACTCGTAAAAATTTGAGTACCCGAGAGTTTGGGAAAACAGAAAATAAACTCCGGGTCAGACAATGGTCTGGTGTGAGTAACAGGTTAAAGTTGCTTAATTTTGAAAATCCTTTGAAAACTAAAGGTATCACGTAAGACTTCCCACACATAAACATGGAAAAGTTTTTATCTTACGCTAACCAAAAATTTGATAGGAAATCCAGTGATATTATAATAGGTCTAGGGTTTTCAAGTAAATAGAAAATAGCCGAAATTGTTACATCTATTAAATTCCAGCTACTAGCCACAAAAGTGGGTAATACAATCAAAACCGTTGGCACTTATTGGATTGTGGATTCCATACAATGGCAGGGCTACTGGGGTACCGCCCGTCACAGTACGTGGCCTAGATCAACGTACCGAGGATCACTCCCGACCCCCTGCAACACAAGGCCGGAATCATTCCTTACTGAACAGTCGCGAAAAGATAACCCCGCAGTTGGCTGCAAACCAACTGCTCACACAGCCGAATAAAAAGGGACATCTAGACAGGGGAAAATCTTGTCCTGCTTGGGCATGACCCACCTAACCTTGCTGCACCTCCCCTGTTTTAGCCATTCCCGGTTGATGAGGCTTGAGGTTACGATTACCTTTATAGAACATATCTCTTAGAATGCTCATCGCCCACCTGACGATGTGTTGAAAGCATTCAATCCATACAAGTTCGTTCCGGGTTCGAACGAAACCGAAGGCATCATCTCGTTACACTCGTTTTGGAATCACCCTCAGAGTTAACGACGATAATCCTTGCATTCTGAATCTTCATCTTCACTTCAGATTCACGACCTATCGTTAATTTGGATCGTTGTGGTTTTCGGATGTCCAAATATGGAAAATCCGATCCCGGTCTCATCGAAATCCAAAACGTATCTTTTAAGGCCAAGTTGTCTATTTAGTCTTAACAGTCAATTCAATATTATCAATATACACACAGATAGATAATTCACATCTCATAATAGATAATCACATTATCATCATAATCAGATAAATAATATCATCATCCAAACAGATAATTAAATATTATCATACTTAAACCATACATCCATATCACATAGATATTACTCATCTCATATCTGAGATCACAATCAATCAATGAAATATCAATATCATCCATAAGCAATGATTTATGAATCACAATCTATAATTAATTTAAAATGAATTAAATTAACTACTTCCATCTTTAATGAATTAAATTAATTATTCATTCCATAAATCCTGCTCATACACCATTGGTTAATTATATTAATCATTCCCTAATTGCAATAAATAATTTAGTCTTTAATTAATTTCTCAAATGAATTATTCTAAGTCATTCAAGGCAATTAACATTTAATTACTTCCCCATTTAATTATTCCTTAATTAAACAATTCTTAATTACATCATTAATTATATTAATTAATGACCTCTAATTTATATTAAATTACTTTATTTAAATTAATTACATTAAGTGATAAATCATTATTTAAACACAATTATTAATCACCCTAGACTAATAACAAACCAGTAATTAAGTACCGTTAATTACTTATTAATCATCCCATGATTAATCATTTCAATAAATTAATCCTTTGATTAGTTACAAAAGAAATTTCCCAAATTACTTCATTTACAAATCATCTTATATTAATTTCATCAATAATTATCATCCAATTACTTTCCTAAGTAAGTATACTCCATTAATCACACTAAGTAATTACACATACCAAATCATCAAATGATTTCTTAAATTAATTAAAATTAATTAACTTAATTTAAATCTTATCATTAGTTACTTATATATTCCAATTAATCATCTTGATTTAAATAACCTTTGCTATATTTCGGTAGTTTCCTTAAATTTATTTACGGAGATTAATCTTTGAATAAATCCATTACTTAATTACATTTATATAGGTTTATTACCGTTTAATTATCTTGTTGATTTATTATTCCCAAATAAATCAATTTCTAATTCCATCATTAATTATATTAATTAATGATTTCTATTTACATTTTCATTTGTTATTTTATTAATTATATTAAGAATACAAATCTTCAAATCACATATATTAACCCTCTTGATTAATAACATACAGTAATTAACCGTCCTAAATTAATTACTTCTCAATAACAAGCTTAATTAATCCCTTGATTAATTTCAAGTAATTGTATTCCAATTACTTCCATTTCCCATCATCCAATAATTTCATCAATTACTTCACTAAGTAATTTACTTCCAAAATATCAGTTAATTAAACTAAATTAATTAACTCAAATTAAATCAATTTACACAATCAATAAGTAATTAATTTCTTAATTACTTTCCAAATAAATAATTACATTTAAACTATTACTATGATTATTATTGAATTAATTAATCCAATTAATTTATTAAAAATCAATCACATTAGTTAATTATAAAATAATCTAGTTAATGATCTTCATTAACACTTATTTAATTATTTTCTTCTAAAATATTTAACTTATATTAATCATTATTAATTATAAGTTTGATTGACCATTAAAATTTATTAATTGAAATAAAAATCTAATCTTTGGTTCTTAATTGCATATTAATTACTTAATTCACTATTTAAAAACTTTAATTAATACATTTAAACTTATAATTACTAATTTAATTAATATAAATCATTATTTATTCATACTTAATTAACTTAAAGGTTAATGAATATAAATTCTAAATCTTCATTAATTAAAGTAAACTATCCTTATTATGGATTAAATTTTCCACTTTCAATATG
This sequence comes from Allium cepa, assembly GCA_030765085.1. Lineage (NCBI taxonomy): Eukaryota > Viridiplantae > Streptophyta > Magnoliopsida > Asparagales > Amaryllidaceae > Allium > Allium cepa. Next base: position 891,990,463 of record CM060943.1, read on the forward strand.
TTCTAAAAACATTTATTTCAAATTACTTCGTAAATAAATTCCAATTTATCCTTAATAAAGTTTAAAACAAATTTTTCAAACCCCTTTTTAAAACTCACATGTTTAAAAGCATATTTTAATGCTTAAAACTTATTTAAATGAATTTAAATTATAAAACCTTATTTTATTTCTACATCTAGAATTTCAAATTTAAGTTCTGGTTTTCAATTTTGGAGTTAACTTGTTTCAATCATTTCTTAACCATTTATATTTCATTTTTGAATTCAACTCTTTTTGAATACACTTAAATATTAAGCATTTTTAAGTTATTAAAATAATTTAAATTTTGAAACTTTATTATTTCCAACTCTGTTTCAAAACTAACTTGAATTCATTATTTAACTTTGATTTAGATCTAGGTTTAACTTTGTTTTATAAATTTAATTCAAATTCAAAGCAACAGAACAGGTTTTGGCCTAAACCTGGAAAAATAGTTTATACCCGTGCCATTTCATGTTGCTTCGAGTTCAGATGCCCACTGCTTCGAGTAATGTACTCGAATAACCCGAGCCATTTCTAAACAATCACAAATTCACACAGCACCCAACCCACAAACCCAGTTCCTCCAATCCCACCTCCGTGCACGTGCACAAGGTCGCCGATCAACTCAGACCGCCGCTGATGATCCCCTCACGTCAACAACCATCCAAACACCCAAGTACGATCCCCAGATCGTTTCCCAAATCTCGAATTCGAATTCGAGACCTTCATTCCAAACCTGGAAACACACTAGCCTCATCACCACCATACCTGAAACTTCGCCGTCCTCGCCACCTCGTCCATTGGAACCCCTGAAATTCTGGTCAACGCTACGCCAACAACTCCCCTACCAAACTCCAGCTGCACTTGACACTCGATCGAACGGTGACGTCGTACGAACGAAAAATCCACGGCACCTCAAAACTAGGTTACCAGAATTCAAACGCCTCCCGCCGCCACCATGGTCATCGGTCGACCATCGCGGTATTTTTTCTATACTCCCTGTTCACTTCCATATCACCAGCAAAAACCTCGGCTTCCCCGAACCCATAGATCACCAGAAAAGCTCAAAGTCCTTACTCCGGCCATTACCAAATTCCATACACAACACAGTATTAAAAGTCTTGATTTTCTTTTTAAAATTCATATCTTCCAGAGACGAATCGATTTATATAACTGATTCATCCCATTTCATTATTTGATTTAACATGATGTTTTAATTTCTACTGATTTTCTTGATTTTCAGGGGATTTTCGAAACATAAATACTTGGAAGAAATTTTGAAACTATATTTATGTTTAAAAAGATTTATTTTATTTAAAGTCCCAAGGTTCATATTGAACAGATAAATTGGTTTGGAATTTTTGATTGAAAACCTCTAAGCTTGAAACAAAAAAACAAAGATGTTCAATACCCAAATAGGCAGACCAGACATGCATGCTTTCAGATATTCATAACACTGAGTTATCACTTATATATGCATAAACAATTATCATCCATCTCAGAACTTCACAAGCAAGCAGAAATCTATTTCTTTAGTTTTTGTTTAAAAAGTTACTCGCCTTTGAAAAAAAACATAGACTCTTTTTGTTGAAGCAGGCTTTGATTTGTTTGCTGAAACATTTCTTAAATCCTCTTGAATCCTCTGATTAGTTAGGTTGCCTTGTTGATGTTGAGTGGTTTACTTAAGTTTTTAAGTGAAGTTTATTTTATATTTTGCTCAGCTCGAACTGAAATGAAAGATGACATAGGAGAGTTGCTTACAGGGTGATATTTATAAATAAGTTACAGTGGACAAAATTTCGTCTTTGGTACAGGTGATTATTATGTTTTAGTACAATACAGCATACATAATCTTTGTTTGAACTGATTTAAAACAGAGATATTTTATGATGGAGGCCGATATGAAATACATTATGTGCTAGAAAGATTTACATTATCTTTTGTTTGTTTGTTTAAGAATACATAATACTGTCTTCCCTAGCAAGCCTTCACATATTTTTTTTTATCTTTATTTTGTTTTTCAGCCTGCACACGTTTGATTTGCTTCTAGATTTTATTTGTTGCCTAGTTATTTTGTTTGTTTCTACTTACCTATTCATGTGTTATGAATAAATATGTTACTTGTCTTATATTTTTATTTCTTTTTTTTTGAAATCTCAGCCTGCAAACATATTTGATTTTGTTTGTACAATCACATATTGGTCTTGATGCTTTAAACTTATATATATGCTGCAGTTTTTCTTATGATGGTTTACAAACTTGAAGATTTATTTGTTTCTAGTTTAATTGTTGTCTTGTTATTATATTTTTGAAATGTATGTGAATGTTATTTCTTTTGTTTTGTTGTTTGAAATCTAAATGAATTTTATAGTTGTTATGTTATTAAATTTAGCCAATGTACTTACTTTATATTTTTCCTAATTTATCTTATAGTCTTTTATTTTTTTATTTATTAACATTATTTAAAAGCATCACATTTATCAATTTGAAATGATTTATAAAAGAAATTATCCTTTTGTTATAAACTGCTTATTTTATTAATGTACCATTTGACGAAATTGCAATAAACTAGTATAAAATTTTAAATCCATATTTTTATCAAGCTATACTAAAAAGAAAAGAAAACAAATCTTTTTGTTAATAAATTTAAATCTAAACTTAAGTTAAAATAAGTTTCAAACTATTTAAGCATTTATCCTATGTATCTAAAACCCTATATTCATTTATTAATTAGCTTTGAAAAGTTTATATTAGATAAAACATAATTCCTAATTCACTAAAATGTATATATATAAATTTGAAAACATAATTTATTAGTTAAATTTTTAAAAACAAAGCTCAACTATTTACAATGTATACAAATATATACATATATAAATAGAAAACAATGGATTTATTTTAACAGATAAAATTTACCAATTAGATATTTATTAAAAGAAAAGTATCAATTCAGATCTTATTAACAAAGATATTCAAATCAATTTAATATTTAATACAGATTATTAAATTGATATTGCTTGATAATTCTGGGTTGTCACACCTCTACATGCTCGAGATCCGCTCTCCGAACCTCATCCACCGTTGCGATGGCCATGTAAATTCATTTCTTGCAAGCAGCCTCCATCTTTCGCAATTCTGCCTTGCTAGCCTCTTCCATGGTTTTCTTTAGTCGTCTAGAGGCCGCATCATGCTGGGAGATCTTAATGGCCTGATCCGCAAGCTGTTTGGCCTGATCGAAAACCATTAGCCGCAACCGAATGTTAGCACTTCCGATTTCCTCTCCAGCCTTGACCAGTCGGGCGTGATGCCCCATCAACTTCTTGGTCTCCTCAGCCACCCGATCGATGTTTGCCTTGGCCTCATCCCCCATAGTCACAATCCGAGTGGTCAACAAGTCGAGATCCAAAGACTTAGCCTCGTCAAGCACCCTTACCATAGGATTGCGGGGTAGGAGGTGCTCACCGGTAAACTCATCGAAGGAAATATCATGAGAACTCGGGTCCAGATCTGGATGACCCGCAAATGGGTTACGAGCCAAGACGGGACGACCAACATGATTAACGGTAGGATTCTCTGATGGATGCGAAGATGGTATGGACTCAGTATCTTCCCCCGTGATGTCAAGAATGGGCTGGGTTGGGGGCTGAGGTCCAAGTGATGGTTCGAACATGGAACGCCTCCTCTTTCTCTTTTGAATATCCTCTTCAATGACTCCGAGGAGAGGACGGTAGCCGACTACGCCCCCGGAACGGTCAGTCGAGGGCTTCGGTTTAGCAGAAGCTTTGAGGAGTTTGAAATGCTCGAGGCGGTGCCGAATGTCTGATGTATTGGCCGCCTTACCCGTTCCTGGAATAAAAACCAAGTGTTACAAGCATGCACGAGACTATAATCGAAGAAACACGTGAAGTTAAAAGAGGAGTCAAAAATTCACCTTGAACAGCCGGAGTTGCCCTAGCTGAAATGCTCTCAGAAGATGGACTGGCACCAGTCCCGGCCTTATCAGATTTCTTCGGTTTCTCCACCAAGGACGACCCTTCCTCCAACCCCTCAAAGGCTTGGCAGAAAGCATCATCCGTCCACTCTTGAATCTCACCTGCTTGCCCAGAGGTCAAGGCACCAACGCCACTACCACTCTGTCCTTCGCCACCATTACCACCATCGCATTCTTCATCACCTCCTCTCTCCTCCTCGCCTCTTTCCTCCTCTCCACTTTTCTCCTCCGGAACATCTGGGCATGTGCTGGGAGAGAGTCCATCTGATTTCCTGAGCTTCTTTCCCCCGACGACTGGAGGTATCGAGAAGGGTTTCCTCTTGCTGCTCTTTGTCGTGGCCCCTCCTTTGGCTTTGGCAGCTCTTTCCTCAGCTGTATCCCTCTGCTTGACCACAGACTGATGTGGTAGAATCAAGTTGTGTCCCAGGAGAGTGGCGTTCCTGATTAGGTAAGAAGCTAACCTATCCCTTCCCGAAATGGCCTCTATCTCTGCGGCCATCTGAACCAGGTGATCATTCTCCACGATCGCAAAGCCACTTGTCGCTAGCAAGAAATAAAAGCACATAAGAAGAAGCATCTCAGTCAGAACGGAAATTATGAATAAGCTTCAACTTACAGCCAGAGGTGAAGCGGTGGATAGAAACGGAGTCATCCTGGACGAAGAACCATTCCTTCTTAACTATGGTGAACTTTGAATACAAGTCCAGGACCGGCTTGAAGGACACGACCAATTCCAAGCTGATGTATGGAGACCCCTTCTTGTAACCCCTCAAGTTATATAGGTACCGAATCTCCCGGTTGGAAGGGGGCGCCCGTACTTTCTCTGGAAAATCACGAATAGGCACACCAAGATAGCGTAGGAGTTGGGCTAGAGGTGGAAAGGGGCCACCTTCAAATAGGTGACGAAGCTAACTATCCAGGAATTGATTGGAGGAATGGCCCCACACATGCAGTGGTACCTACTATAAGCGAAGTATCCTTCAGGGGGACTATATGGCATGACCCCCTTCCCTGGCAACAGCATGCGTGCTCTATCAATCCCAAAGGAGCGGGAGATAACATCAAGCTGCTCTTCTTTGAGAGAGCTAGGAAAGCAATCAGGAGGAGAGTTCAGAAGCTCTTGAGGACCATATCCGTCCACTAGTGATCTTGGGGTGGGTCCCTGTCGTCCCGGTCCTGGCTGGGCTGGGGGCACCACAGAGGACTCTCTTCTGTCCGTAGATTTTCTCTTTTCTGATCGAGTTTCCACTTTGTGAGACATTATCTGCGATACCAGAGAAACATACTGTTAAAAACAAGGAATATAGAGACATAAGCAAGCAAGTATATGTAGTCCGATATTTCACTTGTAATTCAAAATATAAGAAGAACATTTGGTAGTTCAAAGCTGGAAGGTCATTCGGCGCTCAAACCCCCGATTGGTAAAGTGAGGCAAAAAGTTCATTCGGTTTCATCCGGTAATTTAGGGGTTTTTAAGCTCATTCGGCACTTTTACTTCCCGTTCCCATTCGATGGTTCGAGCACACGTTCCATTTGGCAATTCAAAGCACGAAAGTGTCATTCGGTACTTAAAACCCACAAGGTTCATTCGGTAAATCAAAGTCTCTAAGTTCATTCGGAGGTTCGACCTTAAAAAATCGTCCGGAAGAAGAAAGCTTACCTGGTCCGGCAGTTAAGTCGATTCGGTATACAGTTGATCCGGCAGTTAGAACTGGTTCGGCACTACAATTTTTTCGTCAGTTAAGAATTCGATTCCGCTGTTTCACTTGGTAAGAAATAACGAAAGCACAATGCCCATACTTATGGGCAAATGGAAGTGACCGGACCACTGGTTCGGCACACAGCGCCGGATGAGAAAGCCGGATGAGGCTGTCCAAGCTAAAACAATGCGCGGCATATGATGGCATATGCCCCACTTTCGGGGGCAAATGTTGGGCATGTTTCCACCTACTACCGAACCATCCCCTCCCCACGCATTGCCGAGCCAACCTATTCCCACCTACTACCGGATTCACCTTCACCGAACCATCTCCTCTCCAAACAATGCCGGACCAATACACTCTCCAAAGCCCTACCGGTCCAACACCACTCCCAAGCATTGCCGAACCAACCAACTTCCCTTACATAACCGAACCAAGCTCCATCCACTCACCACCGGATCATGTCCCACCAAAGCAATCTCCATCCACTCACCACCGGATCATGTCCCACCGAACTTAGCTCTACCGAACCAACCTACCTCCGTCCACTGCCAAACCAGAAGCAAGGGAGGACATGACCAGACCAATTCTGCCAGGCCAAATTGCATCGGCCCAAGCCCACCAGCCGCTATATACATCCAAGACCCCTGCCCCCAACCTCACTCTATAAATAGAGGGGTAGGGGTACAACAATGGCAGACAAGTTTGAGAGCTCAAGCATGGATAGAACTTTCATACAATTTTCAGATTCTTGTAATCAAAGCTTTGTACTTGTAATCTGAATAGAAAAGGAGAATAACATATAAAGTGGACGTAGGCACATTCTGGCCGAACCACTATAAATCTGTGTGTCTTTTGCAGTTTACTCCATCTATTTTATATATTCGCATAAATCACCCAAATCATTAAGAACAACATATAATCAACTAAATTATACGACTTGGAGGTGTTTGCCCATTTTTTGTGCAAACATATATGGACTTTATATAAGTAAGATATTTGAAAGTGATTTGAAAAGGTACTATATGATATATATTTTCAAAGTAAAGATATGGAAAGTGACTTCTGCTTGTGTGGCCACATCGTGGATTCATTATATCGATATTATTCTCTCTGATTTTTGGTTTTCCAGATGTAATACTCGAGTGTTCCCACTGTGGCGTAACCCATGGTTTTTTTCTCTCGCGACTGCATAGCGCAATTGCCTGGCTGAGTCTGGCCTAGGGGTACGGATTGTTTCTTGGGGGATCCAGGCGTAACCATTGTGTATCCTGCAATTTGTGTAGGTCGCGAATAGTAGCGAAACTTCCTGGCTGAGACATCCTAGGGGTACAGATTGTTTCCTGGGGGACCCAGGCGTAACAATTGTGTATCCTGCACTCTACTAGTCATATGGCGTAACTCACAGGGCTGAGAAAGCATACGGATACAGATTGTTTCTTGGGGGATCCAGGCTTAACCATTGTGTATCTGCAAAACATGGTCGGACAAAGGTTTTGGTTTGGTTGTTTTGTTTGGATTGTATTTTCCATATCTGTTTTAAAGGTTTTTCAAGTATTTTCACTGGGTGTTGAAACAAGTCTACTAAGTACTTGAAAAATTCTAGCTTTGCGCCTGATCAACGCATAGCCAGAGTCGGCAAGAACGAGGATAAACTTGTTGAAACATCGAGTTATAAAAAATATTTCTGAAAGAAAGATTTATTTCAATATAAAGGTATTTTTCAACAAAGAAATTTTGTGTTAATATTTTAAATTGAAAGTCTTATGGTTTGAAATTTATGATTCGTGCCCGATTCTATTCTTTAAATCTACCTTATCTTCTAAGCTTTAGTTGTTCACGTTGATTCTTTTTTTCCGAATCTACCTTCTTTCCTTTTTGAATAAAATCTTTTAAATATTGCTTATTTGTATACTACATTGTTTAATAGAAAATTTTAGTGTTATAAATATTTTTGAAGTTATTAATTAAATAAAACATATTTAAAGTGAATGATTTATTAATAATGTTTGAAAAGGATCTAAAGACAAATTTATAAATTTATGAATTATGGATTTAATGTTTTCAATAGCTTCTTTGTAAATATAACTAATGATGCAAATAATTGTTCTTAAATAGCTTTTATATATGTATAAAGGTGTTAGTTAAACATATTAAATTCTATTGAGTTTTGAAAATTTTAAAGTATTAAAGATAACTGAATTGCAAATGAATATTTCAAGTAAAATTTATATAGTTTTAAAATTAATAATTACCCTTGACTTTCAATCTACCTTTATTTCTGGGTTGTTCTATTCTCCTACCTCCATCCTTTTCGGGGACGAAAAGTTTTGAGTGGGGGAGAGTGTAACGATCCATAATATTTTAATCATTTTGAATGGTTTTATTTACGTATTTAATTGAATTTTGAGAAAATTTTAAATAATTGAATTTTGAAATAATTTTTTTTTGAATACGTATACGAAGTTATAGCAGATAGTAAATTTCACTTAATTATATGGGAGTTTATTTTTTTGTATAATTCTATTTCAATCTATATCGGTTAAATATTGCTGATAATAAATTTATTTCCATGCCTGAATATTTTTACATAAGAAAATTATAAATCATCTTCTGACGGAGAAGTCATTTTTCGCTTTTCTAAATTCGGACTTCTTTAGCTCCGTCGATCTTATTTTATGTGTTTTGCTGCACTTTCCCTTAGTAGAAAATTCGAATTTTATAATTCAATCGTACCACTGATATCTTTATACCGTTTTGATCGTCTCGTCATGCTGATCTTTGGGGTATATTTATTTCTGTATTTTGAAATCTGGTGCACAACGGAAGCAATAAAATTGTTCGTTGTAACGACACCATAAATTGTGCCTTCTTAACTTTTCTTTGTCTTCAAATTTGAAACGCACTGTCCAATCAGATAATAAATTGCTTTAATTATCTGCCCGTCAATCTAGGGTACTGCTGTTACTTTTGAAATGAATTCCAGCCTTTATTATTCCAAACGTTGAAATTTATTTTAGCAAAATCAGAGCACGCGCACTCCTCTCCTTCTTTATTTTTCCCTGTAGCCGTTACTTCTCCTATCCTTTTTATTCCTTACTCCATCTTCCTCTCCTTTATTTATTTCTTTCCTTCTCCTCTCCATAATTTAACTACAGCAAAGCATTCTTCTCTCCACCAAGCTTCCATTCTCCCCGACCTCTTTCGCCTCTCTCTGCCTCCTCTCCCCTACCAAAACCCTTTCCCGCCCGCACCACAGCCCACCAAAGCTTCAGCCACCCTCGCACGACCCTTGCTCCAGCCTACACCAGCGTCGCCGACTACTCTCCACCCACCTCCCCCGCACTAACTTTGGCCGAACCCACTCACAACCTCCACCCGGCCTCACGTGAGCAAGCCCACCGCCTGCAACCGTGCCATCCCTCCTCCTCGTGTAGCACGCACCAGCCATCCTCCAACACCCGCCTTGCCTCCATTTTTCCGTCTCTCTTTCCTTCCGCCGCAGGCGCAGAAAATTCGTCCTCCATGGCCACGCTTCTCATCCGTTGTGCATTGATCAGTGAGTGTATATATCAATGATTTCATAATTTTCTTCCGTCCTATATTCTACAATATAATTATTTTACTGAATGGTTAGCTATAGGCCTGCGTAAATATTTTATTATTTTGTTAATTATATTATTTGCTGAGTAAGAAAAATAGTTATATAAGTCTGGAGTTATATGATGTAAGTTTTATAATTCTGTTAGTAGTCACATGTAAGTTAAAGTTAATATGGTATAAAGTTAGATTAATTTACTTTAAAAACATTGATTTAAAGAGATATAGATGATACTTACAGGTAAGTTGTGTTTCTCTTTGGGCTTGCCTTGTTATTATATAATAGGATGTTATTATTTATATATGTTGGACCTGTTGGTGTATACATAGGCTTATATTAGTACATAATAATTAGTTATATTACAGGCTAGTGTATATATTTTGTCTATTTTGGTCTGTCACATTTATATGCACACTGTTTTTGTCTGTCACATTTATATATCATATTAAGTCTGCATCTACATTTATTATACGGTCTGCACATATTTCAAGTGGCAAGAACATTTGTTTACGCGTAAAGTTTTGTTTTGTTATAGTGGAAATTTTTAAGATATATAGGTTATTATATATAGTTGTGTCAGAGGATTTGTGAAATTATAATTATATCTTGCTTGTACAAATTTTATACGTAAATTTTAATATACTATGGTGATTATATAGTAACTTCTTACGTTATTTATTTATGTTTTGAAATACGTATATATTTAAGTTTAAAATGTGTTTGAATTTAGAGTATGATTTTAATATATATATTGTAACGTCCCGCCTTATCGCACGCTTCAAATCGACACACGTGCCAATTCAAACCATACGGAAGGGCGGATTGTTATGGGGTAAATAAGAAAAACAGAGAAGAAATAAAATAAAACAGAATCTCACAGTGGAAGGATAAAATATAATAATCAATATATAGTTCATAAAACTGTTTACAAACATTTGCTTCTACTAAATACAATAAATATCAGAGTTCACATACTAAAATATCAATGCAGCGGAATTAAATGTTGTAGTGGAATAATAGTAGATAATAGCAATACAAATCTTCGTCTTCGTCCTCCAGAGCTAAAACTTCAAATCTTGAAATGCTCGGACTCACCCGAGCGAATTGAAAAGACAAAACACTCGAGTCAGAACTAAAAGATCTTATGTAAGTTAAATCAACAGAAATAAATATGAGTGCAGTAACTCAAGAGTGCTCGGGATTCACATCTCCTCGGGATCCGTTAAACTATTTACCATGTAGTATATTGCGCTATTATAATAGTGTCTAATTGTAAAATAAACTTACTTTTTTCTTAGCATTAAGGGGTTATCCATATAGCCCTTAACACGTAATAGTCCCAGTAGTCCATCCAATATCATAGTCCCTCCTGATCGGGAAGCCACCAGAGGATATCACACGTGCTACGGGAGAAATCCAAACTCGTACAAGGCGTGATAGGGTAGATGACACGGCACGACTAGGCAATGCCAGGGTAGATATACCAATTACGCTTCCGGGTCGATGGCAACGCGTAGCGCGCAGCTACCGCCCACCTCGAGCCACACCCCCAAATAAAATCAAAAGTGGCCACCGAATCAATCCAAAAGTCAAAAGTATAATATCGAAGGGATGTGTCCGATCAAAGGTGCTACCTTATTAACCCGTCAATCGCTCCTGTTTTAGCCACCTTATGCCAACACACGGGAGTTGGGTCCACGTATTTACCTTACAGGAAACGCCGCCACCAACCTACTTCATTCTGCAATCTCCGCCACGTACACGGTTGTTAAAGTGGTTTTCGGAGTTGGCAGAGAGTATGACAACTTCCGATCCCGGTCTCTTCAATAACCAAACGTTATTATAACACCACGGTCATTTAAAAATGATTATACTTTCAAAACCAGAATATAATTATCCATTTCAAAACCCATAAATACTATATCATTTCCTTCTAAAACCCAAATAAATATGATATCATTTTTTTTCAAATATATTTCTTTTTCCAAAAATCATGCCACTTTTAAAATTTATAATACCTCGAAACCAAATATTTGAATTTTAATTTTCAACATAATACTTCGAAATCCATAGTTTTAAAACCATAACTTTCAAAACTTAAATGGTTTGGATATTCAATAGTATATAAAATAAACCAGTTGAATTCAAAATTTCTTTAAAAGTAAATAATTTCCACACCTTCACAATCTTTATTCACTTTAATTCCAGTCTAAACCCATGACTTTTATATTCACTTTTCGTTTAAATAAAACACTTCGATTTCAATATTTTCAAACTTTGAGTATTTAATGAATTTCAAAACTAAGGTTGGGAATTCAATCAACAATTCATTTTCCTATTATTTAGTTTGAAAGGTTTACATGATAAATCCATAACCATTTAAAATAAACTAAATTTATTTACGCTAAAATTTCCTTCCATTTATTTGAATTATTTATTAAATCCCGTTATAAATATCATACCTTTAAAATTTCCAATTTTAACAAATTAACATCAAATTATGGAGTTAAATTTTCAAATAAGCTCAATTCAAATTAAATTTCAAATTTATCTTTCAATCTTAATTGATTTGAATTATTTATAATTCTATATATATACACACACACACACAAGATCTTAAACCTGTACTTAAACGTATAATATTCATTTTTATTTAACAGATTTATGCATAGCTTAAATTCAACAATTTAATTATGTATGTATATATAAAATATATTTATATCATATCCAAATTTAATATTTATTAAATCGTATCATATCCAAACCATAAAATCATTTCAAAAATAATTTTATATATATATCGCGGTGCCTGTATATAATTTTCTATCCTATGGTCAAGTGATACGGATATTTATAATTTCAATCCGCAATTTAAAAATAAAAATGCGGTTGTATATCATTTCAAACCGCACTCCCGAATAAAATGAAATGCATGAAACTTGTAGATTTTCATAAATAAACATTCATTCATCCAATATCAATCGTCAACCATTTATTACAAATCACCATCTAATTTAAACAAACATCAATATAGAGCATATAAAATATAATAGGTAATAAATATAGATATTAACTAACAGTTTATATTCAATAATAAATTTAATAACTATTTAACTAACAGTTTATATGCAAATATATAAATTTTAACTTTCAAATTTTTATGCAATAATAAAATTAATTCACAGTTAATTTAAATAAATGTGATTTAACTGAGATAATGAATAAAAAATGCCAAACAGTCGTAAATAAATTTCTACTCATATCTCAAATCAATTTAACAAACATAAGAAATTTTAGAAGTTGTGAGTGGGTTAAAACACTCACCTTTGGAATTTAAATCGAATTTAAATCCGATTTAAACCCAAAAATTCAAATGTCTCCAAATCTATCCAAACCTGCGTCAAAGCGTTCGGAATTTTATTACGATCCTAACAAAAAAAATTGCGCGTAAATTGGATAACGTATGAGGAAGTTACACGCGTTTGAGCGATTGAAATTCAAATTAAAATACTTAGAAAAACAAAATTACCCTTCCCAAATATTGCCACGTCAACACGGTCACGTGTAGTTCCTCTCGTTCAACAATTGCTGCACGATCGTCTCTTCCAGGAAGAAACCCTAGCCCCGACCCTACGGCAAATTTTTGCCAACACGTCCTCCACTTCTGAGTTGATCGGGATACACCGTTTTCACCTCCTCATCGAACCGCGCCCCTGGTAACTCGCACACCACCTCAGACACCAGAACACGGTTGCGGCTGCCACTGGTTTGGCCATCAATCGCCGTGAATTCCAAAGCAAATAGAAGGGAATAGCCGCATGGATTGAAAGCCCTAGTCGCCCTCTATGAGGCAGCATACTCCGATCGAACCATAGCTAGAGATCCACCGTCAAAATCTTGACGATAAATATGAACGGCCGGGACAAAAACCCTAATTTCTGGACAAACCACAAACCAAATTGAAAAACGAATTACGCCATTGAATTACGCTCGTCGAGAGCATCGACCTATGTTTTTTTGGAATTTTTCTGAGGACTTTAAATTTTGACTTTTGATTTGATTTTTGAATTTTGAGTTTAGATCTAGGGTTTGCAGCCATTGGGAAGAGAAAGAGTTGAAGAAATGAACGCACAAACAGATAAGAATAGATGGAGGCTAGGGTTTATAATTGGGTTTATATAGGTAGGTTAGAGATTTGAATAGATGGATCGGTTAAACAAACATGCTGAACGATAATTGGCCCAAAAAGCCCGTTCTGACCCCGTAACGAAATTTGGTAAACCCATATATCAAAATATGTGTTTTAAAATATTCTGAACGCGATGGAAAAAGTTTCACGTCCAAATTCCATCGTATGAAGAAGTTATGCTCACATCAATATTTCCAAATTGATTCCAAATTGATTTCAATTAAATCGATTTCAAGGCGTTTCGCGTTCGTACGATCAAACGACAAGTTCGATCGCTACGAAACTTGAAACCCTACAATATTCACTGTTATGGATCCGTTGAAACTGGTTTCGTCGAAATCCGAGTCCGTGACAAAAAATGGCAATTTTTATATAAATTAAATAAATTAATAATTAATTGGTTAAATCGTTATTTGAAATTCAATTTTAAAATTCATAAATTTATCACCTTGTATTACTTAAGAAATTTAAAAATCCTTTAAACCAAATCTCATATCAAGGTAAAGTAAATAAATTCACAAATTATAGTATTTAACATTCAATTTAATAAATCTAGTTATTTATAATTATTTCTTTACCTGATTTCAATTCTTCCATTATCTATTTAATCCTTTCAAAAATCATAGTTAATATTTGTCTTTCTTTTTATTATACTAGTGTTCTTATTCCATCAAGTTTCAATTTACGAAATATTAAATATTGAATTTCATTTTATTGCAATAAATTCATTTATTGAACTCTGCACTTAATCAAATTAATAAATCTTGCCTCTTTACTTTTTAAATCAATGAGATTTCATATAGCAAATAGGCTTATCATAAATTTCAACTTATAAAATTAACTATCTTAAATTCCGAAACAAATCTACCCTAACTGCAGCAATTTTAGTCAATTAACTATAATTGATTCCACATTAATTGTTATTAATTAAAGTTGAAACATCAATAAATTTCGTTATTGATTTTAAAAATTTTCTATTCAGTAAATACATTAAATGGGTAAACAAAACATTGAATTATAATGCATTTCCCATGCATGCTTCATCTCCTAGAAATTCCCCTTAATTAACTAAATCACATTAACAAAACAAAATAATAAATTTAGATTTATTTCAATCGATTACTAGTTTTGACTTAATATACTAAATAAACGGTTAACCTACAACGATTGTTACCCTTTAGCATTCAAGTTTACTTACGACTATCATTAACAAAATGTTGCCATTGATTTATATTTATTTAAATAAATTATATGAATGGGTAAAATTTTACAATTATCTCACCTGCCAAATTTTACTCACATTCATCCTAAATTACCAACTTAAAATTTAATTTATATTTCTAAATTTGCATTGATTTATCAAGTTGAAATTAAATACGTATTATTTCCTCAATTAATAAATCTTTGGATCTAAATTCCCAAATCCACAAATTATGTCCTAACATAAATCCATGCTTTTATTATTTTACGTTCACACTTCCGTTACTCTATAATTAATCACCAAGTAACGTTATCATAAACCAACATTAATTAATATATTAAATCCTTACATTTATTTCTCTATATCCTATTTGTTCCGACTTTATTTATTAATGTTATCCCCTTATTGTAACGACCCAGAATTTTTAGAAATTAAAATATGAATATTTAATTAATTTTAAATGTTAAAAAGTGAATTTATAAGTTGAATAAATTTTTATTTGAATTATTGGATTTAATTAGATAATTAAAACAATAATTTAATATGTTAAATTATGGAAATAATTGAAAATTGAGTTAAATATGATTGAAAATAATTTGGAAAATTTTATTTAATCATACTGGAGTTATAGAAATATTTTAGAACTTTTAAAATCGATTTAAAAGTTTAATTGTGAAAATTGAATATTTTAATATTTAATAATCGACTGTAAAATAGCCAATTTTTGAACAGTCTCAGAATTGAACAAAACCAGTTCCATTGGATCCGTAATAGTTAGTTATTACCGGATTTCAAATTTCGTGTCAATCGGAGTTATCGTTTGATCGTGGCAGCTCGAAACGCATCGATCGTTTTTAATTTAAATTTGACGAGTGAAAATAGCCATTTTTCAAAAAGTCTCGGAATTCGACGAAACTAGTTTCATCGGATCCGTAATGTGATATTATTGTAAGGTTTCAAATTTCAAGTCAATTGGATTTACCGTTTGTCCGGTACGAATTAAAACGCCTAGAAATCGACTTAAATCGGTTTAATTCAAATTGAGCGTTTTCAGCCATAACTCGCACATACTTCCGAATTAGCTTCCGAAACCTGTTCCATTGTGTCCGGAACGCGGGATAAACCCTAGGTACGCTGGTTATGGCGTCTAAATCGGAGTTCGGAATTCCCGGGATGAATAGTGTTTACGCTAGCTGTTTCTTATAAATAGAGACCTTTGCCTTCATTTAAAAAAAAAAAAATATCAACATTAAACCCTAGCCGCCAGCCCCCAATTGAACGGCCAGAAAACACTATCGTTTCTCCTCGATTTTCTCTTCATCCACTCTCCGATAGACTTCGACTTCAACTAGGAACTTGTAGATCTCGTCAAGACGAAGAGATTCAACGGTGGAGATGCGTTTTGGAGCGACGAGGGGTGAGCTATGATGGGCCGTGCGTGTCCAGTTGCGCACGCAACTTGAGGTGGAGGAGGAGGCCGAGTGCCTTGGGGTTTGGGCCGTGTGTGGTTGTGGTGTAGGGCTTTGAGTTGCAACTACCTGATCGAAGAACCATCGAGTGATTGAGGCGATAAATTCAACCCTAGTTTTCATAAATGGGTTCGGCCTAAATTCTGTTGCCTGGAGATGAAATACGTGAGATGGAAGATAGGGGGGGGGGCGTTGGATGTGGGAATGCACGGCCAAGATTTGTGTGGGTTTTAATTTTTAAAAGTTATGTTATTAAGTATTATTAAAATTGTGTACAAACTTGTAAAAATCATATCTTTTTCATACGAGGTCGAAAAAATGCAAACTCAGTTGCGTTGGAATCGTATGGACGAGCACTACGCGATGGAGTTGGTTTGGAGTCGTTTGGAGTTAGTGAGAATTTCGGGTAAAATTAAACGCGCGTTTAATTTTATTCGAAATAAAAGCTGAAACGGAAATTAAAACCAAGGTGAGAATTTCTCACTCAATCGAATAGATTTCGATTTTATTTTAAATAGTTAGATTTAAAATATTTGAATGCATGTTTGAATGATGACTGTAAATTATTGATTGTTAAAATAGACATTATGCGCCGTTAGTAAGCGGATGTTATTTATTATAAACATATACCGCGAATATTTCATAAACAGTGAAATTGGTATTATATATAATATCAATATATATATATTGGCATATGTATATATTGCAGTTGATTGATTTCCCGCATTTTTTTGTTTAGCGGATGAGACCCTATTACGCCGTTATTAAGCGGATAATATTTATTAAGAACATATACCGCGATAATTTCGTACTGGAGCGAAATTGGTATTGTGCTAATGTTTTTGGATGCAGGAAACAGGTTGGAGGGATCCAACTGGATTCCTCAACATTATTTATTTTATTTCAGATATTTTGATATTTGATTGATTATCATATCGATATATGATATCGTTGTAGTGGTGATTGACTATCTGATGTGTAGCATCATTGGACCCAGATTTTGGGATTTTAAAATGATTTTTAAAGTGATTTTTGAAAATATACTATATTTTTGGAATTGATCCATTTCAAATAAATAAACGTTATAATTTTTAATGTTATAAAAATTATGATTTTTAAGAAATATAGTTAAAAGCTGATTTTTGAAAATAAGGAATTAATGACTTTATAAAAGAGTTTAAATTGGGATTCTGAACTTGTTATAAAAAGTTTAAATATAGGATTTATAAAATTTAATTATTTTATAAATCAGTATGGTGAAGTTTTTAAAAAGAATTTAAAGACGTTTTAAAGAATAATATAAATTAATTTATATTAAGAGATTTATAAATGGATATTTATAAATTGAAATATGGACATTATAAAACGAGTTTTTATAAGTGTTTGAATGTAGTGGAAATGAATTTCATAAATGAATGAAATCTATAGAATTATAAACTGTGAAGTTATAAATGAAAATTATAAATAGCAAGATTTATAAATTTAGTGAAATTATTTGAAGAATAGATTGGTTAAATAAATGAATCTTATAAGTTATAAAATTTATAAATTGAAAAGTCTTTAAAAAGAACGATTTTGTAAAATAATCGTTTTATAAGTAGTTAACTTATAATATGAACTTTTAGTCTATAATTGAATTATAAACTGAATAGGTAAATAAAAGGATTTATAAAAAAGGAAGTTTTTATAAATAAATAGAAAAGGAATTTATAAACGTTGTTTTATAAATCCGCAAATGACTTATTTTGATAAGTTAATTGTTATAACTTAGAGATAGAGTTATATTCACATTTTGAACAGTGAATAATCCTTTAAGTTAAAGTGAATAGAAATGATGAAATTTGTTAAGGTAGTATATTCACGTTTTTGAATAGTGAATAATACGTTAAAGAAATTGTTTTAGATATGATGTTTTAAATAGAATTAAAACGATCTAACGATGTTTTAAAAGGTGTTGAGATTCGAAACCATAGATTTCAACATTTATTGTTGAAATAGACGTTTTCGAGAAATAAAAGGAAATGTGGACTATAACACTGTTGTTATAGTAAATGATTTCCGAAAGGAAATGTTTAGAATAATATTGGGATTTATATATCTATTTTAATTCTGAATCCCTATACTAGTGATTTTGGGTTGTCGTAACGATGTTTTACGCAACATTCGTTTTGGCCCAAATAAATATGTTTAAGTAAATGATTTCCTTAAAGAATGAAATATATACTTAATTCGATTTAAGTATATTGAATATTTTCTAAGTGTTGAAAATAAAAAGATTTGTGAATTACTTATTTTTAATAAGTATGGAAATGTTTTCCAATATGAAGTGAATAATTAGAATTTATCTTTTTCTGAAGATAAATTGAAAATGAATTATTGAAATCGCATATGCATGGATATCTTGAAATATAAATTCATTATGGAATTTTTATGTGTGAAAGTGAAACTTGTTAAAAATAAATATTGATTTATTTTTGAAGTGTTGAAATTATATATCTAGTAAAGATATTTTGGAAAATAAATAATTTGGAAAATTATTTGGAATCTGGTGATGTATGCATATCAATTGATAGTTCAATAACCGACTATCAGTATTTCCCTTTGAATGGGTATTTGATGTGAATTGGTTGAATTTGAATGCACACTTATTTTTGAATAAGCGCTCACTATTCGGGTTAACCGGGAAAGGACCATGGGGTCGTATAACCCATTCCGAATATGTGATACGTCGTTATGAATTGCATTTGAAGATCGGTGTTGAAGACCGAGTATTTGTGAAAGCGATAGGATGACCTATCGATTGTCTCTGCACTGGGTAGCTCCTGGTATAGAGATCTCTTAAGTGATGGGAAATTCGATCGGGATTGTGAATACCCGTATTGCAAGGGCTTCGTAGGAAGTGCCTTCGGTTTTGTTCGATCCCGGAACAGACTTGTATGGATTGTATGTCTGACATTACAATTTGAGATATAAAGCCGATTTCTTTCAAATATATTTCTGTTGGTGGCGGAGAATTTATTCTTTGCTTAACACCCTTCTTTGAGACGTACGAGCTCAAAGGTTATATAGTTGAAGTTATCAGCGATATATTCCCAATTTGGTAATGTGACATACTGAGTGATGCTGAAATAATCATTGTGTTGATTATTGTGATAGGATCGTTTATTTGATCGTCTATCTTAGTGATCATTGTGTTGATCATTTGTTGACCCAAAGCATGGCTTTTGAATAAAGTATGTTTTTGTGGACGTGACTTCGTCGAGCCTCACACCCCGTGAATGGTCAAAACAGGAAAGAAGCAGCAAGGTTATGAGGGGTAGCACCCTTTAGGATGTGTCCATTTCCTTCTGGAAAAGGGTGGTATCATGGTATGGAGCCCAGATACTTACTCATGTTGAAAACACTTTGTTATGATTGTGTGAATTGATTAGAGAGCGCTCTCGGAAAAAGGTCCCAAAGGACCGGGGGATGGCATATTCGGTCAGTTGTTACTCAGTTAGGAGTAACCCGGCCTTGTGTTGGTTGAGATCCGGTTTGGTTCTCGGGGATGTCCATCCAGAGGCATTCTCAGTGGCAATGGGAAGTTCCTTGGCCTGATCATTTGTTGGAAATCCAATTCTCAATACGAAACTTGTACGGTATTAGTTGTAGAACCTGCCATTCACTTATGGTGGTCACCACTGTTTGGATGGTAGCTATAGTAGGCATAGTTCGAAATGTCTATGTTGGCTAAGATTTATATTCTACTTTCGAAATATTTTTTCTACACTATACACTAATAATAATATCAAATGTTATTTTAAATGCGTATCAAGCATCTTTGACTATCATAAGGAGAAATCTCCTCCGATTCTGCGTTTGCATGTGTGTGTGTGCGGGAGGCCTTATGGTAGTCTCATTTTTAAAAGCATTGCGAATTGATTAAAAATATTCCTCTATTTTGATTTTAAAGTTAAATAAACTGTTTTGAGTTCTCACACCAGTCACATGACTGACTTGGAGTTTATTGTTTTCCTTCCTAAACTCTGGGTGCCCACCAATTTCCACACGGGCAGTTAAGAGTTAAGGTTTATCAGGATATTCTGGATATTCTGGAGTTGCTGGAGGCAAGCTGGATGGCATGACGTATTACTTATATAGTATTTCTTTTTCCGCTGCATTGTTTGATGTTGTATGTTGTACACTCTGATGATTTGATGTAGTAATATAATGAAATGTAATAACTGTAGTTCTTTGTTTAAAGATTATTCATTTATTATTATATGTTGTTCCGCTGCGAATTGTGAGATTCTGATGTTGTTCTGTTGTTTTCTGTCCCGTCCTATTTTCTTCTGTTTTTTTCTTTTTCCTCTATTCTCTTTTTGTTCTATTTTTAAAATTTTCTATCTTCTGTTTTTCTAATTCTCTGTTTTCTAAAAAAAAAAAAAAAAATTGTCTATCTTCTTTTCCCTCTATTTTCTTTTTCTATCTTCTCTTCTCTCTTCTTTCTTTTCTTAAATTCTTTTTAAAACCCATAACATCTCGGTTTTCGGCCTTTGATTTCTCGGCAGTCGATAAAGTGAGTGTCGATGTCGAATTTTCGGAAGAACGAAAATCCGAAGACGTTACATTTGGTATCGGAGCTGATGGTTAAGCGACAACCATGGTTCTGTAGGTTATTACTCGTTAGAGATAGAGTCAGCAGTACTCTAGAATGAGTTTGAGTGTAATAATAGCTATGAGAGCGTATTTGTTAGTGAATATAAAAAAAATTGTTTTATATTGTGATGATTGATTTATTGAGTGGTATATGAACTTTCGTCAGCACAGCCTCGAAACTGAGCCGAAGGGGTTTCTAAACACTTGAATAGAACAATTCGACACAATATTGTTTTTAAATTGGGTAAATGAAATAATTTTACCTTGATTATATTTTATATATAAGGAATAATTTTTCAAAATTATTAAATTGTATGTAAGTTGATTGTTAGGTTGTTTGAATAATCTAAATTAAAGAAAAATTGTATAAGCAAAAAGAATTATAAGAATTGAATTATAATTAAAGTGTTTACAATTGTGAAATAAACTTATATATATAAAAAGTGAAATTATATGAATATGAGTTGTAAATAATCAAGTGGATTAAATGAATGTGAACTTGAGTATATGAATGAAATTCAACTTTGTAATTGAATTGAATGAATGGATTGAATGATTAATCAATTGAATGTAATTTAAATTGATATGAAATAATGAATGTAAGTGTAAATTCATTAAAATCAAATATTATTAGAAGTTGAAAGGTTGAATGAAAATCAATTTAATTAAACCAATTGAAAGTGAATGTGTTAAACCAAATTTGAATGAATATAAGCAAAGGAAATTTGGTTGTAATCAATACACTTTGGTTGTTATATGATTGTTGATTGATTATATGTAATTCATTAAGTGTTAATGAAATTGAAAGCTATGTAATTGAATTCAAATTTGGAGTAAATAAATTTGAATAGAATTGAAAGTGAATTGGATTTAATTAGTGAATGCAAACTAATTAAAATTGAGAACGTATGTTGATAAAATCCAATGTTGATGAATCAAATATGATTTAGAGTGAAAACCAATTCATTAAGTATTAATGAGAATATGAATGAATGTTTATTGGATATGAATGATAATTGGTTGATGGTTGAATATATGTTGTTTTGAATACATTTGCTATGTGACATATATAGTTATTATGTAGCTATATGTTGTATATTGAGATTATTTGTCTATGTGCATGTTCTCATGTTGTTTGTTGAGTTTAGTAGGTGCGGATCGTGTTTGCTTCGCATTTGGAGTTCGCTTTAGCGCTATATTAGCCGTATATGCTTGCTAATAAAATATAAGGTACATATCTCGGATTAAATATCGCACTTTTATACTTTTTTCCCTTCGGGATGCCTCATTACTTGATGAGATGTATATTTGTGATATATATACTGTCATTTTTTTTTCGGATCGAGCCGCGCAAAGGAGACTATGGCGAATTTTTCCGAAAATTTAAGGCGTTAGAAAATTTTTGAGAAAATTGGAATTTTTTTGAAAACTTATAACTTTGATTTGAAGTTGAAAGTTAAATGATATAGTTTGTTTTTGAAAAAATAACTAAGTATAATTTGAAAACTTAGTAAAAGTTATCATAAGAAGTTTAACTATCAATTTTGGAAAATAAATAGATTCTGTAACTTTTCTTACTTGTAATTTCGAGGACGAAATTCTTTTAAGGGGGAAAGATTGTAACGACCCAGAATTTTTAGAAATTAAAATATGAATATTTAATTAATTTTAAATGTTAAAAAGTGAATTTATAAGTTGAATAAATTTTTATTTGAATTATTGGATTTAATTAGATAATTAAAACAATAATTTAATATGTTAAATTACGGAAATAATTGAAAATTGAGTTAAATATGATTGAAAATAATTTGGAAAATTTTATTTAATCATACTGGAGTTATAGAAATATTTTAGAACTTTTAAAATCGATTTAAAAGTTTAATTGTGAAAATTGAATATTTTAATATTTAATAATCGACTGTAAAATAGCCAATTTTTGAACAGTCTCAGAATTGAACGAAACCAGTTCCATTGGATCCGTAATAGTTAGTTATTACCGGATTTCAAATTTCGTGTCAATCGGAGTTATTGTTTGATCGTGGCAGCTCGAAACGCATCGATCGTTTTTAATTTAAATTTGACGAGTGAAAATAGCCATTTTTCAAAAAGTCTCGGAATTCGACGAAACCAGTTTCATCGGATCCGTAATGTGATATTATTGTAAGGTTTCAAATTTCAAGTCAATTGGATTTACCGTTTGTCCGGTACGAATTAAAACGCCTAGAAATCGACTTAAATCGGTTTAATTCAAATTGAGCGTTTTCAGCCATAACTCGCACATACTTCCGAATTAGCTTCCGAAACCTGTTCCATTGTGTCCGGAACGCGGGATAAACCCTAGGTACGCTGGTTACGGCGTCTAAATCGGAGTTCGGAATTCCCGGGATGAATAGTGTTTACGCTAGCTGTTTCTTATAAATAGAGACCTTTGCCTTCATTTAAAAAAAAAAAAAAATATCAACATTAAACCCTAGCCGCCAGCCCCCAATTGAACGGCCAGAAAACACTATCGTTTCTCCTCGATTTTCTCTTCATCCACTCTCCGATAGACTTCGACTTCAACTAGGAACTTGTAGGTCTCGTCAAGACGAAGAGATTCAACGGTGGAGATGCGTTTTGGAGCGACGAGGGGTGAGCTATGATGGGCCGTGCGTGTCCAGTTGCGCACGCAACCTGAGGTGGAGGAGGAGGCCGAGTGCCTTGGGGTTTGGGCCGTGTGTGGTTGTGGTGTAGGGCTTTGAGTTGCAACTACCTGATCGAAGAACCATCGAGTGATTGAGGCGATAAATTCAACCCTAGTTTTCATAAATGGGTTCGGCCTAAATTCTGTTGCCTGGAGATGAAATACGTGAGATGGAAGATAGGGGGGGGCCGTTGGATGTGGGAATGCACGGCCAAGATTTGTGTGGGTTTTAATTTTTAAAAGTTATGTTATTAAGTATTATTAAAATTGTGTACAAACTTGTAAAAATCATATCTTTTTCATACGAGGTCGAAAAAATGCAAACTCGGTTGCGTTGGAATCGTATGGACGAGCACTACGCGATGGAGTTGGTTTGGAGTCGTTTGGAGTTAGTGAGAATTTCGGGTAAAATTAAACGCGCGTTTAATTTTATTCGAAATAAAAGCTGAAACGGAAATTAAAACCAAGGTGAGAATTTCTCACTCAATCGAATAGATTTCGATTTTATTTTAAATAGTTAGATTTAAAATATTTGAATGCATGTTTGAATGATGACTGTAAATTATTGATTGTTAAAATAGACATTATGCGCCGTTAGTAAGCGGATGTTATTTATTATAAACATATACCGCGAATATTTCATAAACAGTGAAATTGGTATTATATATAATATCAATATATATATATTGGCATATGTATATATTGCAGTTGATTGATTTCCCGCATTTTTTTTGTTTAGCGGATGAGACCCTATTACGCCGTTATTAAGCGGATAATATTTATTAAGAACATATACCGCGATAATTTCGTACTGGAGCGAAATTGGTATTGTGCTAATGTTTTTGGATGCAGGAAACAGGTTGGAGGGATCCAACTGGATTCCTCAACATTATTTATTTTATTTCAGATATTTTGATATTTGATTGATTATCATATCGATATATGATATCGTTGTAGTGGTGATTGACTATCTGATGTGTAGCATCATTGGACCCAGATTTTGGGATTTTAAAATGATTTTTAAAGTGATTTTTGAAAATATACTATATTTTTGGAATTGATCCATTTCAAATAAATAAACGTTATAATTTTTAATGTTATAAAAATTATGATTTTTAAGAAATATAGTTAAAAGTTGATTTTTGAAAATAAGGAATTAATGACTTTATAAAAGAGTTTAAATTGGGATTCTGAACTTGTTATAAAAAGTTTAAATATAGGATTTATAAAATTTAATTATTTTATAAATCAGTATGGTGAAGTTTTTAAAAAGAATTTAAAGACGTTTTAAAGAATAATATAAATTAATTTATATTAAGAGATTTATAAATGGATATTTATAAATTGAAATATGGACATTATAAAACGAGTTTTTATAAGTGTTTGAATGTAGTGGAAATGAATTTCATAAATGAATGAAATCTATAGAATTATAAACTGTGAAGTTATAAATGAAAATTATAAATAGCAAGATTTATAAATTTAGTGAAATTATTTGAAGAATAGATTGGTTAAATAAATGAATCTTATAAGTTATAAAATTTATAAATTGAAAAGTCTTTAAAAAGAACGATTTTGTAAAATAATCGTTTTATAAGTAGTTAACTTATAATATGAACTTTTAGTCTATAATTGAATTATAAACTGAATAGGTAAATAAAAGGATTTATAAAAAAGGAAGTTTTTATAAATAAATAGAAAAGGAATTTATAAACGTTGTTTTATAAATCCGCAAATGACTTATTTTGATAAGTTAATTGTTATAACTTAGAGATAGAGTTATATTCACATTTTGAACAGTGAATAATCCTTTAAGTTAAAGTGAATAGAAATGATGAAATTTGTTAAGGTAGTATATTCACGTTTTTGAATAGTGAATAATACGTTAAAGAAATTGTTTTAGATATGATGTTTTAAATAGAATTAAAACGATCTAACGATGTTTTAAAAGGTGTTGAGATTCGAAACCATAGATTTCAACATTTATTGTTGAAATAGACGTTTTCGAGAAATAAAAGGAAATGTGGACTATAACACTGTTGTTATAGTAAATGATTTCCGAAAGGAAATGTTTAGAATAATATTGGGATTTATATATCTATTTTAATTCCGAATCCCTATACTAGTGATTTGGGTTGTCGTAACGATGTTTTACGCAACATTCGTTTTGGCCCAAATAAATATGTTTAAGTAAATGATTTCCTTAAAGAATGAAATATATACTTAATTCGATTTAAGTATATTGAATATTTTCTAAGTGTTGAAAATAAAAAGATTTGTGAATTACTTATTTTTAATAAGTATGGAAATGTTTTCCAATATGAAGTGAATAATTAGAATTTATCTTTTTCTGAAGATAAATTGAAAATGAATTATTGAAATCACATATGCATGGATATCTTGAAATATAAATTCATTATGGAATTTTTATGTGTGAAAGTGAAACTTGTTAAAAATAAATATTGATTTATTTTTGAAGTGTTGAAATTATATATCTAGTAAAGATATTTTGGAAAATAAATAATTTGGAAAATTATTTGGAATCTGGTGATGTATGCATATCAATTGATAGTTCAATAACCGACTATCAGTATTTCCCTTTGAATGGGTATTTGATGTGAATTGGTTGAATTTGAATGCACACTTATTTTTGAATAAGCGCTCACTATTCGGGTTAACCGGGAAAGGACCATGGGGTCGTATAACCCATTCCGAATATGTGATACGTCGTTATGAATTGCATTTGAAGATCGGTGTTGAAGACCGAGTATTTGTGAAAGCGATAGGATGACCTATCGATTGTCTCTGCACTGGGTAGCTCCTGGTATAGAGATCTCTTAAGTGATGGGAAATTCGATCGGGATTGTGAATACCCGTATTGCAAGGGCTTCGTAGGAAGTGCCTTCGGTTTTGTTCGATCCCGGAACAGACTTGTATGGATTGTATGTCTGACATTACAATTTGAGATATAAAGCCGATTTCTTTCAAATATATTTCTGTTGGTGGCGGAGAATTTATTCTTTGCTTAACACCCTTCTTTGAGACGTACGAGCTCAAAGGTTATATAGTTGAAGTTATCAGCGATATATTCCCAATTTGGTAATGTGACATACTGAGTGATGCTGAAATGATCATTGTGTTGATTATTGTGATAGGATCGTTTATTTGATCGTCTATCTTAGTGATCATTGTGTTGATCATTTGTTGACCCAAAGCATGGCTTTTGAATAAAGTATGTTTTTGTGGACGTGACTTCGTCGAGCCTCACACCCCGTGAATGGTCAAAACAGGAAAGAAGCAGCAAGGTTATGAGGGGTAGCACCCTTTAGGATGTGTCCATTTCCTTCTGGAAAAGGGTGGTATCATGGTATGGAGCCCAGATACTTACTCATGTTGAAAACACTTTGTTATGATTGTGTGAATTGATTAGAGAGCGCTCTCGGAAAAAGGTCCCAAAGGACCGGGGGATGGCATATTCGGTCAGTTGTTACTCAGTTAGGAGTAACCCGGCCTTGTGTTGGTTGAGATCCGGTTTGGTTCTCGGGGATGTCCATCCAGAGGCATTCTCAGTGGCAATGGGAAGTTCCTTGGCCTGATCATTTGTTGGAAATCCAATTCTCAATACGAAACTTGTACGGTATTAGTTGTAGAACCTGCCATTCACTTATGGTGGTCACCACTGTTTGGATGGTAGCTATAGTAGGCATAGTTCGAAATGTCTATGTTGGCTAAGATTTATATTCTACTTTCGAAATATTTTTTCTACACTATACACTAATAATAATATCAAATGTTATTTTAAATGCGTATCAAGCATCTTTGACTATCATAAGGAGAAATCTCCTCCGATTCTGCGTTTGCATGTGTGTGTGTGCGGGAGGCCTTATGGTAGTCTCATTTTTAAAAGCATTGCGAATTGATTAAAAATATTCCTCTATTTTGATTTTAAAGTTAAATAAACTGTTTTGAGTTCTCACACCAGTCACATGACTGACTTGGAGTTTATTGTTTTCCTTCCTAAACTCTGGGTGCCCACCAATTTCCACACGGGCAGTTAAGAGTTAAGGTTTATCAGGATATTCTGGATATTCTGGAGTTACTGGAGGCAAGCTGGATGGCATGACGTATTACTTATATAGTATTTCTTTTTCCGCTGCATTGTTTGATGTTGTATGTTGTACACTCTGATGATTTGATGTAATGTAATATAATGAAATGTAATAACTGTAGTTCTTTGTTTAAAGATTATTCATTTATTATTATATGTTGTTCCGCTGCGAATTGTGAGATTCTGATGTTGTTCTGTTGTTTTCTGTCCCGTCCTATTTTCTTCTGTTTTTTTCTTTTTCCTCTATTCTCTTTTTGTTCTATTTTTAAAATTTTCTATCTTCTGTTTTTCTAATTCTCTGTTTTCTAAAAAAAAAAAAAAAAAATTGTCTATCTTCTTTTCCCTCTATTTTCTTTTTCTATCTTCTCTTCTCTCTTCTTTCTTTTCTTAAATTCTTTTTAAAACCCATAACATCTCGGTTTTCGGCCTTTGATTTCTCGGCAGTCGATAAAGTGAGTGTCGATGTCGAATTTTCGGAAGAACGAAAATCCGAAGACGTTACACTTATCTTGGTTACTACTTATCAACTTGCTCAAACCTTACTACCTAAATTTCTTGTTATTGTAAACCATTAATATTTTCATCCAAATTAAATATAAATTTCAATTCAATCAACCCTTTTCAACACGCAACTTATAGTAACAGCTTACAAGTACGAATGGAATTATCATTTATTATAATATTTCCTTAATTTACATTAACCTGTAAATAAATTTCCTTTAAATGAATCTTATATCCAGGTATAATACTTACTCCACTTCATTTATTGAAATTTATTCAAATTGCTAGTAAATAGATTTTAAGTCACCATTTGTAAAATTTAATTTAGCGTTTATTTCAATATTTGTTATAAAGTTTTTTTCCTTCTAGATTTAATTACAAAACTTATTAATTTAACCAAATTAAATCCACGGAATTTATGGCTCGTTATATATATATAGGTTCACTTATGACCATTTTATTCATCGTTCCGGCTCTAATTTGATTCCGTCGATTCCTGTTATCAGCTTTGTCCGTCGTGCCCATTTTCTCCATCAAATCGTATCCATCTAGCGTCGCTTGAAATTCATAGCTCGTTTCCTTGTCAAATCTGTTTAGCCTCGAAAGGTGAGCAATCACTCACGATTAACATTTTTTTATTTATTAAATTTGATTTCAATTGAAACGACAATTGAAATATGCTGCTGTAGTTATTTAAATTTGTTACATATGCTATTATCTGTAACTTTTCACCTGCGGGATATGACACCATATCTTGTTGTTTATATTATATTGTTATTGATGATATATGCCTGTTATTTTATTGTATTTTCTGTTATCACTCTGCAATTTCCCTGTAGTTTAGAAATCACTATGAGTTGAAATGATACATGCCCGAACTGACTTTAGAATGGGAGAAAATTGTTATGGGTTGAAATGATAATCCCAAGCGATTTTCATTTAATTGAATTTGGGATTACGGGTTAAAATGATATCCATCCGTATATATATATTATATGGATTGAAATGATAAATATCCGTAGCACTTGACTATATGATAGGAAATATATATAGACACCGTTGGTCCATTTAAATATTTTAAAAATAATTTCTATAATTTTGGAAAGAAATATATGGTTTATTAAATTTGACTCTTAAGATATTATATAAATGAAAATTGTATATATAGATTTAGTAGTAATATTTGATTTAAATTAGATTGATTTAATACATATAATATGGTTAAGTATTTATGCAAATCTATATTTAAAATAGACTCTCTTGTAATAAATTGAATAATTAAGATTGGGAGATAAATTTGGGTTTATAAAAATGGTATTTAAATAAGGATTTATTTAATTAAATCGATTTGAAATTTTTTAATGGGAAATTTAAAGGGTATGATTTTATAACTGGATTTTTGATTTAAGTGATTTAATGAATATTGACGTTTAAATAAATTAAAGAAAATTGAGTAAAATGTAATTTAAGGTTACTTAAATGATATTGAATCTAATAAGGGAGTATTTCAAGACTAAATAATAATGAGGTTAAATCGAGATCTGTATGAAACTGTTATATAGAACATTTAAATATTAAAGCCTTGAACTATATTGGAATTTAAATGATTTATGTTGAGATTCGGATCTGTATTTGAAATCAACGTAGTTGAATTTGTTATTTAGCAACTAAATTGAATTAAAATGAAAATTTAGGTTGAACTAAATTTGAATTTATTATTTAGAAAACTAAATTGAATGAAAATTTAGATGAAACATTGAATACTTAAAGTTTTGAAATATATGGAAATATAAGGGGGTATTTGTGATTATAAATCCGAATTTGAGATCGATAAAATTTAAGTGGCTATTTTAGAAATTGAGTTGAATTTAAATTGGCAAATTGAGATTGAATTTAATTTGAATGGGTAGGTCGGGTTGATGTTGGAACGATTTGTTAAGTGGAGGAAATTGAAAATATTTTACTGTATAAATTATTTAATATATATAAATACTATTTTGGGAAATATAGAGATATTTGAAGTGAAAATGAGATTTGGTTTTGAAGTATAAATTAAGCTGAAATGACCACGGTGTTATAATGTATATTTCTACCTTGTAGAAAGTTCCATGGACCTTTAGAGGATGGTTATCCCAAACATCCTTTAAGTTATTTGTATTTCAGTTGATATTACACTTGAGTTGGATTTATTGATATAAGAATGTTAATCCTGACTCGAGCATTTTGTGTTTTGCTTTACGCTCGGGTCAGACTGAGTGATACAGCATTTGAGACTCACCTTTGGAGTTCGGAGCTTCATTTGGAAATCCAACTATCGATTCAGATTCCAGCCTTTCCAGTTGATTTGTTCAGAGAAGTCATATGTTGCATTGGAGACTTCACTACATTTGAACTATTCGGTTGTATTTTTCTAACTCTGATGTATATAGTAGCTTCATGAACTACTATTCTTTATCTATTCCGCTGCATTATATTACTCTGTGATCTGTGATTGATTTATTTACTGTATATTTTAAGTTTTTCCAAATTTTAATTAACAATTCGGTATTTTGAATTATTCAAGTCGGATATGTATGGTTTTATTGTCGATTTGAATGGTCAAAAATAGTGGGTCGTTACATAACGCGTAGCGCGTAGCTACCGCCCACCTTGAGCCCACCCCCAAATAAAAACAAAAGTGGCCACCGAATCAATCCAAAAGTCAGAGTATAGTGTCGAAGGGATGTGTCCGATAAGAGGGGCTACCTCCTTGGCCCGAGAATCGCTCCTGTTTTAGCCACCTTATGCCAACCCACGGGAGTCGGGTCCACGTATTTACCTCAAAGGAAACGCCGCCGCCATCCTACTTCATACTGGAATCTCCACCGCGTACACGGTTGTTAAAGTGGTTTTGGGGTTGGCAGAGATTATGACAACTTCCGATCCCGGTCTCTTTAACAACCAAACGTTATTATAACACCGCGGTCATTTTTAAATAATTATACTTCAAAAATAGAATATAATATCCATTTCAAAACCATATAAATACGATATCATTTCTATTTTAAAACCCAAACAATATGATATCATTTTTATTTCAAATATATCCTTTTTCCAAAATCATAACATTTTCAAAGTTATAATATTTCGTAACCAACGCTCGGAATATAGCCTTCCAAAACATAAAACTTTGAATTACATAACTTTGAAATATAACCACACCACTTAAATGGTCAAATATAAATTATTTTAAATAAATAGTTTCTTCACATTCATAAATCAATTCTAAATATAGATTTAAATCCCAAATAAACATTTCAATTTCCATATTTTTCAAAGCTTTAAATATTCCACTGTTTCAACACTAATTCTTTGATAATTCCATATATATCAAATTCAATTTCTAATATTTAGATTTGAGATGTTTACTTAATAAATTCAATATAATTTAAGAAAACCTTTAACTCCCAACAACCGGATATTTTTCAATTTAATTAACTTGATAAATTCATTTATCTCAACTTTATATTCATTTAAATTACTTTATACCAAATCAAGTTATAAGAATCGTACCCTTTAAAATCTCCATTTTTATTAAATTTAAATCAAATTTATTCAAGTACAATTCTTAAATAATTCAATTTAAATCAATTCCATATTTATATTCCAACTTAAATTTAATTTAACTCATTAAAAAACTCTATATATACAATATCTTAAATAGGTACTACACCATATAATATAAAACAATCAACTCCATTATTAAACTCATTTTTTTATTAAACAATTTTATACCTAGCTTTAATCCAAGAATTTAACTATATATGTACATAAAATATTATTTATATAACACGAAAAATTAATATTTATTAAACCGTATATTACTTTCCAAACAATAGAAATCATTCTTAAAATATTTTCATACAGATCGCGGTGCCTGTATAAAATTTTCTACCCTATGGTCAAGTGATACGGATATTTATCATTTCAATCCGCAATTTAAAATAAAAATGCGGTTCTATGTCATTTCAAACCTCAATCCCGAATCAAAACAAATGCATAACAACTTGCAGATTATGATAATATAAATAAAACATCCATTTATCCATCAACAAATCACACATCCATCACAATCATCATCCAAAAAAAATAATCCGTATCAATATATAACTGATAATATGTATAACAGGAAATTAACTGGCAGTTATATTTAACAATAAATTAAAAAACGATTTAATTTCAATAAATGCAATTAACTATTTAAGATATTGGGTCAACCCGTATATCAAAATAGACGTTTTAAACTATTTTAAACGCGATGGGACAAGTTTCAAGTCAAATTCTATCGTATGAAGAATTATGCTGAAATCAATATTTTTCAAATTGATTTCAATTGATTTCAATTTCATTGATTTAAAGGCGTTTGGAGTCCGTACGATCAAACGACAAGTTCGATCGCTACGAAACTTCAAATCCTACAATAATTCACCGTTACAGATCCGATGAAACTGGTTTCATCAGAATCCGAGTAAGTGGCCAAAGTGGCTATTTTTCCACTAATTAAATAGTTTAATAATTAATTAATAAAATCCAATTTTTAATTTCAATCTTAAAATTGACCAATTTTATCACTTTTATATTTCTCAATCAATTACAATGTTTTAAACAAATTAAATGTCAATTTAAAGTTGATAAACTTATCGATTTCAGTATTTTCCTCAATTCCATTCAAATTTAGAAATTATAAATTTAATTTCCAAAATTTCTATTAAATTAAATTAACAATCATTATTCCATTCATTATTGTCAAATAGACAGATTTAACATTGGATTCAAAACTATTACATAAATTTCCTCATTTTCCATCTTTATTTCAAATAACGTATTATTTAGCTATTTCAATTTCATCTGATTGCAATTAATCCACTTATTGAATTTTTCATTTCAATTAAATAAAATAAAGTTTTGATTTCCATTATTCTTATCCAATTAATTGCTTTAATTAATTGGTATTGCACTAATGAAGTGTAACGACCTGCTATTTTCAACCATTCGCATCCGCAGATGTCGGACTTGAATTGCTCAAAATATCAGATTGTTAATTAAAATTTGGCAAAACCCAACATATACGGTAAATAAATCAAACACGGAATCACAGATACAGAGTAGTACAAAAATACGCAGCGGAATAAATAGATAGTAGTTCATGAAGCTACTATAAAAAAAATCAGAGTTAGAGATAAAGTACAATAGAATATCTCAGATACAGTGAAGTCTCCAGTACGTGCGGAAGACTTCTCTGGACCAATCAACTGGATGACTGAAAGGATAGATAGCTGGATCTTCAAACAAACTCCAACTTCGAAGGTGAGTCTCAAATGCTGTATCACTCAGTCTGACCCCGAGCGTAAAGCAAAACACAAAACACTCGAGTCAGGATTAACATTCTTATCTAAATAAATCCAACTCAAGTGAAATATCAACTGAAATACAATTAACTTAAAGGATGTTTGGGATAACCATCCTCTAAGGGTCCATAGAACTATCTACAAGGTAGAAATATACACTATAACACCGTAGTCCTTTCAACTTAATTTATACTTCAAAACCAGATATCATTTTCACTTCAAATATCTCTATATTTCCCAAAATAGTATTTATATATATATATTAAATAATTTACAGAGTAAAGTATTTTCAATTTCCTCAACTTAACAAATTGTTTCAACATCAACCCGACCTTCCTATTCAAATTAAATCCAATCTTAATTTATCAATTTAAATTCAATTTAGTTTCTAAATAACGAATTTAACTATATTTATTTCAAATACAGATCCGAATCTCAAAATAAACCATTTAAATTCCAATATAGTTCAAGGCTTTAATATTTAAAAGTTCAATATAGCAGTTTCATATAGATCTCGATTTAACCTCATTATTATTTAATCTTGAAATACTCCCTTATTAGATTCAATATCATTTAAGTAACCTTAATTACATTTTACTCAATATTTTCTTTAATATATTTAAATGTGAAATATTCATTAAATCACTTACATCAAAAATCCAGTTACAAAATCATACCCTTAAATTTCCCATTCAAAATTTCAAATTGATTTAATTAAATAAATCCTTATTTAAATACCATTTTTAATAAACTCAAATTTATCTCCCAATCTTAATTTATCCTAATTATTGCAAAAATCTATTTGAACTATAATTTACCTAAATAATTAACATAATTTATGTATTAAATCAATCTTAATTGAATTAAATATTATTAAATCTATATATATATATATATATATATATATATATATATATATATATATATATATATCATTACCCTTTATATACAATAATTTAAGAATTAATATTTATTAAGACCATATATTTCTTTCCAAAACAATGAATTTATTTCAAAATATTTTTATATATATGGACCAACGGTGTATGTATATATTTCCTATCATATGGTCAAGTGCTACGGATATTTATCATTTCAAACCGTACACTAAATATATACGGGTGGATATCATTTCAACCCGTAATCCCAAATTCAATTAAATGAAAATCGCTTGGGTCTATCATTTCAACTCATAACGAAATTCTCCTATTCTAAAGTCCGTTCGGGTATGTATCATTTCAACCCATAGTGAATTCTAAACTACAGGGAACTTGCAGAGTGATAACATATAATAATAATATAACAGGCATATATCATCAATAACAGTATAATATAAACAACAGGATATGGTGTCATATCCCACAGGTGAACAGTTACAAATAATAGCATATAAACAATTTAAATAACTAATAACAACATATTTCAATTGTCGTTTCAATTGAAATCAAATTTAATAAATATAAGAATGTTAAATCGTGAGTGATTGCTCACCTTTCGAGGCTAGATAGATTGGACAAAGAATTGAGCTACGCTGGATCATGATCTAGACATCGAACAAATCCAAACAAAATTTTCAAAGCGAAGCAAGATTGGCACGAATACGATGGACAACTGATAAATAGAGATCGATGAAAATAGATCAGAAACTGCTTTATGTAGACCGAAATGAAATACAAATATTATTCTATTATATTACTCTCTTAACCAATATTAGTTTTGAAACGCATTAAAATTACATATACATACATACATTTTCAAACAAATGCAAATAATAGAAAACTGCAAAACTATGTTTAAAACCAATATTAACATAATTTTTTTTATAATCATATTTAAATCAACATTTAAGTCAACATTCCACATTATTATTGTTAAGACCAATATCGACTTTCCTTGATTTGCTGAAACACTACACACCTTATACTTGATATAAATTTACCTTTTGCAAAATATTTATAAGAAAGAGAAGGGCGAGAGCACAGCTCCAACTTAATTTAACAATTTAAATTCCAGTATTTTCTTTAATATTAAAACAGGCTTCAGGCATTTCTTACATGTTAACACTTACATTAAACTTTCTTTATCATCTTAAAAATATCAATGTCAAATTTTAACCCATATAATCACTAGTATAAACTTACATTTTAAAACAACGGATCTTAGATCTTATAAAACTGTATTTGTATAATAATTCATCTCTGGACAGACACACAAACTAACTTAAAATATATTATACTATATATTCTCCCCAAAATTTTATAACTCTACAACTATATTTTAAACAACAGAAGGAAAATTTAAACCCATGCAAACTCTACCTATATATCAAACTTATGTTTTATAACTTACTGTATATTAATATGTTTATAAATGTATACTGTCCCACAATATATATATTATAAAATTAACACCTTTTTATAAACAATACAATATAAAATTAACACCTTTCTTTTTTTTATATAAAAATCTTACATATTGTAACATATACGCAAACTGCTAAACATCTTATATTATATATAAATCGTATGAAATAACCCAATGTATATTCAAAAGTCAGACTGTACAAATTTCAATAAATACTCATATAAAACTAACCATAGAACAAATGCAAATGTTTATAACTTTAAATTTAATGTATACTTGCGCTGCACTATATAAACATACTTATAATGTAAAATATATACTTGAAGCATGTTATGCTTAAAATAAAGGAAAAGTAAAAGTGTAACGATCCCGAATTTTAATTTATTTTAAATTGATAATTAATTTATTTTTGAATAAAATTTGTGAAATTAATTAATAAATTGGTTTGAGTTTCCCCCAAATTCCAGTTAAATATGTATTAAATCATTTAAATTTGAGTTTAAGTAAATGGTTTGAAAATAATTTGAATTTATAATATAGATAGGAAAATAAATAAATATCTCAAATAAGTTTATAGTTACATAAAAGATAAATTACAAGATATAAAGTAAAACATATTAGATAAATTCTAACATCAAATTTAATATAGAACTTCATACATATTTCAAAGTAATAAAAATAAAATAAAAATGAACAAGTATAATAGCTTGCAAAAATAAGCCAGATACACTTAAACATTAAAACAAAAAGTATGAACAAACAAAACAAAGTAAAATAACAAACAAAAACATTTCAGCTGAGTCAAACAATGTAAAGAAGAAAAAAAAAACTAAATACATATGAATGGCTTACAAATGAAGAAAACAAATATATATATATATATATGAAAACTTACAAAACAAGACATAAGAATTAATGCAGCCACCACAATTTGTCTATCAGCCGAAATGTGCATAGATAATAAAACAAAAGAAAGAGTAAGTATAGAAACAGAATAAAATAAAATATCTATAACACAAAGAAAATAAAGACTTGAGAAAACAAACAAAAGAAATTTATGTAGCACACTAAATAGATCCTTAGCAATTAATGTTGGGATCTTGAGTACACAACATATAAAAATTTCTCAGCATAGTCAAATACAAAGGAAAACAAAAGCATATATATATATAAGGAAGCTTGCTTAAGAAGATAAATAACAATAAATGCAAACATCTTAGCCGAAAAGTGATATGCATGAGCATGAAACAAGACAAATACAATTAATATTTGAATCTCAACACAAAAGGAATATCACTTCAGCCGAAAATAAATAATCACCTCAGCCACCAAACAAAATATCTTTGATCTTGATTGTACAAAACAACATTATGTTATTTGTACAAATTATTATTTACCTGTAAGCTTCTATATACCAACCTGTACAACTCATTTCTTATATACATAAACACTCATCCTCATTTTATCCATCAAAGCTGAGGAAAAGAAAAAAAAAACTAAAGAGAATAACAACTAAAACATAAAAAAAAACCAAAATTCACTTGAATAACATCAACTCAAAGCAAACCAAAGATCAAGAAAGTTTCCAGCTTGCATTCTTACAACCTGTTCAACATGAATCAGGCCCTGTTCTTCTTCTGGAAATCTGTGAGTAACACTCAACCATTTAATCTTAAGTATATGTATGTATATATTGAAGAATGCTCTGTGTATATGCATGTATCAGTGGGTATTTCTTCTCTGTTGCTTTACAGGGTATAGAACAACAATAAGGAAATTCAATTTCTTGTTTTCCAGTCAATATCATGTTTTGATTTCAAGACAAAATAGTTGTATTTAAGTTTAAGTTATAAACTAAAAATAGTTTCATGAAACAAAAATGCATATATATTGATAAATCAAGTTTTTACAGTGATAATTCCAAAATTTGGAAAAATTCGAGTTTCATAAAACATTAATTCAGATATACCACTTGAATACTCGTAGAAAAATAGGATTTTTAAGGCGGGTTTGATGATTTATAGAGTTAGGCTTCGAGAGCAGTTTGAATTTGTTTGAAAATTGATTTTTGGCCAATTTCTGGTGATGGATCGACTTGTGGAGGTCGTGTTCGTGGCTGGAGATGGAGGAGGCTACGGGGTGTCGGCTAAAAATGGTTGGAGGTGGCGAAAACATCGGAGGCGGCAGCGGCTTAAAATTTAAATTTGTAAACCTAGTTTTGATGTGGAAGAGTAATCGGCCTCGTTCGTCGTTCACACTGGACCGAGTGCGAAGCGGTTCTGGGTGATGGTAGAGGGGTAGTTGGTGATGGCGTGGCCGAGATTGTGGGGTTTCCGGTTGTCTAGGCGTCGCGCATGAGGCGTGGATAGGTTTCGAGTGGTGTTTCCTCTCACCGTTTCCAGGTTTTGAGTTTATACTCGAATTCGATTTCACGTGAGTGATGGAGATTCTGGCGATCTAGAGTTGATACGTAGGGGGTTGTCGACATGCTCGACGTAGTGGCGGTGCCGAAAGATCGCCAGCGGCGATGTACACGTGCACGAGTATTTTGTGCCTGGGTGTTGTTTTTCTTGGGAAGCACGGAGGATATTCACGCTAGTAACTCGAGAAGTTCGAGTGGTATACTCGAAGTAGCGAACGGGGGAAACTCAAAGTAGAATAGAAGAGGCTCGGGTAGTTTTGCTTTCCTGTTGTTCAGGTTTTAAAAAAAGGAAATCTGCTCCTGTTTGAAGTTAAATAAGCAAGTTTAGAACTAATGTTTAAATCATGGAATTAAGTAAGTTTTCATTATTAAATAGTTTACTAACTTAAAGGTGTTTAAGTATTTAAGAGGATTTAAAAGAATGTAAATATAATTTGGGTTTTGAAATTGGAAAGTAAGCATTTAAAAGTTGAATCAAATTTTAGAAACCTGGATTTAACTCTACTTTGAATTCCATATTTTTGGAGTTAAATAAAGTTGTACAAATTTAAGATATTTAAATAAATTAAAAGATTCATTGATATGTGAATTCAAAAGGAAATTGATGTTGAATTCTTTTACATTTCCTTTATAACAAAATATTCTTTAACATGTAAGTTTAAAAATGTTAAGGAAATTTGTTTTAAACATTATTCACGGTAAATAAGAATTCATTTCAAATTTTAAATTTAAATTGGAAGTAAAAGAAACGTTGAAATTAATGTTTTCAAACATATTGTGAGTAATAATTAAATCACAGATATGAATGAGTTTTACTTTAAATAATGAAGAGTTAATGATTTATAATGTCATTAAGAATGAGTAATTATTGTTTATATGGATTTCATTAATAGTGTTAAGCTTATGAATTTATTAATTAAAGTTAATGAAGATTTAAGGATTTATAATTCATTAATTATTAAGTAAATTGGAATGGATAATTAATGATTTGAATTAATTAAATAAGTAATTAAAGATTTAAAGATTAATTAAGTGAGGAATAATAAATTTGTAAATCAATGGATTGTTAAGGGTTAATCAAATTTATAATTTATAATGATTTCTTCAACACAGTAATTAAAGAAACTTTGATTGTTAATGAAGGTCATTAACTAAGATTATTTAAATAATTAATTAATGTGATAATTGTAATAATCAATTGGATTGATTAATTAATGATAACCGTTTATGAAATTGGGTAAGAGTAATTACCTTATGAAAGTAATTAAGAAATTAATTGCTCATTATAATTAAGTAAGAATAATTAATTAAGAACAATTATTAATTAAGGGTTAATAAATGATTTATTCATAAGGAATACATCTGATTTAAATTCATCAGTTGATTAATAAATTTTACCTATGGATGTTTGGGCTTTATTGAATGGTTGAATTGTTTGATACTCCTGATATGTGATGCTTTGTTTTGAGCTGTGTGACTTATTTATTTGTAATTTATATATCTGTGATCTGTGATCTGTGAATGAATGATAAGCGTTATAGCTCATATCATTTATCAACTATATTTCTGCATTTTAATCTGTGATGATTGAATCATGTTGCACTATTGTGTTAAACCCCTGGACCACACTTATACACACACAAATATGGATTCATGGGGAAATTGATTAAGTCACAGATTTTTAAATGATTTATAAAATTGAATATTTAAGTTCAAATGTTTTGGAAATGAATTGGGTTTAAAGTGAAAAGCTTTTGAAAATGGAATTTCAAAGATGAAATTTATTTTGAATAACTTGATTGAGTTTTGAAATTTAAATATTTTGAATTAAATTTGAATTCAATATTTGAAATCGAATTCTATGATTTGAAAACTAGGGAATAAAGATATTATCCCAGTGATACATGGGTTAAACTATTTTGAAGGTATTAATTTGGGAATTTGAATTTAAATTCAAAGGCTTTAACTCGTGTTAATATAATTGGATCTCTCTGACATAGAAACAATTTGTTTACAAATAATAAAAGCTTTCATATAGGAAGTGAACTTCCAAATTGTGTTAAAAGGGATTTCAAGTTAAAAATGAAAATGATTTTCCAAGTTATGGAAACGGTTTGAAAGCTATTAGTTAAATCTTTAATTTAAAGATTTAAAACGAGTTAATCCAATTGAAATGGGAATTGATTTGAAATCCATAAATGGATCTTTGTGAAAATGGGTGAACCTTGTGAAATAAATCTTTTCGTTTAAAAGATTTGAAATGGTAATTTGTTTAACCATTTGAAAGAAAGTTTTGAATTATTAAGCTGTGACTTAATTGAAATTCCAATATCCATATATTTTTAAATATTGCGCTCACTATTCGGTTTAGCCGGGAGAGGACCATTGTGTCGTATAACCCATTCCGAATATGTGATTCGTCGTTATGGATAGCATTTGAAGACCGGTGGTGAAGACCGGGTATTTGTGAAAACGATAAGATAACCTATCGATTGTCTCTGCACCGAGTCGTGCCGGTATAGAGATTCCCTAAGTGATGGGAAGTCCAATCGGGATTGTGAATACCCGGATTGCACGGGCTTCTTTGGAAGTGCCTTCGGTTCTGTTCGAACCCAGAACAGACTTGTATGGATTGTATGTCTGACACTACACTTTGAGATATAAAGTGGATTTCTTTCAAATACATATCTGTTGGTGGCGGATAATTTATTCTCTTAGCTTAACACCCTTCTCTGAGACGTACGAGCTCAGAGGTTATGTAGTTGAAGGTTATCAGCGATATACTCCCAATTTGGTAGTGTGGCATGCTGAGTGCTGCTGTGTGTTAATGATCATTGTTTGATCATTTGTGATATGATCATTTGTTTGATCATTTATCTTTGTGATCATTACTTTGATCATTTGTTGACCCAAAGCATGGCTTTGTACCAAAGCGTAGCTTTGTGGACGAGACTGCATCAGGACCTCACACCGCGGAAATGGTCAAAACAGGAAAGATGCGGCAAGGTTATGAGGGTCGCGCCCTTTAGGGTGTGTCATTCCCTTCTGGTAAAGGGTGGTATCATGGTATGGAGCCCAGATATTTACCTATGTGGTAGCTCCAATCTCATTTACTGTGTGGTTGTTGCTTATAGGCGCCTCGGATAAAGGTCCCAAAGGACCGGGGAATGGCTTGCTCGAGTAGTAGTTACCTAGTTACAGAGGTAACCCGGCCTTGTGTTGGTAGAGATCCGGTTAGGTTCTCGGGACGTCCCACCAGAGGCGATCCCATGTGGCAGTAGGAAGTTCCTTAGCCTGACCATTTGTTGGAAAATCCAATCAAAACAATACGCGCCTTTTACGGTTTTAGTTGTATTACCTGCCTCCTCAGGAGGTAGCTATAGAGGGCATAATATAATGGTACCTATGCTGGCTAAGATTTATATTCTACTTTCGAAATGCTTTTCTGCACTGTGCACTTATAATAATAATATCAAATGATTTTGCGTAGTAAGCATGTTTGACTATCATAAGAAGAAATCTTCTCCAATTTTGCGTTTGCATTGTGTGTGTGGCGGGAGGTCTTATGGTAGTTTCATTTTCTAAAAGCATATAGGATTTTCTTTATAAATCTTGTTTTATGTTTAAAGATAAACTATTTTTGTTACTCACACCAGTCCCATGACTGACCCGGAGTT
Source organism: Allium cepa (assembly GCA_030765085.1). Classification (NCBI taxonomy): domain Eukaryota; kingdom Viridiplantae; phylum Streptophyta; class Magnoliopsida; order Asparagales; family Amaryllidaceae; genus Allium; species Allium cepa. The sequence continues at coordinate 892,032,415 of CM060943.1, forward strand.
TATTGTTCCTTTCCTAAACTCTGGGTGCTCACTATTTTCCACACGAGCAGTCTAGAGTTGGGTTTTTTTCAGATAGTTAGGTTCAGTTGATCATCTGGAGCTAGTTTCAGTCTTTGGATGCACACCAGTCTTGCTCTCTTAGTGAAATGTGATGTTGGTTCGAGCTGTTGGAGTTCTTTCTTGAAGACTATCTTAGAGTTATTTGTTCCGCTGCTGATGTTATCTATTTCTTTCCGCTGCTATTTTATTGTATCATATCTCTGATGTATATCGATATCTATTGTATCATCTGTTGTATCTGGATGTTGTATCAGATGTTGTATATTGATATTCATTTTTTCTTCCGCTGTGTTGTTTACTTAAAGGTGTTATAAGCTCCGGCGACTCGGATTTGAATGGTCGACTCTGCGGCATTCGAGTACGATGTAAAGTGTGGATGTCGATTTTCGAACGGGCAAAATCCACATTCGTCACAAAAAGCTATATAAACAATAATAAAACAAAAGAAAAGGATGAAAAAGAAAAAGAAAAAGAAAAGAAATAAGAAGAAAAAAAAAATTAGTGCAGCCATTTACCTACAAAAGAAGCTTCACACGCAAGAGAGGAGATGAAGGTCTATTGATATGGAGTAGGGTATGTACGAGTGATTTGTATTTATAAGAGAAGCCTCACATTGATAAAGTGGAAAGAAATTTTGTTTAAAGTGGCAAGAAATAAAGATAGTAATGGCTAGAGGAAATTTAAGAATTTATTCCTATAAATTAAGGAGAAGTAAAAAACAGAAAGAGGAAATAAATTAAAACAAATATATAAAGATTAAATGCTGGTGAACAGAGGAAATAAAATGAAACAAATATGTATATAAACATTGAATGCTGGTGAAAAGAGAAAATAAATTAAAACAAATATGTATAAAGATTGAATGCACATGTATAGAGAAAACGAATTAAAACAGATATGTATAAAGATTGAGTGTTGGTGAAAAGAGGAAATAAATTAAAACAAATAAGAAGAGAATGGATTGATTTAAAGGAAAGGAAATGAATGTTTAGAAATAAATAAATGTAAAACGTATACGTTTTAATTTCAAAAAGGAAAGAAATAAATACGGGGATGGCAACAGTCAAAATGCACGTTTAGGCAAATAATAGAATATAAAAGTAAGAAACTCAAAAGGATAGGCACAGAGACGTGAAATCAGGGAGACAAGGGAAGCAAGTGATCTTTCAAATTTATAACGTTGGCAATAAATATAAAATAAATGAAAATTAATAGATGGATGCTTGATTGACGCAGTGATTAAAGTAAGGTTGCGTGTCAGTCACGATGAAATTTGAAACAGAAAAAAATGTAAATGAACAAAAGGGGTAAGCTAGATTTTCCGCTTAGATTTAGAGAAGACACATCAAATGCTGAAAAAGGGAATTATGAAACGGCTAGATTCTAGTAAATAATAAATATGGTAAGAAAAGTAAATAGGCAGGTTATAAATCAGATTGGAAAGAAAAGTGGAGTGGTTAATTGATAAAAGAATTAAGATAATGAAAATGCATAATAATATTGTTGGCATCTAATGTCATTTAACGCAAAAACGCATATAGGAGCATGCATTTTCTTCTGACTTGCAACATCATTCATCATTTTGGCATTCGTGGCATTCAACAAATTAAGGTGGTGGTCAAAGTCGTGAAATGGTAGCAAATTAACGATGAATAGGATCCAATAATTCTTAGTGCAATGCACAAAATCGGAAAATATCAGCATGTGCCTTCTACGCACATGTTAAGATTGCATAATTTCACTAATGACCTTTATGATTTTGCATTTTTGCGTGATAAATATAGATAGTTTGAGTTTTTAACAATTAACACTGTGTATTAGTGATTATCTCTTGTTTGAGCGGTTGTTAGCATATGCCTACTGAATACATATTAACATAATCCCATAAAAATTTATGTGTACTTAAAATGTTCTTCTGATAAAGTTTTTTTTTTCAAGATTATTATTAACATTTAGAATATCATTTGACTTATCCGAATGTTGATGATTTTCAAATCCTATTAAGATTAAGGTCGCTAATTGATTATTGTTGAAAGCTAAGGATATCAAGAAAATACTATTATGAAATCCATATCTTGAACACGGAATTTGTTATTAAAATCGTATCATTAGAGTTACATGTATGATTATAAACAATAACATTCATAATTTACAACTACGATGTTGCAGACCCTTTTATTAAAATTTAGATTACATATCATTAGCAAGTCAGCATGAATTTAATAGAATTTCACAAAATAAATAAACTTTCATAAAATTAATTGAAAATTAACCATTTGCTATATTTAATTATACATAAACCAAATATTAAAACTTTATTTCAAAATATTATTATTAAAATTTCTCAAAATCCAAATTAAATACGTTATAAAACCAATTAAAAACTATTAAAATCTACGGGTCGTTACATTCTCCCCCACTCAAAACTTTTCGTCCCCGAAAAGGAAGGAGGTAGGAGAAAAGAAACAACCGGAAGGAAAGATAGATTGAAAGATAAGGATTAATAATTTATTTAACTATATTCATTTTATTTGAAATATTTATTTGAAAACTTCATTTGCAATTCAGTTATCTTTAATACTTTAAGTTTTCGAAACCCATTGGAATTAAATATGTTTTATTAAATTAATAACTTCAAAATACTTACAATATTTTAAAGATTATATTCAAAAAGGAAAGGAAGGTAGGTTTGGAAAACAGAATCAAGGTGAATAACTAAACTGAGCAGATAAGGTAGATGCAAGGAATAGTATCGGGCACGAATAATTAATCTAGAACCATAAGAATTTAAATTTCAAATATTAATTCAAAAATTCTTTGTTGGGAAAAATACTTTTATAATAAAATACTATTATATCGATATAAATTTTCCTTTCGAAAATACTTTTATAACTCGATGTTTCAACAAGTTTATCCTCGTTCTTGCAGACTCTGGCCATGCGTTGATCAGGCGCAAAGCTAGAATTCTTCAAGTACTTGGTAGACCCGTTTCAACACCCAGTGAAAATACTTGAAAAACTTTAAAAAACAGATATGGAAAGTACAATCCAAACAAAACAACCAAACCAAAACCTTTGTCCGATCATGGTTCGCAGATACACAATGGTTACGCCTGGGTCCCCCAGGAAACAATCCATATCCGTAAGCTTTCTCAGCCCTGCGAGTTACGCCGTGATGACTAGTAGAGTGCAGGATACACAATGGTTACGCCTGGATATCCCAGGAAACAATCCGTACCCCTAGGAAAGACTCAGCCAGGCACTTGCGCTACTATTCGCGACCTACACAGATTGCAGGATACACAATGGTTACGCCTGGATCTCCCAGGAAACAATCCGTACCCCTAGGCAAGACTCAGCCAGGCAAATTCGCTATGCATTCACGAGAGAAAAAAAAACCATGGGTTACGCCACGGTGGGAACACTCGAGTATTACATGCGGAAAACCAAAAATCAGAGAGAATAATATCGATAGAATGAATCCACGATGTGGCCACAAAGCGGATATCAAGTAGAAGGCACTTTCCATATCTTTATTTCGAAAATATATATCATATAGTACCTTTCCAAATACTGTCAAATATCGTACTTATATAAAGTCCATATATATAGGATTCCTTTCTAAATCGAATACTTTCCAAATCAATAGTATATCAAAACATACTTATATAGACTTTGATTATATAAAATTCTCTTTCCAAATTGAGTACTTTTCAAATCAATAGATTTCAAATCAACTTTATACAAATCCATTTTATATAAGTTCGACCACTCCCAAATCAAGTGCTTAATAATATAAGGTTCTCAATTTCAAATCATTTCAATATCATATATGATTTCACCAAATTTTCTTCCAGATTAAATATCTAAATTTCAAAGTTCCCAAAATAATAGGTTTAGAAAATTATCCCAGTTTCCAAATTAAAATAATTCAAGTCAAACAAATTCATTTCCAAAATCACAATATAAGTACTGGTTTTTAATTTCAATTTAATTTCAAAACCAAAAATTTTCTCAAAATTAATTATACTCAAATGGTTTCCAAATTTATAATTATCGCTTTAAACCCTTTAAGGTATTTATTTTTTTATTTGAAATATCAAATTTTCCTTTCTGAAAACCATTATTTAAAACTAATAGTTTTTCAAAACATTTAATACTAAATTCCATATTAGTATAATTTCAAAATATTCATATTCATTTACCTAACAAAAGGTTTCAAACTTAACATACAAAACAAAACTTATATGCTTTATCAAACATTTTGTACTCATCGAAATTTCTTAGCTTTAAAAATTTAATCTCGATTTGGAAGTGTTCGAACATTCAAAATAGTTAGGGAAATCAAATTTCAAAATTCAAGATTTGAAAATCAACATAAATCAATAAACCAATTATTAAATCTGAAACTCGAGGACTGAACACCGGTCTCATTTTAAATTGTTTTAAAATATATACCTATATCTTTCTAAAATATCAAATTATACTTCGGAATTTGTAATCAAAAAGGTTTTACAAAATCACTTGCATAGCGAAGCTATTAAAGTGGCCTCTCCCCCACTTTAAAACTCGAAAATCAATGTCGATGATGCGTGCACTCATCACCGAAATTATTTTCCAGCGACATTAGTGAGTTCTGGACTTCTATTTTCTTGAAAACTTCTTTGAAATTTCTTCAAAATTATTAAAATTCATTAGAAACATTTCTTATTCGAAAAATACTTTTAAATCGTATTATTTTTATATATCTTCCAAAATCTTAAAACCAATTTCAAAATACCGAAATTCAATTCTCGAATTTCAAATTTAACACTACAGTTATAAATCAATTTTATATAAATCAATTTCTTATAATTTTTCAAAATTTCAAATCCTTTCAAAACCTTTTTATATAGGTATATAATCCTTATCGAAAACATTTTCACTCTTATATATAGAATAAAATCATAGTTATCAAAATAATAATTTCGGTATAAACAATTTCAAAAATACAACATACCCGATTTTTCAAAGAATGGGTTTCAAACAAAGATAGAGATTTAAATTAGCGGAACTCCAATCAATAGAATCCTGATTCGAAGATAGACTCGATCGAAGATGAGATAATTAAATTACAAAATAGAAGATGGATATACTTTTACAAATCACGGGCGACCTTAACCGAGTCAACCGTGACTTCAAGAATATAATCGATGCGGAATTCCAAAACAAATCGACATTCGATCGCCAGAGATAGAATTCGGCATACCAAGATACAACAGCATCGTAAACCGATGATACAAAAAAAACCTTCGGTGAATCAATGTCAATTGAAAAGGAGTTTTCACCCCCTTTTACGAATCATTCAGTGGAGTTATGGGATACTCCAGAATCGAACGAATATAATTAGGGAGAGACAAGAATGAATTTCGGAACCGAGGGACATTCCAAAATTCAAAGGAAATCGAGTCAGAAAGGAAGAGATTCAACTCGAACGAAAGTGATTCTGTAAATAAATTTACCATATATGATAAGTTTTTCCTAGAGCCAAAGCTCTGATACCAACTGTAACGATCTGCTATTTTCAACCATTCGCATCCGCAGATGTCGGACTTGAATTGCTCAAGATATCAGACTGTTAATTATAATTTGGCAAAACCCAACATATACAGTAAATAAATCACACACAGAATCACAGATACAGAGTAGTACAAAAATACGCAGCGGAATAAATAGATAGTAGTTCATGAAGCTACTATAAAAAAAATCAGAGTTAGAGATAAAGTACAATAGAATATCTCAGATACAGTGAAGTCTCCAGTACGTGCGGAAGACTTCTCTGGACCAATCAACGGGATGACTGAAAGGATAGATAGCTGGATCTTCAAGCAAACTCCAACTTCGAAGGTGAGTCTCAAATGCTGTATCACTCAGTCTGACCCAAGCGTAAAGCAAAACACAAAACACTCGAGTCAGGATTAACATTCTTATCTAAATAAATCCAACTCAAGTGAAATATCAACTGAAATACAATTAACTTAAAGGATGTTTGGGATAACCATCCTCTAAGGGTCCATAGAACTATCTACAAGGTAGAAATATACACTATAACACCGTAGTCCTTTCAACTTAATTTATACTTCAAAACCAGATATCATTTTCACTTCAAATATCTCTATATTTCCCAAAATAGAATTTATATATATATATTAAATAATTTACAGAGTAAAGTATTTTCAATTTCCTCAACTTAACAAATTGTTTCAACATCAACCCGACCTTCCTATTCAAATTAAATCCAATCTTAATTTATCAATTTAAATTCAATTTAGTTTCTAAATAACGAATTTAACTATATTTATTTCAAATACAGATCCGAATCTCAAAATAAACCATTTAAATTCCAATATAGTTCAAGGCTTTAATATTTAAAAGTTCAATATAGCAGTTTCATATAGATCTCGATTTAACCTTATTATTTTTTAATCTTGAAATACTCCCTTATTAGATTCAATATCATTTAAGTAACCTTAATTACATTTTACTCAATATTTTCTTTAATATATTTAAATGTGAAATATTCATTAAATCACTTACATCAAAAATCCGGTTACAAAATCATACCCTTAAATTTCCCATTCAAAATTTCAAATTGATTTAATTAAATAAATCCTTATTTAAATACCATTTTTAATAAACTCAAATTTATCTCCCAATCTTAATTTATCCTAATTATTGCAAAAATCTATTTGAACTATAATTTACCTAAATAATTAACATAATTTATGTATTAAATCAATCTTAATTGAATTAAATATTATTAAATCTATATATATATATATATCATTACCCTTTATATACAATAATTTAAGAATTAATATTTATTAAGACCATATATTTCTTTCCAAAACAATGAATTTATTTCAAAATATTTTTATATATATGGACCAACGGTGTCTGTATATATTTCTTATCATATGGTCAAGTGCTACGGATATTTATCATTTCAAACCTTACACTAAATATATACGGGTGGATATCATTTCAACCCGTAATCCCAAATTCAATTAAATGAAAATCGCTTGGGTCTATCATTTCAACTCATAACAAAATTCTCCTATTCAAAAATCCGTTCGGGTATGTATCATTTCAACCCATAGTGAATTCTAAACTACAGGGAACTTGCAGAGTGATAACATATAATAATAATATAACAGGCATATATCATCAATAACAGTATAATATAAACAACAAGATATGGTGTCATATCCCACAGGTGAACAGTTACAAATAATAGCATATAAACAATTTAAATAACTAATAACAACATATTTCAATTGTCGTTTCAATTGAAATCAAATTTAATAAATATAAGAATGTTAAATCGTGAGTGATTGCTCACCTTTCGAGGCTAGATAGATTGGACAAAGAATTGAGCTACGCTGGATCACGATCTAGACATCGAACAAATCCAAACAAAATTTTCAAAGCGAAGCAAGATTGGCACGAATACGATGGACAACTGTTAAATAGAGATCGATGAAAATAGATCCGAAACTGCTTTATGTAGACCGAAATGAAATACAAATATTATTCTATTATATTACTCTCTTAACCAATATTAGTTTTGAAACGCATTAAAATTACATATATATACATACGTTTTCAAACAAATGCAAATAATAGAAAACTGCAAAACTATGTTTAAAACCAATATTAACATAATTTTTTTTATAATCATATTTAAATCAACATTTAAGTCAACATTCCACATTATTATTGTTAAGACCAATATCGACTTTCCTTGATTTGCTGAAACACTACACACCTTATACTTGATATAAATTTACCTTTTGCAAAATATTTATAAGAAAGAGAAGGGCGAGAGCACAGCTCCAACTTAATTTAACAATTTAAATTCCAGTATTTTCTTTAATATTAAAACAGGCTTCAGGCATTTCTTACATGCTAACACTTACATTAAACTTTCTTTATCATCTTAAAAATATCAATGTCAAATTTTAACCCATATAATCACTAGTATAAACTTACATTTTAAAACAACAGATCTTAGATCTTATAAAACTGTATTTGTATAATAATTCATCTCTGGACAGACACACAAACTAACTTAAAATATATTATACTATATATTCTCCCCAAAATTTAATAACTCTACAACTATATTTTAAACAACAGAACGAAAATTTAAACCCATGCAAACTCTACCTATATATCAAACTTATGTTTTATAACTTACTGTATATTAATATGTTTATAAATGTATATTGTCCCACAATATATATATTATTAAATTAACACCTTTTTATAAACAATACAATATAAAATTAACACCTTTCTTTTTTTTATATAAAAACCTTACATACTGTAACATATATGCAGACTGCTAAACATCTTATATTATATATAAACCGTATGAAATAACCCAATGTATATTCAAAAGTCAGACTATACAAATTTCAATAAATACTCATATAAAACTAACCATAGAACAAATGCAAATGTTTATAACTTTAAATTTAATGTATACTTGCGTTGCACTATATAAACATACTTATAATGTAAAATATATACTTGAAGCATGTTATGCTTAAAATAAAGGAAAAGCAAAAGCAATATAAACAATAATAAAAAAAAAAGGATGAAAAAGAAGAAGAAAAAGAAAAGAAATAAGAAGAAAAAAAAATTTAGTGCAGCCATTTACCTACAGAAGAAGCTTCACACGCAAGAGAGGAGATGAAGGTCTATTGATATGGAGTAGGGTATGTACGAGTGATTTGTATTTATAAGAGAAGCCTCACATTAATAAAGTGGAAAGGAATTTTGTTTAAAGTGGCAAGAAATAAAGATAGTAATGGCTAGAGGAAATTTAAGAATTTATTCCTATAAATTAAGGAGAAGTAAAAAAAAGAAAGAGGAAATAAATTAAAACAAATATATAAAGATTAAATGCTGGTGAACAGAGGAAATAAAATGAAACAAATATGTATATAAACATTGAATGCTGGTGAAAAGAGAAAATAAATTAAAACAAATATGTATAAAGATTGAATGCACATGTATAGAGAAAACGAATTAAAACAGATATGTATAAAGATTGAGTGTTGGTGAAAAGAGGAAATAAATTAAAACAAATAAGAAGAGAATGGATTGATTTAAAGGAAAGGCAATGAATGTTTAGAAATAAATAAATGTAAAACGTATACGTTTTAATTTCAAAACGGAAAGAAATAAATACGGGGATGGCAATAGTCAAAATGCACGTTTAGGCAAATAATAGAATATAAAAGTAAGAAACTCAAAAGGATAGGCATAGAGACGTGAAATCAGGGAGACAAGGGAAGCAAGTGATCTTTCAAATTTATAACGTTGGCAATAAATATAAAATAAATGAAAATTAATAGATGGATGCTTGATTGACGCAGTGATTAAAGTAAGGTTGCGTGTCAGTCACGATGAAATTTCAAACAGAAAAAAATGTAAATGAATAAAAGGGGTAAGCTAGATTTTCCGCTTAGATTTAGAGAAGACACATCAAATGCTGAAAAAGAGAATTATGAAACGGCTAGATTCTAGCAAATAATAAATATGGTAAGAAAAGTAAATAGGCAGGTTATAAATCAGATTGGAAAGAAAAGTGGAGAGGTTAATTGATAAAAGAATTAAGATAATGAAAATGCATAATAATATTGTTGGCATCTAATGTCATTTAACGCAAAAACGCATATAGGAGCATGCATTTTCTTCTGACTTGCAACATCATTCATCATTTTGGCATTCGTGGCATTCAACAAATTAAGGTGGTGGTCAAAGTTGTGAAATGGTAGCAAATTAACGATGAATATGATCCAATAATTCTTAGTGCAATGCACAAAATCGGAAAATATCAGCATGTGCCTTCTACGCACATGTTAAGATTGCATAATTTTACTAATGACCTTTATGATTTTGCATTTTTACGTGATAAATATAGAGAGTTTGAGTTTTTAACAATTAACACTGTGTATTAGTGATTATCTCTTGTTTGAGCGGTTGTTAGCATATGCCTACTGAATACATATTAACATAATCCCATAAAAATTTATGTGTACTTAAAATGTTCTTCTGATAAAGTTTTTTTTTCAAGATTATTATTAACATTTAGAATATCATTTGACTTATCCGAATGTTGATGATTTTCAAATCCTATTAAGATTAAGGTCGCTAATTGATTATTGTTGAAAGCTAAGGATATCAAGAAAATACTATTATGAAATCCATATCTTGAACACGGAATTTGTTATTAAAATCGTATCATTAGAGTTACATGTATGATTATAAACAATAACATTCATAATTTACAACTACGATGTTGCAGATCCTTTTATTAAAATTTAGATTACATATCATTAGCAAGTCAGCATGAATTTAATAGAATTTCACAAAATAAATAAACTTTCATAAAATTAATTGAAAATTTACCATTTGCTATATTTAATTATACGTAAACTAAATATTAAAACTTTATTTCAAAATATTATTATTAAAATTTCTCAAAATCCAAATTAAATACGTTATAAAACCAATTAAAAACTATTAAAATCTACGGGTCGTTACATGAAGTCAATTGCTACAATTGCTACAAAAATCACATTTAATATAATTTGGATTTCAATTGGAGTGATTTGTTTCAATCCAAATTTTTTATTAAGTTCATTGCTATTCTATAAACTTAGTTACCTTGTTTTCTTTTCATTTATTACCTTTTAAATTCATTTCCTTCAAACCAATATTATAATTACTTACAGAACATTGATTATATTTAATGACCATTTATTATAATTTAAATTCATTAATTTAATTCAATGCTTACATTTGTTTTCATATATTCAATTTGCAGCTAAGTATATATTTACATTATTTCCATTGAATTGAAATTCATTCAATTTATTAATAATTACCTTAGTTTACCAAATTTGACACTCCTAACTATTTGTATTACATTTCACATTAATGTAATAATTATTAAAATTTATTTTCAATTAACGTACTACTTAATTTCCCTTAATTGAAATCTGATTTCCAAATTTTTATTTAATACACTAAATGAATAAATAACATATATAAATGGTCACCTATTTACTTTTCTTTCATTTAAGTTTATTACTTACCCACCCAAGTTATAATTCTATATATAGCACTAATTAATTTCCATTAACACTGCATTATTACGTTTATAGACAGATTATAATATTTCCACTCACTTACCTTATATTGAATTCATAACCAAGTTGTAACATATAAAATTTCCAATTAATCATGGGAATCCATTCAATTTGTTACCAATTTACTTACATTAACACTATTTGACTTATTTTGGTCATTATTCCAAACACGGGTTGCATGTAACAGCCAGGTATTTTCAACCATTCGCATCCATTATAAGTGTATAGGTAGACACTCATGCCGGAATTGAATTGCTCAAAATACCGCGTTGTTAATAAAATTTTGGCAAATCTCAGAATATACAGTAAATAAAAATCACAGACCACAGACACAGAGTATATAATAATGCAGCGGAAGTAAAAGAGATAGTAGTTCATGAAGCTACTAAAAAAAATATAAGACACATCAGAGTTAAATGAGATACAACAGAAGAGTAACAACATACATCACTGAAACACTGGATACTGAAACAAAATAGAAGGTTGGATCTTCAAGGAAAGCTCCAACTCCGAAGGTGAATCTTGAATGCTAACTCAATCAATCTGACCCGAGCGTAAAGCAAAACACAAAACACTCGAGTCAGCACATAAATACATATAAACTGTAAATCAACTCCAGTGAACGGTAACAAAATGCATCAGTAACTTAAAGGACACTTGGGATCGCCCATCCTCTAAGGATCCGTTAAACTATTTACTATGTAGTAATATACGCTATATACGGTAGTGTCTAATCAGTAAAGTATAATCATATAGAAAATAGTGTTAAGGGGATGGTGAACCTTAACGCGGGCGGATCTTTAAAACCAAAATCGTAGTGGGATCGATATAAGGATATGACACGGCACGCGAGGCAATGCCAGGGTGGATACACCGTTTGCACTCCCGGACCGGTGGTGACGGCAAGCCAGCAGCTTCCGCCCACCTCGAACAATACCCCCGAATCAAAGTGGCGCCACCGAATCGAATCACAACAGTAATAGAATACTTTCCGATGGAGCATGCTCGATGAAAGGGTGCGACCCTTTGTGTAGCCCGGTATAGCTCCTGTTTTAGTCATATATGCCAACTCACAGGAGTTGGGTCCACGTAATATACCTCGAGAACGTCGCTACCATCCTACTTCATTATGGAATCTCCACCGCGTACACAGTTGTTAAAGTGGTTTTCGGTATTGGCCGGCTATAAGACAATATCCGATCCCGGTCTCTTTAACAACCAATCGTTATTATAACCCCTAGTTATAACTTTAAAACAATATTTTATACTTCAAAATAAAATATCTTTTTCAATCCAAATCTTTATCAAAATAAAGATTAAATCATTTCCAAAACCATTTCAATATCATCGTAAAATATCTTTCAATTCAAATATTTATTAAAAAAAATATCAAGTCATTTCTAATCATTCCAATATATTAAATTTTCATACCCTTCAACACTACCTTTCAAATCATTTTAATATATCAAAATATCGTATCTTTTCAAAACTTCATTCATTTCAAAACAGTTTATATTCCAAAAATTCTTTTTTTATCATTTCAATGAAGTTATTATGTTTAATAATTAAATTATTGAATTTCCAAAAATTTCAACTTCCAAAGTTTATTTATTCACTTAAGTTTATCAAAACCGTGAAAATTCACTTTTCGCATCATTTAGAAAACTTCTACGGAAAGTTACATTCAAAACAGTTCAATTCAACAAAAGACAACATTTTAAAATGTTGTAATAGGGTTTACTTAAATTTCAAATAAACTTAGTTAAATTCAAAAATTATAGCACTTACAAAAATTGCTATAATAGCTTTTAATTCAATAGCTTTTTAGTTCATTATCATCAACTACAGTATTCACAAATGTTGTAATATCATTTACATTGTAATTAAAAGGATTTCAAAAATGCAGTCAATTAACTTCAAATATTCAATAAAATTTATCAACTAATTATATTTTGTTTAAAACATTTTTAACTTACAAAATCATACACTTTTTTTTATAAACATCATTTAATTTTTCTCAAGTTCATGATTTTATAAAGTTAAATTTCCATTCAAAAATCAAGATTTAATAATAATCCACTTATTAAAATGCAATGTTCAATTTTAAAATCCATTACGTTAAATTTAACTTAACACTTAAGTTCAAATTCTCAAATATAACTTAGTTTTATTTTTATTATCTTAACTAAAAGTTCATTTTTACGTCAATTTCATAAATTTCCAATTTTAGTTATATTTCAAAATTTCAACTTACGATATGCATTCATTTCACATTTCAACTTTATTAAAAATCATTAATATGATATAAAAATCACTTTAAATTCATTTCAATTCAAATTATCATAAATTTATCATAATTTCATATTCAATTAAATTTCCAATTAAAATTAAATCAAAATTTTCCAAAATAACTTACGTTCAAAATTTCTAACTTTTTCATTAATTCATGTCACATACAATTATTCAGAAAATCAATAATATTTTAAAAAAATCATTTTTTTTATTAAATTAAAAATCAAAATATTATAATAATTAAATTTCTAAAATATTTAAAAATTTTAGAAAAACATATTTTAACTACGGGCCTGTATATAATTTTCTACGCTAGGTAAAGTGATACGGGTAATATATCATTTCAACCCATAATTTACAAAGAAAATCCGGGTTTTATCATTTCAAACCCGCAATCCCAAGTCAAAATGAATAATTTAAAACCATTCAGGCCTATCATTTCAGCCCATAACATTTTTTCTAACAGGGAACTTGTAGTGTGATCATATACAGAAATAATATAAACAAGGTCAATATCACAATATACAGTCATATTTGAGATGTCAGGTGAAAATTAACAGTTTTAACATGGTAATAACATGGCATAGCATATCATATGATTATCATTAACTTGCATAAACATTTTATATTACTAAACACTTTTCATCAATTCACTTTTCATAAGTATAAATGTCAGAGTGAGAAAGACTCACCTTTTTCAAAGCTAGAGACCAAAACAACATACAAGCACGAATTCAAAGGCACGACAAGAACAATTGCACGACTTTTGATTTGAGTTGAAAGATAGCCAAGATATGATTTTGTATCAACAACCCAAAACAAAACAAACAAGACAATATATAAACATTCAACATAAAATAACATTGAAACAATTTTGAAATACAAAGCAAAATGAACAAGATAGATTGGACCTTGCTTCAACCACTTCAATGCTTGGCCTAAGGGACACTTATGCTTGGCTATGATGATGCTTTGGCTCAGGTATGACATCATATAGGTCAAGTTTAACATCATATAGGCAAGGCAACAAGTGGAGATGAAGGTGTAGTGGTGCAACATAAAGCATATATAGGGTCAAGGTTAAATAAGTTGAGTTTTTGTGACATTCTTGGCTCGGATATGGGCATGTGGTGGCTTGGCCATGCTTGTACAGGTCTGGAAAGTAGCTGGAGCAGCGGCCAAAGGTGGTGGAGTGGCTGGTGGTGGTGGCTAAGGGGTGGCCAAAGCAAGATATGGAGGGTAGGTGATGATATGTGTGGTCTAGGCAATGTTTTAAGAAGTTTTGTGGAAGTTTTGTGGTGCTAGCTTCGATGGATGGGCACGGCTTGGTCATGATCTGATTTCCAGAGGGTGGTGGGTGATGTGGCAGAGGGTGGAGGTCAGGTCAGAGGTGGTGGAGGTGGCTATGGAGGAGAGGCCAAGCAATACACATGAGAAAACAAGGCAAAATATTAGAAAACAATGGAAAAAGAAGAGTAAAAAGAAGAGGAAAAGAGGAGCCATTACCAAACCTTTCTAGCCGTGAAAAATGAAGTGGAGAGGAATGTTTTCACGTGAAAATGAGGTAAGAAATGCACAGCTACAATAAAGAAAGGAACGGTCAAAGGAAATTAAATCTATTAATTGGAAAAGAAACGGAAGAAGAAACGTTAAAACGGTTTTACGTTTCTTTGCTTTCAAACCTTTTAAACTTCCTATATATATTCATATACATCTTAAATAACTGAAAACACTTATAAATTTCAGTTAGAATTCGAAAATATAACAGATAAACAAAATATTAATAATTAATTATTAATTAGATATGATTAAAATAAGAAAAATGACACAGAAAAATGAAAACTAGACTTAGGAATTAGAAATAACTTCAATACACTTTGAAAAAAATTTCTTAAATTTAAATACATGTAAAATGAATAAAATAAAGTAAAACACAGCAATAAAAGTGAATGTATAAATAAATCAATAAATTTTAATTATATATAATTAAATTAAGAAAATGGCTTAAAATTGCGGACTAGGCTTTAAAAATTAGAAATAATTTCAAATGAACTTTAGAAAATCTTCATGGACTTGTAAAAATATTTATAACAAATAAAATAAAACGCATTCACAAAGTAAAACAAAAAAATTATTAAGTAAAATTTATATGAAGAAAATAGCAGAAAATTATAAAACAGCCTTTAAAAATAGGAAATAAATACAGTAAATTTTGAAAAAATTCTATTATCATTTAAAAATATTTAAAAGTCAAAATATACATAATAAAACATGTTATTACATATTAAAATAAAATATAACAAAGAAGAAGTAATTTATTCAATTTAAAATAGTCATTGTTAAATAACCCTATATATGCACAATATTGTAAAGGGTATAACTTTCACAATTTACATCCAATTTCAACGAAACGAAAAGTGGTATTGTTAGAATTTTATGTACTTTCATAATAAAAGAAAAAAAATTCAAATTTCAAACTTTTAAAATTTTAAGTTAAAAGTCACAGTTTGACTGTTTTGACCAGAATCAACATTTCAAGCAAATATTTAACTTATACAGTTTGGAATTATAACTCATATAAAATCAAGATTTTATATTTAAATAATAAAATTTTATCATTCAAATAAGTAAAAATAAGTTTTTAAACCAAAATTTTACATTAAAATAATTAAAATATACAATAAACTAATTACAAAATATAGGGTTGTTACACTCTCCCCCACTCAAAACTTTTCGTCCCCGAAAAGGAATGAGGTATGGGAAAGCACAGAAAAAGATAGTGTGAAATAAGTTTAGGAAAAGATGACTAGGAGAATGAAATTATACATGATGGCTACTGTTATAGGTAAGTTTTACAAGGTGGAGCCGATCTTTCCAAGATTCTCCAAAATTAAGAACACAAGCACGAAAAAGGTGGATTCAAAATGATTACCAAAGATCTATCAAAGATTATAGAAAGATTTCTATACCAATCTATAGCAAGATAAGGAGGAGGATAACAAAAATAGTTTGGAAAACAAAATAAGGAAATAGATTTGAAAGCATGGAAATTTCAACTTAAATAGAGAATAAATCTTTACACAAGTTAAATAAATCTTAACTATCTCAAATTTCATTATCTTATTATCCAATCATCATAAATTAACAAATTTTAAAACCATGGGTTTGAAAAATAATCATTTCTTACACTCACAATGTATTTAATAAATTTAATTCTTCTTTGTTCCTAAATAAAACTAAATTTATTCCTCTCACTATATTTATCACTTATGTTAAACATACTTACACTTAATATAACTGCTTTCTTTTATTCTTAGTTCTTTTAATATTATTTTGTTATAAGTTATTCAATTACCCGTTATTATATTTACCTCTGTTAATCACTTTATAATTTAAATTTAAGTGTATAACATTTATTATAACCGCTCAAATTTTATTTATAAAATCTTTTTATATTGTATATCATCCAATTACAGTGTTAACTTCTGAAATTAAGGTAAGTTATATTTGAATGCAATTGCGTTATACAAGTAAAACTTTCCAATTTAATTATCTCAAGTTTTAATCATTTATCCAAATTTTTGATTTTCTTTTTATTATTGAAATTATTCTTTAAGATAGAGTTTAAGAATTAAATTTCCGATTCCATTCAAACCATTTAGAGATAAGTAATAATACATACATAATATATCAAATCAAATTTCAATCATATATTTATATATTTGTTATAAACCAAGTCATATTTTAGAAATTCAAATCAATTTAATTCCCAAAACAAAGCTGTAGCAAGACTACAGAACAGTCTCTTCACTCCGAAACTTGAAAATGAACGTCGATGATGCTGCAGTCATCACCGGAATTATTTTCCAGCGACAAAGAGAAGAGTACTAATTTTAAACTTAAAAATTCTTTGGAAACAAATTTCTATTTGAAAATATTTTAAATATTATATCCCTTTAAACTTTTAAACAAAAGGTTTGGAACCATCGGAAATTAAATTCTCAAATTTCTTTTTCTAAATTCATTTAAGTTCCCATATAAATTTATAAACAATTATTTATAAATTCATTTATAGAACAATAAATGATAAATCAAGTATTATCATTTCAAATTATCAATTTGAATCATTTTATCAAGTTCCATAAATATATATATCAAAATTTTATTTCATTAACCAAATGTTAAAATAATATCGTGTCAGTTTGTTCTGTCAAAGTGTTTTAGAAATCCTATCGATAGCGTTGATCAGACGAATCGATCGGAAACCCAAATCAACATTAACAACTCCAACAACACAATAAAAAAAAATATAGATTGACAAATACAATTCAAAATGTTTGAAAATATATTGGAAACAAAAGACAAGATGATTAAATACATAGTAGGGAGGCGGATAAGCTAAAATAAATCACGGGCAACCTTAATCGGGTCAACCGTGACTTAAAGTATAAGATCGAAGTGGATTTTCTGGGGTAAATCTACATTCGACCTCAAGAGATAGAGTTTGGGATAATAGGAGATACTAGCATCTAAACCGAGGATATAAAATTTTTGGTGAATCGATGCTGTTGTAAAGGAGTTTCACTCCTTTTACAAGAAAATTTTTGAGATTGGCGGGACCGCCAATTCACTATAAAGATCATTCGAAGTGGAGTTATGGGATACTCCAGAATCAAGTGAAGATGAGTAGCGGGGAATAAGAATGGATTTTTGGAACCGCAGGGAACGTTCCAAAATTCAAAGGAATCGAGTCAAAAGAGAGATTCAACTCGAATGAAAGTGATTCTGTAAATACATCTACTCCATATGCTGAGTTTTGCCTAGAGCTAACCGAAGCTCTGATACCAACTGTAACAGCCAGGTATTTTCAACCATCCGCATCCATTATAAGTGTATAGGTAGACACTCATGCCGAAATTGAATTGCTCAAAATACCGCGTTGTTAATAAAATTTTGGCAAATCTCATAATATACAGTAAATAAAAAACACAGATCACAGACACAGAGTATATAATAATGCAGCAGAAGTAAAAGAGATAGTAGTTCATGAAGCTACTAAAAAAAATATAAGACACATCAGAGTTAAATGAGATACAACAGAAGAGTAACAAGATACATCACTGAAACACTGGATACTGAAATAAAATAGAAGGTTGGATCTTCAAGGAAAGCTCCAACTCCGAAGGTGAATCTTGAATGCTAACTCAATCAATCTGACCCGAGCGTAAAGCAAAACACAAAACACTCGAGTCAGCACATAAATACTTATAAATTGTGAATCAACTCCAACGAACGGTAACAAAATGCATCAGTAACTTAAAGGATACTTGGGATCGCCCATCCTCTAAGGATCCGTTAAACTATTTACTGTGTACTAATATACGCTATATACGGTAGTGTCTAATCAGTAAAGTATAATCATATAGAAAATAGCGTTAAGGGGATGGTGAACTTTAACGCGGTCGGATCTTTAAAACCAAAATCGTAGTGGGATCGATATAAGGATATGACACGGCATGCGAGGCAATGCCAGGGTGGATACACCGTTTGCACTCCCGGACCGGTGGTGACGGCAAGCCAGCAGCTTCCGCCCACCTCGAACAATACCCCCGAATCAAAGTGGCGCCACTGAATCGAATCACAACAGTAATAGAATAGTTTCCGATGGAGCATGCTCGATGAAAGGGTGCGACCCTTTGTGTAGCCCGGTATAGCTCCTGTTTTAGTCATATATGCCAACTCACGGGAGTTGGGTCCACGTAATATACCTCGAGAACGTCGCCACCATCCTACTTCATTCTGGAATCTCCATCGCGTACACAGTTGTTAAAGTGGTTTTCGGTATTGGCCGGCTATAAGACAATATTCGATCCCGGTCTCTTTAACAACCAATCGTTATTATAACCCGTAGTTATAACTTTAAAACAATATTTTATACTTCAAAATAAAATATCTTTGTCAATCCAAATCTTTATCAAAATAAAGATAAAATCATTTCCAAAACCATTTCAATATCATCGTAAAATATCTTTCAATTCAAATATTTGTTAAAATAAATATCAAGTCATTTCTAATCATTCCAATATATTAAATTTTCATACCCTTCAACACTACCTTTCAAATCATTTTAATATATCAAAATATCGTATCTTTTCAAAACTTCATTCATTTCAAAACAGTTTATATTCCAAAAATTCTTTTTCATCATTTCAATGAAGTTATTATGTTTAATAATTAAATTATTGAATTTCCAAAAATTTCAACTTCCAAAGTTTATTTATTCACTTAAGTTTATCAAAACCGTGAAAATTCACTTTTCGCATCATTTAGAAAACTTCTACGAAAAGTTACATTCAAAACAGTTCAATTTAACAAAAGACAACATTTTAAAATGTTGTAATAGGGCTTACTTAAATTTCAAATAAACTTAGTTAAATTCAAAAATTATAGCACTTACAAAAATTGCTATAATAGCTTTTAATTCAATAGCTTTTTAGTTCATTATCATTAACTACAGTATTCACAAATGCTGTAATATCATTTACATTGTAATTAAAAGGATTTCAAAAATGAAGTCAATTAACTTCAAATATTCAATAGAATTTATCAACCAATAATATTTTATTTAAAACATTTTTAACTTACAAAATCATACATTTTTTTTATAAACATCATTTAATTTTTCTCAAGTTCATGATTTTATAAAGTTAAATTTCCATTCCAAAATCAAGATTTAATAATAATCCACTTATTAAAATGCAATGTTCAATTTTAAAATCCATTACATTAAATTTCAACTTAATACTTAAGTTCAAATTCTCAAATATAACTTAGTTTTATTTTTATTTTCTTAACTAAAAGTTCACTTTTACGTCAATTTCATAAATTTCCAATTTTAGTTATATTTCAAAATTTCAGCTTACGATATGCATTCATTTCACATTTCAACTTTATTAAAAATCATTAATATGGTATAAAAATCACTTTAAATTCATTTCAATTCAAATTATCATAAATTTATCATAATTTCATATTCAATTAAATTTCCAATTAAAATTAAATCAAAATTTTCCAAAATAACTTACGTTCAAAATTTCTAACTTTTTCATTAATTCATGTCACTTACAATTATTCAGAAAATCAATAATATTTTACAAAAATCCTTTTTTTTATTAATTAAAAATCAAAATATTATAATAATTAAATTTCTAAAATATTTAGAAATTTTAGAAAAACATATTTTAACTACGGGCCTGTATATAATTTTCTACGCTAGGTAAAGTGATACGGGTAATATATCATTTCAACCCATAATTTACAAAGAAAATCCGGGTTTTATCATTTCAAACCCGCAATCCCAAGTCAAAACGAATAATTTAAAACCATTCAGGCCTATCATTTCAGCCCATAACATTTTTTCTAACAGGGAACTTGCAGTGTGATCATATACAGAAATAATATAAACAAGGTCAATATCACAATATACGGTCATATATGAGATGTCAGGTGAAAATTAACAGCTTTAACATGGTAATAACATGGTAATAACATGGCATAGCATATCATATGATCATCATTAACTTGCATAAACATTTTATATTACTAAACACTTGTCATCAATTCACTTTTCATAAGTATAAATGTCAGAGTGCGAAAGACTCACCTTTTTCAAAGCTAGAGACCAAAACAACATACAAGCACGACTCCAAAGGCACGACAAGCACGACTTTAGATTTGAGTTGAAAGATAGCCAAGATATGATTTTGTATCAACAACCCAAAACAAAACAAACAAGACAATACATAAACATTCAACATAAAATAACATTGAAACAATTTTGAAATACAAAGCAAAATGAACAAGATAGATTGGACCTTGCTTCAACCACTTCAATGCTTGGCCTAAGGGACACTTATGCTTGGCTATGATGATGCATTAGCTCAGGTATGACATCATATAGGTCAGGTATAACATCATATAGGCACGGCAACAAGTGGAGATGAAGGTGTAGTGGTGCAACATAAAGCATATATAGGGTCAAGGTTAAATAAGTTGAGTTTTTGTGACATTCTTGGCTCGGCCATGAGCATGTGGTGGCTTGGCCATGCTCGTACAGGTCTGGACAGTAGCTGGAGCAGCGGCCAAAGGTGGTGGAGTGGCTGGTGGCGGTGGCTAAGGGGTGGCCAAAGCAAGATATGGAGGGTAGGTGATGATATGTGTGGTCTAGGCAATGTTTTAAGGAGTTTTGTGGAAGTTTTGTGGTGCTAGCTTCAATGGATGGGCACAGCTTGGTCATGGTCTGATTTCCAGAGGGTGGTGGGTGATGTGGTAGAGGGTGGAGGTCAGGTCAGAGGTGGTGGAGGTGGCTATGGAGGAGAGGCCAAGCAATACACATGAGAAAATAAGGCAAAATATAAGAAAACAATGGAAAAAGAAGAGTAAAAAGAAGAGGAAAAGAGGAGCCATTACCAAACCTTTCTAGCCGTGAAAAATGAAGTGGAGAGGAATGTTTTCACGTGAAAATGAGGTAAGAAATGCACAGCTACAATAAAGAAAGAAACGGTCAAAGGAAATTAAATCTATTAATTGGAAAAGAAACGGAAGAAGAAACGTTAAAACGGTTTTACGTTTCTTTGCTTTCAAACCTTTTAAACTTCCTATATATATTCATATACATCTTAAATAACTGAAAACACTTATAAATTTCAGTTAGAATTCAAAAATATAATAGATAAACAAAATATTAATAATTAATTATTAATTAGATATGATTAAAATAAGAAAAATGGCACAGAAAAATGAAAACTAGACTTAGGAATTAGAAATAACTTCAATACACTTTGGAAAAAATTTCTTAAATTTAAATACATGTAAAATGAATAAAATAAAGTAAAACACAGCAATAAAAGTGAATGTATAAAATAATCAATAAATTTTAATTATATGTAATTAAATTAAGAAAATGGCTTAAAATTGCGGACTAGGCTTTAAAAATTAGAAATAATTTCAAATGAACTTTAGAAAATCTTCATGGACATGTAAAAATATTTATAACAAATAAAATAAAATGCATTCACCAAATAAATAAAAAAATTATTAAGTAAAATTTATATGAAGAAAATAGAAGAAAATTATAAAACAGCCTTTAAAAATAAGAAATAAATACAGTAAATTTTGGAAAAATTCTATTATCATTTAAAAATATTTAAAAGTCAAAATATACATAATAAAACATATTATTACATATTAAAATAAAATATAACAAAGAAGAAGTAATTTATTCAATTTAAAATAGTCATTGTTAAATAACCCTATATATGCACAATATTGTAAAGGGTATAGCTTTCACAATTTACATCCAATTTCAACGAAACGAAAAGTGGTGTTCTTAGAATTTTATGTACTTTCATAATAAAAGAAAAAAAAATTCAAACTTTTAAAATTTTAAGTTAAAAGTCACAGTTTGACTGTTTTGACCCGAATCAACATTTCAAGCAAATATTTAACTTACACAGTTTGGAATTATAACTCATATAAAATCAAGATTTTATATTTAAATAATAAAATTTTATCATTCAATTAAGTAAAAATAAGTTTTTAAACCAAAAATTTACATTAAAATAATTAAAATATACAATAAAATAATTACAAAATAGAGGGTTGTTACACTCTCCCCCACTCAAAACTTTTCGTCCCCGAAAAGAAATGAGGTATGGGAAAGCACAGAAAAAGATATAGTGAAATAAGGTTAGGAAAAGATGACAAGGAGAATGAAATTATACATGATGGCTACTGTTATAGGTAAGTTTTACAAGGTGGAGCTGATCTTTCCAAGATTCTCCAAAATTAAGAACACAAGCACGAAAAAGGTGGATTCAAAATGATTACCAAAGCTACATTACCTTTTTAACGTTGGCTTCAATATAAATTATAAATTTTTTGTTTTCTTTTAAATTTAATTACTCAATTTTAATTAAAATAACCAAACTTAATTATTGAAAATTTACGCGTCGTTACAAATCACATCCAAAATTTAATTCATTCAACTAAAATTTAATCCATTTAACTAATCTACTTCCCTAATTTATTTCTTTTAAATCACCATCAGTTAAATTCCAAAATTTTTATTCTTCAAGTAAATCAAAGTTAAATTATTTTTTTTTCTTTTGTATAATTTTGACTTATCCAATTTTTCCCAATTAGTTATATAAGCCATTATAAATTTTATATTCTTCTTTGACTATAACATTATCATCCAAACATTTCAATTACATAATAGTTTCAGAAAATTATTTCTTTTTATATCAAAATATATTTTTGGGTAAAATTATTTTATTCAGCCCATTTTAAAACATACCGTGTCGGTTTATTGAGTTAAGTGTTTATAAATTCGTATCGAATTAGCGGCCTACTAACTCGATCAGAATTCATATTCCACTCAACCAATAAGTCAACACAATATTTTAAAAAATTGAAATTCACTGACAAGTACGCGCTCATATCTATTAATACTCTCAAACTCATTCTAGAGTACTGCTGGCTCCATCTCTAATGAGTAATCCCTACCAGAGCCATGGTTCTTGCTTAACCTTCAGCTCCGATACCACAATGTCACGACCCAGTTTTTTGACCTCCGAAAGTCGATATCAATACGTCTACTATATTACCTGTCAAACAATCGAATGCCGGAAAAACCCGACCGTAAGGGAAAAAGAAGAAAGAAGTAGAAGGAGAAGATAATAACAACATCAGAATCTCACAATCGCAGCGGAACAAAATACAATATATAATAACAGCTTTTAAATACAAAAAATATGTATTGTTATATACATACCATTATCAGAGTACAACAATCATCCATCACTTTGGACAACTTATTATCTATCCTTACACAACGAAAATGGTAATTCAAGTGCGGAGATACGTCTCTATCATCCAGCTCGTCTCTTGAGCCCCTTAGCGTTTTAACCTGAATCTGTACAACTCGGTCTGACCCGAGCTTCAGAATAAAACAACACCCGAGTCAGTCTGGAAAACCAGCGTGAGAAAATCACACTCAATTGGATTACTACATTTTTGAAAACCTTTGAAAACAAAGGTATGTCGTAAGACCACGCCACAAATAAAGATGTAGGGTTTTTACCTTACGATAACCAAAATGATTTTTTTTATCAAATCCGTCTGATATTATAATAGTGTCTAAGTACAAATACGTATTTTAAATGGCCGAAATTGTAACATTCATTAAATTCTAGCATAATAGGTATACAAACAAGTTTGAAGGCACTTATTAGAGATTGGATTTTCATACAATGGCAGGGCTACTGGGGTGTGACACCCCACCTCTATACCCACGCTAGCCAAGGACACTACAGGGTAATGCCGTCAACTAACACGAAGAATAAGGCTGGTTAGGAGCGACCATCTATAGCCTTGCTCTAACTATCTATTGAATACATCGACAATAGACATACCAAGCAGGTCGACATATCCAATGAATACTTAAAACAAAACCATAGGTGGTTGGAGGATCTATCAGAACAGAATATAACAAATCAAATGTAATATAGATCACAAAACAGTAGATCTTCATATACACATATACTGATACATAACAGAGTATACAGACTGATACACGTCAAGTGGTATAGCAAACCACAATATACAGACGAATCTAAAAGAATACATATATCAGAGTTACAACAAAAAGGACTACACAAAAACTATAACAAAAAGGAACAATTTGGATAGTCCATGCGGAAGCAAAATAGGCTAAGTCCAAAAGCACCTAACCTGAAAAATCTCAGTCTGAACCGAGTATAAATACATGGGTCAGTCTAGCTAAACAAATCAGTTAGATAAACTGAACAACAATAACCCGCAAGGTCATAAAGTATAATAAATATCTCTAAAAGGGATATCACAATCATCTAACAAAAGGTGAATCATAACAAGACAAGCATCATATCATCGGCAACACAATAAACAAAGGATATGAATATCCCAAAACAAGCCATAAAGGCAAATAACAAATACCAATGAAGGTAACACAAGTTCCACAAGGTAATCGCTATATATATATATATATCGTGCGGCTCAAAAAGACCAATACCGAAGGGCGATACCTAGGGAATATACATATTGATGAAACAACAGAAAATTAGCACATGCTCAGTACTGTATAAACAAGGATCCATGAGCCCGAAGACTCCAAACCAAATATCACTCGAGCGGTGACGAATGACCAACCCCGAAAGCGATACAATAGGGCAACAAACCCGAAGGCACAAACCCGAAGGTACAAACCCGAAGGCAACATACCTGAAGACAACATACCCGAAGGCAACAAAACTGAAGGAGACAGTCCGAAGACACTATCCCAAAGGCAACAAACCGTAGCGGTGAAGGTCCGGAGGCCCATTACTGGACACCACTAACTGGCAGAATGCGTCATAACTCTCAAAAAGGAATACGAAAAGTGGTAACGTGAGTCCCATAACCACTCGTTCGCACTAAACGGTTTAATATCCATTAGTTAATTTCACACTCAAAGCAGTATAAAGTTTACCTCATCTCATTGGTAAACCAGACCAAAAGGCCAAAACGATAAATCGAATAGGGCAGGGATTAATTGGAAAGATAAACGCATGGATTCATGGTCCGTGTTTTACCTAACCATTTAATCTCCCTTCCACTCCGCTCGAAGTGCGAAATCGTGTATGTGCGTTTTAAAATAAGATTTATAAATTGGAGAAGCAAGCTTTTAATAAAATTTAAAAGATTATTTTATAAAAACTAGTGGATGAAGTCAAAAAGGAATCATCAAGGTCAAATATGCATAAACAACTAATTGGAATTAACTTAGATCGATAAAATTTGGAATCACAAACAAATAGGCACACTAGGCAAAATAGGGAAACAGAAGCAGGTCGGTTGACCGGACTTCTTGAGTCCGCCAACCGAATATAGCCCAGAAAGGCTTCGGGCTCCAGCTCGATCGACCGACCAGAGAGTTCGGTCGACCGAACCCCAAGTTCTTGCATTTCCTACCCTATTAATTGAAGTGCAAACTCACTCAATTGGCAACCGGTCGAGCATGGACGCTAGGGTATTACGCCCATCGGCTACCCTGTCCTATTGGCTCCTCGATGCATCACCTAAAACATGTTCAAGCATCAAAGTTATGATCTTTAAAGATTTGAACCTAAAACACTAAAATGGTATATTCACCAATTCAATCCAAACCAAAAGCAAGTCACATGAATAAGTGTTAGGAATTCATACCCAACAATCAAAGATAGTTATAGACAAAGATGTGAGATAAAAATCTCACCTTTTAACTCACAAACAAAGATGGAAAGCTCAAATGCAAAGAAAAGACCAACCACTCTCCACTTCAACCCAACAAGTTTCAATCTAATATCAAAACAAGTATTTTCCTAAGTTAGGTTTAGGAAACTTTCTGAAATTGAAGGAAAAAGAGTTGGAGAAGATGAAGAGAGGGCTTACCAATAGCTTCTCTTTGATTTTGGAGCAAGAATTCAAGTTTGCAAAGAAGAACTAGGGCTTTGAATTTCTAATTCTTCTTCCTTTCCCCCATTTTCAGTTTTAGCTTGAGTTTAGAAGTGAAAATGAGTGAATGGAAGTAGAGGGATGAGTTAGGGTTTTAGTTAGCTAGTGGGCTGAACCCAAACACAAAACCCGACTAGAAAAAGTAGCAAAATTCAACTTACTCCAAACATATCAAAGTTTATACTCAAAAAGATCGCAAACGCCATTTCGAACTCAACGGAAGTGGTTTCGAGTCCTAATTCGGCCGTTTGCAAAAAGTAACATTTCAGATCCAAAAATCCGACTAACGGCGCTATATTTAAATATATAACCGTTAAATATGTGGGTTGTTACAGATCTCCCCTCCTTACAAAATTGCATCCCAGCAATTCCTAGAGACGATATTTGTAACAACTACATACATCATCAAAAGAAAAGGAAATAAGCTTGAGATGAAAAGATATTCTCACCGTTGCCAAACAAAGATAGAAATCCCGGATAAGATCGCTCGATAAACTCTCTGGTTTCCCAATTACAGTCATTGGGGTTAGCGGACCATTGAACTTTAACGAGCGGCACGTCCTTGTTTCGAAGGTGTCGCACCTCCGTGTCAAGTACGCGAATAGGCTGTTGTACAAGAGATAAGTCCGGTGAGATCTCAAGTTCTTGCAAATCAAGAGAATCGATAACAGAATCTGACTCTCGAAGACACTTCCAAAGTTGAGGGAAGTGAAACGCGTCATGACTGCTAGATAAATAAGCAGGAAGTGAAACTCTATAAGCCATAGGGCCAATACGTTCAGTAATAGAAAATCGTCCTATAAAGCGAGGAGCCAATTTCCCAGTCGTAATGAAATGCATAACCCCCTTCAAAGGAGAAACACGAATAAAAACAAGATCACCAATCGAGAATTCGAGAGGCCTCCTACGGTTGTCCGCGTAGGACTTCCGGCGGCTCTGTGCCTCTTTCATTCTCAACCGAATCAAATCAATCTTCTCAGAAGAATCACGAACAAAATCTAGACCAAGAATAAGCTTCTCCCCAGATTCCAACCAACAAAAAGGTGATCGACATGGCCTTTCGTATAAGGCTTCGAAAGGAGCCATACCGATACTGGACTGAAAACTATTACTGTAGGAGAACTCTACAAGAGGTAGGTGATCCTCCCAGCTACCAACGAAATAAAAAATACAAATACGGAGGAGATCTTCCAAGATATGATTCACTCGTTCAGTCTGTCCGTCAGACTGCGGATGATATGCTATGCTAAAATTAAGCTTTGTTCCCAAAGCTTGCTGAAGACTCTGCCAAAAATGACTCGTGAATAAAGGATCACGGTCACTCACAATAGAACTAGGAACACCGTGAAGTCTCATGATTTCCTTGACATACGACTTAGCCAAATGCGAAGCAGTCCTATTAGACCTCATAGGAACAAAATGAGCAGATTTAGTGAGGCGATCAAAAATAACCCAGATGCTAGAATGGCCCGATCTCGAATGAGGTAGGCCATCAATGAAATTCATAGAAATCTGATCCCATTTCCATAATGGAATCTCTAGAGGCTGAAGAAGACCCGAAGGACACTGATGTTCGCCCTTAATACGCTGACAAGTTATGCATTTACTCACATAACTCGCCACATCGCGCTTCATGCCTTCCCAATAATAAAGATGATGCATATCGGCATACATCTTACTACTACCAGGATGGATGGTATATTTAGAACGGTGACAGTCATCAAGAATGTCATGCCTAAGTGCAAAATCAGAAGGCACAAAAAGATGGTTCTTCTTACGAAGACACCGATGAGAATCAATGCTAAAATCCAGCAATGCCTCATCACAGGATGCAGACTTACAAAGCTGAATGAGATGAAACAAATTAGGATCACGCCGCTGAGCATCGGCAATACGATCCAATAAAATGGGTCGAGCTCCCAAACTAAATAATAGAATAGGAGAATCTGAAGGTGAACCTCTATCACGAATTTCACAAAAAGATAGAGTCTCAAGAATATCCTATTCGGCAAGCATCATAGAAACAACAGCCGAATGTTTGCGACTAAGTGCATCAGCAACACGATTAACCTTACCAGGGGTATACTGGATATCAAAGTCATAGGAAGCAAGAAACTCGAGCCAACGCTGTTGTCTCATATTGAGTTCCTTCTGAGTGAACAAATACTTTAAGGATTTATGATCGGTATAGAGAATGAAGCGCTCGCCCAATAAATAGTGTTGCCAAATCTTCAAAGCAAAGACAATGGCGGCTAACTCAAGATCATGAGTGGCATAGCGAACTTCATTCGGACGCAGTTGCCTAGAAGTATAAGCAACTACCCGATCCTTCTGCATAAAAACAGCACCGAGACCACTACCACAAGCATCGTTGTAGACAAGAAGATCATGATTCCCCTCAGGAATCACAAGAATATGAGCATTAGTGAGAAGTTCCTTTAATGTCAGGAAGGAAGCTTCACACTTGTCGGACCAAATATAACAAATGCCTTTCCGAGTAAGGCTGGTGAGAGGAAGCACAACACGGGAAAAATCCTTAATGAACTGATGGTAATAACCCGCCAATCCAAGGAAACTACGAATCTCATGCATATTCCCAGGCCTCTTCCAATTCTGGATGGCTTCGATCTTTGAGGGATCGACAGAAATGCCATCAGAAGATACAACATGGCCTAAGAACATAACCCCATTCTCCCAAAAATGGAACTTGGAGAATTTAGCTCTAAGTTGATGATGACGGAGAGTACTCAAGACAATTCTCAAATGATTAGCATGCTCAGCTTCAGACTTAGAATAAATAAGGATGTCATCAATAAACACAAGGACGAACTTATCGAGATATTCCCCGAATACTCGATTCATGAGATCGATAAAGAAAGCAAGAGCGTTCGTCAAACCGAATGGCATAACGAGCCACTCAAAAGAACCATAACAAGTGCAGAAAGCGGTAAGAGGTATGATATCCCTTGCGACTCGTAACTGGTGAAAACCCGTGGCAAGGTCAAGTGAGAAAAGACCTTAGCACCACTCAATAGATCGAACATATCATCGATCCTAGGCAATGGATACCTGTTCCTGGTGGTTAACTCGTTAAGCTTGCGATAGTCAATGCAAAGCCTAAGAGTTCCATCGGACTTCCTCACGAAGACGACCGCGGATCCCCATGGAGAAAAACTAGACTGAATCAACTACTTGGACTCAAGCTCTAAAAGCTGCTTCTTGAGTTCCTCATTTTGCTTTGGAGACATCCTCGTGGGAGGACGACTAACTGGCTGCGTGCCTGAAATGAGATCAATACGGAACTCAATTGCCTGCTTGGGTGGCAAAACCGAAACAGGTTCAAAAACATCAGAAAAGTCACAAGCAATACGAATACGAGATATATCATCATCATCTCGAGAATCAAGAGAATGTAAAAACATTTCGGAATTATCCACATTCCGAAGAACAAGTGATAGCTGAGTAGGCGAATCCGGATGTCAAAGATATAAAATCCTCTCAGAACAAATAATCCTGGCATCGTATCTCACTAGCCAGTCCGTACCCAAAATCATATCAAATCCCAGACAAGAAATAACGTGCAGATTCGCACGAAAAGAAAGCCACATAAAACAATCTCAACAACATCACAAAGCATGCTAGGGGTCATGGATCCCCCAATAGGATTTGCAGTCCTTAAAGAAGTAACCAAACAAGAAATATCCAAAGATAAAACGTCGACGAGCTTTTTCGATACAAAAGAATGTGAAGCACCCGTATCGAAAAGAACTCGAATTCTATGGTCATGAAATAAAATAGAACCTTCCAAAAATAGATGGAGATATACCTTTGGGTTGAGAAGAACCTTCAGAACCCTTAGCAGCATAAAGCTTGCTAGACTTGGCACCAGCCGGAACAGTAGGGCAAGTGGAAACATGATGACCTTCCTTCTTGCAATAACGGCAGAAGAGAGGCTTAGAACAAGCTCGAATCATATGATCAGGAGAACCACAATTGAAACACTTTCGAATGAAAGGTGTTCCAAAACACTGAGGCTGAGAACTAGAACCACCAGTCTTCTTCTTCTTAGAAGGAAAAGACCTGGACTTCTGAAATGGAAAATGCCTCTTGTTGAGGTTCTTGGAAACCTCAACACCATCACCATCACATTCCTTCTCAATAGCTTCGAGATGAAGTGCCGAATCAACCAACTCCTCAAAAGAGAGCTTAAGCTGGAGCAACAAAGACTTCTTAAGATATTTCATAAGACCAGAAACAAACTACAAATTCTTTTTATAAGAAGTGCTAATGAATTCAAGACCGTACTTAGATAAAGCCTCGAATGATGTCACATACTCAGAAATAGAAGATTTCCCTTGCTTCAACTCAAGGAAGCGACGGGTCAATAAAACTTTTTCAGATTCAAGAAGGAACTTGAGTTCAAATCGTCCCCGAAACTGAGTCCAAGAAAGAGTAGACTCATCAATTTCGGCTACAAGAAGCTCGTACCAATCAGGAGCACGCTCCTGCAATAAACTAGAAGTTACAAAAACTCTATCTTGAACAGTAAGATCCATGCGAGAGAAAATACGCTCGCACGTGTGAAGCCAAGCTTGGACTTCAAGAACGGACTCGGAGCCCTTAAACGGCTTTCCTCCAAGATGAGCAAAATCACTACACTGACGTGCAAAGGCAGACTTGCGAGGTGGAGATACTCGTGGAGGAACTGGAGGCTGAGTGCTCCTAAACAATTCCAAAAACTGATCGACAGACATATAAACGCCATCCGGATGTGAGCCACTGGATTGCCCAGCATCTGAACGTCGTCCCCTTCCTCTTCCAGCCATACGCTGAAAGTAAGATAAGAACAAGATTATTCACAAGGTAGATATCACCAATCCAAATATGGAATACTACGGTACAAAATGCATTCCTAGACGTATTCCCAATTTCTGTCTACCACCAAAGGCACGGAATGAATAGAGGCAAGATGGTTCAACGATTTGTATCACTTATTACACTTTGATGTATCGTAATATGTGCATCTATTCTGTGTTTATCATATTTTGTTCTGAACCTTGCTCCGACACCAAGCTGTAACACCCCGACTCTATACCCACGCTAGCCAAGGACACCACAGGGTAATGTCGTCAACTAACACGGAGAATAAGGCAGGTTAGGAGCGACCATCTATAGCCTTGCTCTAACTATCTATTGAATACATCGACAATAGACATACCAAGCAGGTCGACATATCCAATGAATACTTAAAACAAAACCATAGGTGGTTGGAGGATCTATCAGAACAGAACATAACAACTCAAATGTAATATATATCACAGAACAGTAGATCTTCATATACACATATACTGATACATAACAGAGTATACTGACTGATACACGTCAAGTGGTATAGCAAACAACAATATACAGATGAATCCAAAAGAATACATATATAAGAGTTGCAGAAAAATGGACTACACAAAAACTATAAAAAAAGAACAAGTTGGCTAGTTCATGCGGAAGAAAAATAGGCTAAGTCCAAAAGCATCTAACCTGAAATATCTTGGTCTGACCCGAGTATAAATACACGAGTCAGTCTAGCTAAACAAATCAGTTAGATAAACTGAACAACAATAACCCGCAAGGTCATAAAGTATAACAAATATCTCTAAAAGGGATATCACAATCATCTAATAAAAGATGAATCATAACAAGACAAGCTTCATATCATCGGCAATACAATAAACAAAGGATATGAATATCCTAAAACAAGCCAAAAAGGCAAATAACAAATACCAATGAAGGTAGCACAAGTTCCACAAGGTAATCTCTATATATAGATCGTGCGGCTGAAAAAGACCAACATCGAAGGGCGATACCTAGGGAATATACATATCATTGAAACATCAGAAAATTTGCACGAGCTCAGTACTGTATAAACAAGGATCCATGAGCTCGAAGACTCCAAACCCAAATTCACTCGAGCGGTGACGAATGACCAACTCCGAAAGCGATACAATAGGGCAATAAACCCGAAGGCACAAACCCGAAGGTACAAACCCAAAGGCAACATACCCGAAGGCAACATACCCGAAGGCAACAAACCTGAAGGAGACAGTTCGAAGACACTATCCCAAAGGCAACAAACCGTAGTGGTGAAGGTCCGGAGGCCCATTACTGGAAACCACTACTGGCAGAATGTGTTATAACTCTCAAAAAGGAATACGAAAAGTGGTAACGTGAGTCCCATAACCACTCGTTCGCACTAAATGGTTTACTATCCGTTAGTTAATTTCATACTCAAAGCAGTACAAAGTTTACCTCATCTTATTGGTAAACCAGACCAAAAGGCTAAAATGATCAATCGAATAGGGCGGGGATTAATCGAAAAGATAAACGCATGGATTCATGGTCTGTGTTTTACCTAACAATTTAATCCCCCTTCCACTCCGCTCGAAGTGTGAAATTGTGTATGTGCGTTTTAAAATAAGATTTATAAATTGGAGAAGCAAGCTTTTAATACAATTTAAAAGATTATTTTATAAAAACCCGTGGATGAAGTCAAAAAGAAATCATTAAGGTCAAATATGCATAAACAACTAATTGGAATCATATTGGATCGATAAAAGTTGGAATCACAAACAAATAGGCACACTAGGAAAAACGATGAAACAGGAGCAGGTCGGTTGACCGAACTTCCTGAGTCGGCCGATCGAAAATAGCCCAGAAGGCTTCGGGCTCCAGCTCGGTCGACTGACCAGAGAGTTCAGTTGACCGAACCCCAAGTTCCTGCATTTCCTACCCTATTAATTGAAGTGCAAACTCACTCAATTGGCAACCGGTCGAGCACGGACTCTAGGGGATTACACCCATCAGCTACCTGGTCCTATTGGCTCCTCGATGCATCACCAAAAACATGTTCAAACATCAAAGTTAGGATCTTTAAAGATTTGAACCCAAAACATAAAAAATTGGGATATTCACCAATTCAATACAAACCAAAAGCAAGTGCACATGAATAAGTGTTAGGAATTCATACCCAACAATCAAAGATAGTTATAGGAAAAGATGTGAGATAAAAATCTCACCTTTTAACTCACAAACAAAGATGGAAAGCTCAATTACAAAGAAAAGACCAACCACTCTCCACTTCAACCCAACAAGCTTCAATCTAAAATCAAAACAAATATTTTCCTAAGTTAGGTTTAGGAAAATTTCTGAATTAAAGGAGAAAGAGTTGGAGAAGATGAAGAGAGGGCTTACCAATAGCTTCTCTTTGATTTTGGAGCAAGAATTCAAGTTTGCAAAGAAGAATTTGGGCTTGGAATTTCTAATTCTTCTTCCTTTCCCCCATTTTCAGTTTTAGCTTGAGTTTAGAAGTGAAAATGAGTGAATGGAAGGAGAGGGACTGAGTTAAGGTATTTAGTTAGCTAGTGGGCTGAACAAAAACCCAAAACCCAACTAGAAAAATTAGCAAAATTCAACTTACTCCAAACATATCAAAGTTTATACACAAAAAATCGCAAACGCCATTTCGAACTCAACGGAAGTGGTTTGGAGTCCTAATTCGGCCGTTTGCAAAAAGTAACATTTCGGATCCAAAAAACCGACTAACGGCGCTATATTTAAATAAAATATTTAGATATATAGCCGTTAAATATGCGGGTTGTTACATGGGGTACCTCCCGTCACAGTACCTAGCCTAGATCAGAGTATCGAGGATCACTCACGATCTCCTGCAACACAAGACCAGAGCTACCCCTTACTGGATAGTCCGAATAAGATCACCCCGCGGTTGGGATCAGCAACTGCCCATACAACTGAATAAAAAGGGACATGTTGACAGGGATGACCTTACCCTGATTGGGTGCTACCCACTTAGCCTTGCTACTCATCCTTTGTTTCAGCCATTCCCAGTTGACGAGGCTTGAGGCTATGCATTTCCATTTTAGAACACATTCATTTAGAATGCTCATCGTCCCCCTGACGATGTTCTGATAGCATTCGTCCATACAAGTTGCCATAGGTCTGGACAAACCGAATCACCGTCTTCATCATCTTTACAGTCGTCATTTATAAAAATTCCAAACCGGATCTAAGTGGTTTTCGGATAATTAAATCCGATCACGGTCTCTTCGAAACAATCAACGCATGGGCTATTATTGATAATCGGTTATTTAACTATCAAATAACATTCACAAGCAACCATCAGGCCTTAAATATTTTTTCAAATTATTTATTTCAATATATTTACATCAGATACTATTCTCACATTTCAACACCTTAAAAATAGTTTTCAAATCACTTTTATTCTCACGAAATAAATTTCAAACTTTTCCCAATATATAGAATATTTTCCCACTTCATTTAATATTCAACACTTGAAAAAATTTCATTTTTTTCCTTATTTTCTTTCCCAAAAATCATTTACAACTGAATTTGTAAATTTCCAACTCATTTTACACGAATGCTATAATTTCTAGATTTCCATAATTAATTCCTTTTATATTTCCAAAGCCCTCTTTGCTTATTAAAATCCTAGTTTCACTTTTACTTCCCTCTTATGAATTTTATTTCACCTTCTGAAAACTCCTATCTTATATTCTAAGTTTCCATAAACCCCACTATAAGATCTTTCCTCTACAATCTTATCAAATTTAATAAATTTCGCTTCTCATCTCATGAGGATTTATAATTGAATTTAAAACATTTAAAAACATATATACTTATAAAATAAGAATAGTGGTTTTATTTTCAAAATATGGTTTAAGGTAAAACTAATTATCAACATAAAAATTCATAATAATAACTAACTTCGGTATACTTTAAGTCCAATAATAGTGTTTTATAAAAATTATATAGTATAGTAATTTTAAAATTCCATTTAAAACAAATTTCTACTTTCTCAACAAAGTCTATTTTTGAAAAAAATCTAATATTCACCAACTCAATTCATAAATTCCTCTTAATTCTTATCATGTCGACCATATTCAACATTCTCATATTCGAAATATATTCCACTATTTCCTTTCAAAGTCATTTCAATTTTTCAATATAAGTTCTCATCACTAACTTATATTTTTAAAACATACTGAAACGACCCGTAGTTCCGTACCCCTTGAGTCGACACTATTCCCAACATATCAACTCAAAGTGAACAGAAATACGAACCAATAGGGTTAAGAAGAAGGAGGTAGAAGAGGAAAATAGAACAACAACATAATCTAACCATCGCATTGGAATAAAATATAATAGATAATAACCGATCTTTACGCAAAAGCAAATCTGTTTATATATTACATCATAAGAGCACACATAACACCCAACTGGGCAGTAATCATAACCTGTCCTCACAAAACTGAATACACAGCTAATCAACACAAAGGAATATTTAAAACAAGTACGGAAGTACGTATCGCCATCCAGCTCGTCTCCTGAGCTCCACAGCATCCTTTCCTGTAATCTATAATACTCGGTCTGACCCGAGCATTATAGTTAAATAACAACTGAGTCAGTCTGGAATACCAGCGTGAGAAAACCACACTCAAATTGATTATCAAAGTTTTCAAAAATCCTTTGAAATCAAAAGCATCTCGTAAGACCACGCCACAAATAAACATGTCGGGTTTTAACCATACGATAGCCAAAATACTTTTTATTAAATCTGTCTGATATTATAATAGTGTCTATAGAAAGTAAAATAGAATCTAGCTGAAATGCTTGCATCTCACGTTTCAGCAATAGTTGGGCACAATCAAAACCGTAAAGGCTCGTAGGGAAAAAAGATTTCCAACTAATGACTAGGCACTGGGGTACCACCTGTCACAGTACGTGGCCTAGATCACCATACCAAAGATCCCTCCCGATCCCCTACAACACAAGACCGGGACTACCCCTTACTGGATAATCCCGGGTAAGATCACCCCGCGGTAGGGATCAGCAACCGCCACACAGCCGAATAAAAAGGGACATCTGACAGGGACGAGCTCACCCTAATGGGTGCTACCCACTTAGCCTTGCTGCATAACCCCTGATTTTCAGTCATTCTCGGTTGATGAGGCTCGAGGCTAAGCGTTACCATTTTGTAACACATCTCTCAGAATGCTCATCGCCCACCTGACGATGTTCTGAAAGCATTCATCCATACAAGTCCGTTTTGGGTTCGAACCGAACCGAAGGCACTACTCCTACTACATCCATTTTGGAATCACCTCAGGATTAGTAGCGACTAGCCCTTGCACTTCACTGCTCCACCTTCGAATCCAAACTCTTGTTTTCCACACTAAAACATTCAAACCGGAACGAAGTGGTTTTCGGGAAATAAATGCCGATCCCGGTCTCTTCGAAACGATCAACGCATTGGCCAATATTGGTAGTCGGTTATTTAACTATCAATTAACATTCTCAAACAACCATCAAACAATAAATAATCTCCCAAATTATTTATTAATCTCAAAATATCTTCGCAAGATATATTTCCACTTTCAACCCTTTTAAAAACAGTTTTCAAACCATACTCTTCTCATGGAATAAATTCCCAAATATTTATTCCTACTGAAAACACCAAGCACAAAAACTTTAGATTTTTAAAATAATTTAAAACATTTTATTATAAAATATCCTTTAAAACATTTAAATTAAAAATTACTTTAGTACTTATTCAAAATATATACTTTAAAAATATTTAAAATAAAACTACTTTGTACGGTATAAAACTAAATTTCTAACCTTAAAAACATAATACCAAGCCACCTTTAAATAATTGCTGCTATAATAAATTAGAAAAATATACTTACTTTAAAATTTAAACATTTAGAAATAATAACCTTTTTAAAACATACTTTTAAACAACTTAAACTTTTTACTTATACTTAAAAATTTGTTTGAAACCTTACTTGGCTATTCAGGGAAATACCCTCCTCTTACACATCTTAAAAATAAACCCCTATTTATTTTTAAATAAATTTACCCATTCCTTTAATAAATTCCCACCGT
The DNA here is from genome assembly GCA_030765085.1 of Allium cepa. NCBI lineage: Eukaryota > Viridiplantae > Streptophyta > Magnoliopsida > Asparagales > Amaryllidaceae > Allium > Allium cepa. The sequence continues at coordinate 892,070,519 of CM060943.1, forward strand.
GAATTTATTCTTCCAAATATCCACTGATATATGGCTTTACTTTTATTAACCCAGTTTATAAGTTTCATAGACTCAACTTCCCTTTAAAATTCCGATTCCAGACACTTAGATCAATTTCCAAATTTATTCCCAATTTACTCCATTTTTAAATAAATTTCCTTACTTACTCCATTTATTTCAAAATCCATTAACTTCATATTTTATTCCTTAATTATGATTTAAAATCTTTTTAACTGAAACACCAATTTCAGATTTTCCAAATTCCTTATTTATCCTTTTAAATAAATTCAAACCTTGAATTGTTTAAAATAAATTCTTCATTCCTTTACATAAAATCACTTAAGTTTTTAAGAAAACCACTTATCCCCATTTATTTAAAAATCTCATTTCCCCATGCTTGGAATTTTATTTATTAGAATTCAAAAATCAACTTTTATTCTTTTCCAATTCATTCTTTAATTTATTCAAATTCCTTTAATTGTTTACTTAAAATTCTCTCTTTTATTTCCTTCCAAAAATCTAAATCTAAACATTTTGATAACTCGATATATCCAAATATATTCAATCAAACCATAGCATCCAACATTTGAATTTCCAACATAATCTATCACCGATTATCACATAAACCATATCACAGAGTAATAAACAATCTAAATAAATTTGAGGAATCCAGTTGGACCCCTCCAACCTGTTTCCCTGCATCCATAGATGTTAGCGCAATACTTATTCCACTTCGAGGTGGAATATCGCGGTATATGGGTTTGTATAATATCATCCGCTACTATGCGGCGCATAGGGTCTCATCCGCTATATAATGCGGGAAAAAATCACTCCAATATATACTATATACTACTGTATATAATATAGCACATCAAATCAATTCAATCATTCAACCAATTATTTAAATTTAACCATTTGAATTTAAATAGCAATCCAGAAGAGTGAGATTAACTCGCCTTTGATTTTTGATTTGCAAATCCGATCCACACCGGCTTAATTCTCCATGATTTAGACCTTGTATAAAATTATATTATTTATTAATATTTGAACTAATCGAACAATTAGTTATTGTTTAATGAATTTATTTTAATCTAATAATTTAATTTTAACTAATGATTTAATTTTTACAATTAAACTAGTAAGATAAAACTGTGTATATGTATGTTTGTTTTATTTTTATTTTTTTGAAAACACATATCCTTATAAATATAGTGTATATAGATTCCAAAATCAAAATAATAATCTATGTTATGATTAAAACTTATATTTTCTAAATCTTGTCTACATATATTATTTTTCTGCTTATCTATGTACTTTTAAACCAAAATAGATATGTGGGTATATATATTTATTTATTTATACCTTTTTATCTTTACTGTATATAAACAAACACAAATTTTATTTACTGTTAAAATTTTTAAAAGCTGCTTATCAGATAATTAATTTTTTTTCTTAATGTAAAAATTCCTTCTTTAATATGTATATATATCTTTGTAAAATAAAAATCTGATTTTAAACTTTCTTCTTCCTCCCTCAGTATACACACACACATATATATATATATACATTATTAAATTTAAATTGAACGAAAAATAAATCGAATACGTCACTGCCCTCATACCCTATCTCGGCCTCTTCGAGAAACTCCCCCTTTTCGATCATGAAGTCGAACCCTCACCTCTTCCCTTTCGATCACGAGCCACTGCCCACCAAACACACACTTCCCTTGATGACTCCCTCCATCTCGCGCTGCCGCTCACCATCGTGAGAGACTCCCCTTCGCGTGCTCAAGTCGAGCTACCTCGTTCGCTGCCATCATGCTGCCTTCGCTCGATCGTTGCTCGCTTGCCTTGGCTCCTTCGATTAGGTCGTAGAACTTAAAAATGGAAGTCGCGATTTTTGAAATGCCTTCGTGAATTGAAAAGACGAGGTTTTATGACTTCGAACGAAACGATCTGATTTTGCTCGGCCATTACTATTTAATTTGTTACTTCGGTAATTGATAAATTTTCTATTGTATTTGATCTTATAGAAGAAGGAAAAGGGGGCAATGGAATATATTTCTTTCGTGATTTAACTGAAGTGAAAGAAAGGAGGCGTGGTTTACACGAAAGGTAAGGGTGTGCAGATCATAGGGTGGCTGAGAAGACAATTTGGATAAGATTTGATTTAATTATATATATATAAATAATTTCTTTCCAATATTACACATCTCAAAATATCAAACCCCTATAGAGGCATGTCGCTAGGCGTTTGTAATGTTGTAACCCTATTACGAACACATTGGAAATGGTTTTGAGTCCTAATTCAATCGTATGGAGAAGATAGCCTTTGGACTCGGTTATTATATTAAATTTCCGATATAAATTCCAGCGCGTTTACATACCGTGTGCTCACACAACAACTCCAAATGCTACGAAAATTGAAATCCGATAATAATACAATATTACGGATCCAATGGAACAGGTTTCGTCGAAATCCGAGACTATGCCTCAGAAGGCTATTTTTGAACATCAATTTAAAGGATGTATTTTTAAAATCGAACAAACTACTGTTAATTTCAATTTTACCCCATCTATTACTTCCAGTATTATCAATATAAATTTTATAAGCCTTTGAAATATTTTTGACAAGCTTATAACTCCGAATTTTATATTTTACCCAATTACCAATTATATAATTCAAAAGTCGAATTTTCCAATAAATCATTATATCTAGATCCTGAATTTACTTTATAAATGAAAACCATACTTTCCATATTCAAAATCAATTCATAACCCAAATCAAATATTTAAATCCATTTAAATATCTCAAATTAACCATTCAAAATAATCAGGGTCGTTGCATTCCTCCCCTTTAAAAGAATTTCGTTCCCGAAATTACTAAGGCAAAAGAATGTCCCAAACCCCCAACTTACTAAAAAATACTTAACGAAAATCCAATATTCACTTTTCTAATCCTTTAGTTCCAACTAAACAACTAGTTTCAATTTCCATTTCCAAAATCCCTTATTCAATTCCAATTTGAAATCGTTTTGTCGCTAACAAAAATTTTCTCAAATATTTTCAAAAATCTTCCAACTCCCAAAATTTTGGAAAACTTTGGCAGTCTCCTTTGTACGGAGGAGCTTTTGCAATTTGACAAGAGATATATAAATATATATACATCGACCCACACGGTCGGAAAAAACGAACAATAGTTCATATTTCCTAACTTTTATTGCGTAGGCGTACCTCTATTTAGCATTTTAAGCAAGGGGGTTGTTTATTTATCATTTTGCACGTCCAAATCTAGCCATACGGCTTCTCTGTACATGTACTTACTTAATTCAAACATGAAAGTATAAAATATATGCAACTCACTAACATTTATTTACTTTCAATAGCTAGACACATGCATTTCACAAGCCATATACACTAAACAGTACCTAAATGTAATTTATAAGATTCCAACACTAATTTCAATTGCTTACAACCAATTCTTAAACTATTATTTCCAATTTCAAGTGATTTACAACCCACTTTCCTTCATTCAATTCATTTTTAAGTCCAAACAAACTTATATTCTTATTCATTGATTTCAAAATCAATTTATTTACTTCCTTTAATTCACAGAATTTTATTTACTTCCGTTTGCGTCAAACGATAATTTATTCTTATTGAAATTGACGATATTCATGTGAATAGATAATTTCTTAAGCTTTTACCATTTTAAATTGATCTCAACTCAATTTATATAAATTTAATTCCATTTTAAATTTATTCACAATCCATGCATTCTCATTTTCACTTCATTTTTAATTTTATCCATTTACTTACATTCCATTTCATCATTCAAACAAGTTCTATTCAAAGCATTTCATAAAGCTCACTAACAACCATTTAACAATTTGCTTAAGTTAAAAACTTAAGTTCATCTCCATTTCCAATTAAATTCCATTCTATTTAATTCAGTTAGTATATTCATTCAATCCATTTTAAAATTTATTTCACATTCTCATTTCACTTTCGAACTTATTTTATTCATAACAAGACCATTTCAATTTTATTTCCACTCTTTTGAATTTTATTTTCAATTCAAACCATTTCTGTTTTAATCCAACTTCATTTCATTTCACCATATTTCAATCATATTCAATTCACTTAGCACTTCTAAGTTGAATGTAATTTATAACTCAAGTTTAACTTCATAAAAATCCATTTTTAACTCCTAGTTCAATTTTTATCCAACCAATCAGAATTCCATTAACATACACACTTAACTAATTTATTCAAATTAGTTCATTCCCTACTTTTTATTCAATATTTGATTTCTTTCCTTCAAAAATCACTTCACTTAATTTTCTTGAGTTCAATCTATTTTATAATTCAAGTTTTTGATTTTTATTCATTTTTCAAATTTCAAAACAATTTTATTTTGGCTTATTTATTTTACTTCTAAGTTTTATAAGCCACAACTTATTTATATCCATACTTTCCTCTATTTACAATGAATCCCGTTCACATTTTTCTTTTTAACTCGGGATTATATATTTAATTTAGCCAAGTATATATATATATATATACATATATATATTCAATTGGTTTTCAATTCTTTTATAAGCCATCGAAATCTATTTATTCCCATTCAATCTTATTTAACTAAACTCCAGTTAAATGTAACCCCATACTATTCTTTGACTTCACACAATTTATTTACATTTTATTAAGTAAGAACTTAATTTCATTTAATGTATCCACCACATGATACAATTCCATCTCAATTATATTTCGACTTTGATTCAAATCTAATCACAATATTAGTAGACTTAGCTTGAGTTCATTTAATTCGACTAACTCTTCTAACTTATTTACTTTTTACAAGTTGGTTTCATTCCAGGAAATTATCGAACTTTATAAATTTGCAAATCTTTATATAATCCATAAATATTTTTAGTTAAACCTTTAGAGCTTAAGCCATTACTTAGACACTCAAAACATTTAAACCAATTCCACAGTCTTCAATACTCACTTAAGTATTTCAAAAATCATTTGAAATCAATTATATCCAAAATTCTTTGCATTTATAAAATCAACCCAACTTTTGCAAACAATTTCAATTCAAAACAATTTGGTAGCAATCCCTCTCTTGGAAACTCGAAAATGAACATCGATGATGCTGTAGTCATCACCGAAGTTATTTTATAGCGACCGAAAGAGAGTTAAATGCTTTTATGTCTTAAAAAAACATTTCAAATGTTCTTAATTCCATGCCTCACTAGATTTCATATCCAATTCAAAAATATTTCCCAAATAGTATTACTATTATTACTCTAAAACTCTTGAAAGCCATTTTCAAACCCAAAAGATTTTAGACCTTTCCCAAAATTTTAAATTTTAAATTCTTTCAATCTATATCCAACATTCCCTGGAATTTACCTCATTTCAATTATAATTCACATTCGTATATGAATTTATTTCTTAGCTTTCGGTTATGATTCCAATTTCTTATTCAATTTTACACAACAATGATAATAATTTAATATTATCATTCCTAACAATCAAGCAATCATATTTTATATACAAAAATAATTTGGGTAAAATTATTTCATTTACCCTATCTTAAAACAATACCGTCTCGGTTTATCTTGTTGAAGAGTTTAGAGATTCCTATCGATGACATGGCGTCCCACACATCGACCAGAATCCATAATCACTGAGCCTATAAGTCAACACAATATGAAAGCAACTTCTATATTCACTAACAAATACGCACTCATATCTACTAATACACTCAAACTCATTTCTAGAGTACTACGGACTCTATTTAACGAGTAATTCCCATAAGAGCCAAGGTTCTCGCTTAACCTTTTAGCTCTGATACCAAGTGAAATAACCCGCAGTTCCGTACCCCTTGATTCGACACTATTCCCAACATATCAACTCAAAGTGAACAGAAATACGAATCATTAGGGTTACGAAGAAGGAGGTAGAAGAAGAAAATAGAACAACAACAGAATCTAACCATCGCAGTGGAATAAAATATAATAGGTAATAACTAATCTTTAAACAAAAGCAAATCTGTTTATACATTACATCATCAGAGCACACATAACACCCAACTGGACAACAATCATAATATGTCCTCACAAAACAGAATACACAGCTAATCAACACAATGGAATATTTAAACAAGTACGAAAGTACGTATCACCATCCATCTCGTCTCCTGAGCTCCATAGCATCCTTTCCTGTAATCTATAATACTCGGTCTGACCCGAGCATTATAGTTAAATAACACCCGAGTCAGTCTGGAATACCAACGTGAGAAAACCACACTCAAATTGATTATTAAAGTTTTCAAAAATCCTTTGAAATTAAAAGCATCTCGTAAGACCACGCCACAAATAAACATGTCGGTTTTTTACCTTACGATAGCCAAAACACTTTTTATTAAATCCGTCTGATATTATAATAGTGTCTATAGAAAGTAAAATAGAATCTAGCTGAAATGCTTGCATCTCACATTTCAGCAATAGTTGGGCACAATCAAAACCGTCAAGGCTCGTGGTGTAACGGCCCGATATTTTCAACTATTCGCATCCGCACAAGTCGGACTTGAATTGCTCAAAATATCATATTGTTAACTTAAATTTGGCAAACTTAACATATACAGTAAATAAATCAATCACAGAAACACGGATACAGAGCAGTACAATAATACGCAGCGGAGTAAATGAATAGTACTTCATGAAGCTACTATATAAACATCAGAGTTAGAAACAAAATACAATAGAATATCTCATATGTAGTGAAGTCTCCAGTATGAGCAGATGACTTTTCTGAACCAATCAACTGGATGACTGAAAGGATAGATAGTTGGATCTTCAAGCAAAGCTCCAACTTCGAAAGTGAGTCTCAAATGTTGTATCACTCAGTCTGACCCGAGCGTAAAGCAAAACACAAAAACATTCGAGTCATGATTAAAATTCTTATATGTAACGTCACGGAATTTTCGTTCTTCGAAAAATCCGACATCGATACTCACTTTATCGACTGCCGAGAAATCAAAGGCCGAAAACCGAGATGTTATGGGTTTTAAAAAGAATTTAAGAAAAGAAAAGAGAAGAAGAGAGAAAAAGAAGAAACAAGAAGATAGAAAATTTTAAAAATAGAAGAAATAGAAAGAAAAAGAGAATAGAGGAAAAAGAAAACAAAAGACAGAAAAGAAAATAGAGAATTTGAAAATAGAAGATAGAAGCATTTTAATAATAGAACGGACAGAAAGGAAACAACAGAACAACAACAGAATCTCACAATTCGCAGCGGAACAACATATAATAATAAATGAAAAATCTTTAAACAAAGAACTATATCAGTTATTACATTTCATCACATTATATTACATTACATCAAATCATCAGAGTGTACAACAACATACAACATCAAACAGTGCAGCGGAAAAAGAAATACTATATACTAGTAATACGCCATGCCATCCAGCTTGCCTCTAGCAACTCCAGAATATCCAGAATATCCTGATAAACCTAACTCTTAACTGCCCGTGTGGAAATTGGTGGGCACCCAGAGTTTAGGAAGGAAAACAATAAACTCCAAGTCAGTCATGTGACTGGTGTGAGAACTCAAAACAGTTTATTTATTTTAAAATCAAAAATAGAGGAATATTTTTAATTCAATTCGCAATGCTTTTAAAAAATGAGACTACCATAAGGCCTCCCGCACACACACACAATGCAAACGCAGAATCGGAGGAGATTTCTCCTTATGATAGTCAAAGATGCTTGATACGCATTTAAAATAACATTTGATATTATTACTAGTGCATAGTGTAGAGAAAAATTCATTTCGAAAGTAGAATATAAATCTTAGCCAACATAGACATTTCGAACTATGCCTACTATAGCTACCATCCAAACAGTGGTGACCACCATAAGTGAATGGCAGGTTCTACAACTAATACCGTACAAGTTTCGTATTGGGAATTGGATTTCCAACAAATGGTCAGGCCAAGGAACTTCCCATTGCCACTGAGAATGCCTCTGGATGGACATCCCCGAGAACCAAACCGGATCTCTGCCAACACAAGGCCGGGTTACCCCTAACTGGGTAACTACTGACACGAGCACGCCATTCCCCGGTCCTTTAGGACCTTTTCAACCGAGCGCTCGATATCCAATTCACACAATCATAAAGTGTTTTCAACATGAGTAAGTATCTGGGCTCCATACCATGATACCACCCCTTTCCAGAAGGAAATGCACATACCCTAAGGGGAGCTACAGCAACCCCTAATAACCTTGCCGCATCTTTCCTGTTTTGACCATTTCCGGGATGTGAGGCTCGACGAATTCACGTCCACAAAAACATACTTTATACAAAAGCCATGCTTTGGGTCAATAAATGATCAACACAATGATCACTAAGATAGACGATCAAATAAATGATCCTATCACAAATAATCAACACAATGATCATTTCAGCATCACTCAGCATGTCACATTACCAAACTGGGAATATATCGCTGATAACTTCAACTATATAACCTTTGAGCACATACGTCTCAAAGAAGGGTGTTAAGCAAAGAATAAATTCTCCGCCACCAACAGAAATATATTTGAAAGAAATCGGCTTTATATCTCAAATTGTAATGTCAGACATACAATCCATACAAGTTTGTTCCGGGCTCGAACAAAACCGAAGGCACTTACAAAGAAGTCCTTGCAATCCGGATATTCACAATCCTGATCGGATTTCCCATCACTTATGGAATCTCTATACCAGGACGACCCAGTGCAGAGACAATCGATAGGTCATCCTATCGCTCTCGCAAATACCGGTCTTCAACACCGATCTTCAAATGCAATTCACGTCGTATCACATATTCGGAATGGGTTATACGACCCCATGGTCCTTTCCCGGTTAACCCGAATAGTGAGCGCTTATTCAAAAATAAGTGTGCATTCAAATTCAAACAATCATATCAAATACCCAATCAAAGGGAAATATTGATAGTCGGCTATTGAACTATCAATGGATATGCATACATCACCAGATTCCAAATAATTTTCCAAATTATTTATTTTCCAAAATATCTTTACAAGATATAAAATTTCAACACTTCAAAAATAAATCAATATTTATTTTCAAACAAATTCCACTTTTCACATATAAATTCCATAATGAATTTATATTTCAAAATATCCATGCATATTCGATTTCAATAATTCATTTCAATTTATCTTCAAAAAGATAAATTCTAATTATTCACTTCATATTGGAAAACATTTCCATACTTATCAAAAATAAGTAATCGACAAATCTTTTTATTTTCAACCTTTGAAAATATTCAATATACTTAAATCGAATTAAGTATATTATTCATTCTTTAAGGGAAATCATTCTCTTAAACATTTTTATTTGGGCCAAAACGAATGTTGCGTAAAACATCGTTACACGTCCCAAAATCACTAGTATAGGGATTCGAAATTAAATAGATATATAAATCCCAATACTATACAACCCATTTCCTTTCGGAAATCATTTACTATAACAACAGTGTTATAGTCCACCATTTCCTTTTATTTCTCGAAAACGTCTATTTCAACAATAAATGTTGAAATCTATGATTTCGAATCTCAACACAATTAAAACATCGTTAAATCGTTTTAATTCTATTTAAAACATTCACATTCAATACATTTTCTTTAACGTATTATTCACTATTCAAAAACGTGAATATACTTCATTAACAAATTTCATCCTTTCTATTCATTTTATTTTAAAGGATTATTCACTGTCTAAAAACGTGAATATAACTCCATTTATAAGTTATAACAATTAACTTATCAAAATAAGTCGTTTGCGAATTTATAAAACAACGTTTATAAATTCCATTTCCATTTATTTATAAAAACTTCCTTTTTATAAATTCCTTTATTAACATATTCCAGTTTATAACTAAATTATAAACTAAACGTTCATATTATAAGTTAAATACTTATAAAATGATTATTTTATAAAATCGTTCTTTTAAAGACCTTCCAATTTATAAATCTTATAACTTATAAGATCCATTTATTTAACCAATCTATTCTTCAAATAATTTCACCAAATTTATAAATTTTACTATTTATAAATTTCATTTATAACTTCACAGTTTATAATTCTATAAATTTCATTTATTTTTGAAATTCATTTTCCACTTCATTCAAACACTTATAAAAACTCGTTTTATAATCTCCATATATCGATTTATAAATATCTATTTATAAATCTCCTAATATAAATCCATTTATATTATGCTTTTAAAACGTCTTTAAATTCCTTTATAATTTCACCATTTTGATTTATAAAATAATCAAATTTTATAAATCCTATATTTAAACTTTTCGCAATAAATTCAAAAATCCCATTTTTAAACTATTTTATAACATCATTAACCCGTATTTTCAAAAATCAATCTTTTAACTATATTTCTCAAAAATCATAATTTTATAACTTCTAAAATTATATAACGTTTATTTATTTAAATGGATCAATTCCAAAAATATTTTTATATTTTCAAAAATCACTTTGAAAATCATTTTAAAATCCCAAAATCTGGGTCCAATGATGCTACACACCAAATAGTCAATCACGACTACAACGATATCATATATCGATATGATAATCCATCAAATATCAAAATATCTGAAAATCAAATAAAAACTGTTGAGGAATCCAGTTGGATCCCTCCAACCTGTTTCCTGCATCCAAAAACATTAGCACAATACCAATTTCGCTCCAGTACGAAATTATCGCGGTACATGTTTTTAATAAATATTATCCGCTTAATAACGGCGTAATAGGGTCTCATCCGCTAAACAAAAATGCGGGAAATCAACAACTGCAATATATACATATGCCAATATATATATATTGATATTATATATATATAATACCAATTTCACTGTTTATGAAATATTCGCGGTATATGTTTATATTAAATAACATCCGCTTACTAACGGCGCATAATGTCTATTTTAACAATCAATAATTTACAGTCATCATTCAAACATGCATTCAAATATTTTAAATCTAACTATTTAAAATAAAATCGAAATCTATTCGATTGAGTGAGAAGTTCTCACCTTGGTTTTAATTTCCGTTTAAGCTTTTATTTCGAATAAAATTAAATGCGCGTTTAATTTTACCCGAAATTCTCACTAACTCCAAACGACTCCAAACCAACTCCATCGCGTAGTGCTCGTCCATACGATTCCAACGCAACTGGATTTGCATTTTTTCGACCTCGTATGAAAAAGTTATCAATATTTGAAGTTTACTCGAATTTTATACTTAGCTTTATAACATAATTTATAAAATTTATAAACCTATTCAATTCTAAGCCATAGGATCCTTGCACCCCCTGATCTCCACCCTAGAACGCAACCTTCTCCTTCCCTCCACATACACGCACGCAACTTCTACAGGTTTGAGGCCGTTCAACTTGAACCCATTCACTAATACTAGGGTTTAATCTTGCTCGCTCAATACTCGATGAAAATTCATCAAACCACTTGCATTTTGAAGCTCCTCTCCCCCTCTAGGTTCGGCCCCAACCCCATGATGCTCGGCCTCCAGGTTTGCTTGGAAATGCGTGCGCAAGTTGCAAGTTTCTAGCTCGATTTGCCGCCAATCCGAAGCTCCAAACACGATCATAGCCGTTGATATTGTAGATCTTGATGTGCTCTATAACTTTCTAGTTTAGAGTTTGTGATAAAAGTGAATGGATTTCGAGATATGAGAGGGGAAAGAAGGAGAAATGCTGGCCATTGAAACATGGGTGGCGGCTGATAAATATTAGGGTTAGGTTTTGATTTTTAATTTGTGAATGAGGGTATGGTATATTTATAGAAAAAGCAAGCGTAAACACTATTCATCCCGGGAATTCCAAACTCCGATTTAGACGCCGTAACCAGCGTACCTAGGGTTTATCCCGCGTTCCGGACACAATGGAACAGGTTTCGGAAGCTAATTCGGAAGTATGTGCGAGTTATGGCTATAAACGCTCAATTTAAATTAAACCGATTTAAGTCGATTTCTAGGCGTTTTAATTCGTACCGGACAAACGGTAAATCCAAACGACTTGAAATTTGAAACCTTACAATAATATCACATTACGGATCCGATGAAACTTGTTTCGTCGAATTCCGAGACTTTTGAAAAATGGCTATTTTGACTCGCCAAATTTAAATTAAAAACGATTCGATGCGTTTCGAGCTGCCACGATCAAATGATAACTCCGATTGACACGAAAATTGAAATCCGGTAATAACTAACTATTACGGATCCAATGGAACTGGTTTCGTTCAATTCTGAGACTGTTCAAAAATTGGCTATTTTACAGTCGATTATTAAATATTAAAATATTCAATTTTCACAAATTAACTTTTAATTCGATTTTAAAAGTTCTAAAATATTTCTATAACTCCAGTATGATTAAATAAAATTTTCCAAATTATTTTCAATCATATTTAACTCAATTTTCAATTATTTCCATAATTTCGCATATTAAATTATCGATTTAATTATTCAATTAAATCCAAAAAATTCAAATAAAAATTTATTTGACTTATAAATTCACTTATTAATATTTAAAATTAATTAAATATTCAATTTTTTTATTATTAAAAATTCTGGGTCGTTACAATCTTTCCCCCTTAAAAGAATTTCGTCCTCGAAATTACAAGTAAGAAAAGTTACAAAATCTATTAACTTTCCAAAATTCATAATTAAACTTCTTACAAATCTTTACTAAGTTTTGAAATCATACTTAGTTATCCTTTCAAAAACAACTACTATTGTTTAACTTTCAATTCCAAATCAAAGTTTAAAGTTTTCAAAATTTTTCCAAAATTTTCTCAAATTTTTCTAACGCCTTAAATTTTCGGAAAAATTCGCCATAGTCTCCTTTGCGCGGCTCGATCCGAAAAAAAATGACAGTATATATATCACAAATATACATCTCATCAAGTAATGAGGCATCCCGAAGGGAAAAAAAGTGTAAAAGTGCGATATTTAATCCGAGATATGTACCTTATATTTTATTAGCAAGCATATACGGCTAATATAGCGCAAAAGCGAACTCCAAATGCGAAGCAAACGCGATCCGCACCTACTAATCACTCAACAAACAACATGAGAACATGCACATATGCAAATAATCTCAATATACAACATATAGCAACATAACAACTACATAATATAGCAAATGCAATATATATTCAACCATCAACCAACTACATTCCATAACCAACAATATTCATTTATATTCTCATTAATATTTAATGAATTAGTTTTCACTTTAAATCACATTTGATTTATTTACATTGGATTTTATCAACATTCATTTTCAATTCAATTAGTTTTCATTCACTAATTAAATCCAATTCACTTTCAATTCTATTCAAATTTATTTACTTTCCATTTGAATTCAATTACATAGCTCAAGTTCATATCCATCACTTAACTTAATTAATTTAGTTTGATACCAATATCAACTTCATTCAACAATTCTTAAGTTATACTTCCATTTAACTTGAAATTCACCTTTATTTACAACTCATATTCATATAGCTTCACTTCTTATATATATAAGTTTATTTCACGATTGTAAATCACTTTAATTATAATTCAATTCTTATAATTCATTTGCTTATACAATTACTCTTTTATTTAGATTATTCAAACAACTTAACAATCAACTTATACATACTTTAATAATTTCAGAAAAATTATTCCTTTATATATAAAATATAATCAAGTAAAATTATTTCATTTACCCAATTTAAAAACAATATCGTGTCGAATTGTTCTATTCAAGTGTTTAGAAACTCCTTCGGCTCAGTTTCGAGGCTGTGCTGACGAAAGTTCATATGCCACTCAATAAACCAATCATCACAATATAAAACAATTTTTATATTCACTAACAAATACGCACTCGTATCTATTATTACACTCAAACTCATTCTAGAGTACTGCTGACTCTATCTCTAATGAATTAATACCCAACAGAACCATGGTTGTCGCTTAACCAACAGCTCTGATACCAAATGTAACGTCACGGAATTTTCGTTCTTCGAAAAATCCGACATCGATACTCACTTTATCGACTGCCGAGAAATCAAAGGCCGAAAACCGAGATGTTATGGGTTTTAAAAAGAATTTAAGAAAAGAAAAGAGAAGAAGAGAGAAAAAGAAGAAACAAGAAGATAGAAAATTTTAAAAATAGAAGAAATAGAAAGAAAAAGAGAATAGAGGAAAAAGAAAACAAAAGACAGAAAAGAAAATAGAGAATTTGAAAATAGAAGATAGAAGCATTTTAATAATAGAACGGACAGAAAGGAAACAACAGAACAACAACAGAATCTCACAATTCGCAGCGGAACAACATATAATAATAAATGAAAAATCTTTAAACAAAGAACTATATCAGTTATTACATTTCATCACATTATATTACATTACATCAAATCATCAGAGTGTACAACAACATACAACATCAAACAGTGCAGCGGAAAAAGAAATACTATATACTAGTAATACGCCATGCCATCCAGCTTGCCTCTAGCAACTCCAGAATATCCAGAATATCCTGATAAACCTAACTCTTAACTGCCCGTGTGGAAATTGGTGGGCACCCAGAGTTTAGGAAGGAAAACAATAAACTCCAAGTCAGTCATGTGACTGGTGTGAGAACTCAAAACAGTTTATTTATTTTAAAATCAAAAATAAAGGAATATTTTTAATTCAATTCGCAATGCTTTTAAAAAATGAGACTACCATAAGGCCTCCCGCACACACACACAATGCAAACGCAGAATCGGAGGAGATTTCTCCTTATGATAGTCAAAGATGCTTGATACGCATTTAAAATAACATTTGATATTATTACTAGTGCATAGTGTAGAGAAAAATTCATTTCGAAAGTAGAATATAAATCTTAGCCAACATAGACATTTCGAACTATGCCTACTATAGCTACCATCCAAACAGTGGTGACCACCATAAGTGAATGGCAGGTTCTACAACTAATACCGTACAAGTTTCGTATTGGGAATTGGATTTCCAACAAATGGTCAGGCCAAGGAACTTCCCATTGCCACTGAGAATGCCTCTGGATGGACATCCCCGAGAACCAAACCGGATCTCTGCCAACACAAGGCCGGGTTACCCCTAACTGGGTAACTACTGACACGAGCACGCCATTCCCCGGTCCTTTAGGACCTTTTCAACCGAGCGCTCGATATCCAATTCACACAATCATAAAGTGTTTTCAACATGAGTAAGTATCTGGGCTCCATACCATGATACCACCCCTTTCCAGAAGGAAATGCACATACCCTAAGGGGAGCTACAGCAACCCCTAATAACCTTGCCGCATCTTTCCTGTTTTGACCATTTCCGGGATGTGAGGCTCGACGAATTCACGTCCACAAAAACATACTTTATACAAAAGCCATGCTTTGGGTCAATAAATGATCAACACAATGATCACTAAGATAGACGATCAAATAAATGATCCTATCACAAATAATCAACACAATGATCATTTCAGCATCACTCAGCATGTCACATTACCAAACTGGGAATATATCGCTGATAACTTCAACTATATAACCTTTGAGCACATACGTCTCAAAGAAGGGTGTTAAGCAAAGAATAAATTCTCCGCCACCAACAGAAATATATTTGAAAGAAATCGGCTTTATATCTCAAATTGTAATGTCAGACATACAATCCATACAAGTTTGTTCCGGGCTCGAACAAAACCGAAGGCACTTACAAAGAAGTCCTTGCAATCCGGATATTCACAATCCTGATCGGATTTCCCATCACTTATGGAATCTCTATACCAGGACGACCCAGTGCAGAGACAATCGATAGGTCATCCTATCGCTCTCGCAAATACCGGTCTTCAACACCGATCTTCAAATGCAATTCACGTCGTATCACATATTCGGAATGGGTTATACGACCCCATGGTCCTTTCCCGGTTAACCCGAATAGTGAGCGCTTATTCAAAAATAAGTGTGCATTCAAATTCAAACAATCATATCAAATACCCAATCAAAGGGAAATATTGATAGTCGGCTATTGAACTATCAATGGATATGCATACATCACCAGATTCCAAATAATTTTCCAAATTATTTATTTTCCAAAATATCTTTACAAGATATAAAATTTCAACACTTCAAAAATAAATCAATATTTATTTTCAAACAAATTCCACTTTTCACATATAAATTCCATAATGAATTTATATTTCAAAATATCCATGCATATTCGATTTCAATAATTCATTTCAATTTATCTTCAAAAAGATAAATTCTAATTATTCACTTCATATTGGAAAACATTTCCATCCTTATCAAAAATAAGTAATCGACAAATCTTTTTATTTTCAACCTTTGAAAATATTCAATATACTTAAATCGAATTAAGTATATTATTCATTCTTTAAGGGAAATCATTCTCTTAAACATTTTTATTTGGGCCAAAACGAATGTTGCGTAAAACATCGTTACACGTCCCAAAATCACTAGTATAGGGATTCGAAATTAAATAGATATATAAATCCCAATACTATACAACCCATTTCCTTTCGGAAATCATTTACTATAACAACAGTGTTATAGTCCACCATTTCCTTTTATTTCTCGAAAACGTCTATTTCAACAATAAATGTTGAAATCTATGATTTCGAATCTCAACACAATTAAAACATCGTTAAATCGTTTTAATTCTATTTAAAACATTCACATTCAATACATTTTCTTTAACGTATTATTCACTATTCAAAAACGTGAATATACTTCATTAACAAATTTCATCCTTTCTATTCATTTTATTTTAAAGGATTATTCACTGTCTAAAAACGTGAATATAACTCCATTTATAAGTTATAACAATTAACTTATCAAAATAAGTCGTTTGCGAATTTATAAAACAACGTTTATAAATTCCATTTCCATTTATTTATAAAAACTTCCTTTTTATAAATTCCTTTATTAACATATTCCAGTTTATAACTAAATTATAAACTAAACGTTCATATTATAAGTTAAATACTTATAAAATGATTATTTTATAAAATCGTTCTTTTAAAGACCTTCCAATTTATAAATCTTATAACTTATAAGATCCATTTATTTAACCAATCTATTCTTCAAATAATTTCACCAAATTTATAAATTTTACTATTTATAAATTTCATTTATAACTTCACAGTTTATAATTCTATAAATTTCATTTAAAATTCATTTTCCACTTCATTCAAACACTTATAAAAACTCGTTTTATAATCTCCATATATCGATTTATAAATATCTATTTATAAATCTCCTAATATAAATCCATTTATATTATGCTTTTAAAACGTCTTTAAATTCCTTTATAATTTCACCATTTTGATTTATAAAATAATCAAATTTTATAAATCCTATATTTAAACTTTTCGCAATAAATTCAAAAATCCCATTTTTAAACTATTTTATAACATCATTAACCCGTATTTTCAAAAATCAATCTTTTAACTATATTTCTCAAAAATCATAATTTTATAACTTCTAAAATTATATAACGTTTATTTATTTAAATGGATCAATTCCAAAAATATTTTTATATTTTCAAAAATCACTTTGAAAATCATTTTAAAATCCCAAAATCTGGGTCCAATGATGCTACACACCAAATAGTCAATCACGACTACAACGATATCATATATCGATATGATAATCCATCAAATATCAAAATATCTGAAAATCAAATAAAAACTGTTGAGGAATCCAGTTGGATCCCTCCAACCTGTTTCCTGCATCCAAAAACATTAGCACAATACCAATTTCGCTCCAGTACGAAATTATCGCGGTACATGTTTTTAATAAATATTATCCGCTTAATAACGGCGTAATAGGGTCTCATCCGCTAAACAAAAATGCGGGAAATCAACAACTGCAATATATACATATGCCAATATATATATATTGATATTATATATATATAATACCAATTTCACTGTTTATGAAATATTCGCGGTATATGTTTATATTAAATAACATCCGCTTACTAACGGCGCATAATGTCTATTTTAACAATCAATAATTTACAGTCATCATTCAAACATGCATTCAAATATTTTAAATCTAACTATTTAAAATAAAATCGAAATCTATTCGATTGAGTGAGAAGTTCTCACCTTGGTTTTAATTTCCGTTTAAGCTTTTATTTCGAATAAAATTAAATGCGCGTTTAATTTTACCCGAAATTCTCACTAACTCCAAACGACTCCAAACCAACTCCATCGCGTAGTGCTCGTCCATACGATTCCAACGCAACTGGATTTGCATTTTTTCGACCTCGTATGAAAAAGTTATCAATATTTGAAGTTTACTCGAATTTTATACTTAGCTTTATAACATAATTTATAAAATTTATAAACCTATTCAATTCTAAGCCATAGGATCCTTGCACCCCCTGATCTCCACCCTAGAACGCAACCTTCTCCTTCCCTCCACATACACGCACGCAACTTCTACAGGTTTGAGGCCGTTCAACTTGAACCCATTCACTAATACTAGGGTTTAATCTTGCTCGCTCAATACTCGATGAAAATTCATCAAACCACTTGCATTTTGAAGCTCCTCTCCCCCTCTAGGTTCGGCCCCAACCCCATGATGCTCGGCCTCCAGGTTTGCTTGGAAATGCGTGCGTAAGTTGCAAGTTTCTAGCTCGATTTGCCGCCAATCCGAAGCTCCAAACACGATCATAGCCGTTGATATTGTAGATCTTGATGTGCTCTATAACTTTCTAGTTTAGAGTTTGTGATAAAAGTGAATGGATTTCGAGATATGAGAGGGGAAAGAAGGAGAAATGCTGGCCATTGAAACATGGGTGGCGGCTGATAAATATTAGGGTTAGGTTTTGATTTTTAATTTGTGAATGAGGGTATGGTATATTTATAGAAAAAGCAAGCGTAAACACTATTCATCCCGGGAATTCCAAACTCCGATTTAGACGCCGTAACCAGCGTACCTAGGGTTTATCCCGCGTTCCGGACACAATGGAACAGGTTTCGGAAGCTAATTCGGAAGTATGTGCGAGTTATGGCTATAAACGCTCAATTTAAATTAAACCGATTTAAGTCGATTTCTAGGCGTTTTAATTCGTACCGGACAAACGGTAAATCCAAACGACTTGAAATTTGAAACCTTACAATAATATCACATTACGGATCCGATGAAACTGGTTTCGTCGAATTCCGAGACTTTTTGAAAAATGGCTATTTTGACTCGCCAAATTTAAATTAAAAACGATTCGATGCGTTTCGAGCTGCCACGATCAAATGATAACTCCGATTGACACGAAAATTGAAATCCGGTAATAACTAACTATTACGGATCCAATGGAACTGGTTTCGTTCAATTCTGAGACTGTTCAAAAATTGGCTATTTTACAGTCGATTATTAAATATTAAAATATTCAATTTTCACAAATTAACTTTTAATTCGATTTTAAAAGTTCTAAAATATTTCTATAACTCCAGTATGATTAAATAAAATTTTCCAAATTATTTTCAATCATATTTAACTCAATTTTCAATTATTTCCATAATTTCGCATATTAAATTATCGATTTAATTATTCAATTAAATCCAAAAAATTCAAATAAAAATTTATTTGACTTATAAATTCACTTATTAATATTTAAAATTAATTAAATATTCAATTTTTTTATTATTAAAAATTCTGGGTCGTTACAGTATATCTGTAAATCCAACTCAAGTGAAATATCAACTGAAATCCAAGTAACTTGAAGGATGTTTGGGATAACCATCCCCCTAAGGATCTACAGAACTATATACAAGGTAGAAACATACACTATAACACCGTGATCTCTTCAAATTAATTTATATTTCAAAACCAAAATATCATTTTCACTTCAATATAAAAATAGATATATATATATATATATTTTGAAAATTTTATAAAGTATTTATAATTTCCTCAAGTTCCACCGATCACTTCAAAAATCAACTCGACTTTCCTATTTAGATTAAATTAAATCTCAAATTCAATTTCCATTCAATTTAATCTTCTAAAGAAAAAATTCAAATTTTATCAATTTCAAATACAGATCTGAATCACAATTTAACTATTTAAGTCCCGTATTTTAAAGCTTCAACATTTCAAACTAAACCTAACAGTTTCATATAGATCTTGATTTAACTTAATTATTACTTATTCTTGAAATATCCACTCAACATTACTTATATAGCCTTATATTACAATTCATTATATTTGCCTTCAATTTCTTTAAATGTGAATATTCATTAAATCACTAAAGTAAAGTTATGTTATGAACTATATTTTAAGTTTTCAAATTCAATAAGTTTCAAATTTGATTTAATTAAACAAAATTATTAAATTATTAATTAAATGTCATTCCAATCAATTCAACTTTATCTTCCTTAACATATACAAACATTGGAAATCTATTTAAAATAAAATACTTAAACATATTCTATTAATTAAATCAAACTTCATTAAATTAAAGTTTACTATTAAATCTACTTTGCATTAAACATATTTATATATAAAAATATTTCCAATATTAACTAAAACCCTATATTTCTCCTAAAACGATAGAAAATCATTTCAAAATATTTATATATGGACCAACGGTGTCTGTATATACTTCTATCACATGGTTAAGTGGTACGGATATTTATCATTTCAATCTGTAATTAAGTGTGTGTGTGTGTGTATACGGGTAGATATCATTTCGACCCGTAATTCCAATTCAGTTCAAATGAAAATCGCTTGGGTTTATCATTTCAACCCATAACGATTTTATCCTATTCTAAAGTCCATTCGGGTATGTATCATTTCAACCAATAGTGAATTCTATACTAACAGGGAACTTGCAAAGTAATTGCAGATAATAAAATAATAGCAGGCATATGTCATCAGTAATTTAAATAAAATATAAACAACAGGATATGGTGTCATATCCCACAGGTGAACAGTTACAGATAATAGCATATATAACAAAATAACTACAACATTATATTTCAATTGTCGTTTCAATTGAAATCAAATTTAATAAAATACAAGAACGTTAATCGTGAGTGATTGCTCACCTTTCTAGGCTAGAGATTTTGGCGACTTGACAACATACGAATTGGATCACAATCTTGACCAACGCATAGTCCAAAAAATAACTCAAAGCAAAGTAAGATTTGAACGCGAATTGGACGAACAAGGCTGATGATCAAGAATTGATAAAACAAATCAGAACTGGATCGATGAAGGTAAAAGGTATATTGGTGGATTTATATACTAAAGTCAAACATATAAAATAAGTTGTATGCTATAATTAAAACAATATTAGTTATAAATTTAGTATCGACGAAATTAACTTAAGTCCAAAATAGTATGTATATATATAAACAAATATATGTAAGATATTTATATATATACCACCCACTACATTCATGTTACTCAAATGTATACAGACCCATTATAAATCTATGCAGACCCATCAGCATACAAGTATAAGTTATATAGTAACCTTTATAATTATGTTATGACTCACACTTTAAAATATAATTGTAACTATCTATAAAAAAATATATATAATAGGTTTTCGACCATGAATATATGCACAGCCTTTACAAAATATATGCACAGCCTTTTGCAAAATATATGCACGGCCTTTTAAATCTCCAAATATCTACAAATCCTCACTGCTGTAAGCTAACCTACCCACTGCAACATGCAACTACCTACATATGATTATTTATGTATTATTTTAAATATAAAGTAACGTGGCTATAACACAAATATAAACTTTTATACTAATATATCTTTACGTATCAGTTATGCGCATAATTACAGTGACATATGTAGCATACATTTTTATCGATAATAAAATTTATTACTGCAAACGATATATGTAATAAATTTGAATATAACCAAGAGATTATAATAAAAGGACTGAATGTAAAACCCATGTGTTAAAACGCATACATTAAAACTGTAAAATACATATACTTATATATATGTGAACATATTATTTATATAAGACTTGTTGCAGAAAAAATGATCAATTTAAAAATAATGATATAAAGCTAAATATATTCAGCTCTTACAATTATATATACAAACAAATATGCAGACCCTATATGTAAAATATGGCTAAATATGCACACATGCTCATGTTTATGTAACCAATTGTATGTTGATAAGTGTGTATATAACAATTGTATATATAAGCTATTTACAAATCATCAGCGTACTATATATATATAAGACAACTTGTAATAATTCGTATGAATTAATACACACATATATATATATATATATATATATATATATATAAGTATAAAAAGGTAAACAGACTATAGCTTTTAACTTTTAGGTAAATACAACACAATATATTTATAATATAGATATTACCTTGTATAAAAGAATTGGAAAGGTTGCAGAGTAAAGGAGAAAGGTGGGGTTCGGAAAATAAAGGAGGAGGGGACTGCTATCTACAAGCATGCGAAATATTTTTTTTTTTTTCAAATAGAACAAAATGAGCAGCTGAATGGAGAAGAAGGCCACCTATATCCTTTGTTGTATTCTCTCACAAGCAACACCAGATGACTGAGAAGAGAAAGTGAAAGGACAATGACAAATGTAAAGATTTATATTGGGAATATCAAGGCCAAATGTGAATAAATATAAAGGTGAATAAAGTGGGCCGTTTAAAATTTAATGAATGCAAAGTAACGTATAACGTTTAATGAACGCAAAAATAACATACCGATATAAATGTAAAGTAACGAATATGGAAAAATTCAAGCGCAAATAAATGAAACGAAACGTACACAAATAAATGAAAACCAATGAAGTTTAAAAGGCAATAATAGTGTAAATGTGAACCATTGCCACATAAACAAATAAAACGTATGCAAATCTTTTACCGGTTATGTAATGGTAACGGTCATCCTTAATTGAGCTGAATAATAAAAGCAAATTTCTATTGTTTGAGCACCACGTTTCAAAATTGAAATGTAAAGTAAAAATATAATGGAGGAAAGCAATTGAAAAATAAATGAAAAGCTGCACGTTTTAGGCCTATCCACTTTCTTTTGAACGAACATGTGTATGCGTTGCATTTTGTTTCAGTCTTAAGATGAAAGCAATATTATAAAATGTTATAAAGAAATGTATGGAATTAAATATAAGCAGTTTTAGTGGAAAGAAATGAACGACTTGAGTGACCAAGTGACGTGAAGATTTTTAATACATACAAAACATATATATCAAAATTTTGAAGCACGAACGAAACAGTGGAAAAAAAAGAAAGTATAAATAAAAGGTCAGGAAAAGTAGCAATGAGTATATATGTTAGAAAAGTCATAATTTTATTAGCAACGGTCATCCACTGATTTGGCTTCCTTATTCAAGCGAATAAATAATATGGTCCAGCTGTAATGTTTCAAATTTTGAAATGAAGGAAATAGAAATGGAACATGTTGCAAAAGGAAGGCCACACATAAATGGAATAAAACGTTAACCATGAAACGTGCCACATTCAATGGAAACAAACTGAAATGATAACGTCAAGCGTGGGAATTAAGGACAATAAAGTAGAAAGTATGAGAAACGTAAAAGTGAATAAACGAATGAATGCAAGCTAAAGATATATATATATATATATATATATATATATATATATATATATAAAATGATGTAAAATATTATATTTCTGCCAGAGAAAGAGAAAATGTTTGGAATGGAATAAATAGGGAAGGAACAAACCCGAAATGAAATAGCAACAGATAGAAAATTAAAGAGCTACAACATGAATACAGGGAGTAATAAAGGCAAGGTATTGATTGGTTTGTAACTGATGTAAACTTTGAACGGACAGAAAAATAAAATTTATGGTAACCGTCGATTCCCTTGATGTCATGCAAATTTCTAAATTAATCATAATTATACGTAATCCAAAAAAAAATCAAAATTTTATTATTAATAATTTCTCAAAAATCCTATTCAATACGTTATAAGCCAATTAAAAATTGCTAAAATTTTATGGGTCGTTACACTCTCCCCCACTCAAAACTTGTCATCCCCGAAAAGGAACAAAGTAGGAGAATATAAACAACCAGATAAAAAATTAGACTTTAAAAAACAAATTAAACAATTTATTTAAAACCATATGCTTTTTTTATTTAAATTAATTCTCATTTTATTAAATCCATTCAATTAATTATGAGATCAATTATTTATAAAACACTAGAATTTTTACTAATAAACCAGGTAGTATATAGATAAACAATATTTTAAAGGATATATTCAAAAGAAGGAAAGAAGGAAAGAAGATAGATTCGAAAAAGAGAATATAGGTGAATAAATAAAGCTGAGTAGATAAAGTAGATTCAAAAGAACAGTATCGGGCATGAACAATTAATTCAAACCATAAGAATTTCAATTTCAAATATTAATACAAATTATTTTTGTTGGAAATACCTTTATAATAGAATACTTTTATATTGAAACCAATTTTTCTTTCAAAAATACTTTTATAACTCGATGTTTCAACAAGTTTATCCTCGTTCTTGCAGACTCTGGCCATGTGTTGATCAGGGGCAAAGCTAGAATTCTTCAAGCACTTAGTAGGCCTGTTTCAACACCCAGTGAAAATACTTGAAAAACCCTCAAAACCGATATGGAAAGTACAATCCAAAAAAACAACCAAACCAAAACCTTTGTCTAACCATGGTTCGCAGATACACAATGGTTACGCCTGGATCCCCCAGGGAACAATCCATATCCGTAAGCTTTCTCAGCCCTGTGAGTTACACCATGATGACTAGTAGAGTGCAGGATACACAATGGTTACGCCGGGATCCCCCAGGAAACATTCCGTACACCTAGGCCGTCTCAGCCAGGCGGTTTCTCTACTAATGCGACCTACATAGAGTGCAGGATACACAATGGTTACGCCAAGATCCCCCAGGAAACAATCCATACCCCTTGGCCAGCTCAACCAGGCAGTTACGCTATGTAGTCGCGCTCGTAAGAAAAACTGTGGGTTACGCCACAGGGAGACACTCGAGTATCACATCCGAAAAACGAAAAATCAGAGAGAATAATATCAATAAAATGAATCCACAATGTGGCCACAAAGCGGATATCAAGCAGAAGGCACTTCCCATATCTTTACTTCGAAAATATATATATCATATAGTGCCTTTCAAATCACTTTGAAATGTCATACTTATATAAAGTCCATTATATAGGATTTCATTATCAAATCGAATACTTTCCAAAATCAATAGTATATCAAATCATACTTATATAGACTTCGATTATATAAGATATCTCTTTCAAAATTGAGCATCTTTCTTATACAGATCCATTTTATATAAGTTCGATAACTTCCAAATCAAGTATTTAGTAACATAACGTTCTCAAATTTCAATCTATTTCAATATCAATTCAATTTCAAAATCATATATGATTTCACCAAATCATTTCTTCCAAATTAAATATCTTCGGTTTCAAAGTTTCCAAAATGATAGGTTTAGAAAACAATTCCAGATTCCAAATTAACAATATTCAAGTCAAACAATTCATTTCCAAAATCATCATATAAGTACTGGGTTTTACATTCCAATCTATTTTCAGAACCAAATGTTTTCTCAAAATCAATTACACCCAAAATGGTTTCCAAATTTATAACTATCCCTTTAAAAGCTTTAAACTATTTATTTCTATATGAAAAATCCAATTTTCCTTTGCAAATTATTTATTTAACAAAAGTTTCAAATTTACTTAAGTCATACTCTTCATACTTTAAACATACAAAACTAAACTTATAATCTTTATCAAATATATTATACTCTTCGAAATTTCTTAGTTTTAAAATTTTAAACCTTGATTTCGAAGTGCTAGAACCTTCAAAATAGTTGGTTAAAATAAATTTCAAATCCAAGAGTTGGAAATCAGCAACAAATCAGTAAATTAATTATTATAAATAGAGTTATACTAAATCAAATCGAAACTAGGGATTGAACACCGGATTCCTTTAAATTATTTCAAATATATATACATATATCTTTCGAATATCGAATTATACTTCGGAATTTGAAATCAAAATTTGTTTCACAATATCACTCGCATAGCAAAACTACTAGAGTGGCCTCTCCCCTACTTTGACACTCGAAAATCAATGTCGATGATGCATGCACTCATCACCGAAATTATTTCACAGCGACAAAAGTGAGTTCTGGACTTCCATTTTCTTGAAACTTCTTTAAAAAAATATCTTCGAAATCATTGGAATTCATTCAAATCCATTTGAAACATTTCTTATTCGGAAAATATCTTTTAAATCGTATTATTATATTATTATTTTCCAAAATCTTAAAACCAATTTCAAAACACCGGAATTCAATCTCTTGAATTTCAAATTAAAACCCTTCAGTTATAAATTATTTTTATATAAATCCATTTCTTATAAAATCTTCAAGATTTCAAATCCTTTCGAAACTTTTATATATAGAATAACATATCTTATTCGTTTTATATATAGGTATATAATCCTTATCTAAAACATTTTCTCCTTTATGTATAAAATAAAATCATAGTTACCCAAATAAAAATTTCGGTATATAAACAAATTTAAAATACAAACAAAACCTGATTTTCAAAGGATGATTCAAGAATAGATTTCAAACAAAGATAGAGATTTAAATTAGAGGAACTCTAATCAATAGAATCATGATTCGAAGATAGACTCGATCGAAGATGAGATAATTAAATTACAAAATAGAAGATGTATATACTTCTATAAATCGCGGGCGACCTTAACCTGGTCAACCATGACTTCAGGAATATAATCGATGCGGAATTCCAAAACAAATCGACATTCGATCGCCAAAGATAGAATTCGGCATATCAAGGTATAACCGCATCGTAAATCGAGGATACAGAAATCATCGGTGAATCAATGCCATTTGTAAAGGTGTTTTCACCCCCTTTACAAATCATTCAGCGGAGTTATGGGATACTCCAGAATCAAACGAATATAAATAGGGAGAGACAAGAATGAATTTCGAAACTGAGGGACATTCCAAAATTCAAAGGAACTTCCAATAAAAAAAAAGGAGTTCAAGCCCGAACGAAAGTGATTCCGTAATTAAATTTTCCATACATGCTAAATTTTCCTAGAGCAAAGCTCTGATACCAACTGTAACGACCCGATATTTTCAACTATTTGCATCCGCACAATTCGGACTTGAATTGCTCAAAATATCAGATTGTTAATTTAAATTTGGCAAACTTAGCATATACAGTAAATAAATCAATCACAGAATCACGGATACAGAGTAGTACAATAATACGCAGTGGAATAAATGAATAGTAGTTTATGAAGCTACTATATAAACATCAGAGCTAGGAATAAAATACAACAGAATATCTCAGATGTAGTGAAGTCTCCAGTACGAGCAGATGACTTCTCTAAACTAATCAATTGGATGACTGAAAGGATAGATAGCTGGATCTTTAAGCAAAGCTCCAACTTCGAATGTGAGTCTCAAATGTTGTATCACTCAGTCTGACCCGAGCGTAAAGCAAAACAAAAAAACACTCGAGTCAAGATTAACATTCTGATATCTATAAATCCAACTCAAGTGAAATATCAACTGAAATATAATTAACTTAATGGATGTTTGGGATAACCATCCCCTAAGGATCTAAAGAACAATCTACAATGTAGAAATATACACTATAACACCATGGTCCTTTCAAATTAATTTATATTTCAAAACCAAAATATCATTTTCACTTCAATATAAAAATAGATATATATAGATTTTGAAAAATTTATAAAGTAAAGTATTTATAATTTCCCCAAGTTACACCGATCACTTCAAAAATCAACTCGACTTTCCTATTCAGATTAAATTAAATCTCTAATTTCAATTTCCATTCAATTTAGTCTTCTAAAGAACAAATTCAAATTTTATCAATTTCAAATACAGATGTAACAACCTGGGTTTTCGCACCAATTAATTATCGTCATTAGACGATTAAAATTGCTAGCTAATTGCTATTGGGAGTTTTTAATCGGGTTGTGATTCTTTTAAAAAAAATTGAAGGTTATGTGAGCTTTAAATATAATTTTGGCCCATGTTTCTTTTTCTTGGGGCTGTGATTATTATCAAAAGCAAATACACGATCCTCCCTTTCATTCGCTTTCGCAATCCCTAACAAAATAAACAGAAGAAAAAAATTGGCGGCTCTGTTCTTTTCTTTGTTCGATCAAAATTAGGGCTTTCGTTCCTTCGTTCCAAATTAAGTTTATTGATTTGAAGTGCCACTTGTGGTAGATTGAATGATACTTCGTTTGCTTTCTTTGGTTAATTTCTTGGCTGCTTCAAATTTTCGAATGCATTAACTTGATTGAAAGATTGGATCGTGCTCGTCGAAATTAGGTGAGTAATTTCCACTCACACCTCAAATTCAACTGTGCTTCGGCCATTCGATTTTTGTTTAAACGTTGATGATTTTTTCCGACTTGGTTTTATTTTTATTTGGCTTCGGCCTTGATTTTGTGTATGCGATTCCATGATTTTGTCCAGTAGCTCACGGCTTCAACATGATTTCTGACTTGGTCATCTCAGTACTGCTTGAATTTCGTGGCTACCACGGCTTTGGTTTGACTTCGGTCATATGATTTTGTGTATCGGCCTTGACTTAGTTATACTTTGTTATACATTGCATATATTTTCTGATGTTGTCACTTTGTATATTTGTTTGCACTGCTTTTCAGTGACATTTGCTTACTGTGCCTTGTTCTTTGTTGTAACTGGACTTGTACTTGTAGTCTTCATTGTGTACCTGAGTCTGCATTGTCGTGTTACTGCGAGTTGTATTACTTGCATTCATATCCTTTAATGTTTTAACCTTGCACTTTTCGGTTTCCTTTGTAAGCCATTGTTGCCTCGGGTTTGAGTTTTGCTTGTCTTGGAGTTTCAGACCTGTATCCTTTGTGCATTGTTGCTATTCCTTTATATGCTATTCTGGTTTGTACCTTTAGTCTGATTTTCACATGTTCACTACCTATATGTGTTTTTGTATGTTTGTTTATAGCCGATGTGCACTGTTTGGTCTGATGCTCCAAGTTCCCACCTCTGATCAGTTGCATTCTTGCCATGATGTAGCTTGATCTTTGTTCAAGTATGTTTTGGTTACTGGTATGTTGATTCGGTCTTGTACCTGTGGTCCATTGAGTTTGAACATCCACTGTGTTGATTCATTAATCTAGCTCGACAGTTGTGGGTTTCATGTACATTGTCACTACATATATGTTTGCATATCAACTTGTTGAAGTCACTTTTTCTTGTATCACGCAATTCTGGTCTTTTGCTTCCTGGACCTGTTGCACTATAACTGTTGAGGCAGTGGAATTGATATTTGAATCTTCATTTTCTCTTCATTATTAAGGCTATACTTTTGTTTGCTGCATTTTGTAGTTTCTTTTAGCTTTGGGTTTCACTGACCACACATGTACATGCTTGCATCTTTGAAATTGGTTAGATGGTGCCATTTGCTTTTGATTCATTGATCTTTTGCGTATTTCATCACTGTAGTGGCGAGGCAGTGCACATGAGCATGTATTGCAGCCAAACAGAATTGACTTTTTAATTGATTATTTCAATTGCTTGAATTGTTTCGTGTGTCCAATTCAATATATTTTGAAATTGTATTTTGATTTGGTTTAAATTGATTATTTTGTTGCTATCTGATTATCTAATAAATAATTAGATTATGCATTTTCTAATTATCGTATCGATAGTTAGATTTTGTTGTTTATGCTGTTCACTAACTTGGGTTTTGCTTTGGACACTTGCTGTTAATTGCTGTTTAGGAAATTCTGTTTTTTTTCTAAATTATCTTCATTGATAATCCTTTTATTTATCTTTGTTGATGATTTGAATTTGCTGATTTTTTGTTTAATGCTGTTACGTGTTATATTTACCGTTATCCGATTTCCTTATTGAAGGATTAGATATGCGAGATTTATTGTGATTGTCGTCTAATTATTATTTAATTATTATTGCTTTCGTGCATTAATAACGGAGTTTGAATTAGACTGACCCGTGTATTATTTTCTTTTGAATTAATACTCGGGCCAGACCGAGTTATTTCAGGCTGTTGATATCTCGCTTTGGGATGCTGCTTGAGCTATGAAGTCTCTTCATATCTTTTGGAGTCGTTGGTGTTATTTTATAGGATGATATGTATTCATGTATATTATTTACAATAATGTACTTGTATATGTAACTTCCAATGTCGACAGTTGTAATTGTATCACATGTATTGTGTCACATGTATTGTAACTGACTTCAGTTATATATATATATATATATATATATATATATATATATAAGATTTTATATTATCTATGTTATGCGTTTAGCTTATCTGTGTTTTTATTATACATGTTGTCCTAAACTATTATGAACCATCGTAGTTCGTTTTACACTGGAATTGAATATGTCGATGGGAGTAGATAAACAAAGAGATGAAATATATATATATATATATATATATATATATCACTCCTATCGAGATAACCAATACTAGTGTAAGGCCTAACTACGGATGGCCGCTCCTATCCAGCCTTATTCTTCATGATAACAGACAGTATTTCCTTTTAATACTCTTTGTTATTGTGAGCATAGAGGCGGGGCGTCACATTCATAATAACTTGCAGTTTATACAATGTAAATACCGCATCCATTCATCCATCATATCAATCATCAACATTTATCAATTTATCATCCAATTCAAACAATCACATCAATAAATAATAATTAATTACTGACAGTTAATTTTTCAAAAATGAATTAAATAACTGTTCAACTGTAGTTTATATGCAATAATAAATAAATTTGACTAGCATTTTTAATGGCAGTTTAAATGCAATAAATAAATAAATTAATAATTAACTGGCAGTTTTAAATGCAGAAATGAATTAAATAATGCGTAAATTAACTGAATGCAATTTAACTGAGAAAATGATGAAATATATGCCAAACAACTATAAATAAAAATTTAAACACATCATACATTAATTTAACAAACATAAGAAATTTTAGAAATTGTGAGTGGGCTAAAACACTCACCTTTTGAATTTAAATTGAATTTAAATCCAATTTAAACCCAAAAATTTGACCGTCTCCAAATTCGCCCAAACTAGCGTCAAAGTGTCTGGGATCTCAATACGAACCTAGCGGAGAAAACCGCGCATGAAACGGAGTTAGTATGTATGAGTTATGATTATTAGAACTAATTGAAATCGAGATTTACAAAAATAAATTAAACAAAAATAAAATACCGTGCCACATCCACTCTTCCCACGTGAAAAATGTGTATACTTCTTCTTGATTGCAAGCCTTGTTCCATAATTTTTCTTTTATTTCAATTTACTTTAATTTTCCTCCTTATTATACGAATGTATGTATTTTTAAAAGGTTTGGAAAAAAAAAGATTTGAAAAAGAAGATTTGAAAAAGAAGATTTGAAAAAGAAGAATTGAAAAAGCAAAGGACAAAAATAAGAATTGAAAATGGAAGAGAAGATCCAGATTTGAAAAGAAAGAAGAAAGTTTGAAATAGAAGAAAATATGTAGAGGAAGAATATTTGAAGGGGAAGGAAAAATTAAAATGAGATATAATAAGGAGATTTGAAGAAGAAAAAAGAAGAAGAAGGAGATTTGAATGGTGGCTAGGGTTTTATTTGCATCATATCGTATTTATAAGGTTAGAGTTAGGTTTAGGAACAAAGAGATTTGAAAGGAGATGCTGCTATTAATTAGAAATAAAGTAAATATGAACAACTTGGTATTGAAATATAGTAAATATGAACAGCCCTTTTTTTTAAAAGTAGCAGGTATTAAAAAGAGGTAATTATTAATTAGAAAGGGAATGAATATGGAGGGACAAAAATAAATGACACGTTTCGTTAGTTTGATTCTAAATAAATTAATTCCTACATACAGAAAAGTTTGAATACATCATATATATTCATACATTAACTGTGTGTCAAAATTGCTAAACATATATCAAGTACGATTAATTGGTGACAATATATAGGAATAAACAAGAATAAATGTATATGCAATCACATAAGGATCTAATAGGGAAGGAGATAAAATGTAACGACGTTGATTAATTCCATTTTCCCACTTTAGCCAATTTATTAATACGACATTTAATTATCATGCAAGCTGTATTATGACTAGAAAACATAAACAACAAACAATAAATTAATATGTATACAATATTACCTCACTTTTAAATTGTTTGACAAAAAAAATAAAAATAAAATCATGCTTTAGTAATTTGAAATTAAAATATTAAATGTTTATATGTATACACATGCACACAAACACACATACATGTGTCTATAAAGATTAAACCAAACTTATTAATTAATTCAAAGCATACTTCCATACCACATTAAATTGTCTAATGCATTTGTAAACTTATGTATACTTGAAGTCAAAAATACATATATACATATAAATTAAACCTTTTTACCTTAATGAAATTTATTTAATTTTTTAACAACACAAAACTGGAACACGACAAATTAAGCAATATAGTAATAAACCTTTAAGATCCTTAAATAAGGACATTTGAGATAATAAATTAGGTAACAAATTTAAATATTGTTGTAATCGAAATCAAAGCTTAGATTTATTAACGAAAAATTGTTAAGCATATGTAAACTTCTATTATAATTTATTAGATCAAGAACAAATAATTTATTCAACAAACTATTCAAATTTCATGATATATTCAATTCAAGATAAAGTGGCAATATGTGTATACAATATTTCTGTTTCAACACAAATGCAAATTATATATATATAAACTTTCAGATCTAAAAAAATGCAATTTGGTTTAAGAGTTTAAAATATGGATCTATAATTAAACATTCTTTTAATATATATATATATATATATATAATTGTTTTGATTTATCAAATTAAAAGTCAAATTAATTCATTCAACAAAAAAAAATTAAAATAAACAAATAAATGTTGATTCCCATTCTTAAATTCACTATTGATCATATTACCATCTTGGGTATCATTTATTTTAAACCTAAAATTTGCACTTTGTGACGCCCCACCTCTATACCCACGCTAGCCAAGAACACTACGGTGTAGTGCTGTCAACTAGCGCGGAGAATAAGGCTGTTGAGGAGCGACCATCCATGTAATTTCTTATCACACGGTGGCTATAAAATGATCTTCGGAAACAAATATAGAAGTAAGCATAACATGCGAATCAATCACAGATATCCATATCACAAAGGCGGAAAGAGATATGAATATATATCACATAAAAGTGTACATCAGAGTAGTGGTCTAAAAAGATCCACGATAATACAAAAGAATAGCAACGCGTGCTATACAAAAGAATACAACTATGAGTCTATGTCTCAAGTGTATACAACAAAAACTGCTAATCTAAACAGTTAGCCAAAAGTCAGAGTGATGAATCCCTGGGAAGAAGTCAAGCAGAAGCACCTGTAACATCTCGGCCTGACCCGAGTATTATTTATAAGAAAATAATAAACGGATCAGTCTAGCTATAAATATCAGATGACATGATATAAAATAAAAGATATGGCATAAACATAAAATATCCATACTGACATACTACTATAAGTATGCAAATAATGATCAACAGGAGATCAACCGATAAGAGATAAATCAATATCACAAGAATCTTCTCAAAGATCCAAAGAGGGCATCATACCCTAAACTTGTACTCATGACAAGTCAAAGAGATAAATTCCAGAAATCAACATAAGAAATCCAGAAATCATAAAAAGGGAAAGAGGCCTATCACATGACGGTCCGAAGACCATGGGGAGCTACCCCACATGTGTGAGTGGAATCACACAGATTGAGGTCAAGACTAACCAAAAAGCAGAAAGGTATGTGTGAATGGAATCACACAAGTGGTGTCTAGTCTAACCTTGCAATGAAAGAGACATCGCGCAATTGCTAGTCTAATTCATAAAGCGATCATCAAGATCAACGAGAAGTGTCAATTACACTAAGCTAGTAAATATAGAAGTTTAGCTTCATGTCCCATAACCACTTGCTTAACTTAAATATTTACGAACAAACTGTAAATCTTCACTAATAAAATTGTCACAAGAGGTTCAATCGAACAAGTCCAAGAATTAACCGACGAAGTGAACGCAAGCGTTTCATACCACTTGTTTTACTAAGTCGTTTAATTAGATTTCTCATCCGAGTGAGGTAAAGGCTTGTATATACTAATAGATTGGAAAACGGTTTAAGAAAAGAGCTTTGTTATTAAAAATAGAGTTGAAATTGTTTGTTAAAAGAGTTTTGATATTTACTACTAGTATTGAAACCTTTGTATTATAAAGTGACAAAACACATAAGCAAGTGTAGAAACAATCAGTCACAAAGATCGCATACGGAGATGCGAATAAAATCCAAGGAAATCAGCTCAATGTTTTTCAGATAAGATCCCCTACGGAGGGGGGGTCCAGGGGGGTGGCAACCCCCCAAGGTGGGGGTGCGGGGGCAACGCCACCGCTTACGGGGTTCGACCTGCCCGGTCAGGTCGCGGGGGTCCAGGGGGCAGCGCCCCGACCAAAACGGTACGACTTAGTGAAGATAAAATGAGGTCTAACGACCTAAGGACTCAAGGGTCTAACGACTCAGCGACTCAAGGGTCCAACGACTCAGCGACTCAAGGGTCCAACGACTCAGCGACTCAAGGGTCCAACGACTCAGCGACTCAAGGCTCCAACGACTCAGCGACTCAAGGCTCCAACGACTCAGCGACTCAAGGCTCCAACGACTCAGCGACTCAAGGCTCCAACGACTCAGCGACTCAAGGCTCCAACGACTCAGCGACTCATGGACGAACGACTTAACTCCGAACGACCTAAAAATGGCCAGAACGACTCAAGTGCAGAAAATTCAACAAAACGCTAAAAATTGGAGTTTTTTGCCAATCCAATCCAAACCAAATGCTAACATGCATGCAAAAATGATAGAGAATCATTCCCAACAGTCCAATATAATTATAGGCTAGAATTGTGAGATAAAAATCTCACCTTTGCACTAAAGTTTATGAAGATGAAGCTTGAAAGCAAGGAGAAGCAATCCAAAGCTTGAATCCAATATCTTCTACTTGAATTTGGAGTTGAATATTGGATTTGTAATTGAATTTGCTTGGAGTTTTAATTTCCCATTCCCTCCACCATTAATGCCAAAGCTTGATTAGTTAGGAAATTTATGAAGAGTGAGGAGAAGAGGGTTGGAACTTGGGCTTAATAGGCTAAACTAACCCAAAGTCCAAAGCGGGAAAAGTTAGTGAAATTTCACTAACTCCAAACCTATCGATGTTTATACTTAAAAAGTTGTAAACGACATTTCGAACTCAATGGAAGTGGTCTCGAGTCCTAATTTGACCGTTTGCAAAAAGTAGCTTTTCGGACCAAAATCCGATTAACGATAAAATATTTAAATAAAATATTTAAATATAAAAATCGATAAATATGCGGGTTGTTACACACTTCATCATCTTGTATTAATTTCATCCAATTTCTACTTATTATTATTTCTTAATTTGCATTCTATGACTTACTTTGCATACTTTTTCTTATTAATTTCTTAATTATCAAAACTTAAACTTTATTCCCCAAAACCATAAATTATTACTTAACATAAATCTACTCTTTTATTACTTTACGTTCACACTTCCGTTACTATCAAATAAATCACCAGTTACGTAATCATCAGATCAATATAAATTAATATTTTAAATGCTTACATTTATTCCTCTTATATGGTTATTATTTATCCACTTGTGCTAACTTTTATTACCTAAATTTTCCATTATTACAAGCCTTTAATATTTCCATTTAAATTAAATATAAATTTCAATTCAATCCATCATTTATTGCATCAACTGTTACTTTAATTTACATTAAACAACGTACAATTAAGATTTATTTGTAATCGATCACCAAATTTTATTTTAACTTATTAAATAAACAAGCAACCTAAAAATTGCAACTTATGTGCTTTTAATTGCATTGACATTTAAACTTATTAGCTTATATCAACACTATTATCATTAATTGCAAACGGATTACCAATTTTAGTCATTACCCCAAATAACTAACGTATATTAATCTACATTATTCCCAAGTTACAAATTTTGAATTAATTACTATTTTTTATTATCGTTTCACTGATTAATCTAACATTTGCATTTGTTTTTCTTATAATAAATTTATTGCCCAATACTCCTATATTCATCTTAGATTCGTTCAAATTGCTATATTTCAATTTATAACCAAAATTTTCTATTGATTTCCCATTTTAATTTATTAGACTCCACTAACGTAATAGTTAAATATTAATTTCACTTATTTGTAATAAATCCACAAATTGAATTTCAAACTTCAAATATATTCATAAATCTTGGTTTTTCACTTCTTAAATCACCCAATCATCATATTATAAATATAATTAACATTGATTGCATCTTCTAGAATTAACAAACTTCAATGCCAATCAAAACTACCTTAACTACACAAATCGAGTCAAAAGTTTTCAATTGTTTTCGCATTAAAGTTTATTAACTACCTAAATAGGTATCTTATCAATTGTAATTATTTAACTTTAATTACCTTTAAGCTTATTTCAATTATTCTCATTTATTCCCTACCAATATTCGTTATCATTTATAAATGTCATGTCAGTTTCTTCTTCTATTGCAATGTATTCATTCATTCATTCATTATTGCATAACTTCATTTATATTTTATTTATTCATTTATAGTATTTGTGCTTAATCCAATTTCTTAGCAACTCAATTGTTTACTAAAGTTTATACCCAGTTATTTATACTTTCCTTTATTACTTACAAATCTTATTTCATTCATAAATGCCATCATTTAACAATTTATTGCGTAAATTTCGTTCATTAATATTCGTGCTATTCATGTTTAATTCAATACCTTTGCACGTTAATTCATTTACTAAAGTTTACGATCATTTATTTATATTACTTACCTTCTTATTATATTAAATTAGTAGCATTTCAATTTTTACTTAAGTTTATATTTCCAACCAATTACTAAAATATATTACATAATATTGAATTCATTCAACTACCTCTGATTATAAGATTTCATTAGTTAATTCAATATTCTTGTTTGTTTCCTAAATTAAACTTATAACCAAGTATGACAAATTTCATAAATTTAATTAATTTCTATTTCATTTTTTTTTGAATTTGTAAGTCTTAATTTCAATCGCTACATTAAATTTCTAACATTTTCTTCGTTATAACTACTAGAATTTTTATTTCTTCCTAAATTAAATTGCAAAATTTAAATCAAACTAACAAATCTATTAATCAAAATTTACGGGTCGTTACACTCTCCCCCACTTAAAATTTTTCGTCCCTGAAAAGGAAAAGAAGGGAAAGAGGAACTTATAAATTAATATCTACTATGTAAATCATTATATAATCGTAACTTTAATTGGATTATATAAAATGAAATATTAAAAATGGTTTCAACCACAAACATCCAATTCATTACAAACAACCATCAATAAACAAAATCAATACAACATCAAAGACTTGCAACAAGGCATACGACCGTAAAAACAATCATTCATTCATATCAAACACAACAAATTGTTGTTCAGGTTTAGACACTTTAAATTGTATAGAATGAAAATAAACTACTTAACTCATCATTTACTCAATAGTCTTAGATGAAACTAAATAGATTATTTATTTATCCAAACAATTTTAAATTTCATTACCCAAGCTACCATAAACCAAAACAACAACAACGATTAGTTTATTCTTATAAATTGTATTCATTTTCATTTATTGCCTATAATTATTCATTTCATTATTTCAAATTTCTACTTGTATAATATTCTATTACAATCTCTTATTAAACATTTCAACTTTTAATATTTGGTAAGTTATATATATGTTATTTAAGGGTGTAATTTGAAAGTTATACAAGTTTGTTCCATTTCCTTTAATTAATTCATTGTTCAATAAATTTTTACCTTTTTCTTATAAGTTACAATTTCAACTTCCTTTTTATTTCCTTTATAACTTAGCCTTAAATCTCTTACCTAAATTAGAGGTTTCAATTATTAATTACTTACCTTTCATTTCACTACAATAATTGAAACAATTAATTAATGGAAATTTAAGAATTTAATACGGGTTAAAATTTCAATTTATTTTAAAAGAATAGTTAAATAAATTCTTACAACTTATATATCTCTAATTATATTTTCCAACAATGAATCTGTAGTAAAACTACTACAGTGGCCTTCCCCCATCGAAACTCGAAAATGAAAATCGATGACGCGGCCGCCATCACCGAAATTATTTTCCAGCGACAGAGAGGAAAGTACAAAACTTATTTTCTCCAAAATCTTCTTTAAAACAATTCTTTTGAATTATATTCAAATATTTATATCAGAAAATACTTATAAACAATATTATTATATTCCAAAATTTATTCGAAAGAAATTTCAAAACCCCGGATCTTTAGTTCTAAATTTCCAAATTTCATTGATTTTATTTTCAATCTTATTTCTATTATTATTTATACACTTAAATACCTACAACCAATCTATTGCAGCCAAATATAGATATCATTTAAAAAAAATTATTTTATACATAGAAAATATAATAGGCAAAATTATTTCATTCACCTACATTAAAACAAATATTATGTCGGTATATCCTATTAAGTGTTTAGAA
This sequence comes from Allium cepa, assembly GCA_030765085.1. Taxonomy (NCBI): domain Eukaryota; kingdom Viridiplantae; phylum Streptophyta; class Magnoliopsida; order Asparagales; family Amaryllidaceae; genus Allium; species Allium cepa. Next base: position 892,109,448 of record CM060943.1, read on the forward strand.
ATCCCTATTGATGTCATAGCGTCCCATGCACCAACCAGAATTTATAAATACAAAATAAAACATATTAACACAATATTAAAACCTTTTTATAACACTAACAAATACGCTCTCTCATATATATACACTCAGTGACTCCCATAGGGTATTACTACCCTATTACTAAAGTGTCAAAACCCACAAAGCTAAGGTTTATCTCTAAACCAAAGCTCTGATACCAGATGTAACATCCTGCCTTTTCGCGCGCTTTAAATCGACACACGTGCCAATTCAAACCATACAAAAGGGCGGATTGTTATGGGGTAAATAAGAAAAACAGAGAAGAGAGAAAAAAAACTAAACAGAATCTCACAGCGGAAGGATAAAATATAATAATAATTATACAGATCATGAAACTGTTTACAGAACATTTGATTCTTCTTTATACAATAAATATCAGAGTTCACATACCAATAAATCTCAATGCAGCGGAATACAGTGTAGTGGAACCATATAATATATAATAATAATAGTAATGAAATCTTCGTCTTCTTCCACCAGAAAAATCTTCAAATCCTGAAACGCTCAGACTGACCCGAGCGAATTTGAAAAGACAAAAAACTCGAGTTAGAACTAAAAGATCTTATGTAAGTTAAATTAACATAAATGAATATGAGTGCAGTAACTCAAGAGTTGCTCGGGATTTACATCTCATAAGGATACGCTAAGCTATTTACTATGTAGTATATTTCTCTATTATAATAGCGTCTAATTGTAAAATAAACTTACTTTTAAACAGCGTAAAGGCTCTACATTTTCCACCTTAACACATAATATATTCCCATAGTCTATACAGTACCGTAATCTCCCCCGTACTGGGCGTCGTCAGAGGGCACTCCATAGGTATGGTACAAAACCAAAATCGTATAAGGCGCGATAGGGTAGGTGACACGGCACAACTAGGCAATGCCAGGGTAGATATACCAATTACGCATCCGGGCTGGTGGTAACGCATAGCCGCAGCTACCGCCCACCTCGAACAAACTCATCCTAAAATCAAAAGTAGAGGCGGCCACCGTATCAATCCAAAGTCAGAGTATAGTATCGAAGAGGAGTGTCCGATAAAGGGCGCTAAACCCCTTGTCCCGAGAATCGCTTCTGTTTTAGCCACCTTATGCCAACTCACGGGAATCGGGTCCACGTATTTACCTTAAAGGAAACGCCGCCACCAACCTACTTCATTCTGGAATCTCCACCACGTACACGGTTGTAAAAGTGGTTTTCGGAGTTGGCAGAGAGTATGACAACTTCCGATCCCGGTCTCTTCAACAACCAAACGTTACTATAACACCGCGGTCATTTAAAAATAATTATACTTTTAAAACCAGAATATAATTATCCATTTCAAAACCCATAAATACGATATCATTTCCTTTTAAAACCCAAATAAATATGATATCATTTTGTTTCAAATATATTTCTTTTCCAAAATCATGCCACTTTTAAGATTTATAATACCTCGAAACCAAATATTTGAAATTTAACTTTCAACATAGTACTTCGAAATCCATAGTTTTAAAACCATAACTTTCAAAACTTAAATGGTTTGGATATTCAACAGTATATAAAATAAAACAGTTGAATTTAAAATTTCTTTATAAAGTAAATAATTTCCACGCCTTTACAATTTTATTTACTTCATATTCAGTCTAAACCCATAACCTTTAAATTCACTTTCAGTTTGAATAAAAACACTTCGATTTCAATATTTTCAAACTTTGAGTATTTAATAACTTTCAAAACTAAGGTTGGGAATTTCTATTCAACAATTCATTGTCCTATTATTTAGTTTTGAAACGTTTACATAATAGATCCATAACCGTTTAAAATAACACCCAATTTATTAACACTAAATATTTTCTTCCATTTATTTATACTAGAATTATTCATTTAATTTATCTTGAATAAAAATCCAGTTATAAATATCATACCTTTAAAATTTCCAAGATTAATAAGTTTACACCAACTTGTGGAGTTTAATTTTTAAATAAGCCCAATTCCAAATAAATTTCCAATTAAATTTCTAATCTTAATTGATTTGAACTATTTAAAACTCTATATATACACAATATCTTAAAAGTGTACTTAATCATAAATATAAATTATCAAACTCCATTTTTCAACTTATTTATTTCCATTCAACCAATTCATACATAGCTTAAATTCAATAATTTAACAATATATGTATATATAAAATAAGATTTTATATAAGATCAAAATTAATATTTATTTAACTGCATCCTATCCAAACCATAGAAATCATTTCAAAAATAATTATATATGTTAAATCCTTTCTTATGCGACTTAGCGACTCAACAGCCGAAGCGATCTAAAGAGGTTAACAAGCTGGAGCGACCCAGCGACTTACATAAGCACGGCAATCTAAAATGTGAAGCGAGTTAGCGACCTAACAGGCAGCGACTTACCGACCTAAGAGATGGGACGAATTAACTGCTTAAGGGAGTAGGCGACCTAACGACTTAGAGAAGTGGACGACCTAACGACTCAAGAGGTGGATGACCTAACTGCTTATAGGAAGTCATGACTCAGCGACCTAAAAGACCTGGCGGCTTAGCGACCTAACAGGCAGCGACCTACCGACTTAAGAGGACCGCGACCTAATGACCTAAAATCACAAGCAACCTAATGACCTAATGGACTATGCGACATAGTGGGTTAACAAGTCAGCTTAGGTCGCTACATTGGATATCTTAGCGCTATAAGGTTGCTAACCATTCCCCTAAGTCGCCCATGACCTAGTACTTCATCCACAAAAGACCAGTGTTACCAGGAAGGGCCGAAGCTTCCCTCTGCTAGGTCGCTCACATGTGGTTTACGACCTACCTTAAGTCGTTATCTTCGACCTACGACCTACTTTATGTCGCAAACTTCGACCCACGGCTTACTTTAAGTCGCAACTTTCGACCTATGACTTACGACCGAAAAACTCCTATAAATACAGTGTGAGCTCCAACGTTCGAGGGATCTTTTGGCTCATTCTCGAAGCACCGATACTCTGCCATTTTCTCAACTCAAACAGCACTTCAAGCACTCCAAACACCAAGGACACTACGACAAACTTCAAGAGAAAATCTACATCATTCAACATGGATTCGAAAGATTATTCTCCATCGAAGTTTGAACTACTAGTCTCAAGTGTGTTGTAATTGAAGAAAGTTGTATAAATTGTACTTGAGTCAGCAATAAAGAGATATAAAGTGGACGTAGGCTTGAATATTAGCCGAACCACTATAAAAACTATGTCTTTTACTGTTTTTCTGATATTTTCCTGCTTATTTCTGATTCCCGTGTCAACGGGTGGTGCTTTCACGTTTACTCTACATACACCGGGGTGTTAGCGTCAGATTTTTACGTTAACATTTTTGGTGCTTTCACTGAGAAACCAACTCAGGATACTGTCATCATAGCTTCGCAGAAATTTGTGGAAAGGATCTCTCTAAAAACCAGAAGTTTGTCAGAAATAATGGCTCCTGGAAGAAAGCGCAAGTCTGTTAGATCCGACGATGTTCGCGAGACTACTGCCACTTCTCCTCCTTTAAGTCAAACAACTCCAACTGTTGGAGTAACGCGGGCAGAACTGGATGCCGCGGTTTCTGGGCTATATCAGCAGATGGAAGCCCAAAACAATCTGATGTTGGAAAGGTTGAACGCTTTGCTTGGGGCTAACCGTCAACCAGTGAATAACGAACCAAACTTTGCTGATAATGTTCATGATGTGGAAGAAAGAGATGTTCCTCAAAGGGCAGCTGGCCTAGCCAAAAACACACCTCCCCAAGTTGGAGGATCGGGACAACAGCCAACTTTCCGTGAGCGCCTGTCAAGGCAGACTTCTGAAAAAATGGCCGATGCCTGTCCTGCTGAACCCCTTAATGATGAGGAATATTTCCCAGGGATGGTCCGACAAATCATGAAGGAAAGTATGCAAAGAGAGGAAGATGAAAAAGAGTGGGGGTTCGCTCCAAGCAAGACTCCATTCACTGAAAGGATTTTAAAAGCAGAATTTCCTAGGAAGTTTGTTCCTCCTACCATACCGGCTTATAAGGGGGCAAGTGACCCTAACGAATTTCAGTACAAGTATGATTGGCACATGACTGGTGCTAGAGCTTCAGATGAGATCAAATGCCGATATTTTCTGGTATACCTAGAAGAAGTTGCTCTACTCTGGTTCACAAAACTGCCGGTCCGATCGATAGACCAATTTTCTGATTTGACTCGAAAGTTTAAGGAATAGTTCAGATTGTAAGCTTCAAAGGCGAAAGATATAATGTCGTTATCCAGCTTGGAGCAGAATCCTGGAGAATCCATTAGAGCTTTCTTGAATCGCTTCAATATAGCTCTGGCTGAAGTAGACAACGTAGAGCCGAGAATGATTTTGACGTACCTGATGAAGGCTATGGATAAGACAAGTGAGTTCGGGAGGTGGTTGAAAATGAAAGAACCGAATTCGCATGACATGTTTTATAAGAAAGCCGATGAATTCATGCGCCTGGAAAGCCTCCAAGCACCGGCTAAGGTGGTATCGATAGGGGCTGGAAATGGTAATGCTGTTCCAAAGAGGAAGGAATCTGGCAATCAGAAGAGGGGAAATGATGGTCAGAGGAAGCAAGGAGATGCAAAGAAAAGTCGTCCCTTCAACTTCACCCCTTTGACAGATACCCCAGAAAACATCTACTTTGCAAACAAAGAAACAGTCGAATTCCCCGCACTAGCGAAGCAAAGGGTTAATAAGAAAGCGGAGGAGAATGGAAGGTTTTGCCGGTTCCACAACCAACCCGGGCATGATACCAATGAGTGCCGTCACTTGAAGGAGTTGATTGAGGAACTATTGAAAGAAAACAAGCTCCAGCAATATATAAGGAGGAACAAGAATGACCCAACTTCACCAACTCAAGGACAATAGGCTCCTGTTCATTGTCCTAGCTCAAGTGAAAAGGCAGCAAATCATGGATCTGAGAGGCCCGTTATTAATGTGATTACAGGAGGTCCTCACCCAACTGGCAGAAGCTGGGGTGAGATGGAGCGGTATGCTCGTGCATTGAAGTATGCGCCAGCAGAGGAAAGTGTTTTCGCGTTGGAAGATGCTGCACCTATGAAGCAGTAGAAAACCTTTAATGATGACATTATCTTCAGAGTCAGGGATTCTATGGGTGTTGAAGCCCCTACCATAGATCCCTTGGTTATTTCTGCTGGCATTGGGCCAGCTATTGTAAGAAGAGTACTTGTTGATTGTGGTGCTTCTTGCAATATTCTCTTCAAGAAGACTTTTGATCAGATGAAGATACCAATGGCTGATGTTCAAGCCTCATCGCAAAAGATCGTTGGGTTTACTGGGGAACCCAGGCAGCCAGTTGGGACTATTGACCTGTTCGTGGAACTTGGCGAGGGGCAGAAGAAGGTCATTCGAAGGCAGACTTTTGTAATTGTTGATGAATTTTTTGATTATAACGCCTTCCTAGCACGTCCGACTCTTGCAGCCTTTAAAGTAATCCTCGCCCCGTGGTGCCTTACCATGAAATTCCCCACGGATAATGGAGTTGGTGTTGTAAAAGGAGAATGCGGGGCGGGAATGTTATTTGATAGAACTATGTGAAGCAAGAAAGAGAGAGATGGGAAAGGATGCGGCAGCCCCAGTCCGCGTCAAAGAATCAACCTTGTAGCAATTACAGGGCGGACCCTGTACTGACGAATGTAACGAAGCACGAAGGAAAATGGACCCTAGAAAAGCCAGTGCAGGGGAGAATGGAGTGGTGCCAGTTGAAGTAACAGTGCCTGTACCTGTTGACCCAAAAGACCTGAACAAAGTGTTGAATGTGGGTTCACAACTTAATGCAACGTTTCAAAATGTTTTGATATCATTTTTGAAAGCAAATCTGGATGTGTTCGCTTGGACTTATGCTGATATGTGTGGAATATCCCCAGAAATTGCAGTGCATACCTTGAATGTTGATCCAAAGTTTACACCGGTAAAGCAGAAAAGAAGAACTCAAGGTCCTGAAAGGTCAGCAGCATTGAAAGAAGAGGTTGATCGGCTCATGGAGAATGGTTTTATCAGGGAACCTACTTATCCGAATTGGGTCTCAAATCATGTACTAGTCAAAAAAGCTAATGGAAAGTGGAGAGTGTGCATTGACTTTTCAGATCTAAACAAAGCCTGCCCCAAAGACTGCTTCCCGTTATCCAGGATTGACCAGTTGGTGGATGGAACGACGGGGCATGAATTGTTATCTTTTATGGATGCCTACTCCGGATATAACCAGATCATGATGCATGAGCCAGATCAGGAGGACACGAGCTTTATTACCGATTTCGGTCTCTACTGCTATAGAGTCATGCCCTTCGGACTGAAGAATGCAGAGGCAACTTACCAAAGGCTTGT